>OX387337.1:0-1200000 GCA_947562085.1 Eudonia lacustrata
ACTCGTTCGGGGTTGCGCGGCACACTGGCTTTGATGCGTGCGGCGTGCGCCCGCCGCCCGCCGCCCGCCGGCGCTCGCCGCGCCGACAAAGCTGCGGGCGCGCCGCGAAGCTCGAGCTTGTTGCTACCTATGCGTGGTCGGGTGAGCGGGCTTACGCGAACGAGCGTTTATTTTTTAGTGCTACGCAGACGTGCGATTCGTATTTACAGATTTTGAAAATATGATTATTATTTTTTCATATTTTTTTTATAATTTATTTGTAATAAGTATAAGCATCACAACGCATAACGCCTTGGTGGCCGAGTGGCAGAGTGCTCGGTCCGATACCCGAAGGTCCCGGGTTCAATTCCCAGGTCGGGCAAAAAAGTATTTCGGATTTTTTCGATGCATAGCCCGGGTTTGTGATCACCAACCCGCACTTGGCAAGCGTGGTGATTAAGCCATTACCCATCAATTGTAGCGATGACTTGATTTCAATGATGGAGGCCTTTGCCCAGCAGTGGGACATTTATAGGCTGTTTACTTACTTTTTACTTAAGTATAAGCATTACGACCGCTGCTATGAATATGGCGTGAATGCAAATCAACAAGTTGTATAGGTAGTAGTTTTGAGTTTGGGAGAAATTCCCTGTTTTGCCGCTTTTTACCGCATTGCCCGGTGCATCCCTTTTTGTTTGGACCTAACTAATTAATTTTAATTGCACTTTGACAAAAAAAAAAAAAAAAACTTTCAAGGAAGGCGTACATTACAATATCGTAGCGGACGCGCGCTCAGCCTAGCACCACAAATATTTGGAATAAACAATGTCGTCTTCTTCGTCGCAGTCGTCATCGCGTTCGGTCTCGCGTCCGGGGACCTCGAACAAGCTATCAAAGTCGTTGCGGGGAGAGGGTGCTCTTCAAGAAGATCGGACTACCAAAGACCCAGGAGTTGGACGAGACTAAGCTGCAGTCAGGGCAGGAGGCACCACCACTGGGCACGGACACCTCCATCCAGAGAGTCCTCGACTGGGAGCAAGCAGTGACCCCAGCCACACAAACAGACTCAGGGGATGAGGCCTCGGTCGCCTCCAGCAGTGCAATGTCACAGTCCTCCCTGTCATCGCGCCGCCAGAGCATCCTGCACTCCACTGTCCACGGGAAGGGGTGTGGAGATGGACATGGCCACAAAGTTGGTCACGGATAAGTACCACTGTGCCAAGGATGCTCTGGAGCAGTGTAATAATATGAAGAGGGAGTTGAAGCAGGAGGTGATCGAGTCAATCCAGATCCTGTATGAGACGGTTGGGCCTCTCCGACTCCCGGTCGATACACAAATACAACCTGGAGCGGGAGAAGGTTAGACATGCACAGGAGCTGGTGCAAGTGGAGCGTGCGCACTCCAAAGAAGTCAGGGAGTTACATAAGAGGCTGTTGCAGGAATTCTTGGAGGCTCGAGAGGAAATTAAAGGCAGCCTCGAGGAAACTAGAGCGGTAAGAGGCTGGCCCGAAGACCGTGGAAAAGAATGGCCTCGGTTTTCGGCAGTGCCACCTCCAACCCCAACAACCGGATCCGAGTGACGGTTAACGTCGCAGCCGCGGCCGCCCTTCTGGCTGCCTCCTGGTAGTCACGGCCCCTTGCCGTGACTAGAGTGTCATCTGCATAGCAGATGACACTCGTCCTGGGGAGAAGAGTTCCCCTCAGGACCCAGTTGAATCCAATGTTCCACAGGAGCGGTCCCAACACCGACCCCTGCGGAACGCCACACACCATTCTGTGTGCACATATTTGCGCACCACCTGGTTCAAGGTACAGCACACATTTGTCACTTAGGTAATCTTTAAGGATCCTTCTTAGGTACCACGGTACCTTGTGGTACTTTAGAGCTATATTTATGGCGCTGAAGGGAAGGGTGTTGAATGCGTTAGCAATGTCAAGAGACACTTCCAACACCCTTTCCCCTCTTGCGACGGCCTCTTCCGTCGTCCTTTTGAGCGAAAGGATGGCGTCTATCGTCGTCCTTCCCCGTCGGAAGCCGAATTGTGTCTCCTCAAGATCTGGACCTTCACCGCTTAGGTGTTCGTTGATTCGAGAGGCGATTATCCCTTTCGAATAGTTTTCCGACTTCGTCCAACAAAACGATCGGACGGAACGCAGATGGTGAGTCCGTTGGACATCCTTCCTTTTTGAGGAGGACCAGCTTTCCCTCTTTCCATAATCGTGGAAATATTCCCTGTTGAAGCCATAGATCCAACATCTCCACTAACTTTGGTCCAACGTGTTCGAGGGCAAGGGCCAGAACCTTGCCGTGGACGCCATCAGGGCCTGGTGACTTCTTCTTTAGGCGGAGGCGATCGACGGCCATCTCCATTTCCTCGTTCGTCACGCGTGGAATCGTTTGCGGGTCTGCTTCGACATCATGCGCTGGTGCCACAAAAGGCGCTACTTCGAAGACCCGGTTTGGAAACAACGCATCGACAACCCGGGTCAGGAGCTCCGGCTGAAACGACTCGGTGGGAGGCGCCAAGTTCCGCATCCGATTACGGACTGAGCGGTAGGGGCGCCCCCACGGGTCCCTGTCCAAGTCGGCCAGAAACTCCTCCCATGCCGACGCCTTAGCCTGCTGGATCGCGACCTTGAGGTCCCATCTTGCTTGGGTCAGATGACTGTGTACAGCCCATCTTCTTCCTCCTGCGCATATCGCCTTCTGCGACACCTTTGTTAAAGTCGCCTTGCGTACATACAGGCGACACGAAGGTTCGCTATTTCCGCCGACCACCAATAGACGGCCCTCTGTTGGGGGCGGTTTCCGACCCGAGACGAACGCCACCTCTTCGAAGCCAAGCGAGGAAACCGACTCGTCCGCAAAATTGTAGGTAAATAATTACGTAATCTGAAATCGCAATTTTTTTGTTATTGGATTTTTTCCAAATTTTTATTTTTTTCTGGAATGATTGGACCCCAAAACGACTCGGCACGGAGCCAGAGTCGTCGAGGCCCTACCCGTTTTTGAAATATAGGGCTCCAAACTTTCAAAAATATTCGGTTTTTTATCTAATTTTATCTTATTTTGTCCTGAAACTTTACTTTTGATAATGATAATGATATAATGTACTGCTTTTAATTGGATCATGCTGTGTACACATGTTTAGGGTGTAGTCTGGATCGCAACTGTAACCTTATCTAATTATAAATAAATAAACTCATTAGACTTAACTGCACCAGGACACTTCATTTCAATTCAGTTGTAAAGGGAAAATAAATGGGGTCTCACTCATTCCAGACTGTAACGTAGGTATGTATCGCTCTCAGCAGACGCGGACGGACGACGAACGACGCGACGACCGACGGCGACGGACGGGGCGACGGCCGCCAATCCGAGTTCGCACGTAGTAAATAATCGCTATTTTCATTAGTTTTCTATTTTCCCCCATTCCGCGATCTATAGTGAGATCAATCGAAGCCGTATTATCGGGTTCCAACAAATCCCTATACGACCCTTTGCATAAGCCTTTTTGCGTCAGAAAGATCTATTGAGGTCTATTGTTTGTGGAAACAGTTTTTTGATTGAGGCACCCGTTTGTAAACTATTAAGCTTTTTTTTTTAGTATCCCTTGTGAGAAGACTGGTGCTTGCGATAGGTTTGAAAAAAAAAAAAACCCGTAGGCCACAGGTCACCAGGCCCTATTCCAAGGACTTCGAGTTAACTATAACTAACTATATGAGCTAACTTATTAAAAGCTTTAAAGTGCAAATTTTTGTTAGAGTCAAGTGTGTGTGTGTGTGTGTGTGTGTGTCCCTGCCAACCAAATGGTAGTTAGTATTTATTAGGCTTTACAAGTTTACGAGGAACAGTCGACCAACTTATAAAATGTACTTGGCGCAGTACAAAGTCCTCACTAGGAACTACTGACATAACTTTGTCAGGTGTGTGAAACCGGTAGTGTCTACATTAAATAAATGTTCATAAAAGCCCTCTTCTCAGAGTCCGCATTATTGAGATGGGCTACGGAACCCTACACTGCGCGTGGCCCCACACGCACTTGGCCGGTTTTTTTCGGCCCCGTATGTCATGACGGGTAGGACACACTGATTGGAGACTTTTGTCTTTAGACTTTGTGGATTAGGCGACGTAAAACCCATACGCTGCCCAGCTCAGCCTAAATTTGTACCTATCTTTCTATTAGCCTCTTTGACGTTTTTAGACGCTAACCGCCCGAAAACAAACACTGCACGTGTACAAAATTTTAATATCACTATCGTAAAAAGTGCAAAATACGTAAAGTTCTGCGAATGCGTAACTTGTTTCATGATAACATCTTTCATATGTTTTTTTTACAAACTATTAAGACGCGTTGTTATAAACAGTAACGCAATAGTCGTGGGAAGTGTACTGATTACTGGCACTTGGCTCGTCTCCGATGACGTCGTTTGACCGATTTTAACATACAAGTCTAACACGTATGCGATTGACAGTGATGAGTCACATGGGAGACGCACTCGTCACGAATGAATACTTCATCAACATCATCATCATCATCTCAGCCAAAAGACGTCCACCGCTGGACAAAGGCCTCCCCCAAGGATACGAGGGGTATTTGCCGTAATCGCCACGCTTGGCATGCGGGTTGGCGATCGCAGTAGGTTGAGGTTAACCTCAGAGAGATAATTAATAATAATTAATAATAATAATAATTATTATTATCTTTATTAACCACAATTAAAGATGCTAATTAATACTTGCTTTTGTCGAATAAGATCGTTTATATGAAAGAGTGTGGGTTTTTGAAACTATAGAAAAGATAGCGGACAAATTACAGAATTTTACATTTTATTTTCAAGTGCTAATTGCTGCAATTAAATATTTATAAAATACAGTGAAAAAATTAAACGCTTACGTCAGCCTTCCCGGTAGCATAGCGGGCAGTGCAGCCGCCCGGATTGCGGAAGAACCAGTACGCTTAGCCAAAGAAACATTAAGAAAACGATAGCGAAGTTCGAAAAGAATAAAATGTTTGTGATTGACATAAGCCGCGCTAAATCACGTGGTCAATCATATGTCAATCCCATACATTTTATTTTTCGATTTTCGCTAATGTTTTCTTAATGTTACTTTGGCTACCGCCACTGGTTCGATCCCTGGCTGGGTCGGGTGGGCGTTTAATTTTTTCACTGTACTTTATAAATTTTATAAATATTTAAATAACAGTATGATCAAAATAAAAAAAAAAAATTCAGAATTTAAAATCATTATTCATATTCAGTTTAGGCTACAAATAGCTCTTATGAACTTCATTATGCCATCGGTTCGTAAGTCTACACAGGGCGGGAGAGCTTATACCTACTGAGAAGAACCGGCAACAAACTCAACAAGTGTCGAGCTCTTTTCTCCCTTATAGCGTCAACAATAAATAAAAGGGCACTTTCCACCACAAATAATATCATAAAATATAAAAGACATTCACAACAAGTTGAAAGAAAAACCACATAGATAAAATAATAATATTATTATCTAAGTTTGCAAAACATCAGTCTATTATCTACACGTGGATCGCATAATAACTTTAATTACAGTTAGTTTAGGGTGTGGTGGCGACCTTAAAAGTCTGTGTTCAGCAGTGATCCTCTTAAGCTTCGTTCAGTTTGTAAGTAAAATAAAAAGCATGCTATATAGTTTAGGGCAAATGTACAAAGTTTCGCAAAAAACAAAAAAGCGGCCAAGTCCGAGTCGGACTCGCCCATGAAGGGTTCCGTAGCAGCAAGTAACATAATATAAAAGTTTGCGGTTTATGATTTATGACGTATTAATAAAAACTACTTACTAGATCTCGTTCAAACCAATTTTCGGTGGAAGTTTGCATGGTAATGTACATCATATATTTTTTTAGTTTTATCATTCTCTTATTTTAGAAGTTACAGGGGGCAGTCACACTGCGGTCGCTACCGTCAATGATTCAGCTGTCAAAGTATATGCGTCACAAAGCCACATACATCATGGCTGCGGGAAGGAAAAGCGCGGTGACAATCCGGCGGCGGCGGTGTTCCCCTGAACGCCGCGTTATCCTGCTACATCTGCACTGGCGACGATATGTCATAGGTGTGCTAACCATAAACCAAAAAAATACCCTAAGTCTGTTGTGTTGTGGTTAGTATATCAATCACGATGACTCGTTTGTAGCGAAAGCATTTAAATTCAAAGCACATTAACACACAACATCACTGATGACACTTTTTATTCAATTTATTTAATTTGATGATTACTTTCTTTTTATGTATTTCCTTTTTAATGAAGTAGTTATTGTGTTAGTTGTTAATATTTAAGTTAAATAGTATTGCTTTAATTTGTTTTTTTATTAATATTTAAAAGGAATATTTAAATATATTTTTTTTAAATAATATTTCAATAATCATGTACGTGCAACATTACAACACACACACACATAGGTTACGATAAAAAGTTTTTTAATCTAAATTGTAATTTACTGAAAATTTTTATAACTAGGCATCTTAATTAAAAGTAAGATATTAAGTATGTTCTTTTGTATCAGTGATTTTGAAGCAATTTTTTAATGATGCACCAGTTTGCATTTTGTGTTCACAACTTCACAGTTATAAGGCCATTCAGCCGACTTGTGTCATGATGACATCGCTCAAGCGTGTGCCCACCCCCTACAGATTCTCGAGGAGTTTGGATCGGATCTCGAGCGGAACAACCTGAAGGCGCCTTCAAAGTCTAGGGACTTCGGCTCAGGTAGAGCGGGTCGTGGAGCTCTGTGTTAGAATATACAAAAATACTCAACATCATTCGATCTTCTCATTGTATAAAATTAGTTATCTATTAAAATTACTGGATCACTAATCACTCATTCATTTCTTCACTGCTTTCGATGCTTTAAAGCGTTGTGTCAACTGACGTTTCTCACTTTAATAAAAGTATCCATCCAGACCACAACGAAGTTTTACTTTGCCGTCACACCGCCCTATACCCAATAGTCTGTATGGAATATAGTGCCTGTGGTGCCTGTGAACCGGGTCGTCGTACTCTTGTTCTACGAGTACGGTGTCTGTGGCCTATTCTAGTGTGCAATGTGTAATGTATCTGAGTGTGTAGTGGCATTCTGAGGGTCGGAAGAAGCTTATGATGATAACATTCGTTACCCGTAATGATTATATAGGAGGAGCTCGATGGCGCAATGCTTAACGCGCCCGGTCTGCGATTGCTAAGGTTAAGTAACTTTCGCAAAGGCTGGTCATCGGATGGGTGACCAAAACTTTATCATCTCGAGCTCCTCCGTGCTTCGGAAGGCACGTAAAGCCGTTGGTCCCGGTTGCATTAGCAGTCGTTAACAACCACCAATCCGCACTGGGCCCGCGTGGTGGTTTATGGCCCGTTCTCCCTATCCATCTACAGGGAAGGCTCGTGCCCCAGCAGTGGGGACATAAAATGAGCTGATGATGAATGATTATAACAACTGTTAGTGCGGTAAAGCCCGGAGCGGCACACCCACTGGTTAATTACAGGGTCGCCTCATTAATATGCACCCTAAGTATGTGGCGCAACTCTTTGGCTAAAAATACCCGATCGATTGACGGAGGCCGCGCGATGACGAGCCAGGGCCTTGACTCAGCACAATGAACGTCTCAATACTGTGGCGGGCGGTGGCCACATTTTGGCAATAGGCATAATTTTTTGAGCTATTTTTTGGACTTTTTTTGGGGCGGCGAGAAACTTAAAGTGCCTTACAAATAAACAAACAATAAGGTCCGAATAGTTATTCCGTGTTTTGTTCCTGTCATGGAAACGTCATTTCATAAAAGAGACAAAACACGGAATGACTATTCGGTGCTTATCCTTTGTTTATTTGTAAGGCACAAAGGGTTTTAAGCCGCGTGAAACGAAGCACCGTCGAAGGTATCTAGAGGGATTGGCATCACGCACTAGGCATAATTAAGTGCGTGTTAAACAGCACCGCACTCATGGCAAATTGTGCTCCCGATCGATCCTACACAGAAACAGCCATGTCCGATAAGGATCCTGTGAAAGCCAGAAGTTGAGCTTCTTGCGATCGGCTATTGCTCCAAAACAGGCCGATTCGCTACACCAAAACAATGTTTTTTTTTTAAATATTAACTGGTAAGCACAGTGCCTTGATCTCACCTGATGTTAAGTGATGATAAGGCCAATGATGGAAGCGCACTTCACCCGGGATCCTCAATTAAATAAACAAATAAACATAATCTGTAAACTAGCATGTAAAATGAAATAAATCAATAAACTAGTGAGGTACTTCTTATTTATCTCTAGCTGCCGGAACACAACAATACTATAAACATTGATGTTATGGCGACATATTTAGATAAGATGGTGGTAGCTAGTCAGGCGGGCAAACAAGCCCTACCACCAACCAAACCGAGTACACAAACGTGTACCCCCCGCTGGGAATCGAACCCGCGACCTCTGGGTCTAAACCGGTGGTCTTAGCCGCTAGACCACAGAGGTGGTTAAGAATAAGTTAAAACCATAAACTTATTTGGGAAACTACTCTCTCTAGAATTTTTATAAAATTAAATATAGGTAGGGTAAGGGCACTGGGTTACCTACGCCATTATCATCAGCCTACACACGTCCACTGCTGGACATAGGCCTCTCCAAGTGCACGAATTGTTATTTTTTCGGACGTTCACTATATCACGCAACCCCCAAAAAACCCGGAGTAGCCGAAAATGGCAATTAGCAAAATCTCTCAAAAGAAAAATCTGGGTATATTAGTTTTTAACTAAACCGGTGTCGAATTCTGGTGCATTTACGATAACAGCTCACCGGTCAATACACTCGTAACACAACTGCGCTCGTTTGCCCCGTGAAGACATTTTCAAATCAGTAACTAAAGTTGATATTAAGTGTTAAATTTATACAAATTAGAAAGCTATTGTGCTCAGCTATCTAGTGTTTTAATCAAAATTAAAATCCAACAAGTAACACCGGAGTTATTAGCAAAAACATTTCAAAATTTTTATGCAACCGTTTTATGCAGGGTTTCAACCCTGACCTACGACAACTCGCCAGTCGCTCGCTTGTGTGAAACACTGCGTTCGCGCGCCATCGACGGTCGTCGGGTCGGCTCGTCGCTACTCAACGCTCGCTGCGGACTGAAGTACTGTGAACCACAACGCGAAGATGGCATCTCGGAAAGCGGCCTGCGCGGGATATAGCGGTTTTGTAAGCGAAGACAGTGCATATATGAAATGTTCCAAATGTAAGAAAATTTTTGATTTTTTGTGTGCTAATTTTAATGACGAGTTATTTGCTACACTATCGGTGGAGTATAAAATAACATGGATCTGTGTAGAATTTCGCAGCAAACTACCCAAGGGCGACAATTCGCATACGCCCGTGCGCCAACATCATAACCACGAAGCAAGTGTAGTCAGTGATTGACCTGCAGATATTTCTATGATTAGTCCTGACAACGTAACTGTGCGCACGGGAGCTCGCTATGCTCAAACATCTAAATTGGATTATGAGGTGCCAAGTGATATGCTACTAAACGACTTAAAGGATTCGGTTGTTCGGGAAATAAAAGAACTCCAAGTAAATTTCGAAACGCAGCTTATTAACAAAATTAATAACTTACTAACTCAACAACTAACTGCGTTCAAAATGGAACTGCTTAATAAAGTTAACGAGCTAACGAGTAGAATTGCTCAACTAGATGAAAAACATGATTTAAGCGTTAATGCCTATAATAAACTGGAAGAAAATATGGTTTTGAAGAATCCTGTATCAACTCCAGGTTTGGGAAATACTACATCAGCGCTTATTTCAACTAACAGTTCCAAGCAAAAAACCCAAGTGAAATCTAAACCTGTAAACCAGCAACCAAAAAATAAGATTGGTGTTCCTCAAAGGGATGCTAAGACATCGTTGACGTCTGTCGCCTCCCCTAGCAGGGCTGAACAAGCAGTTCTGTCAGCTTCCGTTCGTGCTTCGAGCGACAGGGACTGTGTAGAAGCTGATACTGCTGAGTGGGTGCAGGTGAAACGCAAACGTGTGAGTGCCTCGGTGCCTGGCCTTCTCAGGGGTACAGCTGAACCTGGATCCACACTACTGCAAGCCGCGGAGAGATGGAAATATCTACACCTCTATTATGTCCAGGAAGGTACCACAATCGAACATGTTAGCAAACATCTTAAATCAATGTGTGGCGGTGATGACACGTGCACGGTAGAAAAGCTGAAAGCTCGTGGGCGCTATGCGTCCTTCAAGCTAGGTGTTCCGTTTAAACATGTCGAAAATGTAATGTCATCCGAAAACTGGGCCAAAGATATTTGCGTTAAGCCATGGCGGCAGAATTTTCGTGCTAAAAGCAAAAACACATAAGTGCCGTGGGCGACCCTATGAAATAAATTTGTGCTATCAAAATGTGCGCGGATTACGCTCAAAAACGAATGTATTTATTAATAATGTTACGCAAAGTCGATTTGATGTAATAGCTTTGACAGAGACTTTTTTGACTAGTTCTGTGTATGACAGTGAGCTCTTTCCTCCTGGATACCAGGTTTTGCGGAAGGATAGAGCAGGTGACACTGGGTGGGGAGGTGTATTACTTGCAGTGCGAGACTGTTATAATATGCGTGTAGTTAAGGATATTGCTAATATGACTCATGACAAAGAATTAATATTTGCTATTGTGACGGTCAAAAGAGTAAATATTTTATGTTGTGTCGTTTATTTACCTCCTAATTATAGTGACGACCAATATCTCAATGTGTTGACATGTATAGAAAATGCAATTTTAATCCACCCTGACATAAATGTTCTAATCTTAGGTGACTTTAATTTAAATTCTTGTAGTGCAAATGTAAAAAACCAATTCGATTTTTTTTGTGACTTCTGTTCGGTTCGGCAACATAATAATGTTTTGAATAGTCGTGGTGGTATGCTAGATCTTGTGCTGAGCAATTTTGATCCTGATCAGTTGGCGGTGTCTATCGGTGTGGATCCTCTTGTGAAAATCGACGAATACCACCCTGCGCTTGAGGTGATGATTAAGCTTCCATCTGTTGGGCTACGGACTTTACCATCACAGCCCACATTACCTCGTCCGGGAACTAGTCCCGACTGGAACTGGCGTAAGGCTGACTTCCAAGGTTTGTATCGGGCGTTATTGGAGGTAGATTGGTCCGATGTGCTAGCGATGGCTGATGTCGACAATGCTCTTCAGTTGTTTTATGCAAAACTATACGAATGTATAAGAAACTTTGTACCAGTAAAAAACCATTCTACCCGTAGTCAGCGATACGTCTACCCGAGGTGGTATAATGCGGAAATAATAATAAATATTAAGAACAAACACTTTCATCATGAGAGGTTTAAGGAGGAAGGTAATGAATTTAATAAAGAAATGTTTATTTACTACAGAGCACTCGTAAAAAAACTAATTAACAACGAATATCGGCAATACCTTAAACTAGTACAAAAAAACATCATTGACATTCCAGCAAAATTCTGGGAGTATGTGAAAGAAAAGAGAAAGGATAGGAGTCGTTTGCACACATATACGTATCAGAATACTGAGGATGTGGGTCAAGCCGCAGCTGACACATTTGCCAAATATTTTTCCTCCGTGTTCCATGCAGACGCACCTCTATTGAATCCTGATAGGGCTGCTCAAGCTGCTCACAACTGTATGAATGCATCTTCTGTCTCTATTGTAGCTGTTGATGCGACAGACTTGAAGAAAGCTGTAAAGCACCTCAAACCGATCATCTGGTGGGCCTGACGGCATCCCAGTATTTCTGGCAAAGGACTGCATGTCTGCCTTAGCCACGCCCTTGCTATACCTCTTTAATCTGTGTCTTGCTCAAGCAAGATATCCGGAGAGCTGGAAACTATCCAGAGTCACCCCTGTCCCGAAAGGAGATGGAGGGATGGAAGTTTCGTCTTTTAGACCTATTGCAGTTCTCTCGGTTTTTGCTAAAATCTTCGAAGCAATCTTGAGCAAGTACATACATCAATGACCAGATAGGTCAGCTATTGCACACTGGTCAGCACGGATTCCGGAGAGCTCGCTCCACTTCTACAAACTTAGTCACGCATGTAGACTATATCCATTCTCAAATGGATAAGCGTCATCAGGTGGACGCAGCGTATTTCGATTTTCAAAAGGCTTTTGATATGGTTGACAATGATAAACTGCTTGAAAAGTTGGCAATCATTGGTTTCACGCCAAAGCTTCTCCAATTTTTCTCCCGCTACCTAAATAATCGTCGTCAATATGTACGCGTAGATGGGTACGATTCTAGTGACTATTTTACAAGATCAGGAGTAAGTCAAGGTAGTACGCTGGGGCCAATACTCTTCTTGATCTTTATTAACGATCTTCCTGAAAGAGTGTCTTCTTCAGTGTCTCCTGTTCGCTGATGACCTGTTGCTCAGTCTGGGCATAGAAACTGCAGCGGATACCGCGGCTTTGCAAAGGGATGTTGATGCCGTTTCACAGTGGAGCCAAGATAATCATCTCCCTTTCAATACCCATAAATGTAAAGTGATCACTTTTTCCCGTAAACCAAGACCCATAATTTATAATTATTATTTAATTGACACTCCTTTGGAAAGAGTATATGACATTAAAGACCTAGGCTTAATATTAGATGCTAAATTAGATTTTCATATGCACATGATCAATATATGTAAGGTAGCACACAAAATGTTAGGTTTTGTTATGAGGACGGCCTCACAGTTTGATAATGTAGGAGTTGCAAAAGTACTATACAATGCATATGTTCGGAGCAGGCTCGAGTATGGTTCCGTTGTCTGGGATCCCTATGAAGAGAAATATATTCTCATGATTGAAAAAGTGCAGCGCAAATTTGCTCGGTGACTGTACAAAAAACTTTATGGTTATTATCCATACTTATATCCCTCTCCATTTGTCGCGGGTATGGTGGACATGGAGACTCTTAAGCTTAGAAGGGCTATGCTTTTGATAACACTGTTTCTTTCAATAGTGCACCAAAGGGTTGAGAGTCCGCAAATACTCGAGAGGATCCACATTTTGGTTCCCACAAACATATCATGGGACTCTGCGGGGCTGGTGGCACCTCGCCGTCGGCCGCGCCTGTTGGCACTGCCAACTGCGCGGACGGTGCGTGGTAGTCACGCCCCCACTAATCGTGCGCTGCGTGCTGTCGGGGACATTCTTGCTCGGCACGATGAAATCGACCTATTTGCCGATAGATTGGGACACTTATGTAATGAGTTTCGCAAAATTATAAATGAAGAGTGTATTTAATACCAAAATGTTTTTATTGATTTTGTTTGTAGTATTTAATATATTGATGTTTTGACGTTAATTCTTTCGAAATATTTTTGTTGTTTAATTTTGGTATTCTATTAATTAATTATTTGACCTTTTGTGACATTTACTTTATTGACATATTTTTGTTTATGTAGTTTTGACGATATATGATTGTATTGATTGACATATTTTTATGATCTATTCATTTTGAGTTTTAATTTCATTCAGCTTGACATATTGTAATTATTTTCATTTTTAATTTAATAATTGTTAATCTTTTTAGCGCTTTGGATTAAAAATCTGTTAGCTTTTAAGATTTATGTATGAATAAATGAATAAATAAATGAATAAATAAATAATGCCCGTTTGTTTTTAGAAAGTGTTGAGTCTGTCACCAGTGGCTATTTGGAAAATAGTATTCTATTTAATAATTAATTTGGAAAATGTGTTTTTTATAAAAGCTGTATTTATTAAAATATGTAAACAGTGTCATGGCACCACAAAACAAATAGGTATATAATTTTTATTTTTCTTAATATTATTTTTAATTTAAATATGGCATCCGCGGAAGACCAGCGTCGTGGTTAACACCAGGACATATGCTGAGCGGAAACCAATTTGGTATATGCAAAAGTGATGTTCCTGTGTTTTGAATGTGCATGTAGTTATACCAAATAAAGATTTTTTCTATTTCTATTTCTATAGTATTATGAAGCCGCAAAATAAGCCGTAAAATAAGAAAAAAAAATATTCTGCCGCTAGGTATTAGGTAGGTATTACAATTTGTTCCACATTGCAAACTAATAAAGTTTAATTTTAAATACACAACAAAGTAGCGTAGTGAAATAGTGACGTAAAGTCTGTTGGTTAGGTTAAGTTTATTTTTTTCCTGAGCGAAGCGCAGCGTAGCGAGTGCCAGTTAAGGAAGGGGGGGGCAAATAATATAGGTATATTTCAACTATGACATTCTAATTTTAATTATGACACTCATAAGTGTGGCTAATAAGTTGTGACAGAATAGCTTTTCATGTTAGTCTGCCGCTATAGGAATTATTTCACTACGCTACTTTGTTGTGTATTTAAAATTAAACTTTATTAGTTTGCATTAAGGAACAAATTGTAATACCTACTAGCGGCAGAATATTATATTTTCTTATTTTACCACTAGCGGCTTGATATTTTTATTTACCAAATAGCCACTGGTGGCAACCTAGGGCACTTCCTTTTTTTTATTATATTTTTTATTTATATTTTCATAATCAAGGCCCAATAACTTAAGACTTATTATGCACATAAAATGTGCAGGTACTTTAAGCAAATACCTTTTTTAACTGCTGGGTAAATACATTTTGTAGCAGTGTAGTACCTAGATCGGTAAATAGGGGCGGTCTGTCCCCAATTATTGGCATATATGATGTTGGGGCTGGCCCGGACCCTGCACACCAGGGATGCACAACTGTTTCTCATCAATCAATCAATCAATATTGTCATTAATTCATAATAGTATGTATGTGCAAAAGGTCATTTATTTTTTTTAGTATTGCGGCAGTGTTTGTTATACCTACATATTGGCATTTTTACCTTGATCTTTTAACTTTTATTTTGTTTTTTTTCAATGAAAGGTTTTATTGATTGACTATATAACTCTAACCACTGGACGCAGAAAACTTGAAAATGGGAGGGTCTTGTGAAGACCTTTCTATGTAGAGGTGTGGAAAGAAAGGCATCTGTAAATTCGCAAACTAAAGAGTCCAAAAAGAAATTAAATATTTGATTGAAAAAACGCCCATATCTCAAAAAAGTTGCATATACATACATGTTATATGTATGTATACGTATATGTATACGCAAATATGGTTGCAAACCAATCATAATTTGAAAAAAATACCTTTTTTCCGAAAGATACTTACATTTTGGCTTCGTTTTTAGAACTATAAAAATCATTGCAAACAATGATTTGGTAAAATCATCACAGGATAATATTATGATTTATGATATATCCCGTGATGATTTGATATATCGCTTCTAAGGATTTGAATTTGAAAAACTTGAAATACTTACTTTATTTGCTATTCTTGTTGTACAAAGGTTTTAATTCAAAAAACGAGGACCCTGTTAGGGCATTGCGAAAATTTCAAACGCATAAGGTACTTAGAATAGTTAATTAATTAGCTTAATTACCATAATAGTTTCATTTAAAATTATTAGAATAAATAGCTAACAGAACAATTACAAATGTACATTCACCAATTGTATAAACATACTGTTATTGAAAAGCTCCTGAGGCCAGTAGGTAAGTAATAACATTAAGCATTTAAACAAATAACATTTAATATAACTATTTAAACTATCATGGTCACTTGCAATAGAGTAATTATTAACGGGATTCTTACCATGTTTATTATTTATGAGTATCCGATATTTCGGCGCAGTTGCATGCGCCATGATCACGGAATTACTGAAGTTAATGCGGGTGCGTTTTTTATGAGCAGACAAAACGATCTACCCTCTTCCTTAGTCGTTTTTTGCGCTCGATGCCCGTACCACTGATTTCTAAATCACTATTCACTCGAAATTGCTCACGACACACTACACTCACATTATCAGGACGCGAAACGACTTTTTTGATGTTTTTGCAGTTTTTAAGAAGACTAATCACTGGGTTCCAGATACGCGACAGTTTGAATCCATCTTCACGATTGAAATTTTTGTATTTCGTAATTTCAATCGCTTCTCTCACCAATCTAGGTACGTAGTGGCGTTCTGTCGAAATTATCTGAGGGTTGTAAAACTCAATCCAGTGATTAGGACCCGACTGGATCAGATGTTCAGCAATGGCCGATTTTTGCGTATCGTTGTTCTTGACAGCTTTGATGTGCTCCTTAATTCGGCAAGCAACTGTACGTTTCGTTTGGCCAATATAGGAGCTACCGCAGCTGCAATCGATCTTATATACACCCGGCTTTTCCAAGGGAAAACTATCTTTCGGCGACCGTAAACATTGTGCTACTTTTCTAAAAGGAGTGAAGATAGTATTGATTGAGTACTTATTAAGTATGTTTGAGACCTTATCTGTCACTCCCTTCATATACGGCAAATATACTGGTTGCCTGTCTACCCTGTACTTAAGGTGTTTGAGTCTGTGTCTAAATGGTACTATCTTCCCTTTATATCCATTTTTCTGTAGAACATGCCGGACATGGATTAATTCATCGTGCAAAGTTTCATTATCGCACAAGTCGTATGCACGGTTAGTCAAGGATGATACTACCGAGTCAAGATGTCTTGGGTGGTGATGTGAGGTTGCGTTAAGATTGCGATCAGTGTGTGTAGCTTTCCTGTATACCGAGTGGCCAAGAGAACCGTCATCCCGCACTCGCACCATGACGTCGAGAAATGCCAAGCTCCTGTTTTCTTCCATCTCAAAAGTGAAATTTATTTTCGGATGTATACCATTCAGACTTGCCAAATAAACCTCGACATCGCGCCGACCACCAACAAGTATACAGAAAACGTCATCTACGTACCTTTTCCACAGCTTAATTGACGTGGGTGCAACAGCGATAGCGCGCTCTTCAAAATGCTCCATCCAGATGTTCGCCACCACTGGAGCCACAGGCCTGCCCATAGCCACCCCGTCAATTTGAAGGTAGTACTGACCTTGGAATACAAAATAGTTTAGTAGTGTAGTTTAGTATATGAAGGGAGTGACAGATAAGGTCTCAAACATCTATACTAATATATAAAGCTGAAGAGTTTGTTTGTTTGTTTGTTTGTTTGTTTGTTTGTTTGTTTGTTTGTTTGTTTGAACGCGCTAATCTCAGGAACTACTGGTTCGAATTGAATAATTCTTTTTGTGTTGGATAGTCCATTTATCGAGGAAGGCTTTAGGCTATATAACATCACGCTGCGACTAATAGGAGCGAAGCATCAGTGAAAAATGTTGCAAAAACGGGAAAAGAGCCTAATAAATTAAAAATGCTGCCGAAAGTCACTATTCCACGCGGACGAAGTCACGAGCACAGCTAGTACTTAATAAGTACTCAATCAATACTATCTTCACTCCTTTTAGAAAAGTAGCACAATGTTTACGGTCGCCGAAAGATAGTTTTCCCTTGGAAAAGCCGGGTGTATATAAGATCGATTGCAGCTGCGGTAGCTCCTATATTGGCCAAACGAAACGTACAGTTGCTTGCCGAATTAAGGAGCACATCAAAGCTGTCAAGAACAACGATACGCAAAAATCGGCCATTGCTGAACATCTGATCCAGTCGGGTCCTAATCACTGGATTGAGTTTTACAACCCTCAGATAATTTCGACAGAACGCCACTACGTACCTAGATTGGTGAGAGAAGCGATTGAAATTACGAAATACAAAAATTTCAATCGTGAAGATGGATTCAAACTGTCGCGTATCTGGAACCCAGTGATTAGTCTTCTTAAAAACTGCAAAAACATCAAAAAAGTCGTTTCGCGTCCTGATAATGTGAGTGTAGTGTGTCGTGAGCAATTTCGAGTGAATAGTGATTTAGAAATCAGTGGTACGGGCATCGAGCGCAAAAAACGACTAAGGAAGAGGGTAGATCGTTTTGTCTGCTCATAAAAAACGCACCCGCATTAACTTCAGTAATTCCGTGATCATGGCGCATGCAACTGCGCCGAAATATCGGATACTCATAAATAATAAACATGGTAAGAATCCCGTTAATAATTACTAACATTTAATATGGTTACTGTTTCCAATTTCTTTCAATGAATAAATGACATTGACGTTTCTGTCAATCACATACAATAATCATTATATTTCATTTCTATTCTAATAGCGTTATGCAACTGGTCTAGGAAAACAACATGAAACGGCTCTGTGGCAAATATCGACCATCAGTTGGTACCTATTTTGTTGAACATCTTTATCTAAATAAATCTTCTGTGCGTGTGTTTGTAATTAAACTACTTCTAAACGGCTGGACCGATTTTGATGAAATTGTTTGTGTGTGTTCAATTGGATTCGATAATGGTTTAGATTTACAATAGGACCCCATGGTAGGTGGCGCTGCAATAGTCCATCATGGGATACGGGTGTTTTCAAGCGGACGAAGTCGCAAGCGGGCCTCTAGTTATTTAATTTAATAAAAATAAATTGTCACATGTATGTCAGAGCATCACTTTAATTCAAAGAGTAAGCAAACGATTCTGCATTACTTGATGTTATGAGCAGGACCGTGGCTCGCTACCCATCCTCACTTGCCAGCCCGCTAGTTTCTTCACCCATCGTTTAAAGGACTCCATGCTATAAGAAGGATGTAATAGGTGTGCCGTTTGATGATTAAGTTGGCATGTTTTTCCGAAAGTTCCTCAAGATCAGGCGATCCCTGTGTTTATTTGTATGTTATACCTAATCATAGGAACACTAGTAATGACTTTGTTGAATCTCGTTCCAGCATGACGAATAGTTCAGACGTCACGGGCCAAGCATGACATAATTTGTTAAACAGCTAATATGAATGATAAACTACGAAACAAATAACGCACGCAGACGCAGGTACAGACTTTCATATACACCGATAATTACTTCAGATAGTTCGAGTTTCCTCCTAAAGTTGCTATGCGTACGAAGTCCACGAATATTTACCGCATATTACGCATCACTCATCATGAGGTCATTGTTATGTCCCCACAGCTGGGGCGCGAGCCTTCCTTATGGATGGAAACACCACTGGGAGACCGGGCCGTAAACCACCACGCGGGCCCAGTGCGGGCCGGTGGTTACTATGGAATCCTACAACTTACGCCCAGAGTAGATAGACTTACGAACCGACGGCATAAATGACGTTCATAAGAGCTATTTGTAGCCTAAACTGAATAAATGATTTTGATTTTTTTTTTACCTTATAACCTCATGATAGCCTGGTACTTTGACTGCCTCACCCCAGGAATGTATAGCCAATCTCCTCATAGCTCATGCTAGCCTGGTACATTGACTATCTCACCCTAGGTATGTAGCCAATCTCCTCGTAGCTCATGCTAGCCTAGTACTTTGACAACTTCCATATAAAGCTCCCAGAATCTCAGACTAGGTAAAGCTCTTTGTGACTCACGCTAGCCTGGTACTTTGGACTCTTTATCTCTCTCCATCTTATTATACGTCTCCTACTGCTGGGGCACGAGCCATCCCTATGGATGTTTACACCACAGGGAGAACGGGCCGTAAACCACCACGCGGGCCCAGTGCGGGGCGGCGGATGTTAACGACAGCTGATGCAGCCGGGACCAACGGCTTTACGTGCCTTCCGAAGCACGGAGGAGCTCGAGATGATACATTTTTTGTCACCTACCCGTTAACTTGGCCTTTGCGAAAGTTGCTTACCTTCAGCAATCGCAGACCGGGCGCGTTAGCCACTTGGCCATCGAGGTGCTTAGACAGAGTAAATATAGTGTAGGGTAGCAGCACCGACTGAAACCAGCAATCAACACTTTTTTCTTTCATCATTAAAATTAGGGGACTCTAGCAATAATTGACTACAAACCACCTGCTTTCCAGCTGTATCCAGACAAATTTTTATAAAATACGTTACTATTTTTGCCAACGAAAGTTGGTATCGAACCCTGGCGCCACTACGATACCTATTCCGAAAACTACTTTTTAAACAATCTCGATTTTGCCGAAATCAGCAGAATGCGTTTGACGTCAAGCGCGCTAGCTAGCTAGCAGTGCATGTGAATGGGTAGAAAGCTTACGCACTATAGGGGTTTCCCGATCGCAAAACCAGCCTCGTTACTAGTTCAAATTCCTAACAATTGCAAGTTAGAACTCTCTATACATTGCGGGGTTTGTATACAACGGTTATTGGTCGACTCCAGTGTGCACAGACTTGTATAACAGTCTAAGCGATGTGGAAAGACATTTGTTTTTGTTTTCGATTCTCGTTGTGGTCATACCGGCTTTGGCATTTAGTATTTGACGCCGGCCAAGCACCGCGCTCCTTTAGTAGAGCGGTGACTCGCGGACCGCGCGCACAAACGCGACCTCACAAAGAACCCAATTTGTTTATATTTTTTTAAATAGTTGTGGTATCGCGCGCGGCACGTCTCCGTTGACAATTAACACGATATATTGACTTTTTCGCACTCTTTTTTTTAAAATAACTAGTTTGTGATGAAGGGTCAAGCAAAAAGGTTCGTGGATCACACAGGCAAAGCGTTCAAAATGCGCGCCAAAAAGAAGGAAGAGAGCGACCACATCGGATTTCTGGATTTGGTAAGTTGTTCTTTTTTAAATTGGTTTTAAAGTCACATACGAAAATAAAATTTTGCGTTTTCGATTCGTTGAATCATCGTTGGAACTGACAATTGTGTAGCCTAATTGCCAATTAAGACTCGGAATTGACACCGAACTTTGACTTTGTCTTTTTGTATGGTTTGTACAGGATACATGTTTTAAAAAAAGCGTAAAATAGAAATAATGACGGTCTCAAAAACTTGTCTTGCAACTCGTTTAAAACTGTTCTTACAGTTGTGTCTCCCGTGAGTCCCGTGTTAGCAGAAAATTATGTTCTTGTCTGTCCATTAAAAATTGTTTGCTTTATAATGAAAGCCTTCTCTGTAATCCAATCACTCCTCCACTCCTATCACTCACTCCAATATTACCGGACTACCAAAGCTGAAATGAGTTACAAGATGCAAATGATAATAGAGAAAATTAAATGTTTACGTGTATTATATTAAAAAATGATTAAGTACTTAGGATAAGATCTACTATTAAATAAAAAAAATACATTATCATTACAATTTAAAAGGGTGTTGAACAAATAATATCAAATATGTATGTAAATATCAAACAACACATACTTATAGGCATACAGGTACAGTTATTTACAGTAAACATTTAAACATAGTGCAATCTAACGATAATTAACTAAGCAATTTTGGTCACACGTATATAAGTTTTTCAATTGAGATACTTTCTTTAATCAACTAGTTAAACAATTATTTATAATGAATGTATCGTTAAACCATTGCACACTAAGTAGGTACACTTAAGGCCGCAGCACGTGGTCGGCTATCGCGGATACGTCTCACTCGATTATTATTTAGTTTAATTGAGCCATTTATGCAAACCAACGCACACAATGCGATTCATATTTTATTGATGTGAAAATGTTAAATATAGAATTTACTCAGTACGTAGACACTTAGACGCCCAATGTAACCACAGTGCCATAGGACAATTGAATTTCTATTGTGTCTGGTTTAAGAACAACTGAGTAGCTAGTAGCAAGTCAAGTGTTTAATACTAGTTTTCGTCGTTTAAAAATAATACAAAATTTCATTTAAATTTTATTAGACGACAGCTGAGAAGTAGGTGATCTGTATTCAATTATTGTTACAGTTAAAAACTCTGCTGCAAGACCCAGTTTTTAATTATTAAATAAAAAAAAATGCCAAGATTGTCTAAAATTGTGTCAATAATTTTAATACATTAACAACTATGTAACATTTTGGGTGAATAAATTGAAATTGAAAAAGTGTCGATGGTCGCTGGTGCCAGTCGAACACTGGGGCCCTTACCCTACCCACTAATGTTTTATTTTATAAAAATTCCTGAGTGTTCTCCCATATTTACAAGTTTTTGTTATCTTATTCTTGACATTGTTTTAGTGTAACGAATGAATTTAATATCACAATAAATTGTATTGTTTGTAATCGACTGGAACATTAAGACAGTGATGGAACAGTTTTTTTTTAAATAAACTTCATTATATATTTGAATTCCAATCTTAATCGATTCGTAATCAAAGTATCGTTAGAGTGAACTATGTTTGTGTAGACAAATCAAGGACAGTCTTATGTGCTACGTAAATATTAAACACGAGGTGTTCGGGACATCTATACTAATATTATAAAGCTGAAGAGTTTGTTTGTTTGTTTGTTTGTTTGTTTGTTTGTTTGTTTGTTTGAACGCGCTAATCTCAGGAACTACTGGTTCGAATTGAATAATTCTTTTTGTGTTGGATAGTCCATTTATCGAGGAAGGCTTTAGGCTATATAACATCACGCTGCGACCAATAGGAGCGAAGCATCAGTGAAAAATGTTGCAAAAACGGGAAAAGAGCCTAAAAAATTAAAAATGCTGCCGAAAGTCACTATTCCACGCGGACGAAGTCGCGAGCACAGCTAGTTAAATTAATATTTATTTACGACACACATAAGACAAGTCAAAACTAAGCCAGTAGTTCAATTCGCTTAGCTATCCAATAGCGTAATGAAACTTTCCCGTTGACTTGCCGATTTGATCTATCTATCTATTATAGATAAATAGCTAAAACTCTTAATTGCACACACTCACACAGAGAGAAAAAAAAAAAATACAGACAACGAAATTTTTATATTTTGGGATTTGAATTTCCAATTTGATAATATACAGCATGAAAATAAAGACACACCTAACTTTTCTAACAGATTTGGTGATTTAGTCAGAAACCATAGACATTACAGAACAAAAAAAAACCACCAATAGCGTTAAGTTTAAGAGAAAAAATTATGTTTTTATGAATAGTTGATATCATATTTAATTTAATTAACTGCAAGTATAAAACTTTTTTAGCATTATGACCGAACCTATCCTATTTGTGCTTGTAATTATTTATTTACTTGCTTGCCTCATGGTTATGCACTTTTATTATTATCAAAAACAAAATGCAGTACAATACCGTTAATTTGTTTCGAATTTTTGAAACTGGACATACCAGTTGTCCGAATGCTGTTTCAATTAAAGAAACATGAAATAAAATTTTAGTATGAAAACAAAATGAAAACAAAATTTGATTGTATATCTGAAAACAGTACAAAGAGGCAGCGGTTTATAATAGTACTTACTAGCGACCCGCCCCGGCTTCGCACGGGTGCAATGCTGATACACGCAACCGCTATGTTCCTGCATTTTAAATGTGTAATATCTTCGAAAATATTAATTTAAATTACAAGCTGTAAATGGCCATATTGATCTATATTAAATGCCCAATGTATTTAAGGTACTTAATTGGATAAGGATTAATGCTGTATTGCTTAAAATCGCTTCGTAAATAAGCCATTATTTCTCGTAAAAAGTAAAAGATAAAAAATTATTATTGTGGGTTATCCCTAAGAGATAGACATATACCATCGCGGGCTTTTTTTAGACCTTTTTAAGGTGTCTATCTCGTAGAGTTCAGCCAGCGTTTGCAATGTAAGCGCAAAAAAATTAAAATTAAAATTAATAAATTAAAATTTAAATTAGATTTAAATCATTTATAGTGACGTTAAGTTACAGAATCCGTGGTCACAGAGAGACTGAGGTCTCTTAAAACATAAACGCGAACGTATTCGTAAAAGTTGTTTCATTTCAATACCGCATACAATCTTATTATTTCCATGCACACGTTAATTTGCTGATAATAACTAAAAGGCAAGAGTTGTTGCTAGCCGATATAAAGGATTCGGTTAGTGACTCTACTATATGGTAGTGTGTTCTCTTTGGTAGCTTTACCCTAATATTTAGTAACAATAGTCTATAAAAGTTAAAAACTGTCATGCTACTAACTTTTATGGACTGTTATTGTCTATTAATAAATAATCTTTATTTTGTAAGTTAAGCGAAATATGAATCTTTATATTTTAAATTGAATATGATTCTCTATAATTTATAACCACATTGCGATTATTAGAGGAACTGCCAATGTTCTGCAAGGAATTCAGAAAACTGTTTAAGGTAGAATTCTACGATGTGGCCTTTTTAGGCCGCCCTGGTCTTTACTTCCTATCTTTTCGACGTGGAGAGCTGCTCTCGGCTTTTGTTTTATATCCAAAAGGCCAAAAGTAAGGTTAAACCGAGTTTGACGTACTGCTCTGAAACTTGCCTTTACACATCTGTCATTTTGAACGAACTTTCGTTGAGGCAAAAGTATTATTTTCAGACTTGAATGTGAAACCTCTAAAATTATCAGTGTTTCTCTACTATATTATGCATGTATTTATACATATAAACCTTCCTCTTGAATCACTCTATCTATTAAAAAAAACCGCATCAAAATCCGTTGCGTAGTTTTAAAGATCAAAGCATACATACATACATGCATACATACATACATAGGGACAGCGGGAAGCGACTTTGTTTTATACATATGTAGTGACATACATTTATAAAATTTATAAAATACAGTAAAAAATTAAACGCTTACCCAACCCAGCCAGGAATCGAACCTGGGTCTTCCGCAATCCGGGCGGCTGCACTGACCGCTATGCTACCGGGAAGATGAATTTTATTATCGAGTTAGGGAGTTGGTCCAATAGTAAGAGTTGTTCGTTTGTATCACGGGAGTCGTCTCAGAACGTTTGGAAGGTGATAAAAAAATCAATCTGTATAGAATTATTGTAAATTACACATTACTTAAATAACTGACATATCTGCGTTCCCTCCGTACCGGTGGGTTTTTCAAAGGTGCATTTTTAATGGCATCGCACTCCGACAGCATTTAGCCAGAAACGAGTAAATAAACTATCCCTCTGCTTCGTTCATTATAACCGTGTCTGAGGTTTTACGTGAACAGCTGATTGAAGGTGTGTACCCATCGTTTGAACCCCGATAAATATCGATAACTTTTTGTAAAGTTTTACCTCTTTACGGGTGAGCACTGTACATTCCTGTCATCTAATGTGAAGTGACGATATATCCGAAGGTGGAAGTGCATTTCCCCAGAATCCTCAACTTCGAGGCTTGGCTATCTTATCTGTAGCTGCCGGAACACAACAATGCTACAAACATTTACCTATGTTATGGCGACATATTTAGATAAGATGGTGGTAGCTAGCCAGGCGGACCAACAAGCCCTACCACCAACCAAACCGAGTACACAAACATGTACCTACACACGGCGGCAGATCAACCTACCCAAAACTGTCAAATTTCTACAATCAATTTTGAACTTTATCTTTTAGTTATAAGGATCAATATTCATTGGAGAAATTTGCCAGATTTGGGTAGGTTGATCTGCTACCGACTGTACCCCCCGTTGGGATTCATATTATGTGTATAATTTAGCTTGCCTGCCACAATACTTATATTGTTGTGGAGTCGTAATGCCTTGGCCCTAGCAGGTAGGGACATAAAATGAGCTGGTGACGAATTTTCTTTATTAAACTCAACTTATTACGAACAGCAGCGCAGACCGCGCGCAAGATGCGACGCGCCGCCCCGCCTCCCGCCGCCGACCGCAGACCGCACGCATTTACGACTAGTTTGTACTGAGATGTCGCGTGTTCCTTGTTTATTATATTTATATTATCAGCTAGAGTAGTGGCCTCAGTGTTTGACACAGTTCTCGTCGCCAGAAAATAACATCTAGGTTTTCAATGATTTTTTACGGGATTGCACTAGAGAGCGGTGGCCTGCACTTATTCAATCGTTGCTAAAGACTTAAACCTGTTGGTGACCCTACTTCTAGGGCCTTACAAATAAACAAAGAATAAGGTCCGAATAGTTATTCCGTGTTTTTTCTCTTTTACTCTAATTTGAAATGACTTTTACAAGAAAAGAAAATTGATCTCTGGTCCCTGACGAACCGTGGCCCCACCACCACACTATATTGTTAATTGATCAATTATAAAGTAAAAGTAGATAGTGTTGATTAATTCCGGCGAGTCGGATTGATCAGCGCACCTGACCCGGCATGTCATGTGGTGCGGATTCAAACACTTTCAAACACCGAACCCCTACAATTGCGTAGAGATATAGCGTCACTCAGCGTTTTCTATCGCTTGTACCACGGCGAGTGCTCTGAAGAACTGTTTGACCTTATCCCACCTTCTCCCTTCCTCCATAGGAGTACACGTGCTGCTCTCCGGAGTCATCGCTTCACTGTCACACATATCCCATCGCGCACAAAGAAATTTGGTGACTCGTTTCTTTGTCGCACCTCCAAAAGATGGAATAGTCTACCAGCACACGTTTTTCCTCCTTCCTATGATATTGGGTCCTTCAAACGAGGCGTGAAGAAGGACCTTGTGGGCCGGCAGAGTGAGGTTGACTGATGCTGCGTTGTTTTCACGCTGTACCAGTTGTCTTCGCGTGTGGACTCCATTTCCACTTAACATCAGGTGGTATGGAGGCATTTGCCGCGCTAAGTATATAAAAAAAAAAAAAACACTTTGTCGTTTTTCAAATTGTAATTTTTTCGCATCGCAACAATATTTGTGTAAAATTATATGTAAATAAAGAATAAAAAAAATATAAAGAAAAAATGGCACAAAGAAATACATAAAGAAATACATAAAGAATTGCACCACCCCTTCTCTTCCCGTGGGTGTCGTAAAAGCCGACTAAGGGACCATTCCAGAGAATGGGCAGCATCTCTCTGAGGTTACCCTCAACCTACTGCGATCGCCAACCCGCCTGCCAAGCGTGGCGATTACGGCAAAACCCCTCATACCCTTGGGGGAGGCCTTTGTCCAGCAGTGGACGTCGTTTGGCTGAGATGATGATGATGATGATGATATGTAAATAATGATCAATCAGAGTTTGTCATACTGCTTACAGTATGTATTGCATAGTCTTAACCTCTTTCTTGTGTTCTGTGGTCTTAACTATGCAATAAAGAAATTCGTATCTTCCTGATTCCAATATTGATCAGTTTACAATAACGACGCTTGGCGGAGACTTGAGTGACACACTCGTCCAACTAGATATACCTACTGATATACAGTGTGTTGCTCATAAACATATAAGGAAAACCGTTTAATATCACCTTAAAGCTAAAGTAAGCAAGTAACACAAGTGCTTTCGATACTTACCGTGTGTATTATAATGAGCTCTCTTCTATAAGCTTTCATTTGATCGACGAACATCAGTAATTCTGATTTTCACTTCATTTCATTAAACATAACGCTTTTTAATATCTTATCTTATCTCGATATTTATCTACACGAAATATAATAATAATTGGGCTACCACTCGTGAATGTCAGCAATGCGATTTCTTTCTAAATTTCATTTACTTACACCGTTAAGTTAAATTTTTCCATTAACTAATAAACACAAAATTTGAAAAGAACAACAATAAAACCAGGTATCAATTTAAATTTTCACAATATTAATGTACAATCTCTTTATTTTACTTGAAAAACCTACTACAAATAACACATAAGTACCGGCATTCTGCAGACTTTTAAGCGAAAGTCAAATGTGGATCGAAATAAAAGATTGTTAGGCATTGTAGCGTCTCTAAATGGATCTAGTAAAGTGAAGTAAAGTCTATAAGTAACTGTCCGGCAAAGGCCTCCATCATTGAAATCAAGTCATCGCTACAATTGATCCACACTTGCCAAATGCGGGTTGGTGATCACAAACCCGGGCTATGCATCGAGAAATCCGAAACACGCCCGACCTGGGACTTGAACCCGGGACCTTCGGATATCGGGCCGAGCGCACTGCCACACGGCCACCGAGGCGTCAAATGGATCTATTATTACGAGTATACCAAATTAGTGACCAACTTCCGAAGGTACGAAGGTTAATTTATCAAATCGGTTAAAGCTAAAGACGTCAGGCTATAAGAGCTGACTCACTGACCGCACAGTAGTTATATGGAGGTGCGGAAAATTTATTTAATTGGTCGCGAAATAGGTGCAAATGCAACGGGTCTGTCATCTTGTTTGTAGAGCACGTCACTGGGGGCGGGAGGATTCCCCGCGCGTCAAACCAAACAGTGTAAGTAATGACTGATAAAGCAATATTGTAGGAGGTTGTGAGAACAACACGCGCGTTCCCGCCCGATCCTCTAAGTGCCACTACACATTTACAGAAATCACTAAACATGCACACTAGTTTAGGCCCAAGACACCGTACTCGTACAACAAGTGTACGACGAGCCAGTTCACGCGTTCTATACCAGCCACCCGACCGCCTAATCGATCGCTTTGATTACGCATATAGTTTATGACGCCATCTTGCCACCTCGCACCGCTTATGAAAGCAATATCAAAAGCTAAAGGCTTATAGCTTTCGATATTGCTTTCATAGGCGGCACGAAACGACAAGGTGACGTCATAAACCACACACGAAGTCAAAGCGATCGGTTAGGCGGTCGGGGGGCAGGTACAGAAATGTACTATCGACCAATTTTAAGGATATCCAGTTACGAACATTTTTGCCTTAACGTGGCGATCGTAGTTAAAAAAAAAAAAAAAAGAAAAAAATTTTGATCGTAGTTTACTTCGCCTACCACAAAGGTGACCATAGAATGACCAACAGTAAAGCTTCCGACCTTTTTTTGTCAAAGCCATTTGTTTTAGTTCATTGTTAAAGCTTAACACGTTGACTGCCTCAAAACCAGACTCAATAGAAATTTAATTGTCCCATTCACCCGCGTGGGGCCCGGCATTGAATGGGTTAAATAGAAATTCATTTATTTCTTAAGATTCCTAATGGTGGATATCCAGAAAATTTGTCAAAAATAAAAGGGGCGTTTATAGCCACTGACCCCTGCACAGAAAAATCGCCCTAATGGTGGATATCCAGAAAAGTTGTTGATAGTACCTGGGCGCTTCTCACCACCACCACGGCCCGGTCTACCCGAGCCGAGATCCGAGCCTTTAGAGGCGTCCTCGGGTTGTTCAGCTCCCGACCCGATCCGAACCCCTCGGAGAATCTAGTAGGGCACGGGGACACGCACTAGTGCGTGAAGCCGTTCCCTCTAGAAAACCTCCGAAGGTGATTCGTTTCATACGGCTTGGGGAACCTTTTAAGTTTCTCGCCGCCCCCAAACAAGCCCGGTGAAGATGAAAATGCCGTTGGAGGCAATCAGCAATCTCTCTAAAAAAGTGGTAAGTATTCTGTCTGTGTACCTAAAAATAAATAAACATAGGCTGATGATGATGATGATGATGATGAAACATATCTGGTAGAATATGTTATGATGTTGTCGGACAAAAACATAAATAAGTAAGTAAAATAAACAAAGGTAGTCTTTTCAAATCCTAACAAAGTGACCCTGCTATCTATTTTAAAAATTAAAATTACTAAACAACGTATTATCTAGTTACGAAAAAAAAGCTAGACAAGCAAGGTGACAAGCAACAAACGCATTATAAATACACACTGTCCCCGCAAAAAAAACACAATGCAACGAATTACAAAATGGCCACGACATGGCGGCGTGACACTTCCGCGCCGAAAAATTTATTTAAAAAATCAATGTGTCAGTTTCACACAATCACAATAACTCTCCCACGTGATAACATCTCGCGTTTGTTATCAGTTAACTATATAGTGCAGTTAAATATAGCTTTAACGAGCCTTGCTCAGTGAAAGTACACGGAAAACTATTGTATGTGCTAGCCCGGAAAACATTGGTTCAACTCGCGCTGCCGCGATACAGATCTGACAATGTTAGTTCTTTGACACTTCGGGTCGTTACTAGTAAAGAATAAAGTAAAACATATTTAGTTAGTTAGTTTTCCTAAAATTAATAAATAAATATTTAAAAGAACAGGCTTAACATACATTAAAGACAAGCTCTCATGGACTCTCTCTCACTTAAGGTCATTATTAACGCGATTCTTACCATGTACCTATTTAATTTTTGAGTAACCGATATTTCGACATCGTTACATGCAGGACGCATGCAAACATTTAAAACATGGTAAGAAAACCGTTAAAAAAAATAAAAAATAATAATTATGTATTATTATACTCTTTATTTATTTTCTTTCTTAAAACTAGATTTTATTTCTTTCTTAATACCTATCTAAGTATAATTTATACATGCTAATTAATTACAGTGTCGGCGTGTTTTGCGACACGAAGGCCTCCTCTAGCTGTTTCCTTCTTTCCTGCATTTTTTTAAGCTTAATAAATATAGCTTTCTTTTAATAAATAAATCGATCAGCTAAAGCTAATTGTTGGTCTTTTATATGAGTTTTGGAGAAGAAGCACCTTGCGGGTTAACATGGTGAGGAAGTTAATGAGGCACAATCCTGCTGCACTGGCTGTGGAGCATTTAGATAAGATAAGATAAGTTATTTTTATTGCTATATAGTTGTGTAAATACATAGCAGGTGTTATGCATTATAATAATGGGAACAAACAATTTTTCCTAGTCGGGCATTTGAACTCTGCTTCCACTTAGCATCGGGTAAAAACGTCATCAGTAAATTTTTCCTAAAATTTTGTTATTTTTATTTGTATATGTAAATATCACACTATGTGTTACGCATACAATTTCTATTTTACTATTTAATTGTTCGCGTTCTAGTTTCTGTGAAGTCATAACAAAAATTAATTGTGAGATGTGATTAATCAGATCACACATTAATTAAATCTGAATAAAACTTTCCTTTTCACTTAGGTACCTACTTGTGTGTTTGTCTTGTTTGTACTCGGTAATCTACCGCAAGCCATCATTGTGAAGTCAAAAACTAATGGCTTGATGTCTCATAGTCATAATAATGACGTTAAGTGTCAGTGTCATAATTACATTCGGTATTACGAGGTTGCATTGTATTATGCTCAGAACAATAACTAAAGGTAGTGTATGTTAAGGGAAGCTTTTTCTCAATGTGTAATAATGGTTATGGAATATTTTATCTGTCCCCCCGTTTTGTCCACCAGGGTGACAGATGGGAAGACACAGTTTTATCTGTCCCACCGTCACTGTTAGAGTGACATATGAAACCTTTTATAATGGTCCCGTTCAATTCCCGGGTCGGGTTTTGTTTCTAATTTGATCAGAATCAGTGATCACCAACCCGCATTTGGCAAGCGTCACACTCAAGCGGCTACATTACACTCGGCGACGAGGGCAAGGAGTTTGTTTGTTTGTTTGACAAACTAAAGTTGATAGTTGTGAACTTGTATTAAATGAACCGGCTTTGTGAACGCAAATGTCATCACGACGTTTTGGTGTTGTGTCTTGTCTATGCAATAATTCTCTTCCCTTCTGTACTCTGGTATTCAACGTGTGTGCATGAACTCAGCTCAATAATAAAGGCAAATAAAATTTCAGTGGATTTGTTTCTTTTCTGCTCAAAACCCTTCACGAGGTGCATAGTGTACCTTTCAAGCCTATTTTTGATTTGTAACATATTTCCGCTCGCCTTCTTTATATACAACTAGCTGTGCTCGCGACTTTGTCCGCGTGGGATAGTGACTTTCGCCAGCATTTTTAATTTTTTAGGCTCTTGTTCCCGTTTTTGCAACATTTTTCACTGATGCTTCGCTCCTATTGGTCGCAGCGTGATGTTATATAGCCGAAAGCCTTCCTCAATAAATGGACTATCCAACACAAAAATCATTTTTCAATTGGAACCAGTAGTTCCTGAGATTAGCGCGTTCAAACAAACAAACTCTTCAGTTTTATAATATTATTAATATAGATTCATTTAAATTCAGAAAATATTAATTTCTTTATTAGGTACTTACTTTTACTTATAAATAACATCAACTTATTGATATTAGGACATATAGTCCATGTACGTACGTAGTAACATATTTATGCTTGTGATTGTACAAATTTAATAAAATTTTATTTCTATTATAAACAAAGTGCCGAATTTTCATCCATCACCATTTAGATGTAACAAGCGTAGATGTAACAACTATTACAAATCCAATAAACGAAAGCCAGGTACCCAGATTGATGAAAAGAACTTAATACATTCAGACACAACGAACAAACGGAACAAGCTGACCATTCAAAACGAAGCGATATGTCACATTGACATTGACAGTTTTTTTTTCTCTGGTCAATCCGTCGTCTCGTCGCCGTGCCGTCGTCGTGCGTATCATACTCTCAGAATAATATTATTGTTCTGAGATCATACTGTAGGTAGCCATTTTTATAACGATTCAAGGTTGAAAAAAGGGTTATCTTTTTTATTTTATAACCGCTAAAATATGCATTATATTTTTATGTAATTTATTGTAAAAAACACAAATGTTGAAAAAAATTCCACGAGCAGGGTTTGAACCTGCACCCTTCTGACATACCGGGTCAGGTGGTCTTCCAATTGAGCTATCGTGGTTCTAACCAGCCCGCCGAAATTATTCAACACTATTTACTTTTTACTTTGAAAGCCAAAGGCGCCCATTCAATGTTAACAACTACCGTCATTAACATCCGATCATAATATTTTTACAAATACTAAAGATCAGTTAAGAAGTAGGCAAGCTATTTATAAACGTTTATATAATTTTTAACGCAAATTTTGTTGCGAACAAATTACAAAACACAAATGTTGAAAAAATTTCCACGAGCAGGATTTGAACCTGCACCCTTCTGACATACCGGGTCAGGTGCTCTTCCAATTGAGCTATCGTGGTTCTAACCAGCCCGCCGAAATTATTCAACACTATTTACTTTTTACTTTGAAAGCCAAAGGCGCCCATTCAGTGTTAACAACTACCGTCATTAACATCCGATCATAATATTTTTACAAATACTAAAGATCAGTTAAGAGGTAGGCAAGCTATTTATAAACGTTTATATAATTTTCAACATTTGTGTTTTGTAATTTGTTCGCAACAAAATTTGCGTTAAAAATTATATAAACGTTTATAATTTATTGTATTTTTCTCATATTAAGTAATTTTTCCCCATTTTTTATATAGCGTACATAGACCCACCCTATTATGGGACATCTCCTTTCAATGAAAATCTATATTATTTTTGCGACGAAAACTTTGAACACTGGTTTTAAACTGTCTTATACTGTCTATACTTAGATTATAGTCTATATGATCTAAGCTAACATACAACACTAGTGGCCCGCTCGCTCGTGACATCGTCCCATGATGGACTAATGCAGCGCCACCTACCGGGTCCAATTGTAAATCTAAACCATTCTCTAATCCACTTGAACACACACAATAAATTTCGTCAGAATCGGTCCAGCCGTTTAGAAGGAGTTCAAATACAAACACGCACAGAAGATTTATTTAAATAAAGATTATAGCCGCCCACGTGAGCCGGCACAGCCTTGATATTGACCGCGCTGCAGCGTCACCTATATAATGTACATTGTATATACGCCTTTAACTTAATTAGTATTATAATGATATAGTGTTTTATAAGGAGCTCATTAGAACAAGTTTTTGCGTTAATTTATCATCAATTAAAATATATGTTGAGATCTGTTTGGCCGTCATTACGGCTTCATGTTTAATGGAACATAGCTTGAGATTTAAAGTGTCTCTGTACATACATTCTAGTGCTAAGTGACGATAAGGCCGGGTGAAAGCATTTCACCCGGCCTTATCGTCACTTAGCACTAGAATGTATGTACAGAACCAACCACTGGGGCGCTGGCTATCTTATCTCTAACTGTCGGAACACAAACACAATAAATAAGTTGTATTCGTTCGAACAAACGCTGAATCAAGTGATAATATCACAATACTTACCTAATTTAATTTAATTATCTTAATGAGTAATAAAGTTCTTTAAGGCGAAACCGATATCTGTATACATATTAATTATAGTGTACTGGTAGTCAAAGGTGGGTACGATAACCAGTTATATTTATAAGTAATTCATGTACACAAACAATTAGAAGAATATTATCGTAAAGCAAAACAAGTTTAAATGAGGGCGCCGCTTATTTCAAGATGAAAATCTTTCTTTTCAGGCAAATGAATGTGTATATTACTAATAAACCGTATGTGCACTTTTGTAGGCTCGTTCAGGCTTGTTCTAAGACCGCCTGGCTTATTACCACCATCTTATCTTAGTCTGTTTCATTCAATTTTAACAGCATTAACACAAATGTTGAAAAATTATTTTCCACGAGCAGGATTTGAACCCGCACCCTTCTGACATACCGGGTCAGGTGCTCTTCTAATTGTTGTTATTTCGGCGGGCTGGTTAGAACCACGATAGCTCAATTGGAAGAGCACCTGACCCGGTATGTCAGAAGGGTGCGGGTTCAAATCCTGTTCGTGGAAAAAAAAAATCTACATTTGTGTTTTTGTAATTTGTTCGCAACAAAATTTGCGTTAAAAATTATATAAACATTTTAACAGCATTGTTGTGTTCCGACAGTTAGAGATAAGAATAACAATGTCAATTCTCCGGATTGGTTACTAAATGAAAAATATTTGGTAATCTTCCTTACTTTTGAAGATAAGTAATTCAAGCCGTCAGTCCCGGTAACAAAATTTTAAAAAGAGCCCTTAATAATTAAGATATAGGTCAGCACAGATTGAGCCAGTCCCCGACTGCCAAATGTCCATTCGTATTCTGCACAGCCTTATGTGTGTCAAGCGAGAGCACATCACGCAGGCGCTGCAGCCAGCACATTGAACTTGTTTGAAGAACAGGTTTCACTCGGCGGCATACGTGTGGGCTAGGGTCGGCATTGGCAGTCATCGTATTAAAAATAAATACATAAATATTGCAATAATATATTTTTAAAAACATTATTTCCGAGCCATTTCCACAACAAAAGGGCTTGGCGCGTACCGACCTAACAGGCTGTACAGATTGTACTATTAGTAAGCCTTAAGAGCGTTTACGCCCATCGATATATATGTTTAAGTCAATGGTTTACGCCGCACACTAGCGCCACTAATGAAAAAAAAACATATCTAGTAATTAGAGATAGAAAATCAAATTATGCTCAACAAACTATTTGAATGAAGTAATTTAGCATTTTTACAACGGTTAAATACGGCGTCATAGTTAAAAGTGGCCGTAACGTCTTATTTAACTAAACCATAACATGTCAGGTGTTCATTAGGTGTCGTAAAAATGCTAAATTACTTCATTCAAATAGTTTATTGAGCATAATTTGATTTCCTATCTCTAATTACTAGATATGTTTTTTTTTTTCATTAGTGGCGCTAGTGTCCGTCGTAAACGCTACTAAGTGCTTCTGATTTTTTTGTCAAAATAGTGTGAAAAGAGGTGGAGTTAATAAACTAACAAAACAAACCAACTATGCATAGTTTTAAATCTGTCAAGTTTAAACGTAACCGAAACATGGTAACAATTAGGCAGTGGCATTCCTCAACAATGACTTTGTAAATTGCTGTTAGCCGTTAAACTCGTGTTTAAGTTATACATAGATAGATAGATAGATAAAGTATTTATATTATAAATACACACATACACACACAATACACATCATAAAATAACAACAATGCCAACTAAAAATATACATAATTTCAGGACACAGTTAACTTTAAAAAACACATAATGTGTGTGTGCCGCGGCATCTCAAAAGGGTCGTTGCTCAGCGTGTTATTCACTCGCATAGCAAGTAAATCGCTGATTCTCAGCAACAACCAGGAGTGACCAGAGAACGTTGCCCACAACAACATTATCAACAACATTACGTACATATTACTATCTTTTACAAGGTCGGTGATCTAAAAAAGCCTCATCTACATTTTCAAAGCGAGTCAATAAAAGTTTGCATTACTTTCTGGGGTATCTTATACTATGCTAAAAGTTTCGTTGGTATATTTATTTACGTATTTATATTTCCTTAACTTTGCGTACATATTTCTTCCCCGATCCGATCCGAACCCCTCGGAGAATCGGTAGGGCACGGGGACACGCACTAGTGCGTGACGCCGTTCCCTCTAGAAAACCTCCGAAGGGGATTCGTTTCACACGGCTTGAGCAACCCTTTAAGCTTCTCGCTGCCCCCAAAAAAGCCGGTGGAGCTGAAATTGCCGTCTCAGGACATCCAGCAAACTCGCCAAAATATAAAACACGACTTCGTCCGCGTGGAATAGTGACTTTCGGCAGCATTTTTAATTTTTTAGGCTCTTTTCCCGTTTTTGCAACATTTTTCACTGATGCTTCGCTCCTATTAGTCGCAGCGTGATGTTATATAGCCTAAAGCCTTCCTCGATAAATGGACTATCCAACACAAAAATCATTTTTCAATTGGAACCAGTAGTTCCTGAGATTAGCGTGTTCAAACAAACAAACTCTTCAGTTTTATAATATTATTAATATAGATTCATTTAAATTCAGAAAATATTAATTTCTTTATTAGGTACTTACTTTTACTTATAAATAACATCAACTTATTGATATTAGGACATAGACAAGAATTATTCAATTCGAACCAGTAGTTCCTGATATTAGCGCGTTCAAACAAACAAACAAACAAACAAACTCTTCAGCTTTATAATATTAGTATAGATTACAAAAACACAAATGTTGAAAAAAATTCCACGAGCAGGATTTGAACCCGCACCCTTCTGACATACCGGGTCAGGTGCTCTTCCAATTGAGCTATCGTGGTTCTAACCATGATATTATGATCAGATGTTAATGACGGTAGTTGTTGACATTGAATAGGCGCCTTTGGCTTTCAAAGTAAAAAGTAAATAGTGTTGAATAATTTCGGCGGGCTGGTTAGAACCACGATAGCTCAATTGGGAGAGCACCTGACCCGGTATGTCAGAAGGGTGCGGCTTCAAATCCTGCTCGTGGAAATTTTTTCAACATTTGTGTTTTTGTAATTTGTTCGCAACAAAATTTGCGTTAAAAATTATATAAACATTTTATAAAACATTTATTTTTATACAGTTAAAAGCTTCCGCAAACTGATAACCCTACAGCGAGGAACCCGCCCAGTTACGCCGCAGTTTTATTTCTCTTAATAGCACAAAGCGACCGTCTAAGCGACACATAGTTCACAGATCTAAGCATTCTGAACCGTGTGTGAATTGCAATACAAACAACTAGTTTTTGCAAAGACACTTCTGAAATTAAACACACTACATTCGTCATATTATTATCTTCACGACAGAGTGCGATGCGATGGGACATCATCACCAGTCATTTTATGTCCCAACCACTGTCCCACACAGCCGGGGCCAACAGCTTTTCGTGCCTCCCGAAGCACGGAGGCGCTCGAGATGAGATACATTTTTGGTCACCCATCCGATGACCGACTTTAGCGATAGTTGCTTAACCTTAGCCATCGCAGACCGGGCGCGTTAACCACTGCGCTATCGAACTCCTCAATATCATGTAAATGTGTATTGGCTTGTAACGGGATGACAGATTAAACTTTTTCTTCAAACCTGTCACCCCGTCTTGTCCACCAGGGACAAAACGGGGTTTCAAATGGAAATGTTCCACATTTAGAGGATCGGGTAGGCAATTCATACCACGAGCTGTAGAGTAATTTCACTTGTATTCTCGAAGCTCACTTCACTTCACGTGGACTTGATTTTTTTTTAAGAATACCAAGACAATCACATGTTAGATGAGAAGTGAAGTGTGTGTCGTTTGCGAGGTGAAGTGCGAGAATGACTTTCGAGGTGATTCGGACTACAATGTGAAAGGCCTATTACCCTTTTTGAATGGGCCGATTAGAACCTAAGAAAGATGGGCCGCCGGCCGGGGCGGCGGGCGTTGCGAATATGTCTAATATCATTATTGCATTACTCATTATACTATACCTGAGAACCTTGGTGACCATGATAGATGAGAGATGTACCTAGGTTACCTAGGTTACCTAACCTACGTCTGACCGGTGTGTTTCATACGATCATGGTCACCAAGGTTCGCGAGCGAAAAAATGATTTCGAACTAAAAAGTCACTAAGTAGCACTTATGAGATACTTGTACACAGCAGCGTAAGGAAGAGGTTATGTAGACTGTGCTTGTACCAAGAGTTTGTTTAGTTGTAAAACGTGTAGTAACTGCCCAAAAAACCGTTATATTAAATAACGGGCTCATAATTGCTTCTGTGGTTTAGTCTACTTAAAACCAACGGTCTCAAAGAGGTCCCAGGTTCGATTCCCAGCGAGGGGTACACATTTTACTCGCTTTGGTTGGTGGTAGAGCCTGTTTTAGATCTGGCTGGCTAACACCATCTTATCTAAATATGTCGCCATAACATCAATGTTTGTAGCATTGTTGTGTTCCGACAGCTAGAGATAAGATAGCCAGAGCCTCAGTTGTTGAGGATATCGGGTGAAGTGCGCCTCCACTGCCCTTATCATCACTTAACATCAGCTTAACGTGAAGGCACGTGATTACCCGAAAGAAAAACATTGTACCAAGAGTTTGTTTAGTTTTAAAACGAATATGACTATTCAAAAAAAGTCCAATAATAAAAAAACTGACACATTATCGTCGGTTGCAGGATAATTGGATGCTTGCTGTTTTTCAAATAATTTACATAACCGCTTGTGTAATCCTCCATTCATGTATACATCAAGACTAGGTATTTACTCGGTTCTAACACATAATGAGGATAAATCCGTTTGATATTTTGTACTTATATTATTTTAACTGATAATTATTTGCCAAAGCTACGATTAAAAAACAGTATTTGTGAATTATAACAATGACTTGATGTCGATGATGGAGGCACTTGCCTATCATCCTTCTTCCTCCTTCAAGAGAAGCGTGAAGAAGCACCTTGTGGGCCGGCAGAGTGAGGTTGAATGATGCTGCGTTGTTTTCACGCCGCACCAGTTATCTTTGCGTCTGGACTCCATTTCCACTTAACATCAGGTGGTATGGAGGCATTTTGCCGAGCTAACTATAAAAAATTAAAAATCGGAACTGTACATAAGCTATTTACTTTATTTCATATATTAACTGGAGGAGCTCGATGGCGCAGTGGTTAACGCGCCCGGTCTGCGGGTGCTGAGGTTAAGCAATTTTCGCAAAGGCCGGTCATCGGATGGGTGACCAAAAATTTATCAACTCGAGCTCCTTCGTGCTTCGGAAGGCACGTAAAACCGTTGTTCCTGTGCTGCATTAGCAGTCGTTAACAACCACCAATCCGCACTGGGCACGCGTGGTGGTTTATGGCCCACTCTCCCTATCCATCCATAGGTTTGGCTCGTGCCCCAGCAGTGGGGCCATAAAATGAGCTGATGATGATGATGATGATGAATAAATAAATATAGTACATGTTGTACTTAATGTGCTGCGGCGTTGCGTTGTCGTTTCGTCATGATAAAAAGACGAACAATAAAATAAAATATATTTTTTAATAAAAAAAAAACGACTTCAATAAACAGGAAACTTTAAAAAATAAAAACAGCTCTAAAAAGCAAGAAATAATATTGAAATCATATTATTAATTAGGTACCTAGATACGCATATCAGTTTTAAAGAAGGTCTATTGAAGTCATCACTTATAGAATTATGTTTCCAAGAACCAGTACCAATTGAGGACACCTGTTAGTTCTAAAAATTGCATTTAGTTTATTCTTTAAAAAAAAACCCCTTTTTATTTGCTCAAATAAGTTTTATAATTACTGGTTCTTTGACGTTTTCCTTAAACTTTAAAATTCTGCACAGGTAGACATAAAAGCATGATAAAAGCTGCATTTGACCATAAATAGGACGCAACGGAAACCGCTCTAATCTACACCTTAAGTCATTGCGATAAGACTGAAAATGGTGAATATGGTAGCCACTTTACCCAGTAAACTGTTCTGCGAAGCTTATTCGCAAACTGGATTGAGTAATGACGTGTACAGGAGTAGCAACCTGCATGGCGGCCATCTTGCGCTCCCGACTGTATCTGACATACCTATTATTAGCTTATATACTTAGAAGTTAGAAAGAGAAATAGGGTAACCTTCACAAGGGTCGGTTATCGGACGGGTGACCAAAATTTTGTCTCAAGCTCTTCCCGTGATATGAGGTGTCTAAAGAATATACCCCAAAGTAGTAAGTAGTTAAGTAGTAGTTTAGCAGTTAGTAGTTAATTTTTTCTGGAGGCTAATCTAGTGGAATCTATCAAATGTAGTCATAATGTAGTATAATGAAATGAAGAATATGACACAGAAATGTGGAATCACACGAATATTATAAATGCGAAAGTTTGTGTGTATGTGTGTATATTTGTTGCTTCTTCACGCTGCAACGGATGGATGGATTTGGATGAAATTCGGCATACAGATAGTTTATAACCTGGATTAAAACAAAGGATACTTTTCATCCCGATATTCCCACGGGAACGGGAACCACGCGGGTGACACCGCGAGCGGCCGCTAGTAATAACTAAAGCTATGCGCTGGCAAGATAGACGAACTATACCTATCACACTCCACCCTAATGTCTTTATTTTATATGAATAAATTATATTTAATTTATTCATATAAAATAGATATGTATGTAGAATATGTATTAGTCATTGTTCTGAAGTGGATTCTGTTTTGTTGGTATTTGGCGATGAAAACTGGCGCCACCACGGTACAAAGTAACTCAAGTCAACGTGTCAAAATAGAAAACAATATTAAGATTCCAGTTCAAATAAAAATGTCCCCAAACCACAACCAGTAGCTTCCTCAAATCAACCTTCAAGACCGATGACGTGCAGCCGTGTCTATTATCACCTTCTGCGAAACAGAAGAGCGTCGAAAACGGGCGAAACTTCACTGAATAGTTCGTTGGGATTTCCTGACAATAAAATTGATTGTAGAAGTTACTCTGGTTTCCTTAAAGTTTGAGTCATACATTGTCGTGTTCAGTCTTTGTTGGGTGTTGTAATTTATTTAACATTTATTTTAATTGATTGGACCATGACTAATGTTTAAAATAAAGGCACTTTATTATTATTTAATTTGTGGTGTCTATAAAACTATAAACAAAGTACAATTTTATAAGTACATAAAAATAAATAAAAACCATAAATTAGAAAATTAAGTCAACAGAAGTTTTCGTGTCTAAGTAGGTTGTTAAACGTCTTGATGAATCATAGACTAATCTCTCTTCAGTGCGTAGACGTAGAGGCTGGGCGGGCAATGCTTACGTATTCTAATTTAATTAATCTAATAAAACCAATAACAATTTATTAGACCACTATCGCGGGTTTTTTTTTTTTTTTTTTTTTACGCCAACCCGCCTGCCAAGCGTGGCGATTATGGCAAATACCCACCATCTTAGGGGAGGCCTTTGTCCAGCAGTGGACGTCTTTTGGCTGAGATGATGATAGCGGGTTTAACGAAATTTGGGCTGATTTAAATAATTTGACATAATAAAGCGGTGTTTAACATAAACACCTCAACGATCCTTTTAAGATGCTGCGGCACACACACATTTTGTATTTTTGAAATAGTTTACTTTGTCATGAAATAATGTTTGTTTTTGGTGTCATTGTTGTTATTTTACGATTTTATATTGTGTATGTGCGTGTGTGTAAGGGTGTGTTTCTATAATGTCCAATTCAGATTTTTTCTACCTCTGTTATCTAACGTCTTAAAAGGGAAGAGCCTTATGTCAAAGGTTTCCTAGGTGAACTAAAAGCTTGGAACACGCTCAAACATCCTCGGGCGTATTCCCTCTGGCGGGCGTCGCTAGGGTGAACACTGGTGACTGCCAAACCGGTAATCCCAGCCATCCAGCGGCACATGAAGGGGACGTACAGTGGTTCTTAGTGGGTAGGCCCCTCCCCCTCCCGAATCCCTGTCGAGACCCTCGGGTCTGGGCAGGGAGACGGGAGCTGAAGGGGAGAACCCCACATAACCATCCGCGCCTCCCCGAGCGCGGTGGTACTCGGAGGAGTTTTAGTTTTTTACACTGTCAAAAAAAAAGGGGAACTAAAAGCTAATACTAAAATTGCCGTGCTTATAACAAAATCGCTTGTCCTGGAGACCACCTACCTACAGTATTTGGAAAGGGCTCATGTCGCTCCCGCCACTCCGTCATACACCGGCGGACGTCATTTCATGCGCAACGATTTATGCAAAACATAGTATAAAACGCACCTCGCTAATGACGCAGTGCGATCAGCTAATCCCTCTAGTCGGACAGCTTTCCACCTTCCGCAGTGTTGCAGCTGGTCAGCCTTATTGTACACCTACATAATTATATAAGTACTAAATAAGTACTCATATACGTCTTAAAACGGGTGTATATAAAGTAAAGAAAAGGTGAGGAATGATTATGTACCAATGTAGAAGAAGTAATACATTTATTGGCACACTGTAAGTACCACAAAAATTAATTGCATTAAAAAACATGAAAAACAAAAGGACGTTCACAATAAAAAACAAAAACCAGAGACAAAGTGTGGCCAACTAGACCGCAGTCTCAGCACTAGTGTTGTGTAGTACGCGTACTAAGTACTAATAGGTAACGATACTCGGCACTGTACGAAAAGAAACGTTACCGAACGCAAGCTCTTAATCGGACAGTCGGACTATTAGTACACCGTCTCCCGCTAGTCGCTACACTCGACTCGAGTACTTAATGTTGCTTGTCCGAATTACTCCGAATGTCCGAGAGCGAAGGAACAAACGTACTGTATGTATGTACGAGAAAGCGAGATATTTGTTGCAATCGCTATCGAATACATACACATTATGCGAGATAGCAAATCAATCGCTTACGCCGACCGTGCGTTTTATTAATAGAAAATCTTGCTCAGCTGTATTTAGCACTAAGATTACTGAAATTGTCCAAAAACCAGCTAGTGTGTAGTGTGAGCTTAGAATAATAATTATTATTAATCTAAGAGTGTGAGCGAGTGATCGCGCTTGTTAAAGCGCCCTGACGTAATTGAGTATTTGAGTCTGTGCGTAATAACGTCTAATATTTATTGAATAGCTTTACCCAGTTCAAACATACACTTAAATAATTTTAAAATGATTTGAAAAAAGTGGCTACTTTTGGCAAAAAAAAGTTTTAAAGCTATTTAGTTGGCTGATAAGATAACAGTGCCAAAATAGATTAAAACAGCAGTGAGTCTATAGAGGATAGCGCACTGACCTCTATCATATTATACATTACAGTATACCTATAATAGAGGTTAGCGATATAGATAGGTAACGACTTTATTTCCGTGTACTGCTAACAGTACCAGTACCTAAGTACTATTAGTACTAATAAGGTGTACTAGTGCTTTACTCGGACTGTACTAGTACAGTACTAAACCGAAAAGTGTCCGATTAAGCACAAGCCTACTCAGCACACGCTACTTACAGCGACATGAGGCCGCTGCATCGCTGATATTCTGGAAGGGCCTAATCGCTGACGTCACAACAACAAACAAATAAATATAAAACATAATTGTACATAATGTGGAAGTCGGAAAGTAGACCAGCTACAGAAAGACTGAGCGGAAGCCGACGGCCTTTGTGTTCGCACGAAAGATCCCGATGGCTCGAAGTGCTGCTGGGAGGTGAAACCTCAAGGCCCCACTACGATAAACCTGCCTTTTTATATAAATAATAAATAACCTACACTCACACCAATTATCTAGCCCAAGAGAAGCTTCGTCATGAAACTCGTTATATGGTTACTAGACAACGGATAAACATACTTAAAATACTTAAATACATACTTATTATACATAGAAAACACCCAGACCCGAGACAAATAGAAAAACAATAATTTCTAAATTTACCCGACCGGGGATCGAACCCGGGACCTCAGAGATGGCGACACCATGAAAACCGGTGTACAAACCACTCGACCAAGGAGGTCGTCATGCCTTTGTACGGACATGTAATGTAATGTAAGGATCGATGATCAGAAAGACAGTATGCAAGTTATAAATTGACTAACGGCCGCTCGCGGTTTCACCCGCGTGATTCCCGTTCCCGTGGGAATATCTGGATAGAAAGTATCCTATGTGTTATTCCAGGTTATAAACTATCTGTATGCCGAATTTCATCCAAATCCATTCAGTAGTTTTTACGTGAATGAGAAACAAACATCCATCCATACTTACAAACTTTCGCGTTTATAATATTAGTAGGATTATGAGACGACCAACACCTGCCTCCCTGTGACCGCGGATCCTATACCCAAACAAAATTAGTATCTTTTTATATTGGTCTGAATCACCCGATTCAAAAAGAGTCTTTAATCCATTCATACTTACCGTGATCCGAACAGCTCGTGGTATGAACGGCCTAACGTAAAGCGTTAAAAAGGTAACGATAAAACCTTTAATGCCTTACAAATAAACAAAGAATCTTAAGCACCGAATAGTTAATTAATTAATTATAAACGCGCGTAGATCCGTAAAAAATAGGTACCACAATAGGTAGTGACAATTCACTAATGGCCTAATAAATATTAAAGAGAACGTAGGGTTTTTGCAAACTACCATTAAATAGTTATTTAGTGAACTGTGGATTTCCTCAAACGTATCGGTTTACGCATTACGCAGCTGCATGCGGGCTTCCCGGCGAATCTAGACCGCGTCTAGTTAACATTCACAAATGAACGTCACATAACATCGGGCGAAATAGTATTTTTTTTGTTTATTTAGCCAATGAAAAGCTCTATGCCTTTACCTCATGTTGTGTACATTTAGGCCAAAGATGGACCAATTAAGATAGTGGTCAGTGTTCAGAACGAACTTCAATGTAATATACTCTGTGGTATTATGTTGTCTGTGTGGTCTGTGGTTCATAGGCTCATTCACTCTCTTCATTTTGGATTCCCGTCACGGTCGGTCGTCCTCTGTACAAAAGTGTAATAATTATAATAAACTTGATTTTTACCATCAATCAATGTTCATGTTCCCTCACGAACACAGTGTTCAACAACAGTTTTGTTCACCAAAACATATTATAATAATTATAGTTAATACAGGCAGGCAGTTGGCAACTAACTAAAATTATTTGTTTTTTAATTTTTGTTATGTGTTAGCTATAGTCTATTCTTAAACTGGTTGACACTTTGTGCTGTTATTATAATTTGTTATAATAACATAGAATGTCATTGAAATGTACTGGATGAAAAGAAAAAGTCTGTATCATTGGTTGCTGTTGAACATCGATGCCACTACCCTAGGTTGCATGAATCATACCCTGTATTGTGAACTGCACATTGGAGTTTCATCGTCATATCATTCTTTGTGTTTTCTTTTGCCTGAAATACGCATTATCGGCAATGCAGAGGTCACTAATACTCTCGAACCCCTGCAATTGCGTAGAGATATAGCGTCACTCAGCGTTTTCTATCGCTTATACCACGGCGAGTGCTCTGAAGAACTGTTTGACCTTATCCCACCTTCTCCTTTCCTCCATAGGAGTACACGTGCTGCTCTCCGGAGTCATCGCTTCACTGTCACACATATCCCATCGCGCACAAAGAAATTTGGTGACTCGTTTCTTTGTCGCACCTCCAAAAGATGGAATAGTCTACCAGCACACGTTTTTCCTCCTTCCGATGACATGGTGTCCTTCAAACGAGGCGTGAAGAAGCACCTTGCGGGCCGGCAGAGTGAGGTTGACTGATGCTGCGTTGTTGTCAAGCTGCACCAGTTGTCTTCGCGTCTGGACTCCATTTCCACTTAACATCAGGTGGAATGGAGTCATTTGCCGTGCTAGGTATAAAAAAAAATGAACGATTTTCATCCTGAAATGAGCAGCACCTTTATACTTGTTTTACTTACGATGTTTAGTTTTAGTAATTGTTTTAAGTGTTTACGTATGCATATAAAATTACTAATAAATATAACTGGTTATCGTACCTACCTTTATCTACTAGTAAACTACACTGCTAAGTACACAGATTTTATTTATTTCTCATTAAGACAATTAAATTAAACTTTAAGTATTGTGATATAATCATTTAATACAGCGTTTGTTTAAAAGAAACGACTTGTTGTTGTGTTCCGACAGTTAGAGATAAGATAGCCACCGCCTCAATGGTTGAGGTTTCCGGGTGAGGGCTTCCACCTTCCTTATCGTCACTCAACATCGGGTGCGACGAAGGCCGCGTCCCCTTTGTGGTATAACAACAAACAACGCCATCTAATACCGGGCACGTGTATTCTAAATCACTTTAAACATAGATTTCCATTCAAACAACATACACTGGCTCCATTAAATAATATCATTTGAATATAGACTATACTAGACATGTGTAACTGCGCTGCGCCGCTCAATTGCGCGGCCAACACAGTTCATTGCGCCGGGTGTATGGTCTCACTTTTTCAAAATGTGTTGGCGCCAAAGAGATTTAATATAATAATAAGTAGTTCAATGTCTTTGGTTGGCGCACAGCGCAGGACCGCGCTGGGTTTTATTTTAACAGACAGCTAAGAGTATATTTACATTTTTATTAAAAATATTCTTACAGATTTTTATATTTTCATATTTTTGAAAAAAAAAAATTACAGAATACGTGTTCATTCGAAAATACACGTAAATCAAAGTAACGTGAACGTAGCGTGAAGATAGCGCGCGCTACGCAGCCCATTTGGCGCGTTCCATTTCAATGCACTATGGCACAATTTTGAGTTAACTCAATGAGCCGGCTCAGAAAGCTGCGCCAGAGTTATTGAGTTGAAGCAAGGAATTTTGCTGAGTTACCCACATGTCTAATAGCCTACCTTTTTCCGCGTATCGCCTCTGTGGCCGCATGACCAAAGCTACACTAGATCACTAGGCCTACCACCCACGTAGGCAACCACATATCTATGTCACTTACTAGCTCGCTTGCGCATAATAAATAGACCGCATAGGTATTCCGCAGTTTCAGTCAAACGTTTGACGAGTAAGGCTGTTGCTGGACGACAAATGAATTTGACTTTTTAATGAAAATTTTATTTTATTTATTTGACACTAAGACCGCGCGCTCATTCGTCAAATCAAATGGCGCGCGCTTCCCCGATCGGTTGGTACCATCCGACGGCCAACTCTACCACCGGGCGCTCATTCGTCAAATCAAATGGCGCGCGCTCGCGCGCTTCTCCGACTTCCTGTTACACACTTCCGTCCCATTTCACGAAATCACTCCCACAAATTGCAAGAAAGCGAGAGGAAGATGTTACACATCAAAAGGCAACCAGTTGTTAATTGTATAATTTCATCGCGGCTGCAGTTGCGGTTGATACATTTGTATTACGGACACAAGTCGCTCAATGATCGGCGATTAAAATGTATGTAATAGTTCAAACCATGAGCTTGAAAATTGCCGTCAGCGTATTTAGTTCAAAACTAGCTTCGGAATGTTGGCTTTATATAAATAGATAAGGGAAAATTGCAGAAAGCGAGGCCGCTACGAATTATACTAATAACTATCAAGATTGTCTAAGGGTTTCGGTTTCTCTGAACAAGAACGCCGAAGTTGGGCATTTTATGTAAAAATCACGGTCAAAATGTAATAGGCCCCTTAAGTTTAGTTCTAGTCTGGGCATCTTCGGAAGACCAGCGTCGTAGCATTACTTACTAAAGTGCTATGACACATGCTGAGAAGATGCCTTTTCAGTATCATATACCATGTACCTATCTTAAATTATTATTAATTATGAATGCTTTACTTGTTTGATTATTGTTTTATGGTATGATACTGAATAAATGCTTTTTTCTTTTCTAATTGTTTACTTACGTTGAGCGATTTTTGTGCAATAATTGTACAATTAACAACTGTTGATTTTTTCGGTAATAACCCTGCCGAGCGAGATAGGCCTATCCGAAACCAGAAGACTTCACGCACTTCGCCCGTAAAGACATTGCCGAAGTTATGCAGTCATCTTTATAGGGGAAGAAGAGTAAAATGATGGGGTTGCACAACAGATGCTGTTGGGTGGTAGACACTAAGATAAGATAAGATAATTGTTCCGTCAGTGTGAGGGATGATTCGTAGGAGCTTTGTGGCTTTTGCCCAGCATTGGGACTCTGCAGAATAACACATTAATACTAGTTAACAACTCTTTTGTTTGTTAATACAGCTATTCGACTTTTATAGTTGTTTCGTGGTCAATCGTCCATAAAATTATAATGATTTCGCCATGAGCATGCGCAGGCGCAGGCGCTCTCCGGCGGGCGTTCGCAATACTTTTATCATGACGCGCGCTTTGATCTGATCTGAGCTGCTGAGTATCTAGTAGAGGACCAATAATTGCTTGCGTGAAGCCATCCCTTCTAGAAACCATCTGAGGATGTTTCTATCACACGGCTTGAGGAACCCTTTAAGTTTCTCGCCGCTACAAAATGTCCGGTGACGCTGTTAACTCGCAAAAACCAAAAAAACCTATTCGATTCGACTTTTATAGCTGTTTCGTGGTCAATCTATATTCGCTAAACAATTAATCTAATACGGAGCGTTTGCGCCCCGTACCATAAGAAAAACTGCCCTTTTTCTTTCCAATTAAAACTACAAATAAGTTTAAAAAAATGAACTAGCATATTGAAGTGTGTGTTAAGACTAATCTAGGTTCTAAAAAAAATTTGATTCTTAAATCGGTCTGGTTTGCCTGTAAAATGCAAATCTATGTTTTAAAAGAGGTTACTTTGATATTTTTTTCTCTGTTATAAAAGTTAACAAATCGTGTTTCTGCAACTAGCAAAATGAAGTCAATTATATGAAAAATCATGTCATCAAATATCACTTTCATATGTTTTGTAATTGTGGGGAAAAATCAAGATCCCCGCCACGTATATTTCCAATGAGAAAGCTTCGTGCTTCTTTTTAAGCGCAATACAAGAAAAGGAGTCCCGAAAGCGAAAATTAATGTACTAAACATGATAGGTACATTACATTGTGTATATTAAGGTCGAATTTAGACCATTGCGCGATCACTAGATCTATCTATACTAATTCGTCTATAAAATGATAATGATGTCGCCATGATGCGCGTGCGCCGGTTGGCGGCGGCGGTTGTTCGCAATAATCTCGGCGTGACGCGCGTGTGAGACGAGTGACGCGTTTCTCATTTTATTTATTGGTTTTGTTTGACGTGAAATATTTTGAAATTATGAATATTTTAAATTATTTATTTAAATAGAAGAGGGTAAGGTTATGTCCGATGGCGCTCGTTAGCTTGCTATAACAGTGCTAATTGTGTGCGACGTAACGAGTGCTTTTTAATGTAATATAAATTGTCATGTTTGTGTACGATAGCGCAATAAATAAATATTGTATTCTACCACATAAATGATAGTACTTTTATACTGATAATTGAAGCAATTCGTGCAAAATTATTCCCTAATCATTCCAAAATATCAAAAATGCACAACGTTAATATTCAAGTTTTTTTTATATTGTAATTTATTAATTCATTTAATCAAACTTGAAATAAATATAGTTGGCATTAATTTATTTGTCGCTATATTATAAACTTTCTATTTAGCATTTGTATCGTATAGAACGTTTAGTATATTTGTTTTGGTAATGTTATTAGTGTTTAAGATAGTATTAGTGGGTCCTTTCTCTTGTCTAGTGAGCCTCTGTCACTATTCACTCATATAAGAGAATGCAGCAGTTCGCTTTCTTTGAAATTCGCGTGTGTAAGTAATTACAGATACTTATTCGATAAATTTAAAAAAACGAGCGGCCTTACAGTATTCGCATATGATGTGTAACATTTGACATCTCACCTTAGTAATAAGCAATTTTAACATTATAATATTCTGAAAAAAATGGGTCAGGTATTACATCATTTTATAAACTATAAAATAAATGCAGTAAATACTCATTAGAAGACATTTGACATATCAAAATGACTTTTGATAGTCAAATGAAACAATATGTCACATATAATAATAGTATGTCATGTTCATAATATCGATTTTAAATCTACAAAATGGCGCGCGCCGGCGCGCTTCCCCGACTTCCTGTCACACTGTTACACTCACTTCCGTCACATTTCACGAAATCACTTCCACAAATTGTATACACAAAAGGCGAGCGGAAAGATGTTACACATCAAAAATCTAATATACTAATAAATTATATAAAAGAGATTATTCTTTTATTGAAGATTATTATGAATATACATATGAATAACAGTGTTGTTATCCCACATAGAAAGCTAATATATACGCTTGTGTCGGGCATGTGCTCACGTCAGGACTGTAACGGAGCAATGGGCATTGAACCGCGATTGCTCGCATTCAACCTGAGCATCTATCCATTGGCTACCGATGATGTTACAATTTAAAATCAAACTTTGTATATGTTTGTTAATGAGTTTGAAGTCAGACCTGAAAATGTCTGGTTTTGTTCCATCGTGCGCACGTATAGATAATTATTCATACTTTTTATTGTTATTGCAAGTCTCCTTAACCGTAAGTTTAATTTGATAGTTTTAGATTAAGTGCTTTGATAATTATGACTTAATTAATTGCGAAATTGTCTTCAGCGAAACAATAAAACCGCCAGTTTGTGTTGTTCGCGAATAAAACTTTTAATAAAAAAGATTAAATTATATTATCATTAACATTAAATTCAAATATAGTTTGCATTGTTCTAAAACTAAGTTGTTGTTAGCACCTTCGCCCAGAACGCCTAGTTCATTCTGTGATCTTCCAAGTTTCGCCACTAGGTGGCTCGTATGATAAAGAGTTAGTATAGGATCATACTAATTCTTTGTAGTTACCTAACATTACTCGTTTTAATTGTGAGAAGGACTCTCAATTAACATCCAGGGCTTAGGTCAACTCGAGCCGAGGTCTTAGTTTACAAGATATTTTTTTACCAGTGTGCAAAATTTTCTGGAGCGACTCAGAATCGGTAAGTAACCAACTTTATCATAGTAACATGGGTTGAAATATGTCAAAAAAATTTGGACTTCCCATACTTTATCGAACACTTGATTAGCCTGATTTGTATGAAGAGTCTCAAAATTTTTGACATATTTCAACCCATGTTACTATGAGAAAGTTGGTTACTTACCGATTCTGGGTCGCTCCAGAAAATTTGTCCACTAATAAAAAAAAATATAATAAATAGTGGCGAGGTTAAGCAACTTTCGAAAAGGTCGGTCATCGGATGGGTGACCAAAAATGTATCATCTCGAGCTCCTCCGTGCTTCGGAAGGCACGTAAAGCCGTTGGTCCCGGTTGCATTAGCAGTCGTTAACAACCACCAATCCGCACTGGACCCTCGTGGTGGTTTATGCCCGTTCTCTCTATCCATCCATAAGGCTCGTGCCCCAGCAGTAGGGACATAATAATGAGCTGATGCTGATGATGATGACGATGATGAAAAAAAATATCGTGCACTTATAGAGGCGCCCTCGAGTTGTTCCGCTCCCGTCCGACCCGAACCCCTCCGAGAATGTTTATGTACCTATAAGGGTGCGGATACACACTCGCGTTACGCTATCCTTTCTCGAAGCCTTTCGTTTAACGCCTCCAAAAAAGTCCGGTGATGCTGTAAAAGCTACAGCTACAGTTGCCAACCATACTTTAATATAACGTATTCTACGTTATTTTCCTTCCCCATACTTTATTATTTTTAATAAATATATATTATGGAAAATACTTTATTTCCGACTAATGCGTGCGTTTGAACGGAATATTCCTGTTGACCTAATTTCTGAACTACTGAATGATACTCAGACTCAGGTGAAGTGAAACGAAACGCAACGCTTACTTCTGAACGCGCTATAAAACAATAAAATATTAGATAGTGCCAAGAGTGTACAAAGAGATATGTTTTTAAACATTTAAAATACTTTATTTTTTCTTCAAATCCTTTTTTTATACTAGTTAGTGATAGATTTACTTTAATTTCCTGAAAAATAGTTGGCACCTAGCTACAGCTAACAGCAATCTCTTTCCAAAGAAATCTATCTCTCCAGCCGATTCCGGCTACAGCGACCTCTTATGGGCTGCCGTGACGGAGGTTCTGTTGGTCTGCCCGTTCGTGCGCTCGCAAGTCACTAATATAGCTAATTTTTGCGTGAAATTGTATTGAGAAGTGATTAGGGTAGAGAGGATGGCACCAGCGTTTGACACAGTAACTCACCAGTTCAACACCTTAAAAATATTCAAAAATTCAAAGTAAAAAGTAAATAGTGTTAAATAATTTCGGCGGGCTGGTTAGAACCACGATAGCTCACTTGGAAGAGCACCTGACACGGTATGTCAGAAGGGTGCAGGTTCAAACCCTGCTCGTGGAAATTTTTTCAACATTTGTGTTATTGTTTAAGGTGTTAAACTGGTTTTTTAAGGTGTTAATATTGGTACTTTTTTTTTGAGAGAGATTGCTGATTGCCTTAAACGGCATTTTCAGCGTCACCTGGCTGTTTTGGGGGCGGTGAGGTACGTAAAGGGTACCTCAGGCCGTGTGAAGCGAATCACTTTCGGAGGATTTCTAGAGGGAACGGCATCACACACTTAAAAGTGCGTGTCCCCGTGCCCTACTAGATTCTCCGAAGGGTTCGGATCGGATCGGTAATATAGGTACCTACCTAGAATGTTACTGTAACTGGGACGACAGCTAGAAAACAGGTTTTTTTTAAATATATAGCTCGGGAAATGACTCCACTCCACCTGATGTTAAGTGGAAACGGAGTCCAGACGCGAAAATAACTGATGCAGCGTGAAAACAACGCAGCATCAGTCACCCTCGCCTTGACGGCCCACAAAGTGCCTATTCACGCCTCATTTGAAGGACCCCATGTCATAGGAAGGAGGGAAAACGTGTGCTGGTAGACTATTCCATCTTTTGGAAGTGCGACAAAGAAACGAGTCACCAAATTTCTTTGTGCGCGATGGAATGTTCGAGACAGTACAGCGGTGACTCCGGAGAGCAGCACGCGTACTCCTATGGAGGAAGGGAGAAGGTGGGATAAGGTCAAAGAGTTCTTCAGAGCACTTGCCGTGGTATTATCGGTAGCAGACGCTGAGTGACGCTATATCTCTACGCAATTGCAGGGACTCGAGAGCATTAGTGACCTCTGAATTGCCAATAATGCGTATAGCGCGCCGCTGCAATCTGTCCAAGGCATCGAGAAGGTACTTTGCAGAACCGTCCCGGATGTGCGAGCAATAACTACATGTAAGTTCGCATCTGTCTGTGTCTTGTACAAAAGGCACAACTGATCCGGCGTGAAGAATCGCCGCATCCTGTTCAGGACACGGAGTTTACGTGACGCTGTTTAGGTGATCTGTATTCAATTGTTCATCTCAGCCAAAAAACGTCCACTGCTGGACAAAGGCCTCCCCCAAGGATTTATTTATTTATTTATTTATTTGGGAAAACATACTATACAATGAAGCATAAAGATATTACATAAAAACAGTGCATAGATCAGTAAAGTTTCCACTAATTACTAAATCGTTTAAGTTAGATAAAACAGAATTTATATAATTAGAACACTAAATTTAACCTCTAACAAATTTTAACCTTTAACAAACACAAAAAAAAAGAAGAAATCCGTTAACAATTTTACTATTCTCTGCAACAACGTTTAAAAGTACCAATCGTGTCATTAAGAATATCAGTATCCAAATTGAGTTTATTATAAAGTGAACACGACCGATATAAGAAGGTGTTTGACAAATACTTGGTACTAACAAAGGGAACACTATAGTCTAATCATTAATTCACTGGAGTAAACTGACAGATGCTAATGTCACATTGTAAAATTATGTTGCCACATTTATTGTACTAGTGATGCGTTTCGTTCATTGTCATTCAGATCACTCACAAAAAGTCAGTAGGAACGTATATTATAAAAAGGTACTTATTTAATTTTAATATATGTAGGTATATGAATGTCTTTTTGTACCGAGAAATTTCACCTGACAGTTTAGTTGTCAGTGTTTTTTTGCTTTGGGAGCTGTTATTATTCAAAAATTTTGGAAGTATTTTAATTATTGCATTATTTTTACATCATCCATCTTTTTGAAAGAAAAATACAGATTTTACCACTGTGGTACTCACCATTTACTGCTTAACAATTAAGACAAGAATACTATAAATTAATAACGTTGAAATGGAGATAACCTCAACAATATAGTACCGTTTTACGTACAACAATCACTCCGTTCTAAAACCATTTTTTATCACTTTCTCACATAGCACTTTCTCTGTCTCCGAGTGAATTTTCACATGGGTTACTTTTACGACAACTAAAACATCAACTATTTACAATTACTTTTAAAAGCATCGTCAAACAGTACAATTATTAAACTAAACAATGTTATTATCGCATGCAGCACGGATCGCGCTCATACCTATTTTGACGTAGACTAGAATAATAGACAACAAAATCAAATTTCAAAACGTAAACAAATTACGCCGTCAACTAATAATCAAGTAAAAATAAGTCATTAAAATAATAATGTTTCATACCGTAAGACGTCAAATTGAGTGCGGGCAGACTCCGACTCCGACCGGTGCAACTGCCTCGTTTCCGCACGCGCTGTTCGTAATCTATCTGTTCGCTTTACTCTCCTTCAGTAAAGTGTGAACTAAATGATATACTTGCTAAGTGGACTAGTCCAATTGAAGGATTCATTCATGAACGACTCATCTCTATGTCTGACGATGACGAATAAAAATATATCCATTGCATTTTTGTTTAATTTTATATAATTCGAGTAATTCGCCATTTCAAAGTTATCATTTATTGGCCTTTAAATGTACCAATGCTAATATTTTTATATCGATTAAACAAAACTGGTCTAGGAGATTTCATAATAAAGTAAATAAAATGAGTAATTTGATTTGATCCTGAATCAAATCACATTAAGTACTCATTTTATTTACTGTAATGAGAATGAATGAGTGAGTAATTGATGTCAATCTTCTTGTCACAACACTATTTTCTGTTCATCAGAAACTGGGAACACCGTAAACGTCAAACGTCAGATTACTCCAGTGAATTAATGATTAGACTTTAAATATGTTTTTATTGCGTGAGCTTGCTCGGGGACATCTGAAATTTACGCAGCTTAAAAGGAAAGGTGAATGTATATTGTTATTTAATAACTTATATAAAAACATCAAGTCACGTTCTGTGCGGCGTTATTATATGAGGGGTATTTGCCGTAATCGCCACACTTGGCAGGCGGGTTGGCGATCGCGGTAGGTTGAGAGTTACCTCAGAGAGATGCTGCTACCCATCCTCTGGAATGGTCCCTTATTCGGCTTTTACGACACCTACGGGAAGAGATGGGGTGGTACAATTCTTTATCCCCGGCACCACACGGGGTAAATTGTTGCTTAGAACTAAAATCACCCAAATCGAGTCGACCGCTGGTTCCTGCCGTTACAATACCTACCTTACTTTATTTAAGTACTGTAGTATATCTCAACTTAATAATAGCATCATTTTATTACACTCATAAACTAACAATTTTCCTTAAAAGAGATGTATGTAACTTTGTGGTCGCCGCAAGTGTCGTCAAACCAGGATAACTCGCGGATTAGCGAAACGACGCGACACCAGCTGTCCGATATGCAAACCAAGAACAGTAACACGAAATAAGTACTTAGAACCAGGAGGTTGGCTTATTACGTGCCGCGCTCGAGCGATTTTTTTTTGGAAAGAGATTGCTGATTGCCTCAAACGGCATTTTCAGCTTCACCGGGCTTTTTTGGGGGTAGCGAGAAACTTAAAGGGATCTTCACGCCGTGTGAAACAAATCACCTAGGGAACGGCATTACGCACTAGTGCGTGTCCCCGTGCCCTACTAGATTCTCCAAAGGGTTCGGATCGGATCGAGGAGCGGAACAGCCCGAGGGCGCCTCTAAAGGCTTGGACCTCGGCTCGGGGTGAACGGGCCGTAGTGGAGGAGAGAAGCGCCCAGGTACATGTCTGTACCTGGTGTGGAGCGCGTGTGAACCGGCTCGTCGTACCCTTGTTCTACGAGTACGGTGTCTTGGGCCTAAACTAGTGTGCATGTTCAGTGTATTCTGTAAATGTGTAGTGGCTTAGAGGATCGGGCGAGGGGGCGTTCGCAACTGTTATGGGATCGTCGAGGTCATCTAGGACGTGTTTAGGACGTCTAGATGTATACCGTCTTAATGGTGGAAGGCCTCCAACATTATAGTTGGCGGCCGCCACAACAAGCGGATTAGGGTGGTGGGGGGCGTTATCAAAGTAACATCTGGAAACGTCCTTGATAGTGGGAAGATCAAGATCGCGGTGGAGATCTACATTGCGATAGTACCACGGGCCACCCGTGACACCACGCAAGAACCGATTTTGGAGAGTTTGTAATGAATACAAATAGGAGGGCGCGGTATGCGCAAAAACTACGCTAGCGTATATAAGTCATGACGGGATATGTTCATTGCTCCAGCGCGTTTGTATGAAAGCCTACTTCCTGCAGTCTACTTGTGTTGTGACAGCACCGTACCTACTGCTAACGCAAACGCACTGATGTCTAGTTTTAACATTTAACAGAAACCTAGTAGTTTTCCTTCCTGCTATTAGAGTACGTTTGACTAATACCTACCCACTTTGTAAATATAATGATGTAATTTAAATCACCTTTTGATCAACAAAAGTGTTCTGTGATTTTCTTTAGTTTAAGGGTACAGTAACAGGGTTACAGTAAACTAGATACAGTGCTTCTATTCTTAATGTCTCTCGGATCATCATCATCATCATTAATTAGACACCTAAAACAGTAGGATACTATATTATATAGTAGGGTTGGCAACCCTATTAGGCACCCAGAGCGCGTAGGACAAAATAATGTGTGAAATAAGACGCGATAGGCACCCACAGTGCCTACTGTGAGTTTGTTTACTACCCATATTCATTCGATTATACGAAAACGAAAATTAGTATGGCGTTGTAGCAGCGCTTTAATTCAATCATTGTATGCCTCCTAGCGGCATACGAGGAGAGTCTCGTTTTCGTTAACAAGATTGATTGGCGAATGAAACTTACACTTGGTGGCACCCTGAACTTGATTGCTTGCAATATTGGACGCGTTTGCCGGTTGCCCAACTGTTGTATAAATAGGCTACAACATGTAGGTATATAGATACTAGGCTAATAACTTTCCGTGACAATGACACAACCTTTACACGTTTGAAGAGTAAAACGGCGATCACAATCCGACACGACAATAGCAAAATGAAGTTGCTATTGCCGAAAAGGCGGAAACGCTTGTTATGACACCGTGAGAACCAACCAACCACCAACACTCCGACGTCATTGTGGACATACCATTTTGTTTGATTTACATTGCCGAGTCGTCAACGCGTGCTTTAAGGTCCAATGAATTGAAGAAGCAACGTATAACGAAGAATGATAAAAGTTAAACATTTAAAATGCGTTGCGTCTTGTTTTTTGGGTGACACAACTCTATGTGAGTATCGTTTTATTGTGATGACAATGGATGCAGCTATTGTATGAGTTTTTAGTCTTTTGACGAAATAATGGGGCACCTGTTACCTTCATTCATTTATTAAAGATAGACATTTCAAAGGCAGCACACGTATTTCCCCCGCCCGATCCTCTAAATGCCACTACACATTTACAGAATACACTAAACATGCACACTAGTTTAGGCCCAAGACTCGTAGAACAAGGCAAGGGTACTACGAGCCGGTACACACGCGCTCTATACCAGGTACAAACATGTACCTAGGCGCTTCTCTCCTCTACCACGGCCCGATCAATCCGAGCCGAGTTCCAAGCCTTTGAGGCGCCCTCGGGTTGTTCCGCTCCCCGATCCGATCCGAACCCTTCGGAGAATCTAGTAGGGCACGGGGACACGCACTAGTGATGCCGTGATCAAATTTTCAGGATTCAACAATAACAATGGTTAAAATTAGAAAAAAAAAACACACAGTAAACAAAACCACCTGAAGCTGCATCAAAACCTTTATTAAACTACTATCAAGTTGTTTTCGCTGATAGAGGCAAAACCACAGAATATATAAACCGTCATTAATGTCTGTGCGGTTTAAACATTCGGTCACGAATATGATATACTAGTTACATAGTGTGATAATATATTAGTCTCCGTTATGACCGACTTCAAAGAAATTAAGAGGTAGGATCTCAATTCGTCTATATATAAATGTTTATATAATTTTTAACGCAAATTTTGTTGCGAACAAATTACAAAAACACAAATGTTCTTAACTGATCTTTAGTATTTGTAAAAATATTATGATCGGATGTTAATGACGGTAGTTGTTAACATTGAATGGGCGCCTTTGGCTTTCAAAGTAAAAAGTAAATAGTGTTGAATAATTTCGGCGGGCTGGTTAGAACCACGATAGCTCAATTGGAAGAGCACCTGACCCGGTATGTCAGAAGGGTGCAGGTTCAAACCCTGCTCGTGGAAATTTTTTCAACATTTGTGTTTTTCGTCTATATATTATTATTTTTATTAGGTTTTATTTGGATATTTTTTTTAGGTTAATTGTAGAAATATCTATCTAAGAAATAGATAGACAGGTATAATATTTTTTATAAAAAAATAAAATTACGTTTTATAAATACCTAACTTAAAACAAGACTATTGACAAAAGGATTCAATATCTGTACACTTAATTAAAAAGTAAATCAAATAACTATTAACTTTAAAGATGAATTGGAGCGTTGTTAGTATGTTTATATGTTAGTGCAGATGTTTATAGGTATAAGTACATTCAATCTTTGTAAATCTAGAAGGAACATGTTTCTATTATGACAAAGAAAGAATTAACGCATAATTAGTGTATTGAGTAGTTCAATGGCGCAGTCTAAACGAGCTCGGTATAAGATTGCTATAATGAGAAGTAGGTACCTACGTAAACAGAAATGTATAATCTCTCGCTCCTCCATGCTTCGGAAGGCACGTAAAGCCATCGGTCCCGGCTGCATCAGCTGCCGTTAACAAACACCGCACCGCACTGGGTCCGCGTGGTGGTTCACGGCCCGTTCTCGCTGTGGTTTTCCATAGGGAAGGCTCGTGCCCCAGCAGTGGGGACATATAATTAGCTGGAGAGAGAGAAAGAAAGAGAGTCCAAAGTACCAGGCTATCATAACCCACAAGGAGATATACCTGGCGATAGCTTACTTGGGGTGAGGCCGTGAGGTGGTTGAAGTACCAGGCTATCATGAGTTATATGGAGTTACGCACTGGGCCCGCGTGCTTGTATACGGTCCGTTCTCGCTGTTAGTGTTTCCATCCGGGAAGGCTCGTGCCGTGCTTGTACCCCAGCAGGGAGAGACGTAAAAAGAGCTTAAGAGAGAAAGAGAAGTCCAAAGTACCAGGCTATCACAACATACAAGGAGGTATATCTGTAGCGGTAGCCAAAGTAACATTAAGAAAACGATAGCAAAGTTCGAAAAGAATAAAATGTATGGGATTGACAAGATTGACCACGTGATTTTGCGCGGCTTATGTCAATCCCATACATTTTATTATTTTCGAACTTCGCTATCGTTTTCTTAATGTTACTTTGGCTAAGCCTACGGTGTGTACATACTTGGGTGGGGTGAGGCCGTGAGGTGGTTGAAGTACCAGGCTAGCATGAGTTATAAGGAGTTCCGCACTGTGGCCCGCGTGGTGTTTCCGTCCATAGGGAAGGCTTGTGCTCCAGCAGTGGGGACATACAATGAGCTGGTGATGAGATTTGAGCTGTATTTGTATAACAAACAAGACTTCAAATGAAGAATGACTCTATGAATGATAACAATGTATACACCAAATTGATTTATAATATAACATTGAAATAACCTCGTATAGTCACAATTATTAATATGTACACACTTTCGACTAGGTTTGACTCTTATTCCATTGTATTAAGAGTTACATTGTTTACATGTTAATGCTTGTGACTGTACATATTTAACTTCTGTGTTAGGTACTTTGTTTTTTTTAACGATTATGCTAAAAATAGATTGGTAAACATTGATTATGCCAATATTGTTTAAACTTAGCGAAGTTCTCTTTACATTACATAACCGAATATCTCTCCATCTTTGTTTTTGTACAAAACGTAGCTGCATATTGAAAAACGTTCCTTAACTGTGAATTGTGTTGTTTAAAGTCCACTTAAAAACGTTTCAAATAAAACATTTAAAACTATTCCTTACATAACACTAAAATTTACGTATAAAATTTGCATGCATCTTAAAATAAATGTGCTTATCCTGAGAACTGTATGTATTACTGCACCTTTGCAAACCATGATTTACGCAAATTAATATCTACATTATAATTATTTAATTCATTTATTAATTTGTTGTCAGGCAAATATATACATACTTACCTTACAGACTAACATATATCTATAGACATAGAATTATTAGATGTTCTTTCGTTTCTCGCACAGAGAAATGTACAAGCATTCCTGCGGTTGCTAATTAGGTACCGTTATTACATTAGTACGCTTGTGCGCCGGCGCGGCGGGCGGCGCGTGCGGCCAGTGCGCGGGTCGCGAGCGGGGATTGGCCAGATTGCTTTTTATTATCATACTCTAGCACTATACCCGCGTCTTCGTGCGCGTGTATTTGAGGTTTTAAATTACCTTTTTTTTAATAATATAAAACATAGCCTATGTTACCCGCAAGGACTGTATCGTTCTATCAGTGAAAGAATTTTTGGAATTAAACTATTAGTTTCAGAGATTACCCTGCACAAACAAACAAACATACTCTACCTGTTTAAATAATCAAATATAGAAAATAAAGTAAATATCAAAAGTAACGTTATGCTTGGTATCGTTACCTATGTGGCATTTTTACTGGTTTTACTAACCACTCTGATTGGCTAAAAGAAAAAGGTAACGATACTTTTTTAGATACGTTACCTGCATCAGCGGTAACAACTTAACTTTATTGTAATAATGTTATTTAATGATACTTACAGTGCGAATTTGGTAACGGTATAAAGCCCTGGTTACTACGCTTGTGCGCGCCATCAGCGCGTGCGCGCGCGGCCAGTGCATGCGGGTCGCGAGCGGGGCTTGCCCAGTGCGAGTTTGTTTACACTTCGCACATGCTAACAAAAACAAAGACATGCTTCAGGTTATCTTACAAATTAATATAGTACACACACACACACACCCTCTCTCACATCCTCTGTTCGGTGCATTACATGTTACCGAACACCGTTATTGACGTCACTATATAGGAGCGCCGCCGCCGCCGAGCGCGTGCGTTTGTGAACCACATCATTAAATTAGTGTATAATCAATTCTGCCGTCATAATTAAAAAAGGCACATCTAACATTTTTCAAATCAGGAGAAAAACGGGTTTGAAAAGATAGGCCTTTTTCTCCTGATTCCAAATATGTATCTAACTCAAATTTAAAAAAAATGTTATTTGTTCCCTTTTTCCTTATGACGGCAGAATTATCGTCGCGATCGGGTCATTCATTTATCAGTTATCATTATCATCAATAGTTATAGATTTTAGCAATAAAGTAATAAGTATATCTTAATTAACAATTATTTGTTTTTATGTTCTTAACCGGAACACCCTCTCAACACGCCCTCTCACACACCCTCACACACACGTGTTATATATAACTTTATATTGTTACAGACAAAAATGATGTTAAAATATTTATCGAAGATTTACGGATGACGCAAGCAACGAACGCGCCGCAGCCTGCGTCCGCGCACCTTTCACGTTATATTGATCGCTTGAGGAAAACGATATGAACCGCTCAATCGGAAACTTTTGCGCGGGAAAATGCAGGAAAATTAATACACTGAGGAGTAACGTGCGTTTTATAATGATTAATGTTTACAACTCGTTACGTATGAGTATATTAGCGTCGGGTGATTATAATCAGAATAAGAATATATAATATCATTTATTTCTAGCGAAATATAACAACATAATTGATCTATAATTAGCTATTTGTTGTGGCAGTGTGAACTCATGTTGATGCAGAGATTATGTTTATCGTTTGTTTACTATAATTCAATTCAATTCATTCATTCACACATTCACAATTCACACATTCATTCAAATGTTTTATTTCGGACCGTATTCCATAATAATATTATATATTTTTTAAATTATTTAATTTAAAAAAATATATTTATCAAAAGGGCAGAAATTAAGACACTTTTATATCAAGGTGTCAAATTAAGTAATTTTTTATGTGCGCATCGAAAAAAACGGTATAAATCAATTCCTAAATGAAACCAAAAAAAACCAGCCAAGTGCGAGTCGGACACGACGGGTTCCGTACCATTATCTATAAAAATATTTCAAGTTTCTACCTGTTATCGTTATTAAGACCGAGAAAAAAATTGGGAAAAAAACACCTTTGTTGTATGGGAGCCCTCTTAAATATTTATTTTATTTTAATTTAATTATTTATTTTTAAAACGAATAGGTATAGAACTTAATATTCTGTGAATATTTCAGCGTCTACTTATCAATATCGAGCAAAAACGAGCAAAAAAATCACGTTTGTTGTATGGGAGCCCCCGAGCCCCTTTAAATATTTATTTAATTCTGTTTTTTAGTATTTGTTGTTATAGCGGCAACAGAAAATCTGTGAAAATTTCAACTGTCTAACTATCACAGGTCATGAGATACAACCTGGTGACAGACGGACAGACGGACAGACGGACGGTGGAGTCTAAGTAAAATGGTACCGTTTTACCCTTTGGGTACGGAACCCTAAAAAGACAAAAATATTGTAAAAAAAACCACGGGTTGCACTCCGGGAGTGCCGGCAGAAGTGAAAACTTGAATATTAACGTTGTGCATTTTTGATATTTTGGAATGATTAGGGAATAATTTTGCACGAATTGCTTCAATTATCAATATAAAAGTACTATCATTTATGTGGTAGAATACAATATTTATTTATTGCGCTATCGTACACAAACATGACAATTTATATTACATTAAAAAGCACTCGAACATTCGCGCAAGCGCCCTGCGCCGCCTAAACGAAACAGCAGGCATACATTTTCGCCGCGCCGTAGAAAGAGAGGGGGATACTTCCTCTCCTACGCCGCGCCGGCTGTCATCCGTCTTACGAATTTTCGATCAGGCCACGTGTCCTGACGCCTGACGCGAGTCACGTGTCCTGACGCGAATTTAACATTTTTTACCCATTACAAAAAAGTGTACAACGCCGCTAAAGAAGTTTTCACTTCAAAAAAGTACTAAAAACGGAAAAAATATGCAGCGGAAAAATTATACCAAATCGATTCGACGAAAAGTGACATCAGATATTTAATCGCCTCCTGCTTCCAAATTGTCTGAATGAAAAGACAATTAACAAATGAATAGATCGTTAGTATTTATTAAAATTCCATGACAATGATAATGACAATAATAAATACTTTTCTTGAAATCACCGATCAGTCAATGAAAGTTGCATTCTCTATAGGAGAAGCATTCGTTACAGTACAGATTTCTAAGAAAAATGCGAAGGCGGTGTATCGAGTGTTTTAATTGACGAAGTTATGCTGTAAAGGCCGCTTTTTTTACCCGACTGCGTCAGAAAGAGGGTTATGTTTTTCCTGTAAAATAAAAGTAAATATAGATTTTACAGGGCCACTATCTCGTCATAAGCTTACACCTTATCCCACAGTTCCACCAATTCCACCATTTGTGGAATGATATATATTTTTTGGATAAAATGTGTTCTCAGGAATATTCTGAATTTTATTTGTAAGTTAGGTGTCTCAAATAATCCACAATGCCAAGAATAGGGTTAAACAATTAATGCGTACTATTGTGTACCCTGATGGGAAATAGATGATGTTATTGAAGAATTTATTTACTTAGTACAATTTATTTTAATAAATACAATGCCATGTCAATACTATGTAATATCCTCTTGAGTGTCGAGCGACAGGTCGCTTTAAAAATTTATATCAATGAAATTCAACATCATCATCGTCATCATCAGCTCCTTTATGTCCCCACTGCTGGGGCACGAGCCTTCCCTATGGATGGATAGGGAGAGTGGGCCGTAAACCACCACGCGGGCCCAGTGCGGTGCGGTGGTTGTTAACGACTGCTAATGCAGCCGGGACTAACGGCTTTACGTGCCTTCCGAAGAACGGAGGAGCGAGAGATGATACATTTTTGGTCACCCATCCGATGACCGGTCTATCATAAATCGCAGACATGGCGCGTTAATCACTGCGCCATAGAGCTCCTCAATGAAATTAATTGTGTTACTTTAAATTTCTAAAAGCTCTATAACTATTTGACTTTATGCTGACGAAAACACTATATCTGCAATAAAAATATAAAAATGGTTTGCTATAGTTTAAAATGACATTACCTATGCACTTGCAAGAAGAAAATGAATTTACATTTAAACGCATTTAACAAGCATAATACTTTAAGCCTGCACTGTCTTAACATAATGCTATTATCTTATTGATTTGAACACGCACTTTACGTCGGGGCTTCCCTTCCCTTTTGTATTGTAAAGGCAAGCTACACTACAGTACACCTTTCACTAACCGGAAACGCTTTACAAAAAACGAATTAACCTTTCGTTTTGCGATGAGGAAGACGCATCGCATGCGCATCAAAACGGTGCCAAACTTGTAAAATGTCACGTGTGGTGACGTCAGCCCGCGAGAGCGCACAAAGGAAGATGGCGAGCTTTTAGAAAGTCCCGCGCAGACGTGCAAGTGCAAGGGACGAGCAGCTGATTTTGACAGATTTACGGTCATTCAAAATTAATTAAATTAGGCTACTGATACTGTAGGTTTTTATAGTAATCTTTGCTACCACTGTGCATTCGCAAAAGTAATTAAAGTAAAATTATTGCCAAATTTTTTTGCAGTAACTTTTTATTTAATTTTAGTGAAGAACCTTTAAAGAAATAAGCAGTGCAATTATGGGACTATATTTTTTACTAACAGACTACTATGAATTTGTCTAACTATTGTTAAAATATACCCAACAACAAAATATTACATTATAATAGTTTAATCTTGTTCTTCTTTCTTCTTAATAATTTTTTATTATTTAACTTTTGTATTTGTTTTTTTGTAAATGTGTTGTCAATATCGCTTACTAGATGTATGTTTTTCTTTTGCTGCATGGACTTGTGTCTGAAATAAATCTTTGAATTCAATTAATCGTAGCTATATTAAAAACATTGTAATTGCGTTGGACTTTGAACAACTTCAATGTAACAATGTTCGCGTGGGGGCGTCTACGTGCGTCCGACGCAATGTCAGCCTCCAGGAACTGGCTGTCACCACCAACACCACAATCACCGAGCACCGAACGCGGAGCGCCGCAAAAAACGTCGCTAAAAGCGAGTCCGATTTGACACGGACGCCGGACAGAGTGGCGGATGTGAACAGGGCAGCTACCGTGCTGGGTTATTTTATTAGCTAATCAATATAAATAAATTAAATTGGTACACTCAACAAAGAACTACCACAGTTTGAATGTAAAATTTATTAAAAAATATTAAGTTATAAAAGGTTGAGAATTATGAGAACATGAGTCTGCTTCACCTGATAAACAAGCGAAAGCATAGTCCAAATCCTATACAGCCAGTGGAGCAGAATAGTGCTGCACTGGTCGTCCTTCAAGTTGCTCCTTCACACCTCGTTTAAAATGAATAATCTACATAGACGACATAATCATGAGAACGTAGTACTAATTACTGATTAATGTCTGCGCCATGAGGTTACGCAATTAGCGAAGCGTAAGCTCCAATGTCAAGGTCGTGGGAGAAAATGTGAGCGCGATGGCGATGACCTCCGGCGGACAATGGCGCGAGCGTGCGCTGCGCCGGCGCAGGGGTCGCGGCGCCGCGCCACGCCGGCACGCGGGGTATTGTGGACGGTACCAACAGTTGGGAACTGCCTTTTCAATTCATAATTTGACGGACTTTAAGCACACTCGAATGGGAAGGTTATAACCTTCCAACTTGATGGCGGTTTGGACAAGTGACATAATTTGACGAAACCTTTTTTGCAAATCTATTCGTGATTTTTGCAAATATAATTGTATCCTGACATTTTGAACCCTCTTGAAGTCTGTGAATATAAAGGGATAAAGTTATATGAGTACGCAATAAATGCTAGTAAATCCATATACAGTGTTTTTATTCGTACATTGATGACTTATTGATTGAGTAAAATCATTACAGGGTACAATATTTTTATCGTGTTTTGTTGTTAAGATATGCTTGAAGAATAATCGCATTTACTAATTCATAATTATTTCATTCATGAATATGATGATAGATACTTAGTCAGAGCCAGCAGATGGACGTGCCTTCTGCTAAATTAATTAAATAAAATAACAATAAATTTCGCACCTAACTGTGTCAATATTGCTTCCGCGTAGATCGGGGTCAGCGCATCGCGGTCATGCATTTGTTGACATGGTTGTGTTTTTACTGTGTTACTAATTGAATTGTTTGTGACATTGACAAGAAAAAGGAAAGTCCATTTAACCGGAGCACCATGACGTCCTGGAGCCCACCACCACCACGTAGACGACTAGATCAAGAGGCCCCGAGTCCCGCAGTGACGCCGACTATTGAAGCGGTCTCGACTGCGGAGATACAGAATTGGCTGTCGAAAATTGAGCATTGCCTGAATGATATATGCACGATCTCAACCGATAGTAAGCTTAATTCAGAGCAAAAACTTAAAATCAGCAGCATTAGCAGGAGCGTTATGGGAGGTGTGTCTCAGTTGGCTGTTCAGTATCAGTCACTGAAACAAAAATATATTTCAGCACAATTGACGATTAATAACATGAATGAGCAAAAGGGGATGACTATCCAACCAGCTCGAAGACCTAAAAGAGTGTATTCGGTCACCTCCAAAAGCAACAAATCAGAATTCATCTTTTGCCGACATCGTAAGGAAAAGCAATGACATTCTTGCTCGCCCCCTAAACACCAGCAGTGTCGTTGTTTACCCCCAGGACAAGGAACATACCAGTGAGGATACAAAGAAGCTCATTCAAAAAGTAATAAAGCCCGAAGAGCTCAAATTACATATCCGGGGCATGAGGAAAACTAAAGATGGAGGCATAATTATTAGCGCGCAAGGGAAAGAAGATCTTGAGAAACTGAAGCAGTCAGAGCAGCTCAAAACTTCAGGATTCAAGGTTGAAGACATCAAAAAGAGAAAGCCTAAAATTATATTGATAGGCGTGCCCGCTACTAGCACTGATAAAGAAGTTTTTGAATGTCTCTACGAACAAAACATCTCAGACAAGTATCCTCACATACATCGGGACCAATTCCTTAGCTCTATCAAACTAAGCCACAAATCTGGCAAAAAAGACACCTCATATTGTAATTATATAATAGAATTACCACCAGAACTAAGGAAAATTCTCATAACGCAGGAGCGACTATATATTAACTGGACATCTTGCCCGGTCAGAGACTTCACACTTGTAACAAGATGTTACAAGTGTCAATTGTATGGCCATTCCGCGAAATATTGTCGTGAAACAGACTCTACCTGTGGACACTGTGGATGCGTCGGCCACTCAATCAAGGATTGCAGTAAACGTCAAGAACCGGCCACGTGTGCTTCATGTAAGCGATTTAACAAGCCCAGCCAACACAAAACAGGAGACGACCAATGCCCAGCCAGAACAACTGCTGAGAATAGATACCATAGTACAGTAGACTATGAAGGCGCCCAGAGCGCCGCATAGACATCGTTTAGCATTAAATTTAAAACATATGAATATAGTAAAATGTAAGACAAGGCTAACTTAAAGGAAAATATATTATTGTGATAACATAGTCCTACTATTAATTATTACTTAAGTTAACTGGTGTAACAATCATGCTAGTTAAGTAAAAATCCTATGTAAATGTAATCAAAACATTATAATTTATTGTTATTTAATAAAATGTAAAGTAAGCAAGCGCTAACCTTCATTCACCAAATTGATACCTAAGATACAGGTAAACTAGTTTACATAGTTTAGGTATCACTTCGATTATTTTGCACTACTAACCTTAATTTTAAAACCACAATATAAGCAGTACACTCAAAATGCACTATATTAATATTTAAACAATGTTATTTTATAAGTTTTATGTATTTAGACTAAGTTTTATACAGAAATAAATTTATTCTTATTCTATTCTTATTCTTTATTAATTTGTACCGCTCAAGTACAACCAAACAAAAAGATTATTAGCAAAACAATTCTTTGATACTGATTCTGAATCTGAGTTAGTAATTTTAATTGGTGCCAGCAATCGTCTCATTTATTTAATTACAACATTGGATTAATTGAATGACATTATTGTATTGAACATTGAAATGCGATATTCTAGGCGCTAGGTGTATCTTTAGTTCATCGATTGTATGAAGTAATTGAGAGCCTTCGTTCGTCGCCACGCATAGAGCGATTGCACCTATTACTGTCGATATTGGATTTCCTGAAGAGTTATTTACATATTTTATGAAGTAACCGTCGTGGGTGGTATGTGAGAGATTGCGGTTCATCCTTATAATAGAACACGTTACACTACACTGACGTGAATTAACTTTTGACAAAAACTATCTAGAGGCGTTAAAAACGCTTTTATTCTGTGAAAAGTTTTTAAAAGGTTTTTTTTTAACTAGAACTTTTAGAAACTTGTTTCGCTTGACTTCCAGATCATATATAGTGTGCTTTTATAACAACATTGTTGGTAGCATTGTTGTGTGACAAGCCATTAACAATTTCAAATTGTCCAATATACATTTTTTATTCCAAAACAGTTTTAAGTCACGAATGTTATTATCGAAGAACCTTTCCCAATAGAAAAGCGTAAACCATTAACTAGCAGTACCCTTACATTTCCTGTATTATTTCTCACGAGAAATACTTAACCTACATCAATGAAATCCCCTGAACGTACCTAACTATCAATTCTATTCAAATAGTGGAAAGTAATTATCAACAATGGAGGGTAATAGGAGCAAGGAAGTAGCCTATTGTTGGCGCGGTTAGCTCACGATTCCGCAATGGTGTATGATTGGGATGGCAACCGGTCGCTTGCGCCTGATCAGCTGTTTTGCGTCACCGTGGCATTGACCTCTGCGGCTGGCGCTTGGTAACTGCTTCTAGTGTTTGTAGTGATCTGAAATCAAAACGTCTTAAATAAACTTTTACTGCAACTGAAAAAAAAGCACATTGAAGAAATAATTTGGAACAATAACGCAGTTAACATTTGGCGGTATCATCATTTAAATCATGGCATGATCATGGCGCATGCAGCTGTGCCAAAATATCGGATACTCACAACTATTAGACATGATAAGCATCCCTATAATAATTACTCTAACATTCCGACAAAGTCCGATTTAGAGAACTTAGACTAACCCATGAAATTGGAGGTGCAGACCATTGGATTATATAAGAAACAATAAACGAGGCGTTACATAAATTATGAAACAAATATTTATAAAATACCGTGCATCAATTAAATGCCTACCCGACCCAGCCAGGGCGGCTGCACTGACCATTATGCTATCGGGAAGGCTGACCTAAGGACTGAATTTTTTCACTGCTTTTTTGATTTTTGACTGCTGATTTTTGGATAGAGACAGAGTGCCATCTATCCAACGGTTATTGCAACCGATGGCTATGCAGATTCATCTTTAGATGAAATACCACAAATACCAGTTTGGTTCAATTAATTTCTTAACGTGCAATTTGGTTTGTTTGCAGTGGCGCTACGCGACGCCGCTGGAGGTGGCGGCAACGCTGGCGGGCGTGGTGTGCGCGTGCCTGTGCTCGTGCGCGCTGCTGGCCGCCATCGTGGCGTACGGGGAGGTCACCTCGCTGTTCGTGCAGCGGCACAACGCGGCCGCCACCACGCCGCACGTCTACATACTCACCATGTTCGGCGGCGGGCGCAGGCTGTGAGTACACTGTCATCATCATCATCATCAACTCAAATTATGTCCGCACTGCTGGGGCACGAGCCTTCCCTATGGATGTTTACACTACAAGGAGATCTGGCCATAATCCACCACGCGGCTCTATTGCAGATTGGTGGAAGTTAACGACTACTAACGCAGCCGGAACCAATGGGTTTACTTCCCTTCCGAAGCTCGGAAGGGAAGCTTTTATAATGTTCGGCGGGCGTATACTGTTCGGGGCGTCCCCAGTCACACCCGCGAGTGCTGGGATGGTACTGCTCTTATCTTTCAGCTCAAATGATCATGATATTCTATTATTCACACTTTTGAACTTGCGTATTTAATTAATAAAAGTTTTATAACGGAGATTAACGCTAAAGGTTTACTTCTTAGTAAAGGCATCATAGGCATATCTTCATACCCTTCGTCTCCGTTTGCACAGCAGAGTCTTCATTCACCCTCACATCGTTCTATTTTCAACTCTTTACTATTATTTTCTCCCACTGACTCTGCAACTTGCGTGTAACGCAACTGTCCCGATTGTCCGCAGGCCCGAAGGCAACCGCACGCTGCACATGGACGCGCTGGTGGAGGACTCGGTGTCGTTCGGCGCGGCCAGTGCGGCCGTCATGGCGTGGCAGTTCGTCACGGCCGCGCTCGCCGTCACACTCGCCAATTGGGCCGCCGGCAGAATGGTGAGGTTTTCTTATAGATAGCGTGGCAAATGAATACACTCCGCCTCATGTGGTAATGGATGGAGTCCAGACGCGAAGACAAATAGTGCAGCTTGAAAACAACGCAGCATCAGTCAGCGTCACTCTGCTGCAAACGATGCGTGAAAGGTTCCTTGTGGGCCGCACAAGGACTCTCTTCGCGCTTCGTTTGAAGGACCCCCATAGGAAGAAGAAAAAGATTGCTAGTTTTTTTTTTATGTTAAAAGGAGGCAAACGAGCAGGCGGGTCACCTGATGGAAAGCAATCACCGCCGCCCATGGACACCCGCAAAACCAAAGTAATCGCGGATGCGACCTTGAGGAAGGAGTTGGATCTTGAGGAGGGAGTAGGAATTGGGAGGGGGGAGGGGTGAGAGATGGGCCTCCGGTACTTTCACTCACCAGACGAAACACAACAGCAACGTGTGCCGTTGTTTCACGCTGATGTTCTGTGAGAGGGTGGTATTTCGCCGGGCGAGCCGGCCCATTTCGTGCTGCAACGCAGTGTGGCTCTACCACTCAGACAGTGTCACTCATTTAGCACCACCCAGGGGTCACGTGTAGGGTCTCAAGGGTAAACCTACGGACGCGAGTAACTTTAACCCCCAAAAGCTGGTAGACTATTTAATTTTTAAGTTTTAATAATAATAATATTCATGTACCGAAAACAAGAATTTGCGTAGCATTTAAGAAGTCCCTCCTGCCCCCTGACTATGAGCTCTTATAGCAGTATTATTGCAGTTGTGGAAAAGAGTCGCGAATATATTCGCCGCTACACGCGTCTCGTTTCCACAACTGCATTAGTACTGCTATAAGAGCTCGTGGTTACCCGCCTGGTGACAAACCAGGTGGGAAAAACGAGGATAAAACTTGCATTGGGTACCGTGGTGTTGCAAGTGTCCATAGGCTACGCGGTTTGGTCCCATCAGGCAAGCCGTATGCCTAATTTCCATCTTGGTGGTACCTACATAAAGACAATAATTTTAAGAAAATCTTGTACGCTCTTTCTACGTCCGAGCTTTTTTGGTCTCATCTTAACCATGGCTTGAAGTTTTTCTTCGCTACCGAACACAACAATCACAACAAACAAAAATTAATTGAAAGTCACATTAACATTATTTTCTACTATCTTAATGCGTGTGTGTGTGTGTTATTACGGCGAATAGGGCAGAAAATAAACCTAGTTTCACTATTAGTTAACAATCAATTACAGACTCGCGTACATCGGCTGAGACGCCGTCTGTGCCGGTTGCACAGAACTTTAGTCTACCCTCTTATTAACAGTGTTTTAATGTTCTGATGCGTGCGCGCAGGTGTCCCGGCTGCGCTGTCGGCTGCTGCGCTCCGTGGTCTCGCAGGAGGTGGCTTTCTTCGACACCAACACCGACATGAACTTCGCGGCCGCGCTCACAGAGTACGTGTTACGATATTCTATAATTCAGTACCCTTAAGATTTAGTTTATACTCAGCTTTAATTGTTTAATACTGAGGACTTGAAGAGGCCCTCGTTGAAAGGAGTGATAGACTGTGTGAAAGATGGAGGTGGAGTTATGTTTAAGAGATGGCTGATCGAAGAGAATGGATGAGGAAGAGATTGCGCCGACCCCAAATAAAATTGGAAACAAAGTGATGATCTTGACTCATCCTGTCTAAAGGTAAACCTGGTGTCTTTTAAGTCAGTTCAGACCTCTGACATGGTTTTTATGGTATTTTTTTATTAATTTAAATGAATTTTTTATTGCTATTTTTGTGACCACGGTTATATCATTTGTTACTCAACGTTGATATTTACTAGCGAATTTCGCCCGCGTAAACACACTGGTGTTCCTGCAGGAATTTAGAAGAATCCAGCATTATTCTTTGTCTACATCATAAAGAGAACTTCTGTGCTGAATTTCAGCTAAATATTTATAAAATTTAAAAATACAGTGAAAAAATGAAACGCCCACCCGACCCAGCCAGGAATCGAACCTGAGTCTTCCGCAATTCGGGCGGCTGCACTGACCGCTATGCTACCGGGAAAGCTGACGTAAGCGCTGAATTTATCACTGTTTTTTAATGTAAATTTCAGCTTTCTAGGTCCAAGAGTTCTGTCTGGACGTTGAAGGGTCAGTCAGTGAGAGAGTAAGAATCTCTCCTTTTCATAATGATATTGTTACTGCTCGAGGGAGTCCAATGGAAACGAGCAGCACAAAACTAGCCCTTGTGAAGATCCTTGGACGTCTTGTGTCTAAGATGATGATGATGACGATAATGTTCGCAGGGACATGGACAAGCTGAAGGCGGGCGTGGGCGAGCACGTGGCCATGATCGCGTTCCTGGGCGGCACGGTGGTGCTGGGCGCGGCGCTGGCGCTCTCCTACGGCTGGGAGCTCACGCTGGCCGGGCTCGCGGTGGTGCCCGTCGCAATCGCTGTGGCTGCTGTCGTTTCTAAGGTAACACAGCCATTTACGGAGGAGAATCCATGACGTATAACGCTGGGGACAGGAAGACCGCTGCACCGTACACCCTGGGTTACCCCGGAAGATCTCTTTTCCTTTCCTCCCTTAGGAAATAGTGGACGTAAGGAGGAGAAGAATACACAAACATAAGGTAACCATCCTGATGATGTGTGTGCCTAAGAAGCTATGAAATTGAAGGGGAAGGCGAAAGTGCGGTAAAAGCGAATTCCTCGCAATGGCTGCCGTTGTCTCTAACCTAAGTTAATCTAGTCATTTTTTAAAGTAAAGTAACTCTGACACGGAGATGGGTCGAAAGCACGGCAAGACAAGCAAAATGCACAAGATAACCCACTCTGAGCGCTAGCTGGTGGTAGATCACAGCCTTATGTGTGCTGCAAGGGCGGACGAAGGTGAACGTGCCCCTGCTGCGTCGCTTTTGCTCAACCTACCATTCTTCCCGCAGAATTTGAGTCGCCTTGTTCTCGTCGTCAACGCAATGACAACCCTCGTGTCCATGGTAACCCACCCTAACATGGTGATTGACTCGCCCACAACTGGAGGCTCATGCTGAGAAGTTTACACATCATGCTATAATACTCCATAACTACACTTTTCTCCCTCAAATTTAGTTCAGGCCAGTTGGTCTTCTTGTGGTCTTTCCATCCATAGGAAAGGCAAGAGCCTCCCCATTGCTTGGGCTCTTGCCCAGTTTGCTGTCGATGATATTATTAAACGTAAAAAGGTAGCTTCTATCATGTCAAAGCCTTACAATAAGGTTTAATACCATTTCTTGTCCCGCAGTACCAGACCAAGTGCTCGTCTGAGGAGGTGCGCGCGTACGGCGCCGCGGGCCGCGTGGTCGAGGAGGCGCTCGCGGCCATCAGGACGGTGCGCGCGTACGCCGGCGAGGAGAAGGAGCTCGAGCGGTGAGATCCTGGACGTAACTCTTATTTTACAGATGAGTAGGCTAGCTGATGATAAGCAGAAGCAGAATCTAGGAGTGTCACCTTGCCGACCCGCATGTTGATTCTTCACGCCTCGTTTAGGACCCCATGTTGCAAGAAGAAGGAAATTCGTGAGCTGGGCATCCCATTTGTTTGTCGTGTGTCAAACTTTCAAATAGAAATACAAAGTTATGATGTTTAGCCCCTTCCGGTTACATATCGCGCTTAAGATAAAGATAAAAAACCTTTATTGTTCCCTTATCCTACCAATATAATTTATTTAATTTACAAATTGTATTAGTGTTGGTTAGTAATAATTTATAGCGCTTAAGGTAGCTTAACTAAATAGCTAAACCATTGTATATTTTATTCACATTCAACAATCCATAGTTCACTTCTTTGGCCTGAAATTTGCCTGCCTGAAACCTGAAACACTACGTACGGGTTTACGGTCCGTTCTCCGTTTCCATCCTTGGGGAAGGCTCGTGCTCCAGCAGCGGGATACACAAGGAGCTGGTGACGCTGATGCTGATGACTCTCCCCGGCAGGTACTCGTGGTCGCTGGGCGGCGCGGCGCGGGCGGCGCGGCGGCGCGGGCTGTGGGCGGGCGCGGGCGCGGGGCTCGGCTGGCTGCTGACGTACGCACTCAACGCGATCGTGTTCGCGTACGGCGCGGTGCTGTGCGTCGCCGACATGGACGCCGCGCCCGAGCTGCAGCGGTACCACCCGGGGATCATGCTCACGGTACTAACTCTCCCTCCTACTCCGTCTCTCTCACTCTCATGCACAAAGCGTAATTACGAATGGAAAATGGACACTGCTTCAAAAAGCTCTACCTCGCAGGCAACATGTTGAAAGTACCTCTCACGCATGCTCTAACACCGCTGTAGTAAGAGTTTCAAGGATGCCGCACCTGTGCTGCAGCGGTACCACCCAAGGATCATGCTCACGTTACAACGCTTTCTCACACATTCACTTGATACCAGTAGACTCTTCACCCTCGCGACCCGAGATCCTAGCCTTGAGAGGCGCACGGGTTGTTCCACTCCCAATCCGATGCAAACTCTTCGGAAACTTTAGGAGGGAAATGCCTTTCTCTCTAAAATCCCTCTGATGATGATCACACGGCTGCTATTCAAATTCTATTCCAAAACCAATTATTTTTCCATTTCTTCTTCCATTTCATTTGACAATAGAACACACAACACAACACACAAGCTGAGGCGGGGTCCTGATTGACCTTTTGTTTGTTTTTATTATTATGTTTTATGTATGTGTGTGTGTGGTCAATAAATGTTTCTCTCTCTCTCTCTCTCTCATTAGTAATTTTGAGCTAATTCTAGTAGTTTTTAACTGGGAATCCTAACGAGACCATGATACCGTAAACATAGTGTTGTTCGCCGAGTCGCTCCAAAACACGCGTTTAGTCCTACAGCTAACTACAAGCCCTCTGCCACCACCAGCTTGAAACACATTCTTTAATCCGTCTTATCACGCCCCCAGATCCTGTTCTGCACGTTCATCGCGGCGCAGAACATCGCCATGTGCCAACCGCACCTGGAGACCATCTCCTCAGCGCGCGGCGCGGCGCGCTCGCTGTTCCGCCTGCTGGAGCGCAAGCCGCAGGTGGACGCGCTGCGGGGGGAGGGAGTGCGGCCGGACCGGTTCCGCGGAGACATCTGCTTTGATAACCTGTACTTCAACTACCCGTCCAGGCCTGACGTCAAGGTGAGATTAGGAGAATATTCCTTAATAGCTAATAGTTAAGGTGGACCAACAATTTGGTGAAGGTCGCTTGCAGCCGCTGGATGCGAGTCAAACAAAACCGGTCGTTATGGACCCAATCCTTGGGCACGAGAACGGGCCATAACTAACCACACGGGCTCAGTAGGATGCGGTGATTGTTAACGACCGCTAATGCAACCAAAACGGATCGACGACTATCTAAAGGCTAATTAATTGACTTTTAAATATGTCCTCTTTTAAATATGAATGCTAGAGCTGGTTCTGTCTGATGGCCAGATTCTACCCAGAATCCAATTGAATTGTCGCCATCCAATACCTGTTTAGCCACCAAGCAGCATTCATTTGCATTGTTGTGCTCGGGTTTAAAGGTACCTGGAGCCAGTGAAATTACAAGGTATGTAGGCATAGGAGCCAAAGCTTAGCATCATTTAAGTCGCTAGCCACTATGCGCTGCGGTGGACACTTTTCATCATTCTTGCCGTATCTTACCCGTTTGCCGGCTCAGTAAGAAACCAATAGTTGAAAAAAGAAGAAAATAAAGAAAAATGTTTATTTACCAAACTTAATAGTAAGCCGTGTTACAGGAATGTACGTAGGCCTGGCTCGTGGAGGTCCTCTAGGGTTAGCAAGGTAACAATGTGGCTGTTCGCCACAAAAAATAACTATACAGTATGATTCTGACAATAATACTGACTGACTGGTATTCCTGTTAATAGCTAAGTAGATTTATAGAAATGTATCCATATATTGTATAAGTGCTGTTGGTGTTCTGAACAAAATAAAATAAATAAATAAATTATTGGACGGTGCAACGCGCGAATGTGGAGTGCATGTATATAAGAATGAGTTAAGTGCGTATGTGTGCGAGGGTAGTTCTGACACACACACCCTAACAACTATCTTTCCCTCAGGTCCTGCGAGGTCTCACGCTGAAGGTGTCGGCGGGGGAGACGGTGGCGCTGGTGGGTGGTTCTGGCTGCGGCAAGTCGACGCTGCTGCAGCTGCTGCAGCGGCTGTACGAGCCGGACAGCGGGCAGGTCGCCGTCGACGGCCACCGCCTGCAGGACCTCGACATACACCACTTCAGGACCAATATCGGTGAGTGCTTGCTTTAGAAGAGCAGAAGCGATCGTAGAATCTTTAATGTCAATCTGAGGGTCGAACGGTTGGTGACTTTCAACTTCATGCCCCTATAAAAGCACAATGCGCGCGGCAATGGAGGAGTGTGAAATTTGGTTTAGGTAAAGTTTATTTGGAGAAGAAGTCCCTAAATAGTAAATGTATGTATGATGTGCTAAATTAAATAAATAAAATTAATTAATTAAATTACATTGTATAAACATATTTAAACGGGGATTAACGCAAACTAATTAGTAAAAAGGTATCATATCTTCGTAAGACGTTTCGACCGAGTTACAACGGCCGCGGTCACGGATTATTTATTCTGTGGTCACGGGCTGACTGCTGTCGCGATGTTGCGCCTCAGTTTGCGCGGCAGTCTTCATCCACCGTCACATTATTTTGCCAACTACCGCCACACACAACACTAACGGTGTCCTTATTACGTATACAAGCCTTATTCTGGTTGTTTACCGACTGCGAAGAAAAACGAGGATGTCTTTTTGCAAAACAACATTAAACATTGCATATTTTCTGAAGTTTACATTTCGACCACTGGGCTACACTAGTGAGTTTGTGGAAAGAGAACCGACTTCACGTTCAGATGGTACAGGGGTCGACTACCTGACACTGTGTTGCAACACACGTCACATTCAAAACGTGTTATATATAATTTTAAACGTATGTATGTTTATTATGGTATGTTAATCTGCAAGAATATTGGACACATAATTTAACTTAAGAATTAAAGCAATATAATTTTTTTATTTTTTATTATACTTTTATTAAAATTGGACATTAATAATAATATTCAGTGCAATAATATTGTTATTAATTAATAACATATATATATACAATTGCATAATATATTTGTAACAATACTGTACAATAGTGAAAACATTAATGATAATATTGAATCTAATAAGCTATTTCTTAAAATATATGTATTGCTGTATGTATATATATGTGTATTTTATGTATTATGTGTTGCTGTGCCCAACTGGGTCCAAAATTGTGTTAATAATTTTAATACATTAACGACTACTACATTTTGGATGCAAATAAATTGAAATTGAAATTGAACTTTATACCCTCGACATAAGGTTACAAACCAATACCAAATGTACGTGACGTGCCCGTTAGAGCTTATGACCAGTTCGTCATCAGGTGTGGTGGGCCAGGAGCCGGTGCTGTTCAGCGGGTCGGTGCGCGACAACATCGCGCTCGGCGTGGACGCGACGCTGGACCAGGTGGTCGCCGCCGCCAACACCGCCAACGCGCACGGATTCATCAGCAAGCTGGCTAACGTGAGCTCTTAACTCCTAATCTAAACTTTATACAATTTATAAACTTATAATTTTTATTTATAAACTTTCCTACACTCACACCAATTGTCTAGCCCAAGAGAGGCTTCGTTATGAAACTCGTTAAATGGTTACTAGACAACGGATAAACACACTTAAAAAACTTAAATACATACTTATTATACATGGAAAACACCCAGACCCGAGACAATATTAGAAAAACAATAATTTCTAAGTTGATCCGACCGGGGATCGAACCCAGGACCTCAGAGATGGAAAACCGAAGGTTTTTTTGTTGGAAAGGAGATATCCCAAGAGTGGTCCCATGATAAGGAAACCAGGATCTGATGATAGCATCCCAGAGAAATCGAGGGGAACCTTCGAAAATCGTAGTGGCGACTAGTGCGTTTGTTAATGTTTTCCTAAGTATTTTAAAGCACTACTATATAATGAAGGTCTGGAGTCGATCTGATGATGGAGCCAAATTCAATATTGTTTCTTGCTTTTTAGAGCTGTTTTTACTTTTTTAAGTTTCCTGTTTTTTGCAGTCGGTTTTTTTTACAAGTCACAAATTCCCGCAGTCATCCCATCAATAATTCCTTTCTTCACATCTCACAGATTCCTTTATCATCTTGTTCCCCTTATTTACCGCCATCTTTCACTTCCTCACTAACCTTGTAACGCATTCCTTTTTGCATCCCGTTATTCGACTAATCACACTCATTATTTTATTCATCTATGAACTTATTCCATTATGTATTCCTTTACTCACTTCCTTATTTACCCCATCACTTACACCATCACATACCCTTGCTCATCCATCTCTCAACCTTTTTTCATCACACAACTCATTCCCTTATATCAATAATAATAGTCACTCATTCACTCACTCATTCACTCACTCCCTACAGGGTTACGACACCATGCTAGGCAGCAGCGGTGCATCCCTATCGGGCGGGCAGAAGCAGCGCGTGGCGATCGCGCGCGCGCTCGTGCGGGACCCGCGCATACTGCTGCTGGATGAGCCTACGTCGGCGCTGGACCCCGCGGCCGAGAGACAGGTTACTTTCAATATTTATATTGTTAAAACTAATGTATGATGTCTCATAAGTCATCATAACCAGACAAAAGACTCATCTTGTGCCCAGTGGCAAAAGCTTCGTCATCATCATCGTCACAAGCTTGTTTTATGGCCCCACTGCTAGACACGAGCCTTCCTTATGGATGGATAGGGAGAATAGGCCATAGGACACAACGCCTACCCAATGCGGATTGGTGGTTCATGCAGCCGTAGCCGGGACCAACATATTTACGTGAATTTCGAATCACGGAGGATGATGAAGGCAAAATCGCTACAATTGATGGGACAAAAATGTTTTTGTTTTGTTTATATAATTTTTAACGCAAATTTTGTTGCGAACAAATTACAAAAACACAAATGTTGAAAAAATTTCCACGAGCAGGGTTTGAACCTGCACCCTTCTGACATACCGGGTCAGGTGCTCTCCCAATTGAGCTATCGTGGTTCTAACCAGCCCGCCGAAATTATTCAACACTATTTACTTTTTTACTTTGTAAGCCAAAGGCGCCCATTCAATGTCAACAACTACCGTCATTAAAATCCGATCATAATATTTTTACAAATACTAAAGATCAGTTAAGAAGTAGGCAAGCTATTTATAAATGTTTTTGTTTTGTTTATATAATTTTTAACGCAAATTTTGTTGCGAACAAATTACAAAAACACAAATGTTGAAAAAAATTTTTTGATGGGACAAAGTTGATGATGATCAATGATCAGATCTTAGTGGGACAAGGTTTCCGTCTCCCAGTAGCACTTCGACCCATCAGGATCTTTTACACAGTATCAGATACAATACGTGTCACACCTCGAAGTGTTTAGCCTGCTTTATATTGACTGTGCATGTTTAATGTTTAGGTACAAGCTGCGTTGGATGCGGCCAGCAAAGGCAGGACTACGCTTGTAGTATCACACAGGTGAGGGATTGCCAGCAATTATATGATTAAACAAAGTCTTTTGTTTTGTTGTATGATAGTTCTACGTGCTTCGACACTACAATGGTAGCAAGTAAAAAACTCAGTATACATACATTTATTTATTCTTCATACGTCCATACATTAATTCACTCTTTAATTCATTCTTTCGTTTATTCATTTATTAATGCATTCATTCATTCAATCGTTCTATCATTTATTCACTCTTCCGTTCATCATTTCATTCGCTTTATCACTCATTCACTCTTTCATTCATTCTTTCGTTCATTCATTCTATTATTTATTAAATTACATTATTAGTAATAACCGTCTCCCCGCCCCGCAGGCTGTCGACGATCGTGAACGCATCCCGCATCGTGTACCTGGAGCAGGGCGCGGTGCTGGAGCAGGGCACGCACTTGGAGCTGCTGCAGCGCCGCGGCCCGTACTGGCGGCTGGTGCAGGACGACATGACGCACAGGTCAGTGCCCCGCCCGCTGTGACGTCTCCGCGGCCCGTACTGGCGGCTGGTGCAGGACGACATGACGCACAGGTCAGTGCCCCGCCCGCTGTGACGTCTCCGCGGCCCGTACTGGCGGCTGGTGCAGGACGACATGACGCACAGGTCAGTGCCCCGCCCGCTGTGACGTCTCCGCGGCCCGTACTGGCGGCTGGTGCAGGACGACATGACGCACAGGTCAGTGCCCCGCCCGCTGTGACGTCTCCGCGGCCCGTACTGGCGGCTGGTGCAGGACGACATGACGCACAGGTCAGTGCCCCGCCCGCTGTGACGTCTCCGCGGCCCGTACTGGCGGCTGGTGCAGGACGACATGACGCACAGGTCAGTGCCCCGCCCGCTGTGACGTCTCCGCGGCCCGTACTGGCGGCTGGTGCAGGACGACATGACGCACAGGTCAGTGCCCCGCCCGCTGTGACGTCTCCGCGGCCCGTACTGGCGGCTGGTGCAGGACGACATGACGCACAGGTCAGTGCCCCGCCCGCTGTGACGTCTCCGCGGCCCGTACTGGCGGCTGGTGCAGGACGACATGACGCACAGGTCAGTGCCCCGCCCGCTGTGACGTCTCCGCGGCCCGTACTGGCGGCTGGTGCAGGACGACATGACGCACAGGTCAGTGCCCCGCCCGCTGTGACGTCTCCGCGGCCCGTACTGGCGGCTGGTGCAGGACGACATGACGCACAGGTCAGTGCCCCGCCCGCTGTGACGTCTCCGCGGCCCGTACTGGCGGCTGGTGCAGGACGACATGACGCACAGGTCAGTGCCCCGCCCGCTGTGACGTCTCCGCGGCCCGTACTGGCGGCTGGTGCAGGACGACATGACGCACAGGTCAGTGCCCCGCCCGCTGTGACGTCTCCGCGGCCCGTACTGGCGGCTGGTGCAGGACGACATGACGCACAGGTCAGTGCCCCGCCCGCTGTGACGTCTCCGCGGCCCGTACTGGCGGCTGGTGCAGGACGACATGACGCACAGGTCAGTGCCCCGCCCGCTGTGACGTCTCCGCGGCCCGTACTGGCGGCTGGTGCAGGACGACATGACGCACAGGTCAGTGCCCCGCCCGCTGTGACGTCTCCGCGGCCCGTACTGGCGGCTGGTGCAGGACGACATGACGCACAGGTCAGTGCCCCGCCCGCTGTGACGTCTCCGCGGCCCGTACTGGCGGCTGGTGCAGGACGACATGACGCACAGGTCAGTGCCCCGCCCGCTGTGACGTCTCCGCGCGTCCCGCCAATAGGAGCAGGGCACCTGGAGATGCATGAAGCAGCCTTTATTTACAGCATTACTGGACGAGAAACTTAAAGACCTTCAAGCCGTGGTGATGGAACATCCTCATATGGTTTCTAGTGGGATTGACATCACAACCCATAATAGATTCTCCGAGGCGTTCGGAACGATATTAAAATTTAAAAAAAACCAAAATTATTTATTCAGTATAAGCTACAAGTAGCTCTTGTGAATGTCACTATGCCATCGGTTCGTATGTCTACTCTGGGCGGGAGATCTTGTACTAAGAAGACCAGGGCAAGTGTCCAGCTCTTTTCTCCCTTACAGCGGCAAAAATATTGGAAAATGCCCTATCATAGCAGGACACTTTCCATTACAAATAAACACAAAAAATATAAAAGACAACCACAACATGTAAAAAGAAAACAAAATAAATAATCTAATTTAACAAATTTACATCAGGTTAAAGTTTCAATTTCCACAATGTTCATACAGTACCGAGTATACCAGTATCGAGAGCAGAAGGCTAGTACAACGACTTGGGTTGGCCGCGTCGTTGGGATAACCTTGGACACTACGCTATGAAATGTATGCAGGTTCATGATGAGTTGTTTTCAGGAGTGCGATGGCGGCGGCGGCTGAGGAGGCAGAAGCTGAAGACGAGGTTGAGGAGGTGGCGCCTGCGCCGCTGCAGCGCGTGTCCACGCTGCGACGCTCCACACACAGAGGTAAAGGAGTTACGATAGTTTTCGATTATTATGATAGACCAAGATCCCAAGGCTTAGACTTTACTTATATTCTCAAAGACCAATTATGTTGGATTAGGTAGTGTACAGATAGGTGCAAGGTGCTACAGGTACGCAAAATAATTACTAACTTTTCTTATAGTCTCAGTGCCGATTTTTATGTAAGTATGTTTTAGAGAATATATTTGAAAATTGTGTCTGGCAGTATTGATCATATTTTTTTAACAATATTCTCTAAAACATACAATCATGAAAATCAGCACGTTAAAGAAACGAAAAGTTATTAATGATTTCGCGTACCTTTAACACAAAAAATAAATTTCATGGTTTATTATTTTGTGAAAAATATATTTCATGGTTCTAATTAAATAAACGTTCCGCCATTGTTGCCCCGCAGAGTCGATGGTGCGCGGCAGCATGCGCATGGGCTCCATCGCGTCCGCGCCCACGCCGGACCTGCTCAGCCACGGGGTGAGTCACACATCACACATCACACGCCACACATCAACTACCTATGCCTTTCCCCATCTCTGTAAAAACATTTTTGTTATTTGATTTCGAAAGTTTTTGAAAGTTGCTTAACCTAAGCACTCGCAGACCGGGCGTGTTAACAGTGGTTAACGCGCACACACACCAGGCACAGTGGTGCCATCGAGCTCCTCCTCGAGGTCTATTTTCAATCGTCGCTAAAAAATCTTTTACTGACCCCTCGTCTCCATCACTGGTTCCTATCGACTGGTGCTACTGCTCTAACACTACAAAAAACTAACTTCAGCCATATTATTATGTTAGGAGAACTCCGCCGCACCCGTGGAGGCGGACGAGGACGCCCCGTCAGCGTCGACGTGGGCGCTGCTGAAGCTGAACGCGCCGGAGTGGCGTCTGCTGGCGGGGGGCGCGGTCGCCTCGCTGCTTGTCGGCGCCACCATGCCCACCTTCGCGCTGCTGCTCTCCAAGCTTTATGGGGTAAGTTATACATACATACAAACATAGCGACTCGTTTGTAATAACCCCCCGCCCGATCCTCTAAATGCCACTACACATTTACAGAATACACTAAACATGCACACTAGTTTAGGCCCGAGACACCGTACTCGTAGAACAAGGGTACGACGAGCCGGTTCACACGCGCCCTATACCAGGTACAGACATGTACTTGGACGCACCACCACTGCCCGGTCAACCCGAGCCGAGGTCCGATCCTTTAGAGGCACCCTCGGGTTGTTCCGCTCCCCGATCCGATCCGAACCCTTCGGAGAATCTAGTAGGGCACGGAGACACGCAATAGTGCGTGATGCCGTTCTATCTAGAAAACCTCCGAAGGTGATTCGTTTCACACGGCTTCAGAAACCCTTTTAGTTTCTTGCCGCCCGGGGAATAACAGTGGGGGTAAGCAAAAGCGGCAGTCCAAGCAGCAAAGAGCTGAGCTACTTGGACCACGTTTAGCTGAAGAGTATGGGCTTACATGGGTAACGGTGAAAGTAGTGATAGGTGGTTAGCCCATCGCTGACACAATCACACACCTTATATCACATGAGTGGCCTTTTACGACATTCTAGGAAGTTGGATGATAGACACATGATGACACACAGATGGCCAAAACCCCGATCAATATATTTCATAGAGTAAATGAGATCAGCTCAGAAAGGTGGGTCAGTTTCTAACGTACGTGATTTTCCGGTGATTGTTAACGAACTCTGATCATTCTTACGGCACGGAGGGGAAGTGCTGGAGTTTTTAGAGGTTATGCCTCCTTCCTCGTTAAGTAGGTCGGCCGAGATTCCCACACCCATCTATGACTCCTCGGGCGCAGTGGTATACCTAATGCATTTTCCCATGCTAGTTTTGGAAACTGCCAAATTATTATTGAAATATCTCTTCTGCCAAGGTTTTCGTCCTCTGAATAACCCTGGCACCACTAAAGGCTAGCACCTTAACTCGGGTGAACCGGTCGTGGTGGTAGGAAAAAGCACCCAGCCTTGTGTGTGTACCTGGTATAGCGCGCGTATGAACCGGATAAAAGTACTCTTGTTCTACGATTACGGGTCTTGGGCTTAGACTAGTGTCCATCAATTATATTGAGATATATGTTGAATATATCGCACTACCAATACAATACTGGTGCAAGTCAAAATATACTGATATTTGAAATTGAACTGTATACTGTTCCTCAATACGACAAAATTTCCAATGTCAGTATGTTTTGACTTGCACCAGTATTGTATTGGTAGTGCGATATGACTCTTCGCGGAACTAGCAGGGAAAACTTAGGAGCACAATTAAAACACGGTCGTTTGGTAAAGCGTCTAATCAGCGAGAGAAAGAATAAAGAGAGGTGTTACCTTCAACATAAAATACAATAATTAACTTAACTACCTACATACATCACATATATTCTGTGTCGGTAGTAGGTAGGGTGAGGGGAGGAAATGTGTAAAAATATCGGCACTCATACACAACAAAACCATAGTAGAATACCGTTACTAATAGTGACCGGTTGTGCGCAGATGTTCGCGTGGTCGGACCGCGCGCTGATCCTGCGCGAGTCGGCGATGTACGCAGGGCTGTTCGCGCTGGCGGCGGCGCTGTGCGGCGCGGTCACCTTCCTGCAGAGCTGGCTGTTCAGCCGCGCCGGCGCCGCGCTCACCGACCGCCTCAGGAAGATGTGCTTCGCCAACTATCTTGTGCAGGTAAGGGACATATTACTGGCAATATAGTAGCTGAGCGAATGTTTGAATCGTAGTGTAATCTAGGAATTGGACAATTGTTTCAATCTCACAGTTGGGACTACAGAAAAACATGTTGTTTCTGAAAACAGTATTAGGGGCGCGATCTTTTAATCACACAAGCAGGAGGTTTTGGCGAACCAGGTGGAGGTGCTCTGCTAAGCAAACTGAGCTATACTCGTATATACGCGCAACGCGAGCTCATACGATTTATCAACTAATTGCATAATGTATTATTATTACCATCACAAAAGCTTTGTGTTTACACACTGTTTAATATACCTTTCTAGTAAAATCTAAGGTAATAAAGGGTTGCTGAAGCTAATCGCCGAGCTAGAGCCAAACTATTTCCAGCTAGACTACTGACAAATACCAATAGAGGGCGACCTTTGAATCGCCCAGGTGATCGTGAAAAAATTGGTGAAACTAACGAGGCACTACTGGCTACCTATTTGTAACTGTTGTTTTATTTTGATTGTGTGTGTGTATGTATATCAGTAGTAACCCTGTGTGTCGCTGCGCAGGAGCAGGCGTGGTTCGACGAGCCGGCCAACTCGGTGGGGGCGCTGTGTGCGCGGCTGTCCACCGACTGCGCGGCGGTGCAGGGCGCCACCGGTCGGTGCACTCACTCTATCATTCAAATATTCAAATAAAAACACTCACCTTTGTGGTGTTGTTATCGCTTAATTTAAAGGATCTCCTTTTAAAATTGATGTAATTCTGTGTGTTTTAAGAGGATACCAATGAATGAATGAATGAATAAAATAAGGAATTTAGATAGACAAAAAAAATATGTATTAGCCAAATTATTAACACAATATTTGTTATGCATTTGCTCGAAATAAAATAACCTAACAATTGTACCAGCACCTTGTATTTTCGCAAATAGAGATAATTTGAATTTGAATTTGAGTTAGTAGTTAGTAGCCTTTAGGTTAATTTATTCACTCCTTCATTCACTCTTTCATAAATTCATTCATTCAACATTCAATCATACATATTTTCGTTCATTCGTTTCTTTATTCCTTCATTCATTCATTCATTCATTCATTCAATAACCAGAAATCGTTAAGTAGGTACTATTCCAAAGAAGATCATATTTATTATAATTTAAAATATATAAAAAATACTATGATCACAACACTGTGGAACACTTTTATTTGTGATGTTAATGCATTGTATTTTACTATGTTTCGTATCTGTGTTAGAATAATCGTTTTTTCTTAATAATTTAATTATTATTTAGGAAACAAATAATTACATAACAAATACTGCTATACCCTTTGCACATGTACTTTTTATGGAACTTTAGTCAAAAAAAGCCTACAAATCAACAAAGTTTATTATTTGGAATAGTTACTTGTACGACTCAAATATGCATGCAGTTTATTGACGTGTGATGTCTGGTGGCAGGCACGCGCCTCGGCACGGTGCTGCAGGGCGCCAGCACGATGGCCATCGGCGTCACGCTCGCCATGTTCTACTCCTGGAAGATGACGCTCGTCAGCCTGCTCAGCGTGCCCTGCGTGAGTACCACCGACTTTACCGACAGAAACTAGTGATCGCCATATTTTGCCTTTCATCTGCTTAATGCCAGATCCGTTCTACAAACAATTCAAAATCTATTGTAGTCTGTTGAAGTCTCAACTCCAATCTCATAAAATGACACAACGATTGTTAAGATATTTTTCGATTTTATTCTTGAACAACTTTATTCAACAACTGTTATATTCTTATTTTTTTTTTAAAGTGTAGTTTGTTCCCTGAGGAACCGGCTAAGGTCATAGACCATGCTGCCATGTCATTAGTTTCTTAAATTCATTAGTACTATCTGTAATAAACTATAGGATGATGATGAATGTTAATAGAAATGAGAAGTGATTATGATATACCCCCCAACCCTTCGAGTATCTTAGTAAAGATGTAGGGCTTTACTAAATCCTCACGCGGACTTCTTTAGAGAATTTGAAAAGTGCCGTTGTACCGTTTTGTTTCATTTGCCAACACTCATGCACACTTACGAACACTTAACGGTTAATAATCCACCATTATTTCACATTAATATTCGATATAACACAATGCTGATGCTAAGCAACCAACGCAAAAACCTGTCATCGGATGGGTGACCAAATTTTTTTTTTTTCAAGCTCCTACCTTACTTTGGTAGGTTATGACGACCTCCTTGGTCGAGTGGTTTGTACACCGGTTTTCATGGTGTCGCCATTTCTGAGGTCCCGGGTTCGATCCCCGGTTGGGTCAATTTAGAAATTATTGTTTTTCTAAATTGTCTCGGGTCTGGGTGTTTTCTATCCTACTAATATTATAAACGCGAAAGTTTGTAAGTATGGATGGATGTTTGTTACTCTTTTACGTAAAAACTACTGAATGGATTTGAATGAAATTTGGCATCCCGATAGTTTATAACCGGGAATAACACATAAGATACTTTTTATCCCCCGATATTCCCACGGGAACGGGAACCACGCGGGTCAAACCGCGAGCGGCCGCTAGTGTATAATAAGTATGTATTTTAAATATTTTAAGTATGTTTATCCGTTGTCTAGTAACCTTAACGAGTTTCATAACGAAGCTCCTCTTGGGGTAGATAATTGGTGTGAGTGTAGGAAAGTTTATTTTAGTTTATACCCGTTAGTAGCGGCTGTATTATTGCCTCCCGCACTCAAATGACATCTCGATGAAGATGGTATCGCTTACAGCGGTGTTCATAACTGTTGATGAAGTGACTTATGTTATTATATTGTGCGATACTATTAATATTTGATTCAATAACAACAGGTGATGGGCGGGATCTGCCTGGAGAGCTACGTGACCCGGCGCGCGGAGGCCGAGGAGACCAGGTCGCTGGAGGCGGCCGCACGCGTCGCCACCGAGGCGGTACTCAACGTGCGCACGGTGCAGAGCCTGGGTAACACTACAATAGACTATTATATAGAATACAGTGGAATATAGGTAATAGAATATAATAGGTTAGCCCTCTAATGCTTCAAATGTAGGTAGGTAAAAGTTGTTACATAATCTGATTAAATATTTTTTTATTATTTTGATCTAACTTCGTTCCTCTTAACTTCGACCGTCTGTAATAATAATAAATCCATTGATTTCAGGCAACAAACAAAGTACAGGTGTTAAATTACATAGTAGCCTTACAAACTAATATACATACAAATTAGAAACAATTTTGTTAGTAAATAAAATTTAAAAATAAAATATTCAGAATTTGAAAAAAGACAGTGTTGAAAAAAATCCACGCGCGGTATTCGAACTTGCACCCCATGACATGCCGGGTCAGGTGCACCGCCAACTATGCTATCGTGGCGTGGTGGGTGCGGGTTCGAGTCTAGCTCGTGGAATTTTTCAACACTTTGTCTTTTTTCAAATTGTGATTTGTTCGCAACAATATTTGCGTAAAATTATATAAAAACACAAATGTTGAAAAAATTTCCACGAGCAGGGTTTGAACCTGCACCCTTCTGACATACCGGGTCAGGTGCTCTTCCAATTGAGCTATCGTGGTTCTAAGCAGCCCGCCGAAATTATTCAACACTATTTACTTTTTACTTTGAAAGCCAAAGGCGCCCATTCAATGTCAACAACTACCGTCATTAACATCCGATCATAATATTTTTACAAATACTAAAGATCAGTTAAGCAGTAGGCAAGCTATTAATAAATGTTTATATAATTTTTGACGCAAATTTTGTTGCGAACAAATTACAAAAACACAAATGTTGAAACAATTTCCACGAGCAGGGTTTGAACCTGCACCCTTTTGACATACAGTTTTTACAGTTTTTACATCAGGTGCTCTTCCAAAAAATAATATGTAAATAATCATATGATTTTAATTTAAATTATTTTATTCTATCAAGTGACTATGGACTAACTAATGAATTATTATTTTATTTACCTTTTGTTAATGTAGGTACCTATAATGGTTTCTATTGTTCTTATAACTATTTTATATTTTTCGTATACCGATAAGGCAGATCGCAGTGAAACCTTATAATCAATACAATTAGTCCTAATGACTTACCTGTAAATCACAAATAAATAATTTGAATTTGAATGATAATTTATTCAGTTTAGGCTACCAATAGCTGTTATGAATGTGAGCATGCAATCGGTTCGTAAGTGTATAAGTATGTGTGTGTGTGGTGTGGAGCAGGCGTGGAGCGTCCGCTGCTGTCCCGCTACCGCGCGGCGCTGGCGAGCCCGCTCGCGCTGCGCACGCGCATGGTGCGCGGGCCGGTGTACGGGCTGTGCCTGTGCGCGCCCACGCTGGGGTACGCCGTGTCGCTGGCGTACGGCGGGTACCTCATCGCGAGGGAGGACCTGCCCTACGCGTACGCCGTGCTGTGAGTACCACCACAATCGTCACCTGCTCGTTCTATGTCCGCACCGGTGGACAGAAACCTTCCCTATGGATGGATAGAATCGGATGGATGGTTTCATTGTTTTTTCTTTGTTCTTTCTTCGATGAATCGCCTCGACTTGTTTTTTTTTTTTATTGGTTATAGGCAGGCATTTGACTACACCTCACCTGATGTTAAGTGACGGTGCGGTCGAGGATGGAACATGCCTGCCTAGATTATACCTTCAGGGAACACACTCGCAGGCAGCGCGTTCCATTCCCTAGCTGTACGCACTAAGAAAGTTGAACCGAATCGGCTCGTGCGACAAGGTGGCATATCTACAACATAGATAGAACTCGCGCCTCGCGCTCCGATAGCGGAAAGTGGATGGTGAGATTAGGTCGTGCAACTCCTTCGCGCACTCCCCGAAATGTATCCTGTAGAAGACCGACAGACGAGCCACCCTACGCCGATGTTCTAGATTTCATACTCGATTTGCGCACGAGGGGGTCGGCTACATTTGTATACCTAACCCTCAAAATGTTTAAAATGTTGTTGAACAGTATTTTCTGATTTGTATAAGCGTGTGACTGAGTCCACCCCTCCATCAGCGTGGCGGAAGCCCTGATCTACGGCGCGTGGATGCTGGCCGAGGCGCTGTCGTTCGCGCCCAACTTCGCGGCCGCCAAGCGCTCCGGCGCGCGGATCCTGCACGCGCTGGCCAGGCAGCCCGCCGTCGTCAGCGAGGACACCGCCGCGGACGACGACGGATGGGTGAGCATCATCTTTTTCTTTAATAGTTAGAATTGCAAATGACACCTTTCCACCTGATGTTAAGTGGAAATAGAGTCCAGACACGACGGCAACGGGTGCAGCGTGAAATTGATGCAGCATCAGTCACCCTCGCCCTGCCGGCCCACAACAAAGTGCCTTCACGCCTCGTTTGAAGGACCCCTGGAGAATCACTGATTCAAAAGAAAATTTACTGGCATGTGAAAGAGCGCCTGCATCCCGAACTACATGGTTTTCAGCCAAAAAAATCGACTTTCCAACTTGATAGGCTTTCTTAATGACGTGTCAAAAGAGCTGGATGAAGGTGGAGCGGTCCGCAGCATATACACTGACTTTAGCAAAGCTTTTGACCTCATAGGCCACGATCTTCTTATAAAAAGGATCATGCACATGGGTATTCACGGATCTCTGCTTCGTTGGTGTGAGTCCTATCTGAGAAATCGCTCCCAGCTTGTTCAACTGCGTGGATATTCATCTAGAGCAAAGTAAATCCCTTCAGGCGTCCCCCAGGGATCCCATGTTGGTCCTTTGTTTTTTTTTTTAATTTTCGTAAGCGATCTGGCGAACTTAATAAAATGCAATTTCAAAATGTATGCCGATGACTTAAAACTTTACAAACCTATTCATTCTAGTCTGGATGTGGTCTTATTACAAGAGGAGCTGGACAGGGTATACGAATGGTGCTCTCAGAACCTTATGATTCTGAAAACTAGTAAATGTTTTCACCTAAATTTGTCTAGGAAAAAGCATAAAACTACAGCCACGTATAAACTAAACAATGAGTCATTGGAAGAAGTAAGTTAAATTCGGGACCTAGGCGTTATTATAGACAGTTTATTAAGTTTTAGGGATCATGTTGACGCAGTTACAAAAAAAGCGACAGAAATATCGGGGTTTATATCCAGATAAATCAAAGCTTTTAAAGATCCGGGTATCATCCTGCCCGTATACAACTGTATAGTGCATGGTATTGTCGAATACGCTAGTCCAGTTTGGAACCCTGGTTACAAGTTTCACTCAAACTGAATTGAGAGGATCCAAAAGAGGTTCCTCTACCAGCTTTCTTATGCAAACAACCAGTGCAGAACTCTTCATTCATACGAAAGCAGGCTGACTCAATACAAAATGGAGCAGTTAAGCAAGCGACGGAAGACATCTGATGTCCTTTTTTTGTATAAGACGATCCATGGGCTGGTAAACTGCCCAGAAATCCTAAAAGAAATCGGGTTTGCGATCCCCAGGTCTAGCAGTCGATTGTGTAACAGGAAAACATTCGCAACGCCGCCGCGCTGTAAGACAGTAGCAGGTCAGCATTCACCCCTGTACAGAATGACTACGTCTTATAATAGTATTAGAGCCTCTTTTGATATCTTCCACGATTCTTTGTCCTCAGCTAAAGCCAGCATTAGACTGGCAATAAAGTGACTTACATTTTCGTATTGTAGGTCTTACTTTAATCTATACTAATATATAAAGCTGAAGAGTTTGTTTGTTTGTTTGTTTGTTTGTTTGTTTGTTTGTTTGTTTGTTTGTTTGAACGCGCTAATCTCAGGAACTACTGGTTCGAATTGAATAATTCTTTTTGTGTTGGATAGTCCATTTATCGAGGAAGGCTTTAGGCTATATAACATCACGCTGCGACCAATAGGAGCGAAGCATCAGTGAAAAATGTTGCAAAAACGGGAAAAGAGCCTAAAAAATTAAAAATGCTGCCGAAAGTCACTATTCCACGCGGACGAAGTCGCGAGCACAGCTAGTATTTAATATTTATTTGTTAATATAATAATTATCAAACATGTCCACACAATGCATGCTGTGTTCACTTTAATAAGAATGGACGTTATGTATTTTTTTTTCTTTGTATGTAATTATTAACTAGGCTATGTTACATTTCATATGTGAACCGAAAAAAAAAAGTTATGAGTCGAATCATGGGTTGTCCATACGTCGCGAGCCGAAGGAGTTGTTAATCATGGCATAAGTCAGTGCATGAGTTTGTATATTATGTAATGAGTCAAAACATCTATACTAATATTATAAAGCTGAAGAGCTTGTTTGTTTGTTTGTTTGTCGAACGCGCTAATCTCAGGAACTACTGGTTCGAATTGAATAATTATTTTTTTGTCGAATAGTTCATTTATCGAGGAAGGCTATATTACACATGTTATAAAGAGTAATCGGTCCCCCAGACGGCTTTAGGCGACCTCGAGTTCTGCGACGTGTGGTTCCGCTACCCGTCCCGCGGCGCGGCGGTGCTGCGCGGCGCGTCGCTGCGCCTGCGCCGCGGCGAGACGCTCGCGCTGGTGGGCGCCAGCGGCTGCGGCAAGTCCACGCTGGTGCAGCTGCTCATGCGCAGCTACGACCCCGAGCGGGGCAGCATCGTGAGTACCGCCCTACAAATAGACAAGACGCGATAAAAATCAACGCTAAAATACGTTAATTTGTCACATTAAACCATAGGAACCATCATCCGTAGCCACGGATCGTGCTCGGTGGCGTGCATTTGGAGAGGCCTATGTCCAGCAGTGGACTAGTATAGGCTGATGATGATGAAACCATAGGTACTAAGTAATAACACCCTAGATCACGAATAAAAGTCTCAGTTAACTTTACATTTATATTAATGGCAAAATGACAAAATGGCTTGAAAGGATGTGCAAAAAATAAAGCGCGATTTTTTTTCTAAGTGATTCGCTGAAAATCATTCAGAAACAAAATCATGAGCTTGCTGAAACTTTTAAACTATTGCGGTAAACACTTAGCTTCGAATCGATATCCCATTTTTGTTCCCGTCATGTAAACTTCATTCCGAATTAGAGTAAAAGGCACAAATACGGAATAACTATTCAAAGCTTATTCTGTATTTATTGTACGTATTTATCAGCATGTTCTGTCTTTCTGTGCTCCTCGCAGGTGTCAAACTGAATTGTGTCATTTCATCTCCCCCCTCCAGCCGCTAAAACGTGTCATCTCTGTCCCTCCCCCAGTTACTCGACGGTCGCGACATCAGGCGGTCGCTGCCGCTGCGCACGCTGCGCCGTCAGCTGGGGCTGGTGCAGCAGGAGCCGGCGCTGTTCTCCCGCAGCGTGCGCGACAACATCGCGTACGGCGACAACGCGCGCCACGTACCGCTCGAGGAGGTCATCGCCGCCGCGAGGCAGGCCAACGTGCACGCCTTCATAGCGGGGCTGCCGCTGGTGAGACCACATACTAGTTATCTCACGAGCAGGGCTTGCAATACCGGTATTTTCAGATACCGGTATACAGACCTTGATGTAGTACCGGTACTTTAATTGGTACCAGTATTAATATACCGATACTTTACAGATACCGGTACCAATTAACTTGATACAGTACCGATACTCGAGTTGGTAATGATTATACAGGTATTGACCATTTGATATCGGTATTATACCGGTATAATGTGGGTGTTCTAATACCGAAAGCAAATAGACGTTTACATAAATGCGAGCGAAAGAGCATAGTAATCGAGTTCGGGGTGGCGCTCGGTGTGGATTTTGGTTAAACGGATTGCGATCAGTGCGTATGAATTAATGGATAGCTGTTACATCGCAGCCTACTCAAGAGTTTTTAAAATTCGTTGTGTAGTGATTTGTTGTTGCTATTGTGAAATACCTAAGTAGAAATAGAAGGTAAGTACTTCCGCGCGGCGCGTGACCGTCGTCAACTACAAATCTCGCAAGATGAATAAAGCGGCAACGTCGCACAATGCACGCGCAGGGTCGCGCCGTGCTCCGTATCTACCTACTACCCTACGTCTACAAGGCGAACTGGCAACGTCGCGTCGTAGTTGCGGGAACCGCTATTGATACCGTTATTTAAAGGTAAAATACCGGTATTCGTTAAGGTACCGATACCGAGGTATCGTAATGAAAAATACCGGTATTTACCTTTATTTACCGGTATTTTTGGTACCGGTATCAAGCCCTGCTCACGAGCGATGGTGGCAAACAGGCAACGTTAACCGATTGGCGCTAGCAGAAGTCATTAGCGCCGCGCAGCAGGCCAACGTACGCGATCATAGCTGAACTGCCACTGGTGAATTTTACTAGCCCATACTGGTATCCAGATACCGCCGCTGATAAACGCTGGATATGAAGGATTTTTTTTTATATTAACGGGTAGGTAAGCACAGTGCCTTGATCTCACCTGATGTTAAGTGATGATAAGGCCAATGATGGAAGCGCACTTCACCCGGGATCTTCAACTAATGAAGTACTGGCTATCTTATCTCTAGCTGCCGGAACACAGCAATGCTACAAACATTGATGTTATGGCGACATGTTTAGTTAAGATGGTGGTAATTTACCAGGCGGACAAACAAGCCCTAGCACCAACCAAACCGAGTACACAAACATGTACCTACCCCCCCGCTGGGAATCGAACCCGGGACCTCTGGGTCTAAACCGGTGGTCTTAGCTACTAGACCACAGAGGCAGATAAGGATATGTGTAGTTTAAACGAGCATTCGGTTTGCCTGATGGAAAGCGGTCACAGACGCTTGCAGAGATCATCAGCTACATTGCGTACACAGCTGGTCTCCCACTGGCACGTTACTGGCATTAGTAGCTCGAGCAGCATACGGCCTAAAGCCTAAAGCAGTCGCTCGCCTAAAGAGACCAACGAAGCTTACCGACGCTAGCAGAGGGCAGCAGCAGCAATTCGACAGGCAAACGTACACAGCTGGACTGTCATTGGTGAGTTCATGTTACTGGCTCAATAGCTTGACGAGGTAAATTAAAGAAAGAAGCTAACTAGCACACCATTCTTCCAAAACCTGGCAGGGCATCCTATCAGGAAGCTAAAGCCTTCCGATGCATCAGCCTCTCCTCATTCCTACTAAAGACACTGGAGAAAATTCTAGACAGAATAATCAGAGAACAAATTGAGAAAAGCGGATCTCCACTACACCAGAATCAACATGCATACATGGAGGGCAAATCTACCGAAACGGCCCTCCACAACCTGGTGATAAGAGTACAAAGATCAGTTAGTAACGCAGAATACGCAATGGGCTGCTTCTTTGACGTGGAGGGTGCATTTGACAGAGCGACCCCGGACTCAATAGAGGCTACCCTCAGCCGCGAAGGAATAGACAGTGACATATCAGAATGGGTAAAAAACATGCTGAGACACCGACTGATACGCACAGAGATAGCAGGAACAACACGCACGGTGGTGGCGAAAAGAGGATTCCCCCAGGGGGGGTGCCTGTCGCCATTGTTGTGGTGCCTGCTTATAGACGAACTAGTTAACAAGATAAACAGGATGCACATATACACACAGGTGTACTCTGATGATGGCGTGCTCCTGGTTTCAGGCAAAGTCCTCAGCGTCATGAGTCAAATCATGAACAGGGGCCTAAAGGAAGCCCTAGGGTGGTGTAGGAGCAAAGGTCTGAACCTTAACCCTGAAAAGACCAAACTAGTTCTTTTTACGAAGAAAAGAAAGATAGGGCGCGCTGCAGCAGTGACACTGGACGACCAAGAGCTGGAAACAGTTAAGGAAGTCAAATATCTAGGAGTGACACTGGATAGCAAGCTTAATTTTGGAACCCATATTAGTAACATCTGCTCAAAGGCAAAGATGGCAATGATGCAGTGTAAAAGTGTAATCGGCAGAACCTGGGGCATGAAACCAGCGATGGCACTATGGATATATAGGGCAATAATCGTGCCAAGAATCCTACATGGGGCCATCGTATGGTGGCACAGAGCCGCAGTAGGGAAAAACAAAGCAGAGTTAGACAAGGTCCAAAGGCTAGCAGCCCTAGTGACTACGGGCGCGATGAGGACAACACCTACAGCCGCGCTTGAGATCCTGCTGGGGCTGAATCCTCTGGACCTAGAAATTAAGAAAAGAGCCATGGAACAATGGTTCAAGCTAAGAAGTACTGGCTCTTGGACTGGGAATTTCACAGACAAGGGGCACGCCAGTGTAGGCGAACAATACGAAGATAGGCTGTCAATGATCCTCTCCAACAACGACTTAATACGGAAGGAAAGGATTTTTGACAAGAAATATAGAATACACATAGGTTCAAGAGAAAATTGGAGAATGGAAACTGGTAACACCACCTGCTATACAGACGGCTCCAGAAAAGAGTCGACAAAGCTCTCCGGGGCCGGCGTGCACATTAAATGTGCAGACGGGACGGAGATAAACAAGTCGATACCGTTAGGTAGATTCGCCAGTGTCTTCCAGGCGGAAATATACGCAATAATGGCATGCGCTGAGATAGCCGAAAACCTTAATATTAAAGGAAAGATGGCTATCTACAGTGACAGCCAGGCGGCGCTGAAGGCACTAGGCAGGGAAGAAACAGCATCAGCAATTGTCAAAGAATGCAAGGTATCATTAAAAAGACTAGCTGAGAGGACGGACCTGACGATAGCGTGGGTTCGCGGTCACGAGGGAAACACGGGAAACGAACAGGCCGACGAACTAGCCAGGAAGGGAGCAGAGGAAAACCTGGTGGGACCGGAACCCCGGCAGCCAATAGCGCACAATATCACCAAGGGGGTAATCGGCCACAGAATAACATCAGAAACCAACCGAAGATGGAGGTCCTCGAGAGGCATGAGACAGTCGAAGATCTTCATCAAAGGAATGGATAAGAAAAAGACTAGCAAGCTAATGGGACTCTCTAGAGAGAACACGAGGCTAGTCATAGAAATCATAACAGGACACTGTCGGCTGAATAGACATCTGACAGTGATAGGAGTGAAAACCGACCCCTTATGCCCGGAGTGCTTGGAAAGCGAGGAGACCAGCCTCCACCTACTAGCTGAATGCCCCATGTACTCACAGATTAGATGGGAGCTCTGGGGGTCGGACACAATGCACATAGAGGACCTAAAGGATCTGAAGGTGGAGCAGATAGCAAGATTTGCCAGAGAGACCAAAAGATTTAACGGGGCGCCGTGAAAGCTGGATGAACCTTAACTCCCTCATTTAGGGAAAACGGGGAAAAGGATGAAGTGGCCTGCAACAATGCGGGCGGATCGTCCGTCCGGCTGGCGACGTCCCCATGAGAAATAATAATAATAATAATAACTAGCACACCTTCATAGCTGGGTTGCTGGTGGTTTTTGGCTCAGCAAATCAGGCAGCATGATGGCTCAAGATCACCTTATGAAAAGCGGACATCGACGACCGCAATACCCACAGTAGATTAAACGAACATTCTGCTTGCGTGATGGAAAGCGGTTACGTAAAGCCATTGACACTAGCAGAGGAGAGTTGTTTATGGACAACTTCTTGGCGGGAAAGTGAAGCGTCATGTCTGCGGTTTTGTTTTATTTTCTAAAATTTGTGTTATGTCGAATATTAATGTGAAATAATGGTGGATTATGAACCGTTAAGTGTTCGTGAGTGTGCATGAGTGTTGGCAATGAAACAAAACAATGCAACGTCACTTTTCAAATTCTCTCAAGAACTCCGCGTGAGGACTTAGTAAAGCCCCACATCTTTACTGAGATACTCGAGGGGTTGGGGGTATATTATTTCTCACTTCTCATTTCTATTATCATTCATTCATCATCATCATATATATAGTTTATTACAGATAGTACTAATGAATTTAAGAAACTAATGACATGGCAGCATGGTCTATGACTTTAGCCGGTTTCTCAGGGAACAAACTACACTTTAAAAAAAAGAGAATGTTTCTTCTTACGTTTTACCTTTTTTTACTTACTTAACATCATTCCCTGCAACTCGTATTTGACCTCTCCCCTTTCCCCCAGGGCTACGACACGATGCTGGGAGCAGCACGTGGCGATCGGGGGCTCTTACAAAAGACTCATTGAACAGTTTAACCTTTTCACTGCCCAACTATCCTGCACGCGATGTCCCTCTGTACGCCAACGTATAAATGTATTTTAATAAAGTAGGTACAAAGAAGAACTTCTATAGAAGTTGTTGGCGGTAAAAAGGTTAAACAACGTCACAAGATGGATGTATCCCTCCCTTAGGGCTACGACACGGTGCTGGGCAGCGGTGCATCCCTATCGGGCGGGCAGAAGCAACGCGTGGCGATCGCGCGCGCGCTCGTGCGGGACCCGCGCATACTGCTGCTGGACGAGGCCACCTCCGCGCTCGACGCCAACAGCGAGAAGGTATGCCACCAGATAGGTCGCCCGGCGATCCAAATTCAACCGTCATTTTATAAAAAGTTACTAAACCATATTTTATTTAGGCTGCACGGATTGTATGTTATGCAATGAAAAATTAAAAAAGATAGAATGTAAGTTTGGATTGGCATTGACCTTAGAGCATTAACCCCTCAGAACAATAACTTAGCCATAGTTATTATTCTGAGATTAAACCGACGCATTGACAGGTTACGGCCGCTCCTCTTCCATTTTTGTTTTCTTTTTAAGTTTATTTAATTTATTGTAAGAATTTTTATGCATTACTTAACATGCATGTTTTAACTTGTAATTTCATTATTTTTTGGGATTGAAACATTTGCGACGATATTGGTCAAAGAATATTTGTGGTGCGGTCCCATTGCGAGCCAACTAGTAGCTAGGAGCTATTTTGTTGTTCAAGAAAAGCTAAAATGCAATTTGATCTACAAGGTTAGAATGGCAATTTATTAGTTTACCATATTTTTCGGGTCACTTGAGTTCCTGCTCCGCTAAACAAATTATGTTTCATCATCAGCTCATTGTATGTCCCCACAGCTGGGGCACGAGCCTTCCCTGTGGATAGAAACATCACAGGGAGAACGGGCCGTAAACCACCACGCGGACCCAGTGCCTACGGATTGGTGGATGTTAACGACTGCTAATGCAGCCGAGACCGACGGCTTTACGTGCCTTCCGAAGCACGGAGGAGCTCGAAATGATATATTTTTGATCACCCACCCGATGACCGGCCTTTGCGAAAAATGCTTAACCTCAGTACTCGCAATCCGGGCACATTAACCACTGCGCCATCGAGCTCCTCAGCTAAACATATAATTCTAATTTAAGGTTATATTTTATAAAATTTTACTATAATATTTGTTATACTTGCACAAAATGACTTTGAGAATACTATAAAATTGTTAACACAATCCATATACCACTTAATTGGCAAATAAAAGTTTGAGTTTGAGTTTCGAATGTCCTTTCTAAAGGACAGGAGACTGGCTTGTCCCTTCCGCATCCTTGCGTACCTATCCAACGAATGTCCTCTCCTATGGACATGAGCCCGGCTGTTCCCTCCAAAGCCTCGCAATCGTGAGCAAATGTGTCACAGAGTTTTCACCGTTTTGCATCGATAAGGCATCGGCACACAGTTTATCAATGTTTATGATAGTTGTTTTAATTGCTTTTTATTATTATTTTTAATTTATTTTTTCTATTTAATATATTTTGTTATTGTATTATGTTTTAACTGTGCACATGTGTTCCTGCGAGGCAGACGGTGCAGGCGGCGCTGGAGGCGGCGTCGCGCGGGCGCAGCACCGTCGTGATCGCGCACCGGCTGGCCACCGTGCGGCACGCGCACACCATCGCCGTCTTAGACAAAGGTACCCACAAACTCTATGAGCCTTACAAATAAACGAAAAATAAGCTCGTCATGTAAACGTCATTTCAAATTAGAGTGAAATAGACAAAACACGGAATAACTATTCGGACCTTATTGTTTGTTTATTTGTAAGACCCTTGGTATAAAGGTACTATTATTAATCATCACCAGCTCATCTGTTCCCACTGCTGGCATGAGCATTCACTACGCACGGATGGAAATACCACAGGGAACGGGCGGTGTGGTGGTTGTTAACGACGAGCGATCGGTTTTACGACTTACGTGCATTCCGAAGAACGGAGAAACTCGAGATGATAAAGTTTTGGTCACCCATCCATTGAAATCTGAATTAACGGTAAACCACGTGAGCCTCGATTCTGATGTTTAAAAATTTACAATCGTATGTCGGCCTGATTTTAAACAATTAAGACTTTATAGAATGTAGTCTTGAGGCCCTGATGAGACGTGACGATAAGTTCGAAGATGAGCGACTTCATATAAATTTTATACGAATAACAAATTATGAGGTCACTGGTTTTCCATTAATTGAGTAGGTACCTATTGATTAACCACTTCTTAGGTAACAGAATTTACAGAAGTTACTATTTTTAATAGCTGTTATGTCATGTCATTTGTACTTTAAATATTTTGGAATTAACTATTTTTGTTGTTATCATAACTATTATTTATTACAATATCGTTGTTTCTAGGTGTGGTAGCAGAGGTCGGTTCCCACGAAGAGCTGGTCCGCAAGCGCGGCCTTTACTGGGAGCTACTCAACCAGCAAGGCCCTGTGTCAGACTCGTGAGCCGCCATATTGGCGACGCCATCTTGTGTTAGCACTTTTAGCAGCAGCTCGAATTACAAACAAACTAATAGTTAATAAGACGTGTCAGTAGGTACTAAAGATTCGTTAGAATATTTAGAGAATATGTAGTTTGTGTTCACTGGTACATAAGTACCTAGGATAATCAACTCAGTTTTCATGGTCAATTTTACGATTTTTATAATCTAAAATGACTATAAGTAAATGTATATAGTTAGTTAACTAAGTTAAACAAACAAACTCATAATATACATTCTTGTAACAATTAAATGCCTTTAGACGTTTTAAACATATGTTTAACTTTTCTTTTTGATATTGAAATAATAGATTTGTTATTGTATACACACCTATAACAAGTTTAAAATCTATTTGTTTATTGTTATATGACAAAAGTCGACGATATGACTTAGAGCATGACAATTATAAAATCAAACGAATTCTGAAGTAAGGCACTAAGATATTGGTATTACTAATTAAGATGTATAATAAACAATCACGCCTGCTAGAGAGAGCTAATTATTTATTGTGTTCATAAATAGCTCTTAAAATAATATTAGTTGTAGATTAAGTTTCATGTCAGTATGCACAAATAGACAATTCAACGAATGCAAACGTATCTAGAATAATAAAACTTTGATGACGTGTAGCGTCTTACCGAATGATATTTACCGACAAGGAAAAAAGGTGCAAATGGTAAATAAATATCCTAAAGCTCTACATAACGTTAGTATATACTGTCGTATAAAGCTTTCCTGACGATAAAATGTATCATACGGTATTATATTAGGTACTGATTTTTTAAGTAACTTCGATCAATTAAAATAGTCATTTAAACTTTATTTCAAATTATAGTAAAAGAGACAAACATGAAATAACTATTCGAAGTTTATGCTCTGTTTATTTGTAAGGCACTACAAGATTAACATGACATTATTATTAGTTGAATAAAATACGTCCTTTGGTTGGCATGTCCTTATAAGATAATCAGATAGTGTACGCTAGGTAAATAATAGACATATATATCGCTTCGTACACACGCATGCACGTCACACTACCAAAAACTGTCACTTTTCCTCAATAATAATAATACTTAATATTTTTTTACTGGCACTTACAATAATACTATATACAGCAACATTTGCACAAGGCTTGTAGGCCTGAATCGCAGTAGTTGAGATGAGTAAGCATAGACCAATGTCATAAATCTAACGACAGCTCCAGAACTTATACATAAGTATACTTATGGAGAGCAATAAATGATTGAATTGAATTGAACTTTATGCAAATGACATATGGTTGTACATTTATTGAGGAAATTTGTCAGTTTTGAATAGTTTGACCTACAGGCGTCTGTACAAATTTGCTTCGATCAATAATGTACTAGATTCCCGATGAGCACTTGGAAAACGGTACGCGACTGGGGCCACGCCCACGGAGCCGCAATTGCCTCGATTGTGGCGATCACAGTCAATATTAAGTACTAATATTTTGGTTGACAGTGCCTAAGCTGAAGTTGTTGATGCTATCCAATGTCCAATATCCGGACCATTACGACTTAGGGATCTTCAAGAAACGAGCCTATTCCTTCCATAAAGGCCGGCAACGCATCTACGATTTCTCTGGTTTTGCGGATGTCCATGGGCGGCGGTGATTGCTTCCCATCAGGTGACCCGCCTACTCGTTTGCCTCCAATATATTTTTTAAAAAAATTACGAGTTTGTTATTCGAAATTTAAATGTATAGGTATGAGCAAACCGGACCTCTTTCGAAATGCTTTTTGTTTCGGATCCTTTATCTAGTAGGTACATTATTGATCGAAGACAATTTGTGAACATTTTACTCAGAACCAAATAGCGTTAAGTATTACAAAACATACTATGTGTTGGCGTTCACGCGCCGTTTTTGATATGATCTATGACTGTGATTAGAATTAAGCTAAGCTCATAGGTACTATGTAGAACTAAGTCATGATAATTTTATATTTATTTATACATAACTTTAAGTAAAAAAAACCTGCAAAATCGAAAAGTATAATTGTGATATTAATATTCGGAATAAAACAAAAGTTCATATTATAAAAAATGTATTTTATTTCATTTCAATTTCCAATTATCTATTTTAATTATTATCATTATACTATCTAGTTCATTGGAAATATGTGTAACACCCCAAAAGGGGAAGAAATAACATAGTGTCTTATTATCAAAGTGCAAAAAGTGAATTCACAAATCGATCGAGCTGAAGTTTAAGCCAATTATACAACAATAAGATATAACTAAAGTAAACACATACATTGTTCTGATCCCAAGGTAAGTAGCTAAAGCACTCGTTTTATGGAAATCAGAAACAACGACGGTGCCACAACCACCCAGACCCGGTAAGGAAAGGAACCCGCGCATGCCACTCGGCTACGGAGGTCGTTAAAATAAGTCATAATAAGTACCTACCTATAATAATTATCTAAAATAAACAGAAGAACAACATTGTTTCTAACAAGTATGTATAAATGCAGTTATCGGAATGCATTAAATACCTTTTTTGCTACGTTTTAATTTAGTAAAATTACTTTAAAAACTGATGGCTACAAATCTCGTTGTACAGTTAATATTAAAGGTAAGGAAGAGACAATACTGAAACTATTGATTTCAATTGAATTTAACCTTACGCTTATAGCCTTAAAGGCTTTAATGAATCGGAAATACATTTCTAAATAGTAAACTACTAATTACATCTAAAATAAAATTTAAATCACAATCCCAAGTCAACCATTATTCAGCACATTCGTTAGTCTTACCCAGGACCAACAATTGATCCATATATTGGTCCATGCCTTTACCCAACAACATTCATTTAAGAGCCATTTTACATTTCATTTTCCATGCTTTAAGAAAAAAAAAACAGAAATGTTGATAGTTAATAGAAAAAATCTTAAAAAAGTATAGAATTAAAATTTGTTTATTGGTTTGAAAGAGCTTTGAAGCTTGTATGATATACTGAAATGTAAAATACATACATACATATACTATCACGTCCTTCTCCCATAAAGGGGTAAACAGACCATCAAAATCACTTTTTGAGAAAACTCGCCGCTAGTGACCTCGACGCCACATTTAGCATAATCAAAGTAGGGCTCCGACGTGGAATAAATAACATCAGTGATGGGTTGCTAGCCGATCGCCTGAAGTGCGAGCAACTCAGACCCTTCTTTCTGAGAGAGTTTGGTGATTGCCTCACGCGGCACGTGGGACGAGTTGCAGAACGGAAATATTATTTATTATTTTCTGCAACTCATCCCAAATGGGCCGTAGGCATGTGGGGCGAGTTAATGAATTACCCATTTTCAACGTCACCGAAATATTTTGGGAGTGGCGAGAAATTTAAAGGGTTCATCAAGCCGTGTGAAAAGAAACACGCACTGTCAGAGATTTTCTATCTTGAACCCTTGTCCCTTAGTCGGCTTTTACGACGACATGCACAGGAAATTGCAGCTGATATATTATTTTCAAGTGCCTGACCAGTATGGGATGTAAAATGTAACATGGCACTTAAAAATTTCATTATACCTATCTAAACCGTCTTGGACCTTAAAAATTGCGAAAAGGCGGACCTAAGGCCACTTAAGTTATTACTTCACTGATCTACGTATCTTTAAAACGGCTAAGATAGAATTTTGACGAAGAATTAAACACTTAAATTTACTTAATATAGAACAAATTACCACAAGAATCACTTAGAGATTAATTAATTAATTAATTAATTTGTTAATTACTTATTTAAATACCACAACCAGAACTTGGTAACAAACATGATTCGTACCGACAACATACACGATGCGTACCTTTTAAAGGACATCAGGTCGGCACTGCGAAATTTTAGATTAAACATTTTTAAATTAGCAATATCGAACTCAATTTACAATTGCAATTGTCTTAGTAACACTGCATAAAGATCTAGATCGGATACACTTTGGATCTTTTTGACCACACCTGTCTTTTACATGTACTTAGTACTTACCTATGCTATGCTTCTTTAATGAACAGAGACTTTACTTTTTTGCTTTACTGTAGAAATAGTAAACTGTACCTACACGGCGCCGGCGGATCTTTAAAATAAGTTTCTTGAAGCTTCAGCTTATACTGAGTTAAGTCCAATCTGTCGTAACTTGTCGCACGAGCCGATTCGGTTCAACTTTTTTAGTGCGTACAGCTAGGGAATGGAACGCGCTGCCTGCGAGTGTGTTCCCTGACAGGTAAAATCTGGACCTCTTCAAGGTCAGAGTGAATAGGCTATTTCTAGGCAGGCATGTTCCATCCTCGACCGCACCGTCACTTAACATCAGGTGAGGTGTGGTCAAATGCCTGCCTATAACCAATAAAACCTACCTATTTGTTTTATTGTTTGAACCTAAGCCCAAAACTGTGCTACATCGAATAAATGTTTTAATTTAGTTTTTTTTTAACAATGCACATGTCATATCATAACAGCCTCCATGGGCTGTTCTGGAATTACAAGACTCATTTTGCACTTACCTTTTTTTTAATTTATGTTTTTGCATTTTCAATGCCTAAGTAGTTACAAGATGAACTTTTACTAGGAAAAATCAATCAGGCTCAGAATGCTGGGTTGAGAATCGAACCCGCGACCTTTGGATAATCAGTCCAATGCTGTAAACGCTGAGCTACCGAGACTTTAGTAGACTCGTTAACTTTTTCTAGCACACACGGCGGCAGATCAACCTACCCGCATCTGTCAAATTTCTTCAATAAATATTGATCCTTATAACCAAATAATAAAGTTCAAAATTGATTGTAGACATTTGACAGTTTTGGGATGGTTGATCTGCCGCCGTCTGTACCTACCTACTTTGTGATTTACGCTGCATGCCAGTGGTATTACGTCACTGTGACGTTGCCCTCACAGTCGAAAGAAACAATATGGATTTTCTTGGCGGGAAAGTGAAGAGTCATGTCTGCGGTTTTGTTTTATTTTCTAAAAGTGTTATGTCGAATATTAATGTGAAATAATGGTGGATTATTAACCGTTAAGTGTTCGTGAGCGCGCATGAGTGTTGGCAAATGAAACGAAACAGTGCAACGGCACTTTTCAAATTCTCTCAAGAAGTCCGCGTGAGGATTTAGTAAAGCCCCACATCTTTACTGAGATACTCGAGGGGTTGGAGGGTATATCATTTCTCACTTTCCATTTCTATTATCATTCATCATCATTATAAGCCATACATACAAAATTACTTTGACACTGGCTAAATGTGCTAATCGCACGAAGCCATCAACTAAAAGGAAAAAAATAATTATTGCAAGTATTAAACAATCAAGCTTCCTGAGACAGGTTGATTATTTCTAGTAAAATTTCATTTCAGTTAGTTTTGTATTTTACATATTATTATTCTATACCGCACCCGTTCAATAGTTAATTATAAAATAATTAAAATTACCCTTACAATTCTAGTTTTATTTTAAACAATTTGCTATCGTGTGGTATCTGTCGGTCGTGTGCGCCGGACGACCGGTTCAGTTCGGTAGCGCGCGGCGACTGGCGGAGAGTCCGGGCGCGTGGTCCGCGAGCGCGGCCAGCAGTAACGCCTGCGCGGGCGCAACGAACACGGGCGGCAGCCGCGCCAGCCCGGCCGGCACGCACGCCGTCGACAGCTCCCAGCCTGACCACGCGGCGGTGGTGGTCATAGTACAATTTATATGATAATAATAAATAAAATACATTACAAAATATTATAAAATTAAAATCAAATCTTAAAAGTATAAAAATCAAACAAGTATTATACAATACATTTAATTAATACACACAATTCAAATCCTTTCTAAAATTAAATTTAAATAAAACAAAATCAAACACAAATGTTGAAAAAATTTCCACGAGCAGGATTTGAATCTACACCGGGTCAGGTGCTCTCCCAATTGAGCTATCGTGGTTCTAACCAGCCCGCCAAAATTATTCAACACCATTTACTTTTTTACTTTTAAAGCCAAAGGCGTCCATTCAAGCACCTGACCCGGTATGTCAGAAGGGTGCAGGTTCAAATCCTGCTCGTGGAAATTTTTTGAACATTGTGTTTTTGTAATTTGTTTGCAACAAAATTTGCGTTAAAAATTATATTAACAAAACAAAAACATTTTATAAAACAATTACGAATCACAATCAAATTAAAATTAGAATTAAAATAAACATTACATAACTATGATGTCACTACATGAACCATAGCAGCATGGTTCATGTACTGGCAGTCAAATCGTTTTGAAAATGAAATTTTGAAAATGGTGTTCATAGAAACACTGATATAACTGGGTGCCGCATCTGAGTGTTGTTTACAATGCGTATTCATTCGATTACGTTTACGAAAAAGAAAATTAGTATGGCATTGAAGCAGCGCCTCCTGGCGGCATACGAGAAGAATTAACATTTTGACATACAAATTGTCGTTTTCGTTATCGAATCGATCAAATGGAGAATGAAACTCACACTAGGCATAGTTATATGCAATACGACTGATTGCGAACTTAAAAGGGATGCATGCTGAATGCAATATCAATTCAAAGTCAAATTATTTATTGTATACCACATTGGTGTACATAGTAATTAAATAAATATCTACAAAAGAATATGTGTGGAATTGTATTTTGTAATTGTGCCTTTTAAAAAAAAAGGTGGTAAAATAAACAATATAGCGCCCCGTAAGGGCATGGCAAACAGAGGGAGTACCTAAAGATAACTTATTTACTACTACAAGAAAAATTAATTTAAATAATATGTAGTGTTAATTCCGCTAACTCAGACACTACATATTATTTAAATTAATTTTTCTTGTACTATGGATTTCCGCAAAATAACGCCTGATTCCATTAATTATTTACTACTGACATATACGATAATGTTTATATACAGGGTGGGAAGGAGTATACCGACAGATTGTATCTAACCATAGATTCCTGGTGGTGTTACGAGTAAATAATGTTATATCAACATGGGTCCAAAACTGCCTTATTAACTTATTTAATTTCTGGAACAAAAAAAATATTATCGATAGTACTTCCTTGTGAACGAAGCCTTAGTCAAAAGAGTAAAAAAGAAAACTTCACACGTCACGAACGACTCCGACAAAATACGATAAACGACGAGTGGAGTAAGACGTCCGTATACTTGATTACTAAGAGGTCTAGACATAAAATTGATTGCGGGTGTACTTGTGTGTGTGTGATTACGTCATACTATAAAGGCGTGTTACCCTTGACATGTTTCAACTTGTGTGTGTGTGATTACGTCATATTATAAAGGCGTGTTACCCTTGACATGTTTCAACTTGTGAATTACTGAAATAATTTAATATCTCCAAAATTAGGCTTTACCAAGTCATACTTGTATTAAATATTTATAAAATACAGTGAAAAAATTAAACGCCTACCCGACTCAGCCAGGAATCGAACCTGGGTCTTCCGCAATCCGGGCGGCTGCACTGACCGTTATGCTATTTTTTCACTGTATTTTATAAATTTTATAAATATTTAATTTAGCTTCAGTGCAGCAATTAGCACTTGAAAATAAAAAGTAAAAAATTTAATATTTATATTACTTTTTTTGGTCCAAATAGGCACTACAATCTTTGGTTTCAATCTGTCGGTATATTTCTTCCCACCCTGTATATAGCTCCTTACAAACGAACAAAGAATAAGGTCCGAATAGTTATTCCGTGTGTTGTTCCTGTCATGTAAACGTCATTTCAAACTAGAGTAAAAGAGGCAAAACACGGAATAACTATTCGGACCTTATTTTTTGTTTATTCGTGAGAGCCTATAGTTTATATGTCATCGATGTCACCGATACAAGAAGAAGAACAAAAGAAAAAAGGAGACAAGGAAGACAGAAGGATGAGGTGAATAATGTTGAATGTAAAGCGTCGGTACCGGTACCGGTGTGCAGCGCCTTGGGCAGCGCGCACGCCGCGAGCGTGGCGGCGCGACCGGTGCCCAGCGTGTGCGCGTACGCAAGGCACGCCGCCAGCGACAGGCACACGTACACGCACGCTGCGGGGGGGGATCATGTACACATACATCGACAACATCAGCGCGTGAAGGCGCATACATTAGCGTATGAAGGACACATCAATCAACATCATCAACACTAGAAGACATAAGCGCTTGAAAGCACATACACCCACATCATCATCATGATCAGCTGCAGCGGCCGCAGCAGCAGCGCATCAAGAAACAAACTTATGCGTATTAAAGATAGACATACGTTTTTCATAAATACAGCGGTTGAAGGCACACACATTCTCATAGCACGTGAAGGCACATACAATCTCGTCATTACAACGGGTGAAGGCACATACATTCTCATATTACAGCGCGTGAAAGCACATACATTCTCGTCATCATCAGCATGCAAGAACATACAATATCATTGGTGTTTTATACACATTTTAAATACATTTCTCATCATCCTCTGTGCATGAAGGTACATACATTTCTCATCATCACATCATTACATCGGCAAATACATGCCCATCATCCATCACCATCATCAGCGCCTGAAGGCATATACTCTCCCATTATCATTGTCAAAGCTTAGAGGTAATCAAAATGTAACTGTACATTACAAAATAAACCGTCATTTAACCGTATCTGAGCTCTAATGAAGACTGAAGACCGGACTCAGACCCAAAAGTCCCGCCAAGTTTGATTGGTAGACAGATTTGTCTTACCTGTAGCCTTAGCCAAAGTAACATTAAGAAAACGTATATATAGCCAAAATAAAATGTATGGGATTGACATAAGCCGCGCTAAATCACGTGGTCAATCTTATGTCAACCCCATACATTTTATTCTTTTCGGACTTCTCTATCGTTTTCTTAATGTTACTTTGGCTACCGCCACAGGCTAGCTACCATTATTTTATCTAAATTTGTCGCCATTAGTAACATGTTGTTGTAGTTAACATGTTCCGTCTTACGGCAGCTATAGAGATAAGATAGTCAGTGCCTCAGTAGTTGAGGATTCCAGGTGAAATGCATTTCCACCTTCGGTTTTATCTTCACTTATGTTATGACTAATAGAACGCGGGTGAAACCGCGCGGCACAGCTAGTTATAATAGAAAAGAACTTACCAAACACCAAGGTCCCCAGAACATCCATGACATGCAGACTCCCCTCCGCTTCTCTCAGCCGCTCGCAGCAATCGAAATACAACAACACGAGTGCACACAACCTCACCGCCACCATGCAACCGTGCGTACAGTTGGTCAGCTGTGCACACTCGCAGAGACTGTGCGCACAGTCGCCGGTCAGCTGCGTGCACTCACACAGACTGTGCGCACAGTCCCCGGTCAACTGTGTGCACTCGCACAAACTTTGTGCACAGGTGGGATCTTGGTTGTGTTTTCTGTGCGATCGCGTGTGTGTGTATAGCATGCCGCCAACGAATGGCGGAAGGACGCATAGTGCAGACCAGATCGATGGGCCCAGCGCTGGGATGGGAGCGCGGCCACACTGCACAGAGAAAACAGCAAGTAAATAAGTAAATAGCCTATCTACTGTGCTACTGCTGCGCAAAGGCCTCCATCATTAAATTCAAGTCATCGTTGCAATGGACGGGTGTTAGTATAATCACCACGCTTGCAAAACGCGGGCTGCACGCTAAGCATCGGAAAAAACGAATATACGCTTTACCCGATCGAATCTGGGAATTGAACCAAAGACCCCCAGATATCGAGCATGGTGCGTTGCAATTGCCACTTGGTCACTGAGCCAAGGTGAAAAGAAAACGACTGACTCGAAAGATATAGAGGCTACGGCGGCCACGAGCGAGGCCACGTGACTGCCGGCCAACAGCGGCGCCTAGAGTGCCTCACGATGACGTAGAGGGCCACAGGCGCGGCCACGAGCGATGCCACATGGCTGGCGGCTAGCAGCGGCGCCTTGATCGATTCACAATGACGTAGAGGGCCACAGGCGTGGCCACGAGCGAGGCCACGTGACTGGCGGCTAGCAGTGGCGCTTAGAGTGATTCACAATGACGTAGAGGGCCACGGGCGCGGCCACGAGCGAGGCCACATGACTGGCGGCCAGCAGCGGCGCCTACAGTGACTCACGATAACGTAGAGGGCCACGGGCGCGGCCACGAGCGAGGCCACGTGGCTGGCGGCCAGCAGCGGCGCCTAGAGTGACTCACAATGACGTAGAGGGCCACGGGCGCGGCCACGAGTGAGGCCACGTAGCTGGCGGCCAACAGCGGCGCCTAGAGTGACTCACAATGACGTAGAGGGCCACGGGCGCGGCCACGAGCGAGGCCACGTGGCTGGCGGCCAACAGCGGCGCCTAGAGTGACTCACAATGACGTAGAGGGCCACGGGCGCGGCCACGAGCGAGGCCACGTGGCTGGTGGCCAGCAGCAGCGCCGCAGCCGCTGTGTCTCGAGTAACGCACAGTGACAGCCATGCGCACGGCCCTCCAGCAAAACATAGTAGAGCGCTACGCCACAAAAACGAAAGATTATTATACACTTTTTAAGGATTTTAGAGCGTTTTATTTTACGTATTATTTTGCCTGAAGTTTTGAACTAATAAAGTAATGACCCTAAAAATTACAATCAAAGTCTTCAGAATCTAACAGAGTCCTGAGTATGATAAGAGAGGTTGGATTCTGCTCTGCTCGGTCAGTTCATAAAACTACATGTTGAATGAGCAGGCCGACCGAGGGGACTCCTCGTGTTTTTGTCTCTCTTTTTTGTTTGTTTTGTGTATGTTAAAAAATAAATAAATTGTAATACTAACAATAGGTTAAGGAAATTGTTACTAACATCTGTGAGGTAAAAGGCCGCGAAATAAATGTTTTTTTATCTAGGAGAATGGATAACAAAACATGTTAGGGTTATTCCCGTTCGTCCCACCAGTAGAACGAACTACCATTCATCCCACTCAATGAAATGGAAAACAATTTTGGGGCACCAATATTGATGGTGGGACGAACGGGAATAAAAATTAATTAATTAATAGAATTCCCGTTCGTCCTACTGGTGGGACAAAGCCTGGTGGGACGAACGGGAAGAACCCGCGCAGCCCGCCATTAAATAAGATCGTGAACATGGCAGGCGAATAAATGATACCAGCCCTTTTTGCACAAAGATCCCTTTCTTTCTTGTTTGTTGTTGAGAGTTTTCTGATTGCGTTAGACTTTTTGGAGGAGGCGAGAAACTCAAAGGGTTCCTCAAGGCTTGTGATCGAAACAATCTCAGATACATTCCTAAAGGGAATGGCGTCACGCACTAGTGCATGTCCCCGTTCCTAGATCGGATCAAAAAAGGTTCCTATGGATCGAAGAACTGGAGAGAGAAACATCAACCCCTGCCTGGAAAACAGGAATATCCTAGTCCAGGCACATTGTGTTATTTATTCTATATTAATTTGTTTAGTATTTAGTTATTATTTTGTAAAATATGTTTATTCAATAAAGATTTATTTATTATTTTTTATTTATCAACAGATCCCACTTTAATACCAACCCTTTCACCACGGTGCGATGCAGCCCCGCCTCGGCCGCGGCCTTCGCAGCGAGCGCACACAGCACCGGCGCGACCACGTGCGCGTGCACAGCCGCCAGCACGCATGCGCGCGCCGACGCCGGCCACGCGCGCGCGCGCACGCGCCGCCCCGACCGGTAGTAGATGTACGCGAGCGGCAGGTGCAGCGCGTACTCCGAGTGGAGCGGACCTGCGCGATATACGCCTGCGAGTTATTATAATAATAGTAATAATAGAATAGAAATCATTTAATTCGGGCAACAAATAAAGTATAGATGGTTTTTTTTTGAGAATTTGCTGATTGCCTCATACGGCATTTTCAGCTTCACCGGGCTTGTTTAGGGGCGGTGAGAAACTTAAAAGGTTCCCCAAGCCGTGTGAAACGAATCACCTTCGGAGGTTTTCTAGAGGGAACGGCATCACGCACTAGTGCGTGTCCCCGTGCCCTACTAGATTCTCCGAAGGGTTCGGATCGGATCGGGGTATAGATGGTAAGTTAGATAGAGGCCCATATTAAGACACCTTACAGACGAACATACTTAATAATTTATATATAAAACTAAAACTATGCTACACGTAAGGACGGCGACGTGCGACGACGCAGCGTGGTGTCCGGTAGCCGGCCGGAACTGCGGAACATGACACCCTTCGGCCAAAACTCTTCTTTTATGAAAGTCGACAGATGTCCGACCGGTACCTACTCTCACCACTAATGAATTAAAATTCACATTGTGGCGGGACTCCAACCGTTCGACCCTCAGAGTGAATTTGGTTTGATCCGTACATACCCTACGATCTCCTCTGCCTTCGTATAATGTTAATATAATCTCGATAGGTTCAAGAAAAACCGGCATGACGTTCAGGGGAGACCTTTGCCCAGGAGTGGGATAGTTATGGCTGGTATAATAATAACATATATCTTATTATCGGAGGTCAAGACTCACTTTGGGTCGTTGCGCCATTCTAGTTAAGTTTTTTTTAAAGTATAATAATAATATATGTAGTACGCGTACTCCGAGCGGAGAGGCCTGCGCGAGATACGGCTGTGTTATACAGGTGTCCCTTGCGACCGTTGGACGTTTTGCGAATTGGACATTCTGCGCCTAAACGGTCCCAGAATGGATGAATCAAAATGCTATGCGAGGTAACTTGACCTCTGACCTACCTCTAAAAATATGAAAAAAAAAACGCACATGGCTAACAATATTCTTTTTAAATTATTTATTGAAATTGTATGCAATCTTATTAAGTTTATGCCTATAATTAATGCGTTTTGAGTTTATTTGCTCTTTTTTCTTACCAATAATAATTGTAAGTAATTGTTTGGTCTGACTATAAACAAACTTTTTAAAATAATAACTAGTGTTGCGGAAACCCACAACACACACTATGCTACCGTTTAAAATTAGGTTACACCTTAAAATCTACAAAATCCACTCACAGTTCTATGCCGCTCCCGCCGTCCAGAACGGGATCCATATGGTCTGATGGGGTCTGAATCCGAGTCCGGGTCTTCTCGGGTTCCCTAATCACACCCAACGACTATCCCAAGTGCACTTTTCCCCCGAGGAAATACCTGCTTTCTCCAGCAGCGGAGACGCCGACATCCAAACACGGATGGCGAATTGTACTCCCGATGCGATTCGCTTACGACGTACACACACACAAAACACAGGTTGCACAATACACTTAATTAGAGTAATACGGCTCCAAATGCCCTTATTACTGCTTAAAATCTATTTAATTATCAACACACGATAACCTTTTTATCCGTGCGGTGACGGAGAAAGAATTCTATTCACCGCCCCTCTCCTCCGGTGGGTGTCGTAAGAGGCGACTAACGGATTTTCAAGCTTCCATATGCTCTACTGCGTGGTAGGGCTTGGCCCGTCTGGTTAGTGACCACCGTACGCATGGTGTAAAACCCGTCAAGTGACCGCTTGTCGGTCGCGTTTCGGGATCAGCCAGCGTATAACCAGAGCTCGAGTGGATGTTGCTGCGATGCATTTGGTTTGTGGAGGCTTCCGTCAAACCAGTGCCAAGAGGACTTCGTTAACCCGCCGACCAGGGAGACCCGTAGAAACGGCTGTCCCGCTGGCCGCCCGTGGCACAGTACAGGGGCCCAAGCGAGCCTAACCAGCTCGTGAGGCTGCCTCACCATGCCACGCATAATCTCGGGGTGGCCCGTCGTGCCGGTTGGTGACCGGAAGGTGGGGTCCCGGCGGCCATTCCCGGGGGGGTTCGGGGGCCCTTCCGTTCGGCGGGTTAATGATACTCATCTGTAGGCTGCTCCCTGGTGAAACAGGCCGCCACACTTTAACCATTTGCATCGCGGTAGCATTCCCTCGTTTCACGCCTCCCTCCTTTTCTTCATCATGACAGCGCCAAACACTAAAACTGGTCTTACAGCGGTGCACACCCCCACCACAACCTTACCGTTTGAGGTCGAGTTCGCTAACATCCGCGGACTCCATGTAAACCTCAATGCCGTCCACCACCATCTTGAGACGGCGCGGCCAGCAATGTTGTTTTTGACGGAGACGCAAATAATCTGTCCGGCCGACACCAGCTACCTGCACTATCCGGGCTTTGTGCTTGAAGAGTCCTTCAAAGCCAAAGCCGGAGTTTGCTTGTTCGTTCGGACGGATGTTTGCTGTCGCCGTCTGCGCTGTCTGGAGGACCCTTCCTTTTCCCTCCTTGCGGTACACGTCGACTTGGGCTCTCATAGCCGTGTCTACGTCTGCGTCTACCGATCCCATAATGGCGACATGGAGACAACTCGACTTATGGAACACCTTAGTCGGGTAGCAGATGAAGCGCAGGAGCGGTTTTCATCGGCGGAATTGGTGTTTTTGGGGGACTTCAATGCTCACCACGAGTTGTGGTTAAGTTCCTCCAAAACTGACCATGCTGGTAGAACTGCCCACGCATTCGCTCTCACGCACGACCTGACTCAACTGGTGAACCAGCCCACCAGGATCCCAGATATAGTCGGTCACGCGCCCTCTTTGCTGGACCTTCTGCTGACGAGTCGCCCAGCTGGCTACCGAGTGGAGGTTCGAGCTCCTTTAGGATCCTCGGATCACTGCTTGGTATCCAGCAAAGTGCCTCTGGCCCCGCTACCGCCTTCAGCGGTATCGAAACGCCAGATTTGGCATTACTCGTCGGCAGATTGGGATGGTATGCGGGACTATTTCGCATCCGTTCCTTGGGGGCAGCGCTGCTTCAGCGGGAAGGACCCGACAGCTAGTGCGACTGCAGTTGCTGATGAGATAGTCTTAGGAATGGAGTACTATATTCCGCACTCCTATGTCATCAGCAAAGGCAGGCGCAACCGATGGTTCAATCGCGAGTGTGCCAACGCTGTTGTTAACAGGCAGACGGCATACCGCGCTTGGATCAGAGGTTCAGCCCAAGGAGATCCTGAGACCAGCACACTGAAAGCAGCCTATAACAATGCCACCAAGTCCTGCAAGAAGGCTTACATAAGAGCGGATGCCCAGCGCGTTGCACGGGTTGGCCAAGAATTACTGACGCATCCTACGGGCAGCCGTAGCTACTGGCGTCTTGCCAAAGCCGTGCAATCTAACTTCTGCCAACCCTCGCTGCCACCTCTGAGATGTCCTGACGGATCTTTAGCTCACAAGCCGCAGGAGAAGGCCGATCTCCTGGCCGGACTTTTTGCGGCTAACTCCCGAATCGATGACTGCAATGCACAGCCACCAACAATTCCTCACTGTGGCCACACAATGCCTGATATTAAAATCAGACAGTGTGATGTACGTGCGGAGCTACAGTCAATCGATGTTCGGAAAGCTAATGGCCCTGATGGCATCCCAGCAATAGTTTTAAAAATGTGTGCAGCGGAGTTGTCCCCCGTTTTAACTCGTCTATACCGTCTCTCGCTTTCTTCAGGTTGTGTGCCGGAATCTTGGAGAGATGCTAATGTGCAACCGGTTCCGAAAAAAGGAGATCGATCAGATCCGACTAATTACCGCCCAATAGCCGTTACTTCAGTTTTGTGTAAAGTCATGGAGCGGATTCTAAATAAACAGCTTATCCGCTACCTAGAAGAACACTCCTTAATTCACGATCGCCAATACGGGTTTCGGCCGAAACGGGTGATCTTCTAGCGTTCGTTACACATCTCTGGGGTGAGGCTATTGATAAGCGTGGCGAGTCGGTGGCTGTTGGCCTTGACATAGCCAAGGCTTTTGATCGGGTCTGGCACAAAGCCCTTCTGTCCAAGCTCCCGGCATACGGTCTGCCTGCTCAGTTCTGCAACTGGGTCGCTGGCTTCCTACATGAGCGTAGAATCCGAGTACTCACAGACGGATGTGCTTCGCGGTTCATGTCAGTGAACGCTGGTGTCCCTCAGGGGTCCGTTCTATCCCCCACGCTGTTCCTTTTGCATATCAATGATATGCTTCCACTTGGAAATATTCATTGCTATGCAGATGATAGTACGGTGCACGGTGGGTATAACGGTCACCCAGCGGCTGGGCAGGTCGAGACTGAAGTGAAGCGAGTAAATCTTGTCATTGAGCTCAATCGGGTATTGGACCTCATATCTAAATGGGGCTCCAATAACCTTGTTGAGTTCAATGCCAAGAAAACACAGGTCTGCGCGTTCACGGCAAAAAAGTCGCCATTCCTACCCCTTCCCTCTCTTCAAGGCACATCACTCGGCCTGCAGAGCAGTATAAACATGCTTGGTATGGAAATTCGCTGCGATCTGAACCAGAGGGACTATATTGAAACCGTGATAAAAACTGCGTCACGTAAACTCGGTGTCCTGAACAGGGTGCGGCGATTCTTCACGCCGGATCAGTTGTGCCTTTTGTACAAGACACAGGTGCGATCTTGCGTGGAATATTGCTCGCACCTCTGGGACGGTTCCGCAAAGTACCTTCTCGATGCCTTGGACAGATTGCAGCGGCGCGCTATACGCATTATCGGCAGTGCAGAGGTCACTAATGCTCTCGAGCCCCTGCAATTGCGTAGAGATATAGCGTCACTCAGCGTCTTCTACCGCTTATACCACGGCGAGTGCTCTGAAGAGCTTTTTGACCTCATCCCACCTTCTCCCTTTCTCCATAGGAGTACGCGTGCTGCTCTCCGGAGTCACCGCTGTACTGTCTCGAACATTCCATCGCGCACAAAGAAATTTGGTGAGTCGTTTTTCTGTCGCACTTCCAAAAGATGGAATAGTCTACCAGCGCACGTTTTCCCTCCTTCCTATGACATGGGGTCCTTCAAACGAGGCGTGAAGAGGCACCTTGTGGGCCGGCAGGGTGAGGGTGACTGATGCTGCGTTGTTTTCTCGCTGCACCAGTTGTCCTTACGTCTGGACTCCATTTCCACTTAACATCAGGTGGAGTGGAGTCATTTGCTGAGCTATGTATAAAAAAAAAAACAAAAAAAAAAAAAAAACCTATCAACCAGCCATGACAGTTTTCCAGAAACAAGTGTACCAACCAAAAAAAACAATTAGTGATGGGGCCATTATGCCACTAAATAAATTGAATCTCGATAATCGATTCCCAAATCGATCCGTCCATAATACAAATCAAAGTTTTATTTCCAACAAAAATAAATGCCTGTTTATTTGCAACAACTAGATTTTGAGTTTCGAGCACTTTATCTTAATATTTTTTTCTGTACTAAAATATTGATAGTCATGAGCGTTATATTTTTTTTCATATTTTTTAGGGATAGGTCAGAGGTCAAGTTACCTCCCATAGCAGTTTGATTTACCCATTCTGGGACACCCTGTATAAGATACTTACCATCTCCTTTCATTGTTCTGTACCTAAAGATACTGGGTTGGGGGCGAATTCGTTGGTAGATCTTTACAGCTGTGACGATATAGCGCAGGATTCATATTTATATAAGCCTTAATTTATTTAATTTGATATCTCTGAAACGACTTTAGGTTAATTTTTACATTTTATTTTCAAGTGCTAAATTGCTGCACTGAAGCTAAATTAAATATTTATAAAATTTGTGGTATTTCATCTGCAAAGATGAATCTGCATAGCCATCGGTTGCAATGACCGTTGGATAGATGGCGCACTGTGCCGCTATTAGCACTCAAAAAATTAAAAAAGCAGTGACAAAATTCAGCGCTTATGTCAGCCTTTCCGGTAGCATAGCGGTCAGTGCAGCCGCCCGGATTGCGGAAGACCCAGGTTCTTTCCAGGTTCATTTCTGGCTGGGTCGGGTAGGCGTTTAATTTTTTCACTGTATTTAAAAAAATTATAAATATTTGACTTAAGGTTAGTTGGTGGCTGATCCCCAGCTTTCAATCAAGTATAAACAGCTAAAACAGCGCCCCGAGCGGAGTGTGTGTTATTATTATAATAATAATAACCACCATCACATTATCATCACCAGCTGATTGGATATCATCACCCCTATGGATGGAAAACACCACAGGGAGAACGGGCCGTAAACCCCGGTGCGGTACCGTGGTTACTTTGGACTACTACTTCTCATATAATGTAGCTCCTTCTAACTCATGCTAGCCTGGTACTTTGACTACCTCACCCCAGGGATGTTAGCCATCTCCTCATAGCTCATGTTAGCCTGGTACTTTGACTACCTCACCCCAGGGATGTTAGGCATCTCCTCATAGCTCATGCTAGCCTGGTACTTTGACTACCTCACCCCAGGGATGTAGCCATCTCCTCATAGCTCATGCTAGCCTGGTACCTTCCAGGTAAAGCTCCCAAGGTCTCAGACTAGGTACAGCTCCTTGTGACTCATGATAGCCTGGTACTTAGGTCACTCTATCTCGTTTTAGTTTTAGTTCACACTGCTGGGGCATGAGCCTTCCCTATGAATGGAGACCCCGCAGGGAGGACGGGCCGTAAACCACCACGCGGACCCAGTGCGGATTGGTAGTTGTTAACGACTGCTAATGCAGCCGGGACCAACGGATTTACGTGCCTTCCGAAGCACGGTCGTTCGATGACCAGCCTTTACGAAAGTTCCTAAACATCAGCAATTGCAGACGGTGCGCATTTACCACTGCACAATCGAGCAATGTGCGTGATAACATACGGGACTAAGACTTCTGTTGACTTCTGCACTGGAAGATGTTTTCAAGCATCTGGACTGGAAAGGACTCGGCATCAACGTCAACGGCGTATACATCACTCACCTTTAGTTTGCTGACGATATAGTAGTCATGGCTGAGACCCTGGAAGACCTCGGCGCAATGCTCGGTAACCTCAATAGAGTCTCTCAACAAGTGGGTCTTAAAATGAACATGAAGAAGACGAAAGTTATGTCGAACTCACGTGTCGTACTCACTCCCCTCAAGGTTGGGGACTCTGCCCTTGACGTTGTGGACGATTATGTTTACCTGTGACAAACGGTCCAGCTAGGTAGGTCCAACATCAGCAAAGAGGTCAATCGTCGAATCCAATTAGGCTGGGCTGCGTTCGGTAAGCTACGAAATATCTTCTCGTCCGATATACCGCAGTGTCTTAAGACGAAAGTTTTTGACCAGTGTGTGTTGCCGGTGATGACATACGGAACTGAGACGTGGTCGCTCACTATGGGCCTCATAAAAAGGCTCAAGGTCACTCAAAGAGCAATGGAGAGGGCTATGCTTGGGGTTTCTCTGCGTGATCGAATCAGAAAGGAAGAGATCCGCAGAAGAACAAAGGTAACCGACAATGCCAGAAGAGTTGCTAAGCTCAAGTGGCCGTGGGCAGGGCACATTGCTCGCAGGACTGATGGCCGCTGGGGCGGGATAGTCCTGGAGTGGCGACCGCGTACCGGAAAGCGCAGTGTGGGCAGGCCTCCAACAAGGTGGACCGACGATCTGGTGAAGGTCGCGGGACGCCGCTGGATGCGAGCAGCACAAAACCGGTCGTTGTGGAGATCCTTGGGGGAGGCCTTTGTCCAGCAGTGGACGACTTTTGGCTGAGATGATGATGATGAATCGAGCAATAGTATACTTTATTGTAAGCACCTCCCTCCTTCCCTCCTTCCTTTCAGCATAGAGATGTCCACTACTAGACATATGCCTCTCCAATTCTCTTCCACATTGTGCGTTCTGTGGTCTTTCTTGGCCTGCTGTCATTTTAATATCATCAACCCATCGGTGGTCTGCCAACACTTCTTCTACCTGCTCAGAGTCTTCACTCTGACTATATTGCTTGGGGACAAAGTCGTTGGGAAATCTTGACAGCTTAACCTTTTTACCGCCAACAACTTCTATAAAAGTTCGAGATTTTCGTGCCGTCCACGCCAGCACTTCTATAGAAGTTCTTCTTTGTACCTACTTTATTAAAATACATTTATACGTTGGCGTACAGCGGGACATCGCGTGCAGGATAGTTGGGCGGTGAAAAGGATAAACCGAAAACTCACAGGGGGGGCCTCTGTATACTTTTATCCATAAAATATATGTCTTTATGTCTAATTTTTCCTAAATGGTACAGGTAGGACCCATAAGTAATTTTAGATCGCTTAGGAGTAAAATTAGTATCATAATTTGTTAATTATTGATTATCTTACAATTTAAGTAGGTAATTGTTTAAATCTAGTTCAATACAAAATCCTTTAAATAATTATCATAGCAATTGTAAAATTAAAAATTCTTAATAAGTTATATTTAAAACAGAAGTTTGAAGATAGTATTGCTTTATAGACATCAGTCATGGGTTTTGTCTTGTTTAAAAATGTTATTTATTTAAAAATATCACAATCTAAAAACCATACATGAAAATTTCAACTGTTGACCTAACTAGTTAATCTATATCTATGCAATTTATAAGGAGGTAAAGTTTGTGAATTTGTTTGTTTTTTTGTGAAGGGTTATCTCTGGAACTGCTGGTCCAATTCTAAAAAATCTTTAAAACATTTTATACTCTATTGACATTTGCATGCCTACAAAATTAAGGCAGAATATTGTTGACCCTGCTCAACATTGTCGCTCATCTCAATGTACTGTATACAATATTGTGCAAATACTAAACATTTGACTTTGCCTTTCTTTCACTGATTGAATGATGCAGTCCTTGCTGGCAACAGGCTGGGTGGCAGAGCGCTAGTATATTATATTTGTGTAATTTATTTATACCTATATTTAATTTAGTAAGGTAAGCTTACAGCCAAACACTTATAAGAAGGTAACAAGTCATTGCCTTTATATGCAGGCCTATTAATAGCTATTATAATAGTAAATGAGCAGTTTTAACAGTCACCAATCCATCAGGTTGTAGCTCTAAGTTAAGAGACCTCGTACTGAGAAGAGCTGATGAGCAACTCAGCAAGCATAATATTATTTTCCTATCTCTTACAAGTATTGAAACAATGTAACAATACAACTGTTAATACTAATATCAGAACCTAAATTACAGTGATTATTCCCTTCTATAGAGGGAATAAAATCTAAATTGAACTATCTTTAAATACTGAATGTCATAGCTAAACTGGTGAAAACTAAAGAACAACTATTTGAGTTGATTATGTTGTTAATTAAATATTTATAAAATTTACAAAATACAGTGAAAAAATTAAACGCCTACCCGACCCAGCCAGGAATCGAACCTGGGTCTTCCGCAATCCGGGCGGCTGCACTGACCGCTATGCTACCGGGAAGGCTGACGTAGACGCTGAATTTTGTCACTGCTTCTGTAATTTAGTAAAAATTTACTATAGCGTTGTGTTATCAAATTTGTAGTATTTCATCTGCAAAGATGAATCTGCATAGCCAACGGTTGCAATGGTCGTTGGATAGATGGCGCGCTGTGCCGCTATTAGCACTCTAAAAATTACAAAAGCAGTGACAAAATTCAGCGTCTACGTCAGCCTTCCCGGTAGCATAGCGGTCAGTGCAGCCGCCCGGATTGCGGAAGACCCAGGTTCGATTCCTGGCTGGGTCGGGTAGGCGTTTAATTTTTTCACTGTATTTTGTAAATTTTATAAATATTTAATTTAGCTTCAGTGCAGCAATTAGCACTTGAAAATAAAAAGTAAAAATTTATGTTGTAAATGTAATATTAAAATGGTTTTAATGAAAAATATTTGATGCCCATGATTTAAGAAAGTGTAAAGTGCCAAATAGTTTTTAGTACCTAGTTAAATTTTAAGTTTTTTGTTTAATATTATGCTGTCTCTATTATTTTACTACTTAACAGCTACTGGAGACTCTTTACTTTCACTAATTTAACTATTAGAAAATGCATTAAAAGTTAGAAAACCATTCGTTTATTTGATCTTTCTAATAAAACTAGCATTTCATTTGCAACAAGCGATTGGGATTAATAAGAAAAACTTGAATTACATGGCCAAATGGGGTGCGATGCGATCTAGAATGATCTATGAACGTGAGCATGCACTAGTTGCCTCCGGGAGCGCCCACGCTTGGCGACAAGACCGCCAGCAGGATCGAGAACAGCACCCCGAAGATCAGCCACCGTTTCTTTAACTCCAACCACATATCTAACTTGTAGTCATCTTTGAAACGTCTGTAACGCCTCGTTTCACTATTAAGAGTAGTAGGCACTTTAACATAGTCCATCGCGACTAATAATACACAAAATCACAGACCGAGTAACAAGATGCGCTTCTCAAAAAGTAAATTTAATTAAAATTTTAATAAGCTCTGTATGCGAAATGTATACACGAAAGACATGGTATTAAGTACAAATGAGCCTGATTTAAGCAATTTATGGCAACTAAGGGAAAAATCAATTAAGTTTATTGTAAGAATTTTCAAATAGCGCGCATCTGCATTGCCGCATTTACGTCATCAGCTGACAGACAGTGACAGACTGCTTGACAGTTCAATTTTCCTCTGCTATTTTGAGAAGGCAAAAAAATCTAGCCCATACTTTATGGGGTCTCATACGATGGTGATAATGAAAGAAAAAACTTTCTAAGTAAAAAAAATATCTTTGCCATTTGCTGTGGCCTTAGAGCTGTGGCTGTGAATGTTTTAATTGGTCTGCATGAAGCATATGCAAATTTCTATTTTTTTTCTGAAGCTTAAAGATTTAGTTATTTTACTCTTCATCGATCATTATCCTATCCGTTTCTAATTCATTTTATCACCGCTAAATACCTTAATACTACAAAAAAAACAAACATACAGTCAAACTGGCGATGGCGTGGCGTGTTCTGTGCTGGCGACTCGGGATGTCCCTTTGCCATTCCCATCCCATAAAAAGATATTGAATGAATTCAAAAGTAATAATTTGACAATTTCGATTACCTTTGAGTTGACAGCAAAAATTCCAAAAACATTGTTTTACTAAAAAAATTAAACCTTAGCTGGCGTAAATAATAAAACGAACAGTAAACAAACACAAAGGGAGAAAAATGTTATCGAATACTTTACGACAAACCACTGCAATTATCAAAAGAAGTGCTCCGTTTTTTAGGTTAGACTTTTCAAAACATTACGCACTTTCGTTGAAGTTTAAAATCAGTTACAAGGTATTGACTGTAAAAAACCATAAAAAAATCATTTGAAGTTTTGTCATTAAAGAACTAGTAATTACGTTGGCATTTAATAACTTTTAATTACGCAACAACAAATAATTTTGTCAATCTTTTATATTCAGGCTTTTATTTAAATTTTCAGCTCAGTACGACACAAAGCTGCTTATGAAGGCGAAGGTAAGACGACCGTCCGTGTCCTCAACCAGGAACAAGACCTGGGGCTCATGATAGACTCGTACGCCACGGTGAGTTGAGAACAAATCAAATCAAATAAAACATCTTAACTTGTAAAATTATTACTCTTTACTTTTTATTATTAACAGGTTGACTGCCGCAAAACCAGACACAATAGAAAATTTATTGTTCGTAGGTCACCGGTGACCAACGCGGCAGCTAACGTGTTATTAGCTGATGTGAGTAGCCACAGATTGTGTTCAGCGGTGCACTTGGTGATGCCTATGTCTAGCAGCATTCTAATTTCACAATCAGAGTGACTTATATTCCCACCACATTTTGAACTTTATTGGATTGAGATAAGACTGAAAACCAATGAAATATTCAAACATGTTGTGTCTGTTATTGAGTTATAGGCTGATGATGATGACTAGATAGTGGCTCCATTGTCTAAACAAAGGTCTTCTATTCTAATTCTATTCTATTCTAATCCAAGCCCAACAATTTACTAAATAATTTTTTATTTATTTTATTGGTTATAGGCAGGCATTTGACCACACATCACCTGATGTTAAGTGATAGTGCGGTCGAGGATGGAACATGCCTGCCTAGAAATAGCCTATTCACTCTAGCCTTGAAGACAAGGTGGCATATCTACAACATAGGGATGGAACTCGCGCCTCGCGCTCCAATAGTGGAAAGTGGATGGTGGGATTAGGTCGTGCAACTCCTTCGCGCACTCACACAAATCAAACTTTCCATCTGTCAAGAGACCACTCCTCTAAATCATGCCCAGCCATATAAACTCTTCCTTACCATTGCTAATATGCATAAGAGTATCATCATCATCATCGTCAGCCTACACACGTCCACTGCTGGACATAGGCCTCTCCAAGTGCACACCACTGAGCACAATCCGTAGCTACTCACATCCAGCTCTCATAAGAGTATACCATAGTTTATCTAAATGCCTTGTATCTGTCAAATGTGTTGAGAAAATTATGTTAAAACTTTAGTGGCTTACAAATAAACAAATAATGAGCTACGAATAGTATTCTGTGACAAAACACGGAATAATTATTTAACATATTTTCTTTGTTTATTTGTAAGACCCTTAAACTTTAACCCGTTTAAAATAAACTTAAATATAAATAAGTTTAAATAAGTTATTAATTGTTTTGTTCATGCTATCAAATATAATTTTGAATCTTATGAAGAGACTTTAAATAACCATTCCAAACTTATACTTAGTTTATTCGATGTTTAATCTGGTTACTGTTATTTGAAATGAAAAAACTTTTATGAATCTACTCGCGTTGATTTTACACATTACTTATTTATTTATTTTATTTTTACTGATAAGTTTATGTAACTTAATATAATACTACTTCCTCTGAAATAAGGATTGAATTGAAGTTTACTATCCATAATGTATTTTTTTACAATATTTTTTTTTGGTTTCAGTACGGCTTCAGATTGAACAATGGCATTACAGTGTTGGGCCCAATGGCCATATTCCCCAGGTAATGTGGTCTTTAGTAATTTATATTTATATTTGTGTTAGCATCTTAGGTCCTAGTGCTTCATGGATGGTAGCCAATCACCTACATTATTAACATTGATCAGAATAGTTAGAGCTATTTTTGCTAATTGAAACATGGAGTTATAACATAGATATGTCTTTTCTTTTGCAATATATCATTATTACATAATCCCAGGCTTCAAGGATAAAAAAGATTTCAAAAATGAGTCAAATAAAACATTAGTTGAGCAATTACTTTGGGTTAGTTATTTTTTATATCAGGTATCTGTCAAATGTGAACTGTTTTAATTAAAAAAAAAAAATTTAATTTTAATTTTTTATGAGCCACTTATCGGATGGGTTACCAAAACTTTATCATCTCTAGCACGTAATGGCGTTGGTCCCGGCCGCATTAGCAGTCATTAACAACCACAACCCGCACTGAGTCCGTTTGGTGATTTATGGCCTGCTCTCCCTGCGGTGCTTCCATCTACAGGGAAGGCTCGTAACCCAGCAGTAGAGTCGTAAAATGAGGTGATGATATGATTAAGTTTGGAGTGATGGAGTTCAGTGCCCGTGATAAGGTGTCATAATGGTGATGGTGCGCTATCTTTCCAACGGTAATTGCAACCGATGGCTATGCAGATGAAAAACCACAAATTTGATAACACAACGCTATAGTAAATTTTTACTTTTTATATAACTTTTTTCACTGTTTTTTATAAATTTTATAAATATTTAACTTAGCTTTAGTGCAGCAATTAGCACTTGAAAATAAAAAGTAAAAATTTATTTACCACACATTCTAATTAATTTTGGTTACCTAATTAAAAATACATAATAAAATTTATAAAAAGAAAACATGTAAAGAACTACTATTATTAGTGCAATGGCCACCATTTGCTTAGTCGGAATCAGTAGGTCCTCATCACCGATCAAATATCTTCGTGTATATTATACATTTTGTTTTATGTTTACACATAATATACCTTCCTACTGTTTTCACTTATTTTATGATGGTGTGTGTGTCATGAAGTACGGACGCCTGCACACAAACCTCATCAATAAATGTACAACCATATACCATATGCATAAAGTTGAAAGTCTATTGAGGGAAAACCTGCTTGTGGAAATTTTTTCAACATTTGTGTTTTTGTAATTTGTTCGAAACTAAATTTGCGTTTTTTTTTTTTTTATCGAAATCAATACATACAACATTACTTAAAAATTATATAAATAAAACAAAAACATTTCATAAATAGCTTGCCTACTTCTTAACTGACCTTTAGTATTTGTAAAAATATTATGATCGGATGTTAATGACGGTAGGTAGTTGTTGACATTGAATGGGCGCCTTTGGCTTTCAAAGTAAAAAGAAAATAGTGTTGAATAATTTCGGCGGGCTGGTTAGAAGCACGATAGAAGAAGAAGATAAAAGCTCAATTGGGAGAGCACCTGACCCGGTATGTCAGAAGGGTGCGGGTCCAAACCCTGCTTGTGGAAATTTTTTCAACATTTGTGTTTTTGTTATTTGTTCGCAACAAAATTTGCGTTAAAAATTATATAAACAAAACAAAAACATTCTATTGAGGGAGTTTGACTGTTAGTGGTAGTCTGATGCGCAAGCGTATTGTACCAAATAAACTTGTATGTATGTTACCTGTGTCCCGGCTGCAGGACGGTGCTGTCGTGGCAGGTGGGAGGCACCGACGACATTACGGAGCAGTCGCTGCGGCTGTTCCACCTGCTCGACCCCAAGATCGACCTGCTGGTGACTCATTTAGCTATATCTATAGGGTCTAACAATATCAATAAGCGAACGTTTAAGGGTCTATACATCACACTGAGCATGCTCACCAAATTTGGTCCAAAACTACAGGCTCGTTCAACAAAACATCATAACAAAACATCATATTTCACCAAAAAATACACCCTTTCCAAACCCGTACTGCTGTACTACACGCACACAAAGATAGCCGTGTGTGTAGTATGAATGTCATACAATTGTTTTTCAATTGTGTGCGTGTATGTACACTATCTTTTTATTGACGCTTGCATGCGTGTTAGTAAAGATACAGCATGGTTCATGAAGTGCATTATTTTAATTGATTTAGTTTTTTAGAAAACATAACTTTGAAAAATCACTATAAAACTGGAGCCCAATTTTTGTCATTGTATTCAGAATTATGTATAGATACCGCCCTTAAACGATCGCTTATTGATTTTGTTTGATCCTGTATAATATTAATAAAGAGGTAACGTTTGTTACTTTGTTTGTTTGTTTGTTTGTATGTCAAGTCATGTAATCATTCACAACTGACCCCAGTCCACCCTACTATAACTTTATTAATAAGTATCTTTGGAGGAGGCTTTTGTGTCCAAAGACAAGCTGCACGGGGGACTGTTCCAATATTTTATTTAGTTTATTAGTAATTTGGGTCGCTGAGCCGTCGTAGTAAGTATATAAGTAAACTAATTAACCTTTTCACCGCCCAACTATCCTGCACGCGATGTCCCGCTGTACGCCAACGTATAAATGTATTTTAATAAAGTAGGTACAAAGAAGAACTTCTATAGAAGTGCTGGCGTGGACGGCACGAAAATCTCGAACTTCTTTAGAAGTTGTTGGCGGTAAAAAGGTTAAAACTACATTTTTCTGTCTAATAAAAGGCTTTGCAATTGAAATTGAAATTGCATAGGTATTGTATCGAACTGAAATGAGAACTATAATTGATTTCGTAACAACGAGATCTATTATTGTATAAGGTGAAAATTAACTTTGTATAAATATTTGGTAAGATAATGGGGCTGGAGTCGAACGACCGGTCCCGCCTCGGCCAGGTGTTCGCGGCCGCGCGCGCCGCCGCGCTCAACGTGGAGCTGCTGCCCACCGAGCACGCCTGCTCAACCTTCAACTTCCTCAACGCGGAGGGCAGGTACAACGCACGCACTGACACAGCTCAACGTGGAGCTGCTGCCCACCGAGCACGCCTGCTCAACCTTCAACTTCCTCAACGCGGAGGGCAGGTACAACGCACGCACTGACACAGCTCAACGTGGAGCTGCTGCCCACCGAGCACGCCTGCTCAACCTTCAACTTCCTCAACGCGGAGGGCAGGTACAACGCACGCACTGACACAGCTCGACGTGGAGCTGCTGCCCACCGAGCACGCCTGCTCAACCTTCAACTTCCTCAACGCGGAGGGCAGGTACGACGCACGCACTGACACAGCTCAACGTGGAGCTGCTGCCCACCGAGCACGCCTGCTCAACCTTCAACTTCCTCAACGCGGAGGGCAGGTACAACGCACGCACTGACACAGCTCAACGTGGAGCTGCTGCCCACCGAGCACGCCTGCTCAACCTTCAACTTCCTCAACGCGGAGGGCAGGTACAACGCACGCACTGACACAGCTCAACGTGGAGCTGCTGCCCACCGAGCACGCCTGCTCAACCTTCAACTTCCTCAAGGCGGAGGGCAGGTACAACGCACGCACTGACACAGCTCAACGTGGAGCTGCTGCCCACCGAGCACGCCTGCTCAACCTTCAACTTCCTCAACGCGGAGGGCAGGTACAACGCACGCACTGACACAGCTCGACGTGGAGCTGCTGCCCACCGAGCACGCCTGCTCAACCTTCAACTTCCTCAACGCGGAGGGCAGGTACGACGCACGCACTGACACAGCTCAACGTGGAGCTGCTGCCCACCGAGCACGCCTGCTCAACCTTCAACTTCCTCAACGCGGAGGGCAGGTACAACGCACGCACTGACACAGCTCAACGTGGAGCTGCTGCCCACCGAGCACGCCTGCTCAACCTTCAACTTCCTCAACGCGGAGGGCAGGTACAACGCACGCACTGACACAGCTCAACGTGGAGCTGCTGCCCACCGAGCACGCCTGCTCCCCCACACTGTTCACTGTCTCCCACAATCAAGATATTGTCAACAGAATCCATTACACTACTAGCACTATTCAGGTAACTAACTAGTGACCCGCCCGATCCTCTAAGTGCCACTACACATTTACAGAATACACTAAACATGCACACTAGTTTAGGCCCAACACACCGTACTCGTAGAACAAGGGTACGTAGAACCGGTTCACATCGCGCTCTATACCAAGTACAGACATGTATAGTCGACCATGAAATTGCTTTATCACTTTTGATAAAAACTTCCATTACAATAAAATTTCGCTAAGGCTCATTGACAATGATGACAACGTATCTGTCAGTTGGTCTTTTAAACAAAAATAGAACTTGTTGTTTTATTATACCTATGCAAACAAAATTCACTTCTAAGGTGGTAAAGCAATTTCATTGTCGACTATACCTGGGCGCTTTTCTCCTCCTCCACGGCCCGGTCTACCCGAGCCGAGGTCCGAGCCTTTAGAGCGTCCTCGGGTGGTTCCGCTCCCCGATCCGATCCGAACCCTTCGGAGAATCTAGTAGGGCACGGGGACGCGCACTTTTGAGTGTGCGATGCCGTTCCTTCTAAAAAACCTCCGAAGGTGATTCGTTTCACACGGCTTAAAGGACCCTTTACGTACCTCGCTGCCCCCAAAAAAGCCCGGTGACGCTGAAAATGCCGTTTAAGGCAATCGGCAATCTCTCAAAAAAAAAACGAGAGGTTGCACTCCGGGAGTGCCGGCAGAAGTGAAAACTTGAATATTAACGTTGTGCATTTTTGATATTTTGGATTGATTAGGGAATAATTTTGCACGAATTGCTTCAATTATCAGTATAAAAGTACTATCATTTATGTGGTAGAATACAATATTTATTTATTGCGCTATCGTACACAAACATCACAATTTATATTACATTAAAAAGCACTCGAACATTCGCGCAAGCGCCCTGCGCCGCCTAAACGAAACAGCAGGCATACATTTTCGCCGCGCCGTAGAAAGAGAGGGGGATACTTCCTCTCCTACGCCGCGCCGGCTGTCATCCGTCTTACGAATTTTCGATCAGGCCACGTGTCCTGACGCGAATTTAACATTTTTTGTTTTGAGAAAATAGATCGTAATGTCAGCACCTCAAATATCACAATCACAAACACAGTAAGTTGTACTTAATGCGTTCATAAATTGTGCGGCAGTATCACACTGTTACGATCACATTTCTACGAAATCACTCCCACAAATTATTGTACCTATTTATAGAAGACGAGTCGATCATACTGTAACCACAATATGTTACACATAAAAAAAAATACCTACCTGCTCTGTGTAACCATCCTAAAGTAAGTCGTTACGTATAGCTATAGTGTCTCGCTCTAGCACGCTCATATCGCATCTTTTCTCTCTTTCACTTTTCTTTTCAATCGATGCAGAGCTTGCATCACAAATGCGAGACGGCAATATGAGCTATATTTAAACTAAATGTTCATAAAAATAATTAATGTTTTTGTCATTTCATTGATTTTTTTAATAAAAAAATACCAGTTTTGTTATGTTTGTTACATTATTTTTACTTTTGCATTGAAAAATTTTACAAAACGTAACTTTCCGCATAAGTAGAATTTCATCGAAATCATCCAATTACTTTAAAAAAATTAATAACTCCGGTTACGAAAATGATATCGAAACAAATAACATACCATTAGAAAGCCTACACTTTAGAGATGTTTTAAAAAAATCTGAAGCCTTCCACCACCTTTACTTTTTTTTTTAATGCAACTCAAAGTTGAGCGTTAAATTTTATTTCACCTTTTTTTTAAGTTTGGGAGACCACAACTTTGTTTTTAGCAATAACCTGTAACAAATTCCAATTTTTTTAGAACCTACCATCCCCTAAGATTCCAATAAATAAAAAAAAATGGGCTTAGCTATAAAAACGAAAAAGTTATAGGGGTTTAGAGGTACGACAGTGGCAAAATTTAAAAAAATAAAATAAAAAATCCTATAAAAAGATTTTTATGACCAGGTTTTTTTTTAATGCCTGAATGGTTAGGAGATAACCCCACTTACCCCCCATTTTCGTATGTTCAACGATCTGCCGAACACCCTGTATAAAAGATATTAAAAAAAATCCTTATCAGTTAGAATAGAATATTTATTTATTTATTTATTTATTTATTTATTTCCACACTTACATCTATCATTACAGGATTAACCCAATACAATAGAGTAACTATTAATTTAATCATTTCATATTAATAATTTTTTATTATTTTATTTTAATATTTATTTATTATTTTTTATATTATTTCATTTTATATTTTTATTTCATTTTATATTTTAATATATAAGTAGGATATAAGTATATTATACAGGATGAGTTTCTGGATGACGATGAATAAAGAAGACTGATGATGTAGAAGGGTGAGGGTGAAAGACGAGTTTGGAGTTTGCTATGACGATGATGAAGTGAGGATAAAAGATGTGTTAAGAAGGTATTATATTTGAGTTTTTTGAGGAGCTCGATGGCGCAGTGGTTAACGCGCCCGGTCTGCGATTGCGAAGGTTAAGCAACTTACGCAAAGGCCGGTCATCGGATGGGTGACCCACAATTTATCATCTCGAGCCCTTCCGTGCTTCGGAAGGCATGTAAAGCCGTAGGTCCCGGCTGCTTTAGCAGTCGTTAACAACCACCAATCGGCACTGGGCCCGCGTATGGTGGTGGTTTATGGCCCGTTCTCTCTACCCATCCATAGGGAAGGCTCGTGCCCCAGCAGTGGGGACATAAAATGAGCTGATAATGATGATGATATTTAAGTATTTATAATTAAATTATATAATATCTATATTGTGTAAGTATTTATTTTATATATCTTACTACTTATTGTACTTATTGAAGTGACTTTAAGACACGAAATGGACCTAGAAAGAATCAAATAAATTTTGTAAATATAATTAACCTGGTAGTTACCTTAGCGACATATTTCAGATATGCTATTTTTGCCGCAGGCAGGTAACTCTAACGTTAAAATTATTGATTGTTTTCTTTGACGGTGGTGTTCCGCTTTACGCACAAACAGTTCATCGTAGCTTTTGGTCCGACAACTAGTTTACCACTACATCTGATTCGACAAACCTCAAATAGTCGCTAGAATGATACGCAAGGTTCTTGAAATTAAAAAAAAAACATCCTAATTTTAATAGAAAAGATGGTTGGAATTTACCACCGGCCTGAGATCACATCATACAAGCTATTAAATCCCAGCCCCAACACCGTACTGCCAGACCAAAAGATACGATAAGCTCTTCCTGCGTAAAACTGAAAGCACCCGATTAAATTGGAATGAGGGTATGCAAGTTACCAACGAATTATGAGACGACCAACACCTTAGTCTCCCTATGGCCACGGACCCTGCAGTGTTCGAAACGTCAGGATAAAATAATATAATAATAAAATCAATGTCATATTCATATTCATATTCATATTCATATTCATATCTTTATTGCACTCCATAAGTTACAAAGATGTTAAAAATATAAGTAGGCACATTTATGGACCCCGTAGGGCACGGCAAGTAGGAGAGGCGAGGAGTCACCTTATGCTCGTATTCACAATTATTTATTTTTTTGTTTATTATATTTATATATATGTGTACAATAAACGCGAGTAGATCTGTAAAAGTTGGTTAATTTAAATTTTGTAAATTAAAATTATTAGTGCCTAAATAAAATAATAGATACGTACTTCATCATCATCATCATCATCATCATCTCAGCCAAAAGACGTCCACTGCTGGACTAAGGCCTCCCCCAAGGATATGAGGGGCATTTGCCGTAATCGCCACGCTTGGCAGGCGGGTTGGCGATCGCAGTAGGTTGAGGGTAACCTCAGAGAGATGCTGCTGCCCATCCTCTGGAAATGGTCCCTTAGTCGGCTTTTACGACACCCACGGGAAGAGATGGGGTGGTGCAATTCTTTATCCCCGGCACCACACATACGTACTTATTAAAAGATTTTTTTTTCTTAAATCTGGCGCTACTTAAGGGTGCGCCGACAAAAAAATGCCAAAAATGCAGTTACGGTTAAGTAAATATAATTGAAAATACGTAGTAATAAGTATCATAGGGAACGTGTTTACAATTTGTCAGAACCATAAATTCATAACACGCTATAGTTTTTTCTACAATATCATTTAAAGTTGGGCAAAAATCATGAAAACGAGTGGCGGCGTTTAGTAGATTTCTTATAGTTTATCTAAATTATTGTATCTCTGATTTTGTCTAAACAATTATCAATGGATAAACTACAAATTGCTAGACTACATTTTCGATTCATCAAGTGGTTATTTAAATAATAATTTTTTATTAAGCACCTTAAATTCCCCATACAAAATTAGTATGGCCGCGCGGCATCAAATAAATATGGACGACGACATTTCAAATAAAACATATGACACTTGTCACTTATGGACGGCGCACCCTTAAGAGCGTTTACGCCGCACACCAGCGCCGCCAATGAAAAAAAAAACATATCTAGTAATTAGAGATAGAAAATAAAATTATGCTCAACAAACTAACTGAATGAAGTAATTTAGCATTTTTACGTCACCTAATGAACACCTGACATGTTATGGTTTAGTTAAATATGGCGTTATAGTTAAAAGTGGCCGTAACGTCCTATTTAACTAAACCATAACATGTGAGGTGTTCATTAGGTGACGTTTTAATGCTTAATTACTTCATTCAAATAGTTTGTTGAGAGATTTTCTATCTCTAATTACTAGATATGTTTTTTTTTCCTTAGTGGCGCTAGTGTGCGGCGTAAACGCTCTTAAGGGAAAAGAACCAAATATTGGATACGTGCGAAATATTGGATACATAAATATCTAAAAATGTATCCAACGCCATCCATCGTAACTCGTAACTACTTCGTCAATGTTTAATCTCAAATCTTTCTCCGACAGCAGTCGACTGTCAAAATTCAAAGTGTGAACGAAAGTTCTTCGAATTATTTTTGATATTGTGCTGCTGAGTGTTTTAAACAACGGTAAGGGCTGCATTTATTTGTTGTTATAGGGATACGCACTAACAAGACACATAGTTTTTTTTTTTTTTTTTTTTCGTTGATAGCTTTGTGCGATTAGCACATTTAGCCAGTGTCAAAGTAATTTTTCTTTCAAGTAATACATAAATAAACAATATTTCCTTCGTCCTCTAGTAATGATGATGAATGATAATAGAAATGAGAAGTGAGAAATGATATACCCCCCAACCCCTCGAGTATCTCAGTAAAGATGTGGGGCTTTACTAAGTCCTCGGGCGTACTTCTTGAGAGAATTTGAAAAGTGACGTTGCACTGTTTTGTTTCATTTGCCAACACTCATGCACACTCACGAACACTTAACGGTTAATAATCCACCATTATTTCACATTAATATTCGACATAACACAAATTTTAAAAAATAAAACAAAATCGCAGACATGACTCTTCACTTTCCCGCCAAGAAGTCCAGACACATAGTTATTTAGACATATTTAACGTTTTTTCTTAATACGTTTGGTAGGTAAAGAGTTCGTGAACAATTTTCGTACATGTGGGTAATAAACTCATAACTAGATACCTTGCAACGCCTAATATTGGATATCCAGTATTGGGAAACACCTCGATTAGTTTATCATGCAGTTTGTGCGGGGTTACATCCAGACATAATAGACTATTTTATTTTATTTTATTTTATTTTATTTATAAATACAATGAGAAAACATTTGACAAATGACACAATATGTCACATATAATTATAATATGTCTTGTTCATAATATCTATTTTAAATTTACAAAATGCTGCGCGCTTGCGTGCTTCCCCGACTTCCTGTCACACTGTTACGTCCAACTTCCGTCACATTTCACGATATCACGATCCCACAAATTGTTTATAGAAGGCGAGCGGAAACATGTTACACATCAAAAATAGGTTTGAAAGGTACACTATGCAACTCGTGAAGGGTTATGAGCAGAAAAGAAACAAATCCACTGAAATTTTATTTGCCTTTATTATTCACCGGAGCAGAGTTCATGCACACACGTTGAATACCAGAGTACAGAAGGGAAGAGAATTATTGCATAGACAAGACACAACACCAAAACGTCGTGATGACATTTGCGTTTACAAAGCCGGTTCATTTAATACAAGTTCACAACTATCAACTTTAGTTTGTCAAACAAACAAACAAACTCCTTGCCCTCGTCGCCGAGTGTAATGCCACCGAGCGTAATGCGTAGGACTCAATAAAACAAACCAAATGGAATTAAACTCGAAGGTTTACTAGAAGCCAATAAAGAGTTCCACCATCTACCTCCCGGCTCCATCATCAAGCCCTCGTTACCAACTGTAATGTATAAGACAGGATAAAACTAACAAATTAAAAATAAAAACTAAACTAAACTAAAAAACTTAAAAAAAATGTATTTACTCATAATTATTAAACCATTACTTACTACGCTTTTCTATGCGGCGCAGAGTACCTAAATATACACGCGTAATATGCGATCTACGTGTCGCTCTTTAAAGAGACGTGACCCCCCTCTGAGGCCTCGAGGGCAACTGAATTACCCACCACTTTAGTTTTATGTACAGCTACTGACATTTCAGGCGTAATGGCTGATTTACACGTATTAAGTTTTTAAGTAGGTAACTAAATTTTAACTTAATTTTAAGTGATTAATTGCATGTAAACACATAATTTAGTAGCAAGTTGCAAGTTAAAAATTAGTTAACAACTAAACAAGATATTTAGAATTTTGTGTATTTTTCGATTAAGTTGGTGGGCGGGGCTTGTCACTTGATACGTTTGGACAGGCACAATTTAGTTAAATGCATAAGTGTGTGACGCGCTCGGGTTCAATTTGTTCTATTTATCCAATTTCTCACCCACAGTCTTTTGGGTATGGTTATTTCCCTAATTATCTCATCTTTGATTTCGTCCAAAAACAAATTTAAGTACAGAATTTACGACTTCATTACGTGATTGATCGTCCATCTCGCTTGAGTTGAGTGAACTAAAGAGCTTAACTACTTAAATACGTATGTAAATATAAGTCACTTAAAATTAAGTTGAAATTTAGTTACCTACTTAACAACTTAATACGTGTAAATCAGCCATAACGGATTTTTTTGGAACAAGTTGTATAATTTAAGTTGTATTTATTTTGTTTTGCTTGATTTTAATTTGTTTTATTTTATTTAAATTTGAATTTATTAACAAGTCACAAGGGTTGGAGCGAAGCAACCCCAACACGAGTATTTCACATTAACTCACCTAGGCTAGGGTTGTTTCTCATTTACTTGAAATGTAAGATTTTTGTTAATAATAAACAATTTTATTTTTATTTGTTTTAGCTAGCCAAGCGGGCAAACAAGCCCTACCCTACCTTACCGAGTACACAAACATTCCCCGATTTCTCCGTTCGAAACGAACCCGGGACTTCTGGGTCTAAATCGGTGGCCTTAATTACCAAAGCACAGGTGATTAAATAATACAGCTCGCCAAGTCCCATTTCACGGCATGGCGAGCTGTTTCAAAAATTAGCGACCATAAGCGTAGCAATAATACCGCCTGCCGCAAAAAGACCGAATCGAGTATCAAAGAAACACTTTATCGTAACGTACAGTATAGTCGCATTTCAAGGGCGGGCGAAACGAAGCGATAGCGCGATTCTGGACGGTACGGTATAGCGCCATCTGTTGCCGGGTGGCGGCAAATGACTAGACTGATGGCGTTTACAAAGCCACTTACGATGCAATAAGAATGATAAAAATAAAAATAGAAAAATCTTCATTTAGTACAAATACATAACACATAAATTTAAAACACAGGAACACAATTTATGCATTTAAGCACCAAATTGGTTCATCATCATCATCATCATCATCTCAGCCAAAAGACGTCCACTGCTGGACAAAGACAAATTGGTTATCGCTCAGCATTTGTCCAGATGTCCTGTATAGTTGTAAACATGTATCTAGGAACAGCCCAACAAACAAGTTGCTCTTGGGAATAGGATCTTATAATGCTGTAAGTCTTATACAAGTGACAGGAATGTTATATAAAATGTATGCCGGCTTGTAAATGCACTGCTAAAAGCTAAATTAATGCCAACACTAATAATCTGGTAAAATAAGTCTAGAAAGCGCATTAGAGATTAAAATATATGATATATTGAAGTACTAGTTCTATGGTAGCAAGATATGGGACTTTAACTCTACGCTAAATACTTTAATATTAATAAAGTCATAACCAAGTGTAACACTTCTCTATGAAAATGCGTTACTAAGATAAAAGTACTTCTAGTAGTCTTGGCAAAGCCGTTTATGTGCTAGCTATGTTGGAAATTCTGTATAAGAAAGATTCTTGGCTCTTACAGGAGTATGAGCATTGAATGGGAGCTTATTGCTCTTATATTTGACTAGAAATCCTAAACCAATCTTTTTTTTGCTTTTTTAAAACCTCTTGACAACATATTGTTAAGAAAAGGTTGAATCACATAGAAGAATAAATTGTACGACTTTTATTGGATAACACCATTATGGGCTTAAAAATGGAAGAACTTAAAACGGAGCGGCGGGTTTAGAAGAAAAATTATTACTAAATATCGAAAATTGCAAACATAACCAGTGTAAATCTTGTGACCCAAGATAAGAGTGCTACTGACAATAAAGCTAGTGGTTCTGTACAAGATTTTCATGAAGCGCGGCATGCTGTTATTGAATCCGTCAATGTATTGAATCAAGATCAGCATAGCCCATTTTCTGATATTAGAAAAGAAAATGGGTCATGTAGCCTGAGAGCCAAACTAATTCGCTGTAAGGAGACTCAACATTAATTCTATTTCTGTATTTTCTTAACATAAAACATTAGATTATCTAGTTTATTAAATAATTCATTAGTAATCCACCAATATTTGTGAGAGCGACATTAAAAAAAAACAAATACAAAGCTTTATAAAATCTATAAAAAATGGGCAAAAATGGTATAAATATTATTTACTTTACATTTGAATACCTTTATTAGTTATCTTTCGTAAAATTTAATAATCCTCCTATAAATATAAATGAAAAACAAATAAACTTAAAAAAACTCTACGTAAACTCGAAAGTGGCATTATACCTATGTTAAAAATGCTATCAGATCAGTTTTTAATTACTTTTGTTTCATTTGCTTCCATTAACACGTAATGTACTAAATCCAATTTAAATATATAATGATAATAAAAAATCTGCTATTATTATTTTCTTAGAGTACATTGTGCAGTTAGTAAAACAACCGACTTCTTCCTAAAGTATTAGTTTCCCGTTGTATATCTTTATGGATTTCAACTTTGGTGCTTAGACAAGGTGAACATAAACACTTTTTCACGATAAAACCGGTGATAGCATATTTGCTGTAAAATTGCACCATTTTCGGGGTATAACTTTTTTTCGATACCTTCCAATGCGAGATTTTGTTGGATTCTAAAATATAGTCTCCTATAATTATATTTAATGGCCGTTTACAAAAATTTGGCCTTTTATTGAGTTTTTTACAAAAATATCGGAAAGTTCTTAGGCTAATGTCATCAATCATAGTGGTTCAGTAGGTTTAACATATTTACCTGAATATTTATTTTTTTGAAGAAATTATGTCTAGTAGCGAAGTAGACGAAGACAGTCACTCATGATAATCATAATGAGGATAAAAATAAATAAAATTTCCATTATAAATTTTTCTTTTATTCCACAATCATAAAACATTAAATCTTAATGACAACAGTGATTACAATTTGAGACAATCGGGTAACTCGTAACACGTGCGTAACGCCTTATTGACTAGGTACAGTGAAACAGAAAGGCTGGAGTCGAAGTCACAGCAACAACACTCATTTATCAAAACTTAAAGGGGCATTAAAAATTTGACACAAATACCTACCTATATTAACGAAAAACTCACCTTTGCATCAACGATCAGCCGTTGGTATCTTGATAATAAACACCTCAGTCCACCAAACCAGTCCTTTCACTTATGATGGCCGTATTTATTTACCTACACAATTAAGTTTACTTACGAGAATTCAAATAATTATCCAGTATTAACATTGTATCTGACATCAAAGCTTAAATTTGTTCTCAATTTGCACAGTATAAGATTATCAGCACGAAATAAGGCGTTCTCAAGATTATATTAAGAGTAATTAACTAGCATTTTCAACAGCGTTTGCAGAACCAACGCAAAATCAAAGGTCTTGAATTTTGTGCCCAAAACGGGACTTGTATGAGAATACAAAACTATTCTAAAACTTAAAAAATGCATTAAGCAAGCCAAAACGCATTCATGACTAAAACAAGACCACTTTTTGCTAGTTGGGAGGCTTTGTGAACGAAACCTTAATGTCATCGTGACGTTTGGTATTGCTTCTAATTTTTTAAGTAATTAATTATAATATCACAGTATAGTAAATTTTAAATAATTATAGTATGTGCCTTAGTTTTATTCCGTTTTGTGGTCTGTTGACTGCCATCTCACGGGTACAGCCGGGAAACTGCTTGGAAACGTCTGAGGACTTCTTGAATGATAATAAAAATGATGATGTCATCATCAAATATTCCGACGAGCACACAAACATTACAGAAAAATAGGTATACGCAATAAAATTAAAGAAACTGATATCATGTTTTTTTTTGTTTTTTTTTGTTTGTTTTATTGACTTCATTTCCTTGAAAACAACAACAAGGAACCGTGAAATTAGTGTGTGAAAGCCAATCAGGAGCCTGCCTCAGCTTGTGCGTTGCGGCACAACGTAAGAGGCCCAAAGGAAAGCACAATACCTAACGCAGTCGAGCAGCTCACACGGATCTCGCAAGTCGCAACAGCTGACAGACTTGGACTGCCGCGAGCTGTCCCGAGAGCGGTGTCTATGTGAGCGGTGTCTATGTGAGCGGTGTCTATGTGAGCGGTGTCTATGTGAGCGGTGTCTATGTGAGCGGTGTCTATGTGAGCGGTGTCTATGTGAGCGGTGTCTATGTGAGCGGTGTCTATGTGAGCGGTGTCTATGTGAGCGGTGTCTATGTGAGCGGTGTCTATGTGAGCGGTGTCTATGTGAGTGGTGTCTACGTGTGCGGTGTATATGTGTGCGTTGTCCGAGCGTATTCGTATGAAGCTTATATACCTCCCTTTCCCTTACCAGGGGCCCGACCGCCTAACCGATCGCTTTGATTTCGTGTGTGGTTTATGACGTCATCTTGTCGTTTCGTGCCGCCTATGAAAACAATATCGAAAGCTATAGCCTTTAACTTTTGATATTGCTTTCATAGGCGGTGCGAGGTGGCAAGATGACGTCATAAACTATACGCGTAGTCAAAGCGATCAGTTAGGTGGTCGGGGGGCTGGCTTATAGATAAGGCATTCTACAGTTTGACTGAATATTTCGGTACAAAAACAGCATACACTTAGTGTCTGTTTCTATGTAACATGTACCTACCTACTAAAAATTGCATGCCCGACTAGGGTAAATTGTTTGTTCCCATTATTATACGCTTAACACCTGCTATACATGTATGGTCACATTTTATCAACTGCAAATATTTTGACAAAACAACTAATTACTTATATCAGAGAAATAAGGCCCTAGCATTTAAAAAAAAATCAGGCTCGCTTTTTTTACTTTTCTTGACACAAAAATTGTAATATTTTTAAGAGCGGCCTTTCTGTCGGCTCTTTTGAAATGAAACTACTTGCAAATTGTAATTTGTTCGCGTAAAATTATAAGTATATAAATTATATGTAAAATTATATCTGTATTATACGGGACTGAGACGTGGTCGCTCACTATGGGCCTCATAAAAAGGAAAGGTCACTCAAAGTGCAATGGAGAGGGCTATGCTCGGGGTTTCTCTGCGTGATCGAATCAGCAGCAGCAGCAGAAGAACTAAGGTAACCGACATAGCCCGAAGAGTTGCTAAGCTCAAGTGGCAGTGGGCAGGGCACATTGCTCGCAGGACTGATGGCCGCTGGGGCGGGATAGTCCTGGAGTGGCGACCGCGTACCGGAAAGCGCAGTGTGGGCAGGCCTCCAACAAGGTGGACCGACGATCTGGTGAAGGTCGCGGGAAGCCGCTGGATGCGAGCAGCACAAAACCGGTCGTTGTGGAGATCCTTGGGGGAGGCAGACGTCCAGCAGTGGACGTCTTTTGGCTGAGATGATGATGATGATGATGATGAAAATTATATGTACAAATAACCATTAAATTTCTTGAATAAATGTTCAATGCCATACACATCAAGTTCAAGGTCTATTGACGATATTTGACTATTATTGTTGGTAGTCTGACTTGAAGTGCAGGCGTGTGTACCTACTCTGTCGTCAACTCTCGTCTTGTTTCCGCCAGATGCGTGGCGGCGGCGCTGATCCCGCCGCTGAAGGTCGAGATGAACGAGGACGACATGCTGCGCGCACGCCTGCACTACGGAAACCTCTACAACAAGGACCTCACCTAGCCAGCTAGCCAGCTAGCCGTCTAGCCACCTAGCCACTCACCCACAACAACAACGAGACTCCACATACATACATTCGTACATTGTAGCGTTTAAACCTACCAAAATACACTGGCCTGCTAAAATACGTACTACACTTTTAATATTTATTTATTTTCTAAACTATAGAAGTTAGAGATTTTTAAATAAAAAACGTTTTGCAGCAATTTTTATCAGCTTTCTTTGAAACTAAAGTAAATTATACATTAGTAACATTTTTCCTTTTTGTTTCGAAAGTATATCTTGTGTACTTAAAAAGTTATTGCAATTTTAAAAGTGTGATAATTAATTTTGCAGGCCAGTGTATATGTCAATTGACAAAAATCAAAGCTATGTCAATAACTGTCAGATACACTTGATTGAAATCATTACATTAATGATGATAGAGTTTTAATTATGTATTATGTGAAAGGAGATTGCCACTTTTGTATGGGAAGTTGGGTCCCTGTGGAAAATTGTTGTGCCCTGAAGATTTTTGCTTTATATTATAGTCAAAACATAGTATATTCATAATTAAAAACCATTTTTCATATATTCACCCTGCTTTAAGAGATATCAATTTTTTTCTGTTAAAGAAATTGAGGTTATTAACTGACATTGACATTTCCTCCTAATTCTTTAAATGATAGATACCACCTATCTATCTATTAAACATCACCATTTGGGGATTAAATTAAATATCTCTTAAAGGTCCCACTTTATTTATTTATATTTACTTTATTTATAAATCATTTATTTAGGTTATTATTCAAATCAGGCACACGATACTACAAAAGGGACCTGCTCCGTGGCAATCTCCTTTATTAAATAAATTAGACTTGAACAATCACAACTCATTAGTAACTTGTAGTCAACAAGTATTTGAATTTATATAAACAAAACACATTATTTAAAAAAACAATTATGAAAGTCTAGAATCTTTATAATAATAAATGTTTGTCAAATGTTCAGTTATTTGGAAGGTCTGAACGCTCTGATCATTTTGGCGTAACTGTACAATCACTGCTTTGGTTTAAATATGTTTTGTGTATTGACAACCATTGATTAACTTGTTTATTTATTTGATACTGACGCGGACGTACCTACACACAATTCAGAAAATATATAAAAATAAAAGTATTTCATTAATTCTATGTGTAGTGTTTATGTGAAGTTAAGAAAACAATATCTAAAACTTTATTTCATTTTATAACGAAATTGTATAACCACAATACCTTACCTCGATAATAGAATAGTTACCTTACTAATAGAAAATCTTATGTAAATATTAGAATAGCGAGTTATTTTTAAAATTAAAATATAATGCAGTCGATTACGTGTTTTCTTATATTTTATAATATATAATATGTTCCTTTATTCATCGACGGTGAAGCACTGGCCGAGGTGGAAGCGCACTTCACCCGGCATCCTCAACTACTGAGGCACTGGCTATCTTATCACTAGCAGCCGGACAATGCAACAATGTGGGGGCTAGTCAGGCGGACTTACCAACCAACCCGAGTTACAATGGTACTAAAAACAACATGTGCCTAGTACAGTCGGCGGCAGATCAACCTACCCAAATCTGAAAAATTTCTCCAATGAATATTGATCCTTATAATCAAAAACATAAAGTTCAAAATTGATTGTAGAAATTAGAATAGAAGTTTTGGGTAGGTTGATCTGCCGCCGTGTGTACCATCGATGGAACTAGCGATATAGAAGTGTGTCACTAGTACCATTGATGGTACTATCCAATGGCACTACAGCAATAAGGGGTTCAAACATGACTTAAAAAATTCAAAGTAAGAAATAAAACTCTGCTAAGTAAAAACTAAACATTTCTCAACAACACTAAGCTATTTGTACACGAGGCTCACTGTCGATTTACGTTGTATTTAGCTTTAACCCATTCATCGCCGCACATCGGCGTCGTTGACATGTCCCAAGTATTGTAGTGTATAGATAAACATATATTGTACTTATGTTGCATGTAATCCCTATTATTATGAAATACACCCAGTTCTAATCGCACGACTCGTAGTTTCACTCGTCTCCACGGCGCCCGTCCTTACATGGCGACCCTGCCATTTTCGGATTGGAGTACGGTTTCCAATTAAATAATCAGTAGCTAATTATAGTTTGCAAGATGACAGTACAGATTCATTATTCGCGATTCCACGAGAACAACCGTTCGATTTGTGAAACAGGCAATCATCAAGAAAATGTGTCGCTCAAACAGTAACCCACCCCCAAAGGCCGAAACTGAAATAAACACGCAGGTTCGATACAGTAACCATATGGGCACACACATCGAGACCCATGTCGGAATAATACACAGGTAAAAAGGATTTCTTTGAATAAGACAAAGCACTTTCTTAGAATATTTCGTAATTACGATAAAATATATTCTAGGACAAAAAATATATTGTTGTTATGAAAAATCTGCTTATCTCTTTCTGATACAAATTTGCTCTCAAAGTTTTTGTATTATTAAGAGAAATATTTTCGTTTCAAGATTTATATACAATTGGATTGATAAACTAAACTACACTTGAATAAAGAACTTTAAATTCTCTTGAATCAATAAATAACATCTTTGGATAAGATGTAAGTATTCTCAATTAATAATTCAAGAGTTTTTAACTTGAAATAAGAATTGTGTGGTACAGTAAGAAGAAAAAATATTTTCTGTTTAAGAAAATATGGCTTTCTGAAATGTAATAATGTTTGATTCAGTTCCAGAAAATTTTATTTATTATTTATTAAATATTTCCTTGAGTCAAAATTTCATTATTAATGTTTCGAAATATTTTACGTTGGTCCAAAATAACATTTTAATTATGTTTGTGTCATAGATTTCTAGTTTTTGAAGACGTACAACATTACAATAAAACAATTTTTTTCTCGTTTTGTTTTGTGTTTTGTTGGATTTAGATAATTTAATTTAGAAAACAAGAGTAACGTAGTCTAATATTAACACGAATTAATTTTGTTTTAATCAAAACATTTTGTTTTGAGATATTGACCTTGAACTCAAGATTTTTTTTGTTGGTATGCGCAGCGCGCCACGCTCGTTTTCTGCCGTGCAGTGGCAGTTGCAGGTGTGCAGGTCGCAGCTTGTCTGTTTTGTTTACATTATTTTCTTTCAGTTTCACCTATTTGAGGTTCGCCGTTCGTGAGTTCTTTTGTACTACAGGTACGGTAGTACTATTAGTTATTCTGTGCTACAGGTAGTCAAATTTAACACAGAGTTTTGTTTAATATAATTGTTATTGGAGTTAAATAAAGTTCAATCTCTCAAAAAGAAGGCCACATGGATTCTGTTGTGGAAGTGCCTACTTTGTGGGGAATTCGTGAAGATGTAATAAAACATTTTTTGGGTAAGTATGCGCTTATCTATTTAGTGCCTTACGTATAATACTTAGATACAAACCGACCGTACCACACCGGTACGTGCCGGTACATGTGATATCCTCAAGCAGAACTCCTGGCAAGCGACTGTTTAATTGGTAGGCCCAGCAGTGATATAGGCCTGGTGGTGATGGTGACACTTCTATTATGTACTATATTTTATTGTTTTTTTTTTCAGATAACGATATAATTGAACACTATCTAAAACTAACCCAGGAAATTTTGAAAGAATTATGTCAAAAGTATTACGAAACATATGGTTTCCTCGACAACAGCAGAAGGAATCGGTTGACGGATGTAATAATAAAACATTTAAATACATACATTGTTAATTGGTAAGTAAATAAAAAACCTTAATGTAAATTGTAGTGCTCAATAATATTATACCAGATAATATATGTTGCCCAGGAATAATTGTTGTATTTTATTTATTTGTTTACTCAAAGTCCAAGTCAAATATTTTTATTCAAATAATTTTTTTTACCTACTACCCATTTAGGACGTCTATTTTTAGCGTCTATTTTTGAATGGGCGCAAGAAACTCCACAGCTTTAATATAATATTTATCAACATTTACAAAATTATATGCAGTTACCAAGTTATACAGTTTAGAAAACCTTAACAATATTTTATTGTACACAGTATTGGCAATAAATTATATTCTACTCGATTCTATTTCTTTAGGTAAATTCTGGTTGTATAGCAAAACATTAATTTTTTTTTCTTTCAGTCGAATAACTTATGAAGAATACAATGTAATTGCAGCAAAAATAATAACATTGTTCCCAAAGGAAACTATAGGCACAATCTTTTCAAAGCCTATAAGAAAAATTAATTCTGTAGATGGGCGTTCTACAATAGCACAAGGAAAATTAGTTATCAAAGTTCGCAACCTCCTCTATAAATATGGAGATCGCAATAGAAAATGTGACTGTGAAAATGAATCACCAGCAAAGATAAAAGGAACTGAGGAGTTGCAAAGTAATATTGAATGTTTTTATTTTTTTATATTTTAATACTATGCCCTATGGTCTATGTCCAGTACTGGACTAAGCCTGTCGATGAAGTCTATGTTGCACTAAAAGTTACCAACTTACTTTTTTTTTAAGATATACATTCTCGAGACAAACTGTGGCTAAACTCCAATTCGGCACCTTGGGACCATTTGCTACAAAAATGGAAGGCCACATTTAGCCTCAGAAGGAAAGGGGAACATAAAAGTGTGATCACGAATTCTTACAGGAATGGAAAATTTTGTCAGATCCACGGAGTGACGTATTGGTAAGACACCTTAAAATAGAAAATATTAAATGCTGCCTGTTTTTAAAGTTTTCATTTAGAGTATCAATTCTAATTTACAGTATTAATGATTACCTACTTTCCAGATAAATCTTGACTTTGACTTGCTGTATCCAGAAAAGGAAATAAACTGTTTATTAAACTGGAATTCATTTTATGAAAAATTAATACGATTGAAACCAACACGAGATGGAGGAGTTATAAACCTTAAACAGTCATTGCAGAACATCGAAGAATACCGTAAGTACAACCATTTACTTATATATGATTCAGTTTCATTCTCGGACAATGTTCACTCAGGATACCTATAATATAAACTGTTTCTTGATTGTTTCAGAAAAACTTCCTGCTCAAATAAAGATACTCGCACATGTAGTGCCTCCTAGGGGAATTTTATTACCAAATATTAGATTGTGATTTCGATATATACCTATTTAGTAATATATTATAATATGAACATAGGAAATTATATTGAATTAAAGATTTAACGATATTGATGATGAACGAATTCGTATTACGAAAGATATTGATGTTTGTCTATTTTCGTATTTGCTATAATAAAAAAAACTAATAATATCATGATAATCTTAGTTTATATTAATATATTATGAGTAATGAAGAATTTGTCCATTTCTATGTAAATATATGCACACATAATTGAAAATTTTGTTTTATTATAGTATTTTAGTAACGTTAGAGTGACCCTACTCGCTGTTGATCTACAATGTTCCATTGTGTAATGTTTTAGAAAATAATTTTATGCCAGGGTAATTTCTTGATAATTTCGTTAAAGTTTATTATTTAATATTATAATACATAAAGAGTATATAGTCACCTCACCACGGAAAGTCGGTATTTCTTCAGGCACTGTGCGGATGTAACAGTAATATAGTGTAGCATCTTTTTAGGGAGTGAATGTACTCATTTACACGAATCACATAGGTAAATGTGTAATGCACTCCAAAAAGTGATGCACATTCCTGTTACACCCGTATAAGTAGGTACTTACTTATTTCAAAGAAATGACATGACTTGAATTAATTAAACCCAACGCTTTACCTAAGACAGTTAAATCTTATTTTAAAAGTATAATCGTAATAATATTAAGAAAAATATCCTTATTTCAAAGAAAAGATATAACTTAAATTAAGTAAACTCCATGCTGTAATTTAGACAGTAAAATCTTTTTGTAATACTTTAGTCTTATTAATATTAAGTAAAATAATCTTGGTTCAAAACATAACCATTTGGGCATAGTAAAATTTACAACAACTTTTTAAGAAATTCTGTTTCAGTGTAAATAAATATTATCTTAATTTTAGATTCTCAATGATTGAAGTCAAGAGAAAATAAATATAAATCCAATAAATGATCTCTTCATTTATCATTGCACATTCTCAACCTTAGTCAGTAAATGCATGTAATAATGAAATATTTTCTTGAAACAAGAATAATATATTTTATTTTAAGTAATTTGTGTCTTTAAGGAAATAACAAAAACATTCACTTGAACAATTTTTTTTATTAGCTATGAATTCATCTGTAATTCTTGAGTGAATTAATTTAATTTATTGCATTAAACATTTTTGTCTGGTTACAAATAAACAATTTTAAGATATTTTTTTGCTGCTAACAAGTAAATATTCTCTAACGTCTATAGGGAGGAAATCGTATTCTTGGAGTTAATAAATTTGCTTTGATGCAAAGCAATTTGTCTTATTCAAAGAAATCTGTTTTTACCGTGTATCAGGAAGCATGCTGGCTTTCCTTTCGATGTTCCTGCTTGTTGCCGTCATAATAACCATACGTTACTGTGTGAAATGCTTTAACAAGAGAGTGCACTGTGGAGTCGACGCTGGAGTGGTGCTAATGCAGAAGCTGTCGCCGGAGTACCCGGAAAGGATCAAGGAGAGAGCGTAATAAGCGGTTAGCGGTAAAGTGAACAGTGCTAGTGATGAGCGGTAAAAATGTGAGCCATGAAAAGTAAAGTCAAAGTGTGTTTTGTGTTGTGACCAGGTAGATATACTATGAACATTAAGCCATGTTATTTTATTCAAGTAAGCCTAAAATATAATAGTACCTATTTTATTATGTAAAATATGTAGTTTGTGCCACAATTGTTACTTTTATAGTGATGAATGGCAGATTATATAAAAGAATTTAATAGCAAATTATTTGACATAAGAAAATATTTAATAAAAATCGGTCCAAAGAGACGAAGAGGTGAAATATTAGATAAAAAGTTGAGAGAGGCCAACGAATTAAATAGTAGATTGTACACCAAGGGGATAAAGCACTGTATTATGTCACGGGCGCGATATTTGAATCCTGAGCGTAACGAAGGACTCCAGATTTAACTCCCGAGCGTAGCGAGGGGGTTTTGAGTTGATTCCCGAGCGAAGCGAGGGAATTAAAATGGAGTCCTGAGAGCAGTGAAGGATTTAAGCGCGCCCAAGGCAAAATCAGTTTTATCCCTGAGGAGTATACTCTACTTTTCTCACCTTTTGCGAGACAATAAAAACCAAGGCTACTAGAAAAAGTATTTTATTTATTAAAATACTATTTTCATTACTAATTATATATAATTGGCACAGTAAATAACAATAAAAAGTAAATTAAAAATTAAAATTGATGTTTGATACATTAGTCCAGTTATGTAAAGATATGGTTATATTTTTTGGTACGCTTATGTTAGTTGAGGTGGAATTTATTTGAGTAGCAGCACCCAATACATCAGAACCTTGCGTGTGAGGGTCGTTTGGCACAGTAAAGGTTGGGGAAGGTGGTGCTTGAGGCAGTGGGCTTGACGGGATATATTTTGAGCTAGATGGCTGTGGTGGCAAAGGTTTCCAAGGATCATCAATAATGGACGTAGTTTTCAGATGAATGTTGTCACCAATAGTCGTATGTATGTTGTATGTTATCGTGTTTATAGTCGTATGTATGTTGTATGTTATCGTGTTTTTGTTTTGTATGGAATTCTCTATGTAGCCCTCCGCTACTGCATCGGATTTCCAGCCACCATGACGTTTTATCTGGGCCATATCTGCTCCTGAATCTGCCAACAGACTTGCCGATGTTCTCCTCAAACAATGACCCGTATAGAGCTCGGGATTTTGCAATTTGAGGTATTTTGCAATTTCTTTTGGCATGGCGCTGATTTTATTCTTGCCAATGACTTGCCTGGTGCATTTGCCATTACTGTAACCGATAAAAAATCTGTTGGTGTTTATATTAGAGGGGCGCAGAGCTTGGTACTTTTCAACAATTCTTGCATAATCTTCACGAACTATGAACGAACGTTCTCTATTTGTTTTGGTATCTGGTAAGTTAATCAGCAATAAATCTGCATGTTTTTTGATATCATTGACTTTTATGTTTACGAGTTCATTTCCACGACATGCGCCATTCACTCCAAAAATCAAGGCTACCTGTAACAAAAAATAGGATTGTGAGTAAATAGATAGTTACACTACTACATTTGTTGACCTTTATATTATAAAAAAAGCTTGCGACAAAACCTTAGAATGTGTATTTTTTAAATGTGTGCCATTTAAATACCCTTTTATTCATTAACTATTTTATAGAGCTATTATAGGTAGGTACTAGAAACGTAACTAAAAAGTAGGCAGTACTCATACTTACTTTCATGGCCAGAAAGCTGTGATCAGGAGCCTCATTCAGAAAAGTTTCCACATCTTGCGCTGTCAATACTTTTGACTTCTTTGCTCGATGACCATCTGATTTCCTCTTTAAAAATGCCAATAACTTGCTATATGTATTTATCTTAATGTCGTGTTTGATGCTTATTGTTAACCTGAGCATCGAATAGATACACGGCTGCTGGACTTCTTTGTACACGATAAATACTCGAAATAAACAAGAAGCACTGACTCCGACACAGACTTTGCGCCTTTTGCAGTTTTCCATTTGTGGAAATCGTCGTAAGCTTTCAAGTATTTTTCCTTCGACTTCTCTGGTAGTAGGTTATTAACAATACCTAAGGCGTCTAATTTAATGGACTCCGGAGTTAAATCACTTTCGTCACTCGACATTTTCTTAATGTTTTATTCTGTCTTCTTTTGCAGTTTTGTCTGATACTGATTGCACCGTATTGAAATACTCGCGGCTTTTGTTTTAAGTATTGATTTTTTTTCGTTCGGCTTGCCGTGGCGTGATTTTCGAATAAGTTCGATTTTTAAATAAATGAGGCGCGGCGCGCGCCGCCGTCCACCTCCTCGCCGTCGGCCACCAGCAGCTGCAGCAGCCGCGCGGCGCGCGATTTTGACGAAATTAGACTTTAAATGCATAACAATAAGAACTAAGAGAAGTGAGAATCACATTACTGCCCGGCGGGTTATAATGAAATTCAGTACAACATTACACCCCGGCAAAAGACAAGGGCTATAATGATTTACTTTGAGTAAGGTTTGCATGGTATATAATGAGGCATTGTCGAGCAGGTGGTGTGAAAATATCTTTATAATAATTATATAGAAAAAATAAGTAAGGTCTTAGACTTTAAAGACGAACAAAAAAAAATTATAATTGAATGTAGTAATAACTTTTCAAACTTATTTTCTGAAGTTCTAAGTTTATGTAAGGTCTGCCTTGAATCGGATCGAAAGGATACCGAGGGAAATACAAAAGAATTAATTGATGGGATAGAGTACTACGAAACTACTTTAGACGAGGCATCCAAGACGAATCTAATATCGTTCGTTTTAAAAACGCGTCTATCTCAGGGAGCTAAACTAAAATTGTCTAATTCATATTTGTCTGTCAAGGATTTGTTAAAGAATATGCGACAGGTGCTGTTGACAAAAAAGCTGCGACGGCCATACATACGAGACTACAGGCAGCGAGACAAGGTGATAACTCTGTTGCGAATTTAGGTAAGCAAATTACTGAGTTATTCGTAGACTTAACGGTTTCGCAGTCCGACGGCGACACTAACAGTTATAATATTTTACGGCCCATTAATGAAAAGATCGCAATTAAGCGCTTTGCGGACGGACTACGAAATCGTAGACTAAGCACGATAATAGCAGCCCGTGACTTTCAGAATCTAAAGGACGCGGTTCAGGTGGCCCAGGAGGAAGAAATATCTTCCCCGGGAGCATCTTCATCCGCTGACGTGGTAAGCATGTACCATTGTAAGCGTAGGTATCATACAAATTATGCAAACAGGATAACTACTGGCCGAGGCGAGCGTGTAAGGGCGCGTTACGCAGGCCGACCTCCAAGGGGGTACGTCCGAGGACGTTCCCGCCCGAACATGCATTATCAAGGGCATTCGCAGAGGTTTTCAAGTCGCGGCAACGGTGGTTATAGAGGTAGGTATAATTATAATTGCAGAACTTCAGCGCCGGGAAACGTGCATACTATGACTCATGATCCCGAGGCGGCATCAGGTAACGAGTACACGGAGCAACCAAATACAGAAACGTTGAATCATTTTTTTCGTGAATAATTATTCGTGTACAGTGAATAAACTAAACAAAGTATTACTTTATCTAGGTCATCTAAGGTGTAACTGGTTAATTGATACTGGCGCGTCTTTATCCGTAATTAAACGAGAGGGAGCCTACCTAGCCTAGAGAAGCCTACACATTCCATTCCATAAAGAAACACTTAGAATAAACGGAATAGGCGGGTCTGTGATCTCGGATGGTTATGTTTATTTAAAGTTGAGAATTAATAACTTTGTCTTTGAGAACAAATTTTATGTTTTTGAAAAATTGCCGTGCAAAACAGATGGAATATTGGGTCAGGACTTTTTAGTAAAGCATCATGCTATATTAAATTATGAACTGAACACATTGAAATTAAATACGAGTTATGGGAAATTCGTAGAATTAATTTTTTTTTGTATTAGGCACTCCTATCTGCCAGTTGAGCTAATGAGGACTATTGTAGTACCTATAGTGAAAAATAAGACCGGAGATATATCTGACAAGACAAATTATAGACCCATATCATTGGCTACCGTTATGGCTAAAGTGTTTGACGGTTTGCTGGGGCGACGGCTTAGTAACAGCATAAAATTAAGCGATGCCCAGTTTGGTTTCCGTCCGGGGCTTTCGACGGAGAGTGCTATTCTGTCGCTGAAGCATACCGTGAGATACTACACTCAGAGATGAACCCAGTGTATCTGCTTTTCTGGATCTCTCCAAGGCATTCGATCTGGTTAACTATGACTTACTATGGAACAAACTTCGCAATATAGATGTTCCTTCGGAATTAATCTCCACCTTAAAATACTGGTATGGTCATCAAGTTAACCAGGTCAGTTGGCCTGGAGAGCTGTCTGACGAGTATGCGCTGGAGTGTGGAGTGAAGCAAGGCGGGCTGTCGTCTCCTGTGCTGTTCAGCCTATACGTTGACGGGCTCATTGGTGCACTCAGCGACACCAAGGTGGGCTGTTCTGTTGACGGACAAATGGTCAACAGCATAAGTTACACCGATGATATGGTGTTGCTGAGTCCATCGGTGAGTGCGTTGCGTAAACTTGTGGCTGTATGTGAGGCTTATGCCGCGGAGCATGGGCTTCGTTATAACACCAAGAAGAGTGAGCTTGTAGTGTTCCGGGCTAGTAGAAGGAAACCCTTGGTGGTGCCTCCGGTTAAGGTTCTCGGTGTGCCACTAAATAGAGTGTTACAGTATAAATACCTGGGTCACATTGTAACAGATGATCTCAGTGATAATTGTGATATCGAGAGAGAGCTGAGAGCATTGGCAGTTCGATGCAATATGCTCGCCCGCAGGTTTGCTAAGTGTACTAGAGATGTTAAAATCACTCTTTTTAAGGCGTTCTGTCAAACCTTTTACACTTGCAACCTGTGGTGTGACTGTACGCAGAAAATCTACAATGCACTCCGCGTGCAATATAATAATGCCTTTAGGATGCTGATGGGCCTCCCCAGATTCTGCAGTGCCTCGAGCATGTTTGCTGAAGCTGGTGTTGTTGATTTTTACGGCATCATAAGGAAGCGAATAACGTCAATAAAATGCAGGGTAAGGGGGAGTTCTAATGACATCCTGGCGGTAATAGCAAAGAAATTGGACTGTCCCATTCTTAGGCATTGGAACCGAGTACATACGGGTGGGACTTTCAAATTTTTAAATTAGTGTGTTCTTTGGTATTTGTTGTTTTTTTTTTTTTAGTAAGTACCTATGTTACTATGTATGGACTAAGTGGTCTGAATTAAATGTTTTATTATTATTATTATTATTAATTAAACTTTAGTTTTTTGGATAGACAGAATTCTTATGGTAGTTCGAGTTCCTTAACAATACCAGCGCGCAGCGAGTCCATACAATATATAGATACCACGTTTATTGGCGATTGCGTAGTGAGTAATCAGGAAGTATGTGAGGGAGTTTTCTTAGCTAACACTATTTCTTCACAGAAAAACGGGAAGATACCTATTAAATTGTTAAACACAAGAGAAACCGATGTAACTTTAAATTATTTTAATCCATATTTAACCAAATTAGAAGTTTATTACGTTTGCCAGTTTAGTAAGTCAAATATAAACTAGGTAGGTTTTATTATTAATTAGGTAGCTTGACAACGGAAGAACAAAAGTCTATAGAAAATATTTGTGCCAAGTTTCCCGATGTTTTTCACTTACCCGGAGATAAATTAGGCACAACTCCTTTGTATGAACAAACTATCGAGATTAAATCGAATAGCACCCCGGTTTATGTAAAACCGTATCGGTTACCGCAGACACAAAAAATCGTAATTGATAAACAAATTAAAGGGATGTTAGAAGACGGAATAATAGAAGAGTGTAGGAGCGCTTGGTCAAGTCCATTGTTACTAGTAACGAAAAAACTAGATTCTTTAGGTACTAAGAAATGGCGAGTAGTCATTGACTATCGCAAACTAAATGATAAATACAGAATGATAAGTTCCCCCTCCCAAATATATCGGACATTCTAGATTCCTTGTCAGGTGCCGAGCGCCGCCGCCGTCGCGGTTGTCAGCCGCGAGCGCAGTCCCTATGCCCCGCGCGCCTGCCCCCGCTGCCGCCGCCACCGCCACCTCGCTGCCTGCGCCTGCATCGCCGGCCGTGACGACGCAAGCGCCTATCACGTGTGCGCCCGTCAACTGTCGACGCCGCGATTTCGCCGCTGTTGCCGCCAATACAAAAATACGGTCGCAGCGACCTGTCGCCGAAACAAAGGCAGCGTCACGAAACATCGCTCACCCGGATCAAGACGAGGATGGCTTCGTCGTGGTTCGAAACAAGAAGCGATGTCATCAGCGAGCAAGCCAGAACCGTTGCGGTACCGCACCGACAGGACCCAACTTCCTGCTGCGTGCTGCGACACCGACCACGGCCATGTACCTGTCTCGCCTGCATCACACCACCACATCGCAGGAGGTAGCAGAGTTCATACGAATGAAGTCTAACTTTAATTTGAGGATTGGACCGCTGGAGTCGCGCCATAATACGAGCTTCAAAGCATTTGTGGTGCGAGTCCCGACATCAAAGCTGGACATCTTCATGAAGGAGGACTTCTGGCCGAAGGGTGTAGTCTACAGGCGCTTCCAAGGAAAGTTGCCTGTTGCTACCAAGTTAGCACAGTAGGTGCTAATCAAATAATACTAACATAGTTACTAAGTTATTTTATATACTAACAAAAATTGTTTTTTTTTTGTATGTATGTTAGTCTGTAAGGTATTTATTATATGGGCCGCTCTGTATTTTTACCATTTGTTACATTGTTTGTTGCCTGAAATAAAGATTTATTATTATTATTATTATTATTATTTCTCGCACCTTGATTTATACCAGGGCTTTTATCAATTGAATTTACATAGAGATAGTAGACCGTATACAGCGTTCACCAACAAAAATCAGTATCAAATGACTAGGCTGCTTATGGGCCTAAAAACAAGCCCAAGTGCCTTCTCTAGAATGATAACCGTAGCAATGTCTGGACTGAACTATGAGCAATGTATGATTTACCAAGACGATTTAGTTTGCATTGGTAGAAATTTGGAAAATCATAACAAAAACTTGATGGATATTTTTATTCGCTTGAGAAAAGTCAACCTTAAGTTGAATCCCGCCAAATGTAATTTTTTAAGAAAAGAAGTTTTATTTTACGTAGTCTCAGAAAAAGGTATTTTGCCAGACCCCAATAAAACGAAAGTTTTGGAAAATTATCCCACTCCTAAAAACAGTGACGACGTCAAGCGGTTCGTTGCATTTGCGAACTACTATCGCAAGTTTATTTCGAGATTCGCGGAAAAGGCATTTCCACTAAACAAATTATGTTGCAAATATGCTCCATTTGTGTGGACCGAAGAATGTGAAAAATCGTTCCAAATTTTGAAAACAGCATTAGTAACCCCACCAGTCTTAACAACTTTATTTTTGATTTGTAAAATAAAACACTTTTATTTTACAAACCGACGCATCAGGCATAGCTTTAGGTTCCGTGTTGTGTAATAGTGACGGACGGCCAGTGGCGTATGCAAGTCGCAGTTTAAATAAGGCTGAAATGAACTATCCGACTATTGAGAAAGAGCTCTTGTCAATAGTATGGAGTGTAAAATATTTTAGGCCTTATTTATTCGGCAGACAATTTAAAATTCAGACAGATCATAGACCTCTAGTTTATTTATTTGGCATGCGAGACCCCTCAAGCAGGCTGTTAAAGTTTAGATTACAGTTAGAGGAATATAATTTTCAAATAGAATATATAAAAGGGAATAAAAACTCCGCGGCAGACGCTCTCTCACGTATAATTATTACGTCTGAGGAATTAAAAAATATGAACGAGCATATCGTTAACGTAGTAACAAGAGCGCAAGCGAGACGAATAAGGGACTCGCAAGGGCATCAAATGACGACAAACTCACCGGTCAATAATAATTTCATCAATTCAAGGTCTGATCAACCGAGAGTTGTAGACATTATTAAAAAACCGACGAATTTGAAGGAACTAGCTTTGACAAATAATAAAAAATTAATGAAATTAGAAAAAGAAGGATTAATAAAGGAAAGGTCAAAATATTTTATATACGTACCCAGTAGTTCAAGTGTTTACTTTAACAGCTTATCTCGATCGCCGATCACGCGAGACGTATTGGTGAGAGATCTAGTTTGTTTGTGTAAAAAATTAAATTTAAAGGAGCTTTGTGTGTTAAGGAACGAAAATAATATAGATTTTATAACTAGGATACTAAACGAAATAAAGAGATATAAAGATTGGACCGGTCCCCGATTGTGTAGTTTAAGAAACATTCAAAGATTAAATAATAAAGACGACGTACGTGTAGTTATTAATGATTTTCACCTATTGCCTACATGTGGCCACGCGGGCATTAGGCGAATGTCTAATAATATTAGGAAATTCTATTATTGGCCGGGAACGGACAAAGATATAGTGGAATTTGTAAATAAATGCAGTCAATGCAAAACGCAAAAACAAGCACTTAAAACAAAACAGCCGATGGAAATTACTAGTACATCGAATTATGCGTTAGAAAAAGTTTTTTTGGACATCGTAGGGCCATTGCCAAAGGACAACAACAGATATGTTTACGTGCTCACCTTACAATGCGAACTTTCTAAATTTATAGAGGCCTACCCATTACATGCAAAAGATTCAGAGACAGTAGCGCGGGCATTTGTAGAAAATTTTATTTTAAGATTTGGATTTCCCACGAGAGATAGCAACTGATAGAGACACCGAGTTTATCTCCACGACTATGCAGCAGATATGCAATTTATTTAAAATTAAGAAATTATCGTCAACGGCGTACCATAATGAATCTATCGGAGCGTTGGAAAATACACATAAGAGTTTGGGTGCGTACTTAAGGATACAATGTGAAAATAATTCCAGTTCATGGAGCAGCTGGCTTCCTTATTGGTGCTTTTGCTATAATAACACCGTTCACAGTGAGACCAAGTATACTCCGCACGAGTTGGTCTTCGGTAAGTCATGTATGTTACCAAATAACCTCACCAGCGATGTCGTAGATACAATTATGACAATTACCCATCAGAACTAAAGTATAGACTACAGGTAGCACAAAAAGACGCAAAAATTAATTTGATAAATAGTAAAATAAAAAGAAAAATAAATTACGACACTGCTATAAACCCTGTGTCCTATAAGATAAATACATATTTACTGTTAAAAAATGAAACCGGAAATAAGTTCGAGAAAGTGTATAATGGTCCTTATTTAATATTAGAAGATTTAGGTTGTAATGTGATAATTCTAAAGAACAGAAAAACCGAAATTGTCCATAAAAACCGCACGAGAACTTATTATCTTAAATTGTATACTATTTTTATATGTAAGTAACTGTGACCCCTCTAACTTTAGACCAATTTTTGTGTTACCCACATTTAGTAAAATATTTGAAAAGATAATTCTAGACCAAATTCAAGTTCATTTTTATAGAAATAAACTTTTACATTCTAGACAATATGGTTTCACTAGGGGTCGCTCGACTACTGACGCTGGTGTTGAGCTTTTACTTCAAATATTTAATGCCTGGGAGGATTCACACGATGCCGTAGGGGTTTTTTGTGATTTATCCAAGGCCTTTGATTGTGTTTTACATGAAACCCTGGTCAGGAAGCTCTACCACTATGGAATTAGAGATGCATCACTGAATCTTCTTATCTCATATTTGAGTGATAGGGTTCAGAGGGTTGATGTTAACGGTAAAAGATCTCCGGGATCGGTGGTTACAATGGGAGTTCCACAGGGTTCAATTCTTGGTCCTTTCTTATTTTTAATTTATATTAACGACTTGCCTTACTTTGTAAAAAACAAACATGAGATAGTATTGTTTGCAGATGATACCTCACTTTTATTCAAAGTGAAACGACGACAGCCGATTGATGACGATGTGAACAATGCTGTCTCAAAGATAGTTCATTGGTTTAGTGTTAACAATTTGCTATTAAATGAACAAAAAACCAAATGTATAAGATTTGTATTACCCAACGTTAAGGAGGTAAAAACCAGTGTAAAAATTAAAGATGAGAATGTGGACCTTGTGGACACTACAGTGTTTCTAGGCATTACGTTGGATGCAAAGCTACAGTGGGGCCCACATATAGATAAATTGTCGAGTAGACTGAGCTCTGCGGCTTATGCAGTAATGAAAATTAGTCAGATCACTGACATTGAAACAGCTAGACTTGTTTACTTTAGTTATTTCCATAGCGTAATGTCGTACGGCATTTTACTGTGGGGCAATGCTGCCGATATTCAAACTATCTTTGTGCTGCAGAAGCGGGCTATTCGAGCAATTTATAATCTAAAAGCTGGTAATTCTCTTAGGGAGAGATTTAAAGATATTAATATAATGACAGTTGCATCACAATATATTTACGAGAACCTAATGTAGTATGTATATAAAAATATTGAAACTTTTTTTAAAAACAGTGATATTCACAATGTAAACACTAGAAATAAAAACAAACTAGCAGTACCTAATACTAGGCTCCACAAAGTAAATAATTCATTTAGAGGCCTGTGTGTACGTTTTTACAATAAAATTCCAAGTAATATCCAAAAACTAGATATTAATAAATTTAAAATCGCTATTAAAGAAAAGCTTTATAAAAAAGCTTATTATAAAGTGTCTGATTACATTGAAGACAAAACAGCATGGGTTTAAAATGCTCCAATCTATTTCTAATCCAAAATATTGTTAAGGTTTTTTAAACTTGTATAACTTGGTAACGTAACGGCATATAATTTTGTAAATGTCGTTACATATTGAATTAAAGCTGTGGAGTTTCTTGCGCCCATTCTTCTCCACAGCTAAAAAATAGACTTCCTGAATGGGTAGTAGGGTAGGTAAAAAAATTATGGACGATTCAAACAAAAACACAAGCACTTTAAGCACTTTTCTAAAGTTTATTTGAATAAAGAATATTTGACTTTGACTTTGTGTTTAAAAAAAATGCTTATTTTTATCTTTATGTTATATTATCTTTTAATCGTAAGATGTTTATTTGATATTTTTTTTATTTTTCCATAGTAGTCTGGATACCAAATAAAATATACTTAATTGTTAAGTAACATTTTATTTTTTCCCTCCAGGGGAGGTGTAGTGTATAGATAATCATATATTGTACTTATGTTACATGTAATCCCTATTATTATGAAATACATCCAGTTCTAATCGCACGACTCGTTGTTTCACTCGTCTCCACGGCGCCCGTCCTTACAATGGTGAGTTTTTATATGTAATAAAATTATATATGTCAGCCTTAGTTTCACTTCTTATTTATTTTTACAATGGCTCCAGATGATAAAAAACTTTCTATTTATTATCAGAATGTACGTGGACTTAGGACAAAATGTTTAAATCTTTACAATCAAATTGCGAGGTATAACTATGATGTTCTTTTATTTACTGAGACATGGCTTCAGGATGACGTCCTTAGTTCTGAATTATGTGATAATCGATATGACGTCATCCGTTTTGACCGTAACTTGGCACAAACACAGAAAAAAACTGGCGGTGGAGTAATGGCATGCGTTAAAAGTGGATGTGGAGCTAAACAAAGTCATACATTTTTTTCTAGTTTTAACACTGAGTTGCTCTGAGTGAAATTGGCACCAACGGTAACTTAAATATTATCTTGACATATATACCCCCTAATCCATGCAACATACCATTACAATTAAATGAGGTAAATAACTTCATTACATTGTTGAATGAGCGGCATCCTTATGACACCTACCTCTTGGTGGGTGATTTTAATCTTTCTTGCCTTAAGTGGCATGATGGACGTTACGAATTGCTCCATAACGTAAATGTCGAAATGCAGGATGCCTCACAATCGTTTTTAGAGAGTATGACTTACTTTGGCTTAACACAATTTAATTACATTCTGTATAATAACGGGCGTACACTGGACTTAGTATTTTGTAATCTAAATACAGAGGTTTCGAGACCATCACCTCTCTTGACTGAAGACAAACATCACCCGGCTCTGTATATTGTAACTCCCTTTAAAGAGGCCTTAACATTGCGACGTAATTTGCACAATTGTGACTATGTTGCTATGAATAACTTCTTGGGGCAAATTGATTGGGATAGTCAACTGTGTGATGTATCGATAAATGATGCTTTGAATTTGTTTTACAGTAAGTTGGAGGAATGTTTTGACCAGTACGTACCTCAAAAAAGTAAAAACCATAACAAAAATAAGTATCCCAAATGGTATAACTCTGCATTAATTAAAATAATTCGCGAAAAGAGCAAGGCCCACAAAAAATGGAAACGGTATAGAAATCCACGGGACTAGGTACCTACGATGAGTTTTCTTTGCTCCGTTCTCGTGAATGGCTGGTTCAAAAACAGTGTTTCGATAAGTATATCTGTAGTGTAGAGGACGGGATTCGTTATGCTCCCAGAGTTTTTTGGTCTTACGTTAAGTCCAAGCGTGGTGGTTTTCAATATCCAAAGCAATTTAGTTATCAGGGTAGGCCAATTACAGAGGGTTCCTTCTGGATGGGTTTTTTCGCGGCTGGTCACCTCACTACAGTACACGTACTAAACTACGCTCTCGTTAAATTAATTAATCTTTTGATAATTACCGATTCTATTATGCTTAAAGTGTCTAGAAGTGTAAAGCGTAAGCGAAATAAGCTATAGTATAATTGTTGGCGATTTCTATCAGTTGTGGAGCTCCAAAACACTCAAGATAAGTCTGATTTTTCTACCAACATATTAGAAAATGTGTGGTGCCGGGAATAAAGAATTGCACCACCCCATCTCTTCCCGTGGGTGTCGTAAAAGCCGACTAAGGGACCATTTCCAGAGGATGGGCAGCAGCATCTCTCTGAGGTTACCCTCAACCTACTGCGATCGCCAACCCGCCTGCCAAGCGTGGCGATTACGGCAAATACCCCTCATATCCTTGGGGGAGGCCTTTGTCCAGCAGTGGACGTCTTTGGCTGAGATGATGATATTAGAAAATAAATTGAGGAGATACAAATACCCTCAAATTTTTTAACTATCTTCAGTGTCAAAGTCGATTGACATTGTCAAAATTGATTTTGTCAAGCGTCAACTGTAACTCACAGTTGAATATTTCATATTGACAACCACGAAAAAGTTGCCACTCTAAAAAATATTCCGAATAATAGGGAGATAGTAGTCTAATATGTCAGCAAAACCAAAAGTAAAAAGATCGTTAACAGTATCCTGCCACATATGTAAAAACGTAGTTGATATAAAGAAAACTATATTATGCATGACTTGTAAGAAAAGATTCGAATTTGACTGTGTTGGCTATTCCGAAAAACTGTATAACTTGAAAATAAATAAATCTGATAACAGTTGGAAGTGCAACACTTGCACTTCAAACTCTAAGTCTGAGCAACACAAGGTTCCGTTATATATTGAAGTGCCATCAACGTCGGGAACACATGAAAAATCTACACCAACTAATTATGTAACAACTAGGAAACACTATAATATCAACGTTTCGACCGAAAACTCATTCGAGTCACTTCTTGATGAAGAATTAGGTGATACACCTAATTTAAATAGAAGTCTACCAGCAAAATTAAATTACTGTAAAGAACAGGTTTCTGATTTGAAAGCAAAATTATCTGAACTGCAGACTAAATTAATATCAGCCGATAATGAAATACAAAATCTATTGTCTGAGAACTATGCATTACAAAAACAATTATCAAGCAGTAATTTGAAAATAAACAGTTTAAATATGATTTGTAAGTCGACTCCAAAAGCAGCAGCGATTAAAAAGACAAATCATAAATCATTTTCTGGAAAGACCTTAGACCTTTCAACAATTCAAGATCAAGACAGAGCGGTCTGCAATGATGATCTCGCTACATCACAAATAGATCCAAATACAATATCTGAATCTGCCAAATCTCCGCAAACCGCACAGAAATTGGATTGCAATTATGACATCCCTGTAACTATAAATGCACCAACATCTATAAAAAAGATTAATGAAATCAATAAGAAACAAGCTAGAGTTTATATATTTGGAGACGCCCAGGCCAAAGGCTTGAGGAACTTTTTACAAAGAGAACTAAGAGAGAGATATGAAGTTTTCGCTCTATTAAAACCGGGAGCCCCAACGGATATGTTACTGGAATTTTCGAAGAACATGTGTGAAGATTTCAAAAAGGATGATTTTATAATAGTGTTAACTGGTAGAAAAGATACAGATCCTGTGAAATTTGCGTTGTTTTTGTATTACTACTTATCTGAAACATTGAATAATAGATATATCAACGTTAATAATACGTTGAAATTTTATGGTACTCTACTGCCGCATGTCAAATATGTAGATTTGAAATAATCATATTTAGGTAGATCATATAACGTTCCAGTGCATATAGCAAAAAATGTGTTGCGTGAAATATTGTCAGTTGAGTACTCTATAAAGTTTCTGAATTGGAGCAATAAAAAAAAATGTCGGTTGTTCATGTTGACGGAAAAAAAATGGTCTCCACATACACTCAAACTGACAATAAGAATAACGAAAGCTTATCCTTTCGTTATTCCTGATACGATAAGTGTTCAAACAAAACCATACTTCCCTAACTCTGCTTGCTACTCTGACGATAATGCACTTTCCATTGACCACTTTCAACCTTTAATTATTGACATGAATAAAGTTACTATCTTTCATCAAAATATAGCCGGCCTTTACAACAAACTACAATTACTGGAAATTACTTTCTTAGAATTGGAAATCCTACACAAACATATTGACATTATCTGTTTTAGTGAAACTTTTATAAAAAAAGGTGCACAGGATAACATGAAAATTAAATAAGTACAAAATGGCGGCATCGTTTTGTCGTGATAAAAGTAGAGGGGGAACTTGCAAAATGGTATTAAAATCAATGGAGATAAAACCAATAAATAATATATTACCATCATTTGCAGCTACGTCATACTTTGAGTGTTGTGGTATAGAAGTTATAGGGCTTAACCTCGTAGTGATAGCTATTTATAGAATACCAGATCAATCACAAGCGCATACGGGTGTTTTTTTGCACAAGCTGGGTAGGCTTTTACATGAGATTACAAATAAGTACAAAAGAAAAAAAATTGTTATTTGCGGAGATTGGAATATTAATATTTTAAATAATAACTCTGTCACTAGGGAACTTCTCAGTACTTTGAAACATTATAACTTTAACGTACATATTAAATCTCCTACAAGAATGCACGCTTGCATTGATCAAATTGTTAGCAATCAGTCAAATGTAGAAACAGAGTCGTCTTGCTCTTTCCGATCATGATACGGCGCAAATGATAACTCTAAGCATCAAAAAGCTTAAAGCCTTTTTAACGTGGTTTGAATTCAAGAGAGACTATTGTAGAGATAATATAAAGAAATTTCTAAGTTGTGTTTCAGCTCTGTCTTTTGCAGATGAACTTAGTTGCGAATGCTGTTTAAAAGCTATTTAAACAGCATTCGGACCTTTTTCATGAGAATCTGAAACTATTTTACGACTTATGTTTTCCAATGATAAAAATAAAAAGGCATAATAGGCCATTAAAACTGAATTGGCTTACAAAAGGGCTAAAAAAGTCATGTTCAGTCAAACGCAGACTGCATTTGAAATACATATATTCAAAGATCGATAAAGACAATAATAGAAATAAATTCAAAAACCACAATAAAATTTTTAAAAAGTGTCTTAAAGCAGCTCAGAGAGTAAGTAATAAAAAATTCTTTACAGAAAATGGGAATAATCCAAGAGCCATTTGGAACAGAATTTCCGCCTCAATTGTAAATAATAATCATAATAATGACATTCATTCAATTAATTCTAATAATATTACATTTAATGAACCTGAGAAAATTTGTGAGATTTTTAATGACTTTTTTATACAAATGGATACAACTGGACAGAAAGAAACAGATAGCTTTAACATGATATATGACAATAACCCGAAAACCATTTACTTAGAGCCGGTTGATGAAGACGAAATTTTTAAAATTATCATGTCTTTAAAAAACAGCGAGTCCTGCGGTTGCGATGATTTCACAACACAAGTTATCAAAAAATGTGCATATTTTTTGTGTCGACCTCTAATGCACATTATAAATTTATCGTTTCTTCAAGGTAGTTTTCCAGATAAATTAAAAGTCTCGGTTATAAAACCTTTGTTTAAAAAGGGAGATAGACTTGATGTTAATAACTTTAGGCCCATAACTTTGGTTTCGATCATCTCGAAAATATTTGAAAAAGCTATGTGTACTAGATTAACTAACTTTTTATCAAATGTAATATATTACATCCAAATCAGTTTGGTTTTCGCAAAGGCAGCAGTACAACTTTAGCATGCTTCGACTTAATTAAATATATCGCAGATAGTATTAACGAAGGCAGTCTGGTGACTGGTATTTTCTTGGACATGACCAAAGCGTTTGATTTTGTAAATCATGCAAAGCTTCTCAGAAAGTTAGAATATTGTGGCATTAGAGGAAAGGCTTATGAGTGGTTAAGTAGTTATTTGATTGACAGGAAGCAATGTACCGAAATCACGAAAATAACTGCAAGTAAAAATCAATTGATGAAACTTAGTTTTAGATCTCAATTTAGAATAAAAAACATTGGTGTTCCACAAGGTGGTGTTATTGCACCCTTACTTTTTTTAATTTACATCAACGACCTTTCCAATGCCGTATCTTGTAAAACCGTGCAGTTCGCTGATGACACGACAATAGTGGTGAAGTGTGACAGTAAGAATTCATTTCAAGATGACATAAATAGAGCTCTGAGAGAAGTAATATACTACCTCGATGCAAATGATCTACATATAAACCTAGTTAAGTCAAAATTTATAACATTTAGATCTTATAATACTAATCCAATTCATCTCAATATTGATTTTAATGGTGTTCAATTACAAGAGGTCGACAATATAAAATTTTTAGGCATTACAATAGACAATCATTTAAATTGGAAGGAACGCATAAGTGAAATTCGTAAAAAACTAGATCGTTTTGTCCATGCGCTGAGGCGGCTAAGACAGACAGTTTCATTTGAAGCGGCGCTCACAGCTTACCACGGGTACGTGTCTTCTGTCTTAAGATATGGGTTGATTTTATGGGGAAACTCTACAGAATTTGACTGGACTTTTAGACTGCAGAAAAAGTGTATTCGCGCCGTTTGTAATGCAGAATATCTGGAAAGCTGCAAACCACTGTTTATCAAGTTAAACATACTGCCTTTACCTAGCTTATACATCCGTGAGGCGTGCTGTTTTGTAAAACAATACCCGCATTATTTTAAACGCTATTCGGAAGCTACTAATACAAAAATAAGAGCCCAATACAAACATTTACTACATCATGCTCCTTGCCGTAAATATATATATAAGAAAAATTCCTTTAATATGTGTATACAAATATATAACGCACTTCCAGAAAGCATTAAATCAATAGTCAATATTAATAGGTTTAAAGGCAAGTTGACAAGATGGTTGATTGACATGTGCTTTTATAGTGTCAAAGAATATATGGAGTTTGAACACTAGTAGTCTTGTAATTTTGAGGTACGTGTAGCTTTTAGACTAGGTACTATAAATTAATAATAATTTTACCTTTTAATTTTTTATATAATGATTGTTTTTTTTTGACATGTATTTATGTAATTAATTTTGCACGCCTGCAAGCAGGCTGAATACATTGACTTTATTTTATTGTTTAGATCCTTTGTATAATATGTATTCATGCAAATAAAGATTTGATTTGATTTGATTTGATTTCCACTATTTGTAAAGAATTTAACAACTATTTTAAAAGTATGTATTCCAGTGCCCGCTCACAAAATTCGATACCCACAAATAGTGAGGATGCATGCTGCTCATTAAGGCCTGTGCGCAGACGAGGGACTTTTCTCCGCGGACTTTTTTATCCGCTAAAATAGATCGTTTACAACTGTATCGAGTAACGCAAACAAGGGATTAAAAGAACCGCGTACAAAAAGTCCCCCGAATAACCGAGGACATGCAGAGAGCGGACCGGACAAAAGTACGGGGGAGTCCCCGAAAAAAATAGAACTCGTGTGACTAGGCAAAGCAACGCACATGGTGGACTTTAGTCTGCATTGTGCGCTTGAGAATGACGTACGTATGCACGATATGCACGACGATAAACGATGACGCAGGAAATCGATTCTAAAATTTTAATAAACGAAGTCGAAAAAATAACTTCTTTAATGATACGTCAAAAAATTAGTATCACGACCGAAATTTTAAGAAAAAGTTGTGGAACGAGGTATGTCAAGAGGTTTATTCCTCTTCTGTTTGGGACTTATTATTGAACGAAGAAAAATTATTAAAATATTGTATAGCAATTTACAACAACAATTTTATATTAATTTAATAATCCGCTTCGTGAAGTCATAGTAAAATAAAACAAGTACCTACGGTGACTCGGCCCCCGAGCGACCAATAATTTATTGTTAATCGATCCGATGTATGGGGATGGACCCAGTATTTTCTTTTAAAATGTCTTCTTTTTTTCTTAAACTTCATGTAAATTGCAACACAACGTAACCTCTGAATATTTGCTTCCATAGCGTGCACTTCTCTACATTTCCGGGCAACAAATGATCGCCGTGTGCGTTGAGTCCGCGGTAAATCCGCGGCGGCCTTTTTATTCGCGGAGCGTACTTTTTTCTCCGCCGCGGAGACAAGTCCGTCGTCTGCGCAGGCCTTTAGACCTAATATCTGATTTGACTGTGACAAGGGATGATGTGTTGGATATGCTTAAAGCTTTGGATGTCCTTAAGGGCCCTGGGCCTCGATCGCGCTATTTGCCAACATCTCAAACTGACTCAAACGTTCAAACGTTAACGATAAAGTTTTGGTTCGGTTTTGGTTTAGCCGATGTCAAAAATGGTATCGCGCAAAATTTTCCTAACGATTAAACCAATGTCGTAGTGTTAGCGTTAGTGAATTTTCCTCAAAGTTGAATCGTTTAGTGCTTGCCACGAGTATTAAAAATACTAGGTGTGATATTTGTAATCGATACTCGATTAAGAATGTTGAAAACACCGCCACATTGTTTTAAACACGCAAAATGATGGTCTTATGCAAAATTACAAGTAGAAACTATGAAAATACTCGACAGATATTGTAAAGAGCAGGAGCTTAAAAATTATTTTCATTTTAACGTTTAAGTGTCTTTAAAAAAATATTTGTTTTTACTATAACTTAAGGATTAAGGGGGAAATTACAATTTTTTATTAATTGTCTATAAATGTTCATGAAATTAATTAATTAACACTATATAAATCACCATTTACCAAAAAAAAACTAAGCCATTGCCTGTTTGAACAAGATTCCTTTGGTCTGATCAATAAATAAATGAGAACCTGTGACATTATATTTTGTAGATACCTACCTATACTTTATGAGGTACCTACATAATTATGTAAAACAAAACAATAGTGAAAATAGTGAAATTAATTACACGGTTCGCATTGCTTGGCTCTCAAATACTCACTAAATCATAGCAATGTAAACTGAACAAAAAAATTAAATTGAATATAAACCCAAACAAAATCCTTAGACTAAAAACATCACAGCCACAGAAAGAAGGTAGGTAATGGAAGATGTAAAAGAGCAAGGACTAAGCCACCCAGTGTTTGAATCAAAGGTGTGGAATGCGAAAATGCAGTGATGAAAACAGTCTCACCCCCTTACCCCATAAGTTTGATGATGAATAAAATATTCTGATTGAACAAAGAAATGGATTATCAAAGTCGACGTGGTACCTTACTGTTGCAGGCAGAGATATTATCGTATATTTATCTACTCTCATAGTACACCACCGGGAACAGCTAAAGTTAAGTTGGTGAAATAAACATCTATTGAAGACAAGCTAGTATAATGCATAATAATTATTGATCTTACATTGGATACTCCCTGATTTCTGCGGTGCCGAAGATTATATTGTGCATGCTGAGTTGAAGCTGGTAGGACAAGGAAGCATAAAGTGTTCTTAGATAGAAGCAGAAGGCTCAATCAGATATCAATTTAGTTTGTATGTAAATTGTATGCTCGGCAAATTAAATAAATATTACCTGTCATTATTTTATTTCCATTGGCTTTAGAATGTCAAATAAAAAATTTGTATTTATTAAACGTAAATGTGACTAAATTAATAATCATTCTTTCACCTTATTTGTTTCTAGCTACTTCAACACCACAGTTAATTTCTGATATTTCCCAACTTAGTTGTAAGTGACCATAATATGAGATGTCATCTGACAAATATATTAAATAGTCTGCTGCAGAATATTAGATTTGTTGTGCCTCATTAGACAATTTAAACAATTAATTCCTTACCTTAGGCTAAGTTATTATTATAGACTGTTGTTCCCACAGTCAAACTGAAAATATACCTATTGGTTTTATGGGACTTTACTTTACTTTATGGGTACAACAAACAAACATGCCATGCCATTCCATGCTTTACAAATATTATATTTCACAAATTAATAATTCTACAGCTTTGTAGACAGTTTGGGAAAATAGTCTGAGAAAGTGGACCATTCAGGCAAGTGGTAATAATTAATTTTAATATTGAGGCTATAAAATAATAAAACACTACACTTCACAATAATATGGTAAGTATTTTTAATCCAAAAAATAATAATTTTAAAACATTGTTAAGTTGCTGACAATAGTAATGAAGCTTTTAGTATCAGAAACATAAGTACTTAGGTGAATTTTATAAAATATTTTTATTTTTATACAAGGTGGAAACTTTCAGCGGGGCAGTAAGGGGAAGTACCTTATCCGTTGCAGCTACACGAAAATGGTTTTAGGAGACTATCCATAATTTTTTAAAGAATTTTGATCCCCATTCAAAGAATTTCAAAAAAATGTATAGTTAGCAAGTAAATAGCCATTTTACACAAAAACATTTTTTGATGCCAATCAATCCTGTTTCTAATACTGATCAAAAACTTCTATGGAACCAACCATCGTTGGAGTACTCAAAAAGTCACAAATTGCAAAAAACTTTTCCCGTACATTTTGTATGAAAATTTTACGCAAAAGCTTTTTTAGTGACGGTTGAGATCTTTTTGTTGACTGAATAAAACATTACATAGATAGTACATTCGAAAATATTGAGTTCTATTCCAGAATAAAACCAATAACAAATGTTCGAAAAGTAATTTGAATCTCGCGCGCGCGCTCTATCAATCTTATCGGTGCGCCGTGCATGCGTCGGTAACAGCGGTCGGTAATGTTCGTGCTGATCTCGGTTAAATTCGTTTTCTTGAGGAAGCGCGCCGCGTTATTATTATACTGTTCGAGCGAGCGAGATAGCAATAGTCCCAAATTCCCGATAGCTCGCGTAGGTAGATACACGAAGCTTCCAGAGTCGGTTTCGAGATTTCTCCAGACAGTTTTCGACTCTATGCGCGTGGTATAAAAGCCACGCTAACCGCAGCGACCGACAGTTCGGTTTTAATTTGAGTAAAGTGTCGTTAGTTCTAGTGTAGATTTTAACTCGACTAGCCGGTGTCATAATTATAATATATTTTGATCCACATTCAACGTAGATTTCCCGTCAAGTGCCGTGTATAATTGTGTTGTGAAATCGTAAGTAAAACTGTTATTAATTTTATCTACATATTTTATCAATTATTTTTGGTAATTAATTAGGAACTGTAATTGGTTTTAGGTGCTGTGGTAATCCTAGTCAGGATTAAAACGCAACATGGACATGCCAGGAACTAGTAAAAAACGTAAGGTTAAAGATGAAAATCGGCAGTTTCAAGAAATTTGGACTGAGAAATACTTTTTTGTATGGTCGCATAACAAAGTCGTTTGTTTAATTTGCAAGAATTCTGTTGCGATTGCAAAGGAATATAATGTAAAAAGGCACTATGAAACGCAGCATCCTACTTTTACGAAGTTTACAGGCGAATTAAGAAAGCAAAAAGTTTTGTCTTTAAAACGGGAGCTTATTGGTCAACAAGCTATGTTTACAAAACCCATTCAAGATACAGAAACAGCTACAGAAGTTAGTTATGAAATTTCTCGAATGATAGCAAAGCGGAGTCGCCCCTTCAATGATGGGGATTTTGTAAAAGAATGCATAGAAATTGCCGCTAAGAAAATGTGTCCAGAAGCAGCAAAAAAGTTTGAGAAAATTCAACTGAATCGTATGACCATCCAAAGACGAATTATGTCTTTGTCAGATAATATTGCGGAACAATTAAATGAAAAAACTAAGATAATTGATTTTTTTTCATTAGCACTCGACGAATCCACTGATATTAGTTCCACAGCTCAACTTCTTATATTCATACGAGGTGTTACTCAAGATTTTGAAGTCTTCGAAGAGTTATTAGGAATGTGTTCATTGAAAGGTCAAACCAGAGGAGTTGATATACTCAATGTACTTTTGGACGAGTGTTCAAAAACTGATTTGGACTTATCGAAATTATCGGGAGTTTCGACTGACGGTGCTCCTTCGATGATTGGTGTCAATTCTGGGCTAGTTACTTTGTTGAAAAAGCATTTGCAAGAAAAAAACTTAAACGCTGAAGATCTCATGCAGTTTCACTGCATTATACACCAATAAGCCCTCTGTTCTAAAAAAATTGAATTTGAAAATGTCATGAAAGTGGTAGTTTCGACTGTGAATTTAAATTTAAATTCAAACAATTCCTTGATGACATTGAATGCGAACATGGAGATTTACTGTATTATACAGAAGTAAGGTGGCTAAGTCGTGGATTGACACTGGAACGATTTTTAAATTTAATAGAAGAAATTGATATTTTTCTGGCGGAAAAGCAAAGGGACGTCCCGGAACTTAAAAGTCCTGATTGGTTGTGTGATTTGGCTTTTTTAGTTGACATTACAAATCATTTGAATGTCTTGAACACACGGCTTCAAGGCAAAAATCAACTGATATCCCAGCTCTACGCACATGTATCATCCTTTCAATGCAAGCTGACACTTTTCAGATCGCAATTGAATTCTGGAAATTATAATCATTTTCCGAATTATAAGAAAATGGCTGAAAAATTCAAAAAAACTGCTATTAATTTCAGTTATGTAAAAAAGCTAGATATTTTGATTCAATCTTTTCAAGACAGATTTTCGGAGTTTAAAACAGTGAAACCTCTGTTGGACATATTTAGCAATCCTTTCACGATTTCAGTTGAAAATGCGCCAGAGTTAATGCAGTTAGAAATTATCGACATTCAGAACGACCAAGATTTACGCAACAAATTCAACGAAGGAGACTTGCTGAACTTTTACCGCTGCATTGATAAAAATACGTACAAAGAGTTGCGCATAAACGCTCTGAAATGTGCAAGCTTATTTGGTTCTACCTATATATGTGAACAAACCTTTTCAATCCTAAATAATAATAAAACAAAAAATCGAAACCGCCTTGCAAATGAAAGTTTGGAAGCAGTTTTACGTGTTGCTACAAGTAAATTTGAGCCAAATATAAAAAAGATTGTAAGCACTATGCAGTGCCACGCTTCAAATTAATAAATTCTTTTTCAATTTGAATACATTATTATCAATTTTTCATTGTCTTTAATTACCTATACTTCTGGTGGCCCACCATCAGTTCATAATTTGCCCGAGTGGCCCCTAGTCTTAATAAGTCTGTGCATCCATGGTCTAAGTCTTCTAAATGGTGTTCATCATCGCTGTCGTCCATATAATCAACAGTCACAGCTGGTTCATTTATAGTATCATCTGAGGTAGGGCTATCTTGCAAATTATTATGTTTTTCATAAAGCACATCACAGACCGCCAAATTGATACCATGTGCGAGACACAGTTGTTGTTCAGTGCAAACAAGCCGCCCCACCTTTATCATAACATTCGGTTCATCGGTTACAATAGCCAAGATGTCAGTTTCTAGGGAAATGTCAAATTTACTTAGACGCTCTTGCAATATACGAAGACAATTTTCAGCTGTCATACTATCGTAAATAGGAACAAGTCCTAAGTTCCAAATTTTTTTATATGAATGAACGTTGACCGCCATGTATCGTTTATTGGAAGTTGAAGTCCACTCGTCGAAAGAAAGACTAAATCTTTCACCTGCACTTTTCAAATGTTTTAATTCTGCAGTTACTTGCTTTCTGATTTTTTCACTGTAATTCATAACACGTTTTCGAACAGTGACGGCTGACTTTGGTAAATCCGTGTATTTTGCTAAGAGCAATTTTCTCAAATCATCTGAGGTTATGAATACACTGAATGGAAATCCATCTAATGCAATCATTCTTGCCAAAATATCATCCAGGCTATCGTCGGCACTTTTAGTAAAATAATCATCTAACTTTCGCTTGGCTGGCGGCGGTGCTGTGTTCAGATTTTCAGAATCTTTTTTTTTTTTTTTTATTTTTTTTTATTTTTTTATTTATGAACATAGAATCAACAGCACTTTATAAACTAAATTATTACATAGTATACTTAACCTACTGCCAATTACAGATTCTTACTTTGTAACACAATATATTTAATATGTCGCTTAAGCGAAAGTGAAAGCAAAACAGACAGGTTGACTTGTTGAAGCTGATATAACCTTGATGTTATGTTTTGATAACAAATGTGTATGTTATCCCTTAGTTGATCCACCCAAAGTCTTGAGGATGGCTGGGCATCGCTTACATTTAGCACTATTCCCGTCCTTCGCAACTAAATAATAACTCCACACTGACGTCGTATCACTGTCTTTTTTATGTTTAACAAAGTCTCCCGCCATTTGAAATACTTAATTTCAGATAATTGACTTTTAAATTTTAATGACGTAGCCTACGTAACCCGTCACTGACAGAACAATAAATGAAAAAATAAAACCTGATTTGCATATTTATACTTTCGTACAGGGAATCCCCGACGGGAAATACCCGCAACAATATTATGATATGAGATGATCGGGTGATTCCCCTGTTGGTTCGTTGGGGAATTACCTTAAGAGTATTGTATTAAAATATTCCGAGTGGGGAAGTCTCTTCTAAGTTCTACGACAAACATATTATTAGGACTGTACCTGTGTAGTAAATAGTGGGTACCTACGTATTGTACGAGTTGCTTTTTGTCGTAATGTATTAAAATAATCTAGGCAAGGTTATTTTCAAGGCGCAACGGACTACGGAATACAAACTAGACTTGTTTGTGGCAATCCCAAAAATCCCGAGATTAGCCAAGTACAGCCCCGGGATTTTCGGGGCCAGAAAACGGTCGGGATCCCGGGATCCCGAGATTTGGGATCCCGGGATTGTATTCTCTAGTACCTAGATATGAAAAGCATGTGTAAACAACATATAAGTAAACATAAATTTAAAATGTACGACACTCTGACCGTAAATTGCCTTGCTAAAATTTCTAATGTTACTATAGTCTTATTATGCACACTTCAAACAATTATCTTTAGCAATTTGCCGACTCCAGTGACCAGTCATTGATATTGGCATAGCAGACTACAATTTATTTATTTACCTAAATAACAACTAAAAAACATCTTCACTCTGGTAACCTACAATACCTACAATAGTTAAGTTAAAAACCTCAGAACAAATTTTAAGTTATATTTTAAACAATTCCAAGCATATTCCAAGTGTCATTCGACCAAAGAGTTAGTAATAATATTTATCAATAGTGTTGAAAAGAAGACGCAACTTAGAGCATCTTTCTTTACTTTAGCCTTACGCAACGATAATGCCAAACGAAAAGTAGCTCTAGAGGAACTTTTTCAAAAACGTTCATTTGACAGCATTAAATAGGTTCCCAGCGTCACACATTTGGTCGTCACCGCTGTCAAAACGTGGTCAAAACCTACCGCGATACGGATTTAAATGGAAAACTTCGATCGCTCGTTAGCTCCAAAGATCGATCGTTGCGCCAACGTATTTCCTAAATCATTATCGTTAAAATATTTAGCGCGATACGAAATGTGCTGAACGTGACGTTTTTGGTCGAGGTTTGGTTTTGGTAATGTCGTTCCCAGCTTTTGTAATTTACCGCGATCGAGGCCCTGGGTGTGATAGTATATCACCCATATTTTTACGCAACTGTGCTGAGTCGTTGGCCTATCCTGTTACTTTATTTTTTAACTTGTCTTTAAAACAATGCGTCTTTCCAACATTATATATTATATAGTGTGGAGTTATAGATACTGTGGAGTGTGAAACCAATTTAATTCAGGTCCTATTTGTATGATCAGAACGTTCCGAATGACAAAATATTATTACTATTTTTGTGTTTTGTCATCCTGCTCATTCCTTGTTTACTAACCGGTAAAAACTTGTTTTTACGTGTTCTCCTGGCAATTTTTTAAGCAAATAAGCTGCTTTAAAAAAAAGTTAAAAGCATAAATGACTTTTTAACTTTAAGCAATAAGCCCCGCCTCTGCCCATAGGTGGTACTAACTACATGGATTAAGTCAGCAGTAGTCGACGATTACTAATGCTAGGTGGACCCTAAGGTGGACTAGGTAGAATCGAGTATTAAATAATACTAGAAACAGTAGGCTTAGCCAAAGTAACATTAAGAAGACGATAGCGAAGTTCGAAAAGAATAAAATGTATGGGATTGATATAAGCCGCGCTAGATCACCGTGATCAATCTATGTCAATCCCATACATTTTATTCTTTGCGAACTTCGCTATCGTTTTCTTAATGTTACTTTGGCTGCCTGCCGCCACAGGTGCACCTAGTATCAAATTTACCAAGTACGACCCATCTCTAATACCGCTTGCCAATGCCAAGTGGCATGACGAGCAGTTTCAAAAATTCAATGCTGCAAGTATAGGAGCATACCAGTATAAGCAACATTTATGTCCAGTGTTAATTAATATTAAGATTCAATGTACTGAATAGGTACAGTATGGTCGCATTTCAAAGGCGGGCGAGACGAAGCGATAGCGCGATTCAGGTTGACGGTACAGAGCGCCATCTGTTGGCGGGTGGCGGGACTGATGGCAAAACACAAAGCCACTTTAGATAGACACGATTTTTTTCTTCTTTTCTCTTTTTTTGGGGTAACAAACGGTGTACACAATAATATATAAACAATAAACATTTAGTAATAAGCAATTGTCATTGTGTCACCAACAACGATAACCACATATTAACTAGACTTATTATGTAAAGAATGATAGTGTATACATGTTTGTATATAATATTGCTTATTAGAAATATATATATATTATTCAGATATTCAGATTACAGTAAGAACTTGTGCAAGGTGTGTTTTAAATATACTGATTCGTGTAGCAAACATGTCTATGTCACTGAAGCATAGGTTAAATGTGTTAAAAATTCAATTGAATGGAGATCTTTTGCCAGCATTAGTGCGACAGAGGGATGTAGCAAACAAGCGTGCTGAATTACGACTATGTGTTGTGTGAGGTACTCTATAACATATTTGATTATTGAGTTGAATACAATCATATCTGCTGTTGGCGATAGGTCTGGCAACTCTGTTGAATCTGTCTTTTTCTAACCAACTTAAACGTAACGTAATTTTCCATGTCTTCTTCTAACTGAAACAGAAAAATATGTCTACATACATTAACATTTCTTGTAATATTATAATAATGCCTAGTTGAGATATATACCGACGTACGTAATCGTATGTCTTTGTGTATCGCGATGAAAAAAAAAACGACTTCAAAAAACAGGAAACTTAAAAAAGTAAAAACAGCTCTAAAAAGCAATAAATAATATTGAAATCATATTATTAATTACCTAGATACGCATGTCAGTTTAAAAAAATGACTATTGAAGTCGGGTGGTTGGTGGTCGGCTGGGGGACAATTTTGTTTCATTTAAACTTTTATAGTTGTTCCATTATTTCCACTTTTTTATTGTAAAAGCCCCACCCGACTTCAGTAGACAATTTTTAAAACTGACATGCGTATCTAGGTAATTAATAATATGATTTCAATATTATTTCTTGCTTTTTAGAGCTGTTTTTACTTTTTTAAGTTTCCTGTTTTTTGAAGTCGGTTTTTTTTTGTAAAAAAATATTTTATTTTACGATTTTTAGTGACGGGTAGACGTAGACCTAACAAAGATGCTTCTCGGATGAGGAAACGATGGCCTAGTAGGTAGTGGTATTCCTATGTAAAACTTCAATCTTAATTAGGTATTATTTATATACGAACTAAACATTTTGGCATATTGAACCGTATGAAGTAAGCCCAACAAAAGGTAACTGCTGTAAATCGTTGAGGAATTCCCTCGACTGTCTATGGTCTCCATCATCAGACCTGAAATGACACATAAAACCCATATGGATGCAAAGTTCTTATCAATAGAAATGAATTAAGACCAAACACAAGGTAGCTACTGTAAAACGTTGAGGAGTTCCCTTGACTGTCCTTCGTCTTCATCATCAGACCTCTAATGGCAGTCACAACCCATCTAGGTGTAAAGTTCTCATCAATACAAATTAATCAAGCCCAAACACCATGTACTTGCTGTAAATCGTTAAGGAGTTCCCTCGACTGTCTTTCGGCTCCATCATCAGATCGACTCCAGACCTTCATTAAGTAGTATTGCTTTAAAATACTCAATGAACACATTAACAAACGCACTAGTCGCCCCTACAATTTTCGAAAGTTCGCCTCGATTTCTCTGGGATGCCATCATCAGATCCTGGTTTCCTTATCATGGTACTGTAGCTACCTACACAGCTGCACTGCAAGTCATGAATACGACGCGCGCTCACACGCTCACATGTTACGTGTCCCGTCCGACGGCCGCCGCGCAAATGGCGAGCCTACAGCCGCCCGCCGCGAATATTTATATGCGGCGCGCCTCCGCATGCCGCTGCGTCACGCCGATGGCAGAGCGCCCTAGCGTTAATATTGTGTAAACTTATTAAACTACTTGTTAGATACGCCGCTAGTTGTAAGCTGTAAAAACTGTATAATACTAGGCTAAGGTTTTTCAATAAATCATTCATTCCATTCTACTCTCAACATTAGCTGGTATTATTTCTCTCCAAACACACATCAGCTAAAGTGGTAAACCCCGAAACAAGAAGAACATCAAGCAACCTATATTCAAGAAAGTCACTATGGCCGAAAAAGCAGAGGAATTAAGCAGCTCAAGCTCCAGACCAACAGCAACTACGGAAGTCTCAAGCATCGCTCTCTCAATGCGTGTACCACCATTTTGGCGTGACCGACCTAGACTATGGTTTATCACGTTCGAAGCCGCAACGCACGATCTGAAGAAAGGCCAAACACAACTAGCCCAACTGGTGATAGCGCTGCTCGAGAAACAAGACATCGAGCAGATCAGCGACCTACTTTACAACCCGCCAGCTGAACAATACTACACTGCGCTAAAATCAAGATTAACTTCCGTTTATGAAGAGTCAGAAGGACGCCAGTTCCAAAAGTTGCTATCCGAAATGGAACTAGGAGAGCAGCGACCATCTCAGCTTCTACGCCGTATGCGTGACCTTGCCCGTGACAAAGTCCCCGATTCAACACTGCGACTCATGTGGATGAACCACCTTCCCGCCCACGTCAGATCCGTACTCGTCGTAAGCGACACCATCAGCAAGACCGCCGCACTTGACGAACTATCCCTACTCGCCGACAAAATGATGGAGCACACACAAGAAGTCAGCGTCGTATCGTCATCGTCAGCGAACCACCAACAACCTTCACCGACCCAACCGAAGTCTGAAACACAATACCTAATCGAAGAAATACGAAGATTGTCACTCGAAGTCGCATCGCTCCGCACCCGCCCGTCGCATTATCAAAATAACTACCTACGAAGCCGTTCGCCGTACAATCGACAACATCGCACGCATCGCAATCGCTCTACAACACGTTCGCCGTCTCGCTCTCGCACTATGCAACGCACCGAGAATATACCTACATCTGATAGCGATTATTGCTACTACCACCGACGTTTTGGACAAAAAGCAAGAAGATGCCAATCGCCGTGCTCGTTCAACAAGTCGCAACAACAGCAACATAATAACGTCGACGAAGCTTCGTTAAACTATCAAGAACGTTAGACGAGGCGGGGTCGGACGTTCTAGGTAAATCTTACCGTCTCTTCGTAACCGACAAGAAAACAAAACTGAAGTTTCTCATCGACACTGGAGCAAACGTATCAGTTATTCCAAGGAAGAAAGGGACAACAATGAAAGTTTTACCATTCAATCTGTATGCTGCGAACAACACCACGATAAATACCTACGGCGAATTATCACTCGAACTCAACCTCAATTTACGAAGACCGTACAAATGGAAGTTCATCATCGCCGACGTCAGCAAGCCTATCATTGGAGCCGATTTTCTATGCTACCACGACCTGCTGGTAGACCTGAAGAACAGGAGACTAGTAGATAACGTCACTAAGTTATCAATCGCCACTCCAGGCTGCTACACCAATGTACCTACAGTTTGCAGTATCGACTTAGAACAACCATACCACGACATCCTCAACGAGTTTCCCGGTATCACAAGACTCACTGCAATGAAACTTACCCCGAAGCACCACGTGGAACATTATATCGAGACCACTGGCCCGCCACTACACAGCCGAGCCCGTCCGTTACCACCACACCGCTACGAGAAAGTGAAGAAGGAATTTGAGTCTATGATCGAACAAGGCCTATGCAGACCAAGCAAGAGCCCATGGTCAAGTCCACTACACGTTGTACCTAAGAAGAATGGAGATCTCAGAATGTGTGGAGATTATCGCCGACTAAATGCAATAACGAAACCAGACCGTTATCCGATTCCACGCATCAAGGACTTTACCTACCAACTCGCCGGAAAGAAGATATTCTCAACAATTGACCTCATACGAGCATACCAACAATTACCTAACAAAGAAACTGACATAGAGAAGACAGCCATCATCACACTATTCGGGTTATTCGAATTTCCGCGAATGTGCCCAGGTTTAAAGAACGCTGGACAGACTTTCCAATGCTTCATTCATGATGTGCTACGAGGTTTAGATTTCGTTTTTCCGTTCCTCGACGATGTACTCCTGGCTTCAGAGTCTGAACAGCAAGACCGCGATAACCTACGTATCGTATTACAACGCCTAAAAGACGCCGGTATCACCATCAACCCATCAAAATGCAATTTCGGCAAGAAGAAAGTCAAGTTCCTTGGTTACGAAGTATCCGCTAACGGTATCATACCACCACAAGAAAAAGTCCAAGCCATCTCTGAATATCCAAGACCGAAGACAATCCAACAACTCCGAACATTCCTTGGCATGATTAACTACTACCGCGAACATATACCTAACGCCGCATCAGTTCAAGCTCCGCTCAACCAATATCTGCACAACTCAAAATAACGCGACAAGACGGAAATTCAATGGACAGACGAGGCAATCGCATCATTCGAAAACAGCAAGAAATGCCTATAAGACGCCGCGCTTCTGGCACACCCGATTAACTCCGTCCCGCTCGCATTAATGTGCGACGCCTCCAATACGTGTGCAGGCGCCGTACTACAACAATATGTTAACAAAACATGGCAACCACTGGGATACTACTCGAAGAAATTCACCGCCACGCAACAAAAGTACAGTACCTACGACAGGGAATTACTTTCAATCTACATGGCAATGAAGCATTTTCGAAAAATGTTCGAAGGAAGAGAACTAATTATCTTTACCGACCACAAGCCAATTACCTACGCACTACATAAACAATCATCCGATAGCGAAACACCGCGCCGCTCAAGACAACTACTATTCATCAGCGAGTTTACAACCGACATTCGTCACATCAGTGGAAAAGACAACACAGTCGCCGATGCACTATCCCGCATCGAAACCATCACATGCCCATCATCAATAGACTACGAACAACTGGCAAGACAACAACAAAATGATCCCGAGTTACCCGCGCTACTACAACAAACCAACCTACAAGTAAAGAAAATCAAGATACCTAACACCGATTACGACATCTACTGCGAAACATCAACTTCAAACATTCGACCGTACCTACCACATGACTTTCGACGCACCGCATTCGACGCAGTGCACAGAGTCAGTCACCCCGGTACGCGAACAACAAGAAAACTTTTACAACAACGTTACTTCTGGCCCGCAATGAACTCCGACATTGGAACATGGACGAAGACGTGTGTATCTTGCCAACGCGCTAAAGTACAACGACACACGCACAGCAACATATCATCATTCCCCGTGTGCGACAGATTTCATCACCTACACATCGATATAGTTGGACCGCTAACAACGAGCGAAAACGGACATCGATACCTACTTACAATGTTAGATCGCACTACGCGATGGCCCGAAGCTATACCTATTCAAGAGATAACCAGTGAAAACGTCGCAAAATATGTTTACGAAGCGTGGATAACAAGATTCGGATGTCCCCAGACAATAACCACAGATCAAGGACGTCAGTTCGAGAGTCAGCTGTTTCGCGCGCTAACCCACCTACTTGGCGTCGAAAAGACACGAACAACCGCTTACCATCCACAAAGCAACGGAATCGTCGAACGCTGGCACCGATCACTGAAAGCCGCGTTAATGTCTAGACTACACTGCAACTCTAAATGGATCGACGAAATACCTACAGTGTTAATGGGACTCCGAGCAGCAATACGAACCGACACCAACACCAGCGCAGCGCAGCTAACATATGGTCAAGCAATCCGTCTACCTGGTGACTTCATCACACCATCTGCATCACTATCATCCGCCGCTGTCAACCAAGAGTTCGTGCAGAAGCTACACAAATCAATCACCGCGTGCACACCAACATACCTACCGCATAGCAACAAGCGTAGTATGTTCGTGCATAACGACCTATCGACGTGCGAAGCTGTATTTCTACGTATCGACGCAGTACGTAAACCACTGCAATCACCATACGAAGGCCCGTATCAAGTACTGAAACGAAGCACCAAGTTCTTCGAAATACAACTTCCTGGAAGAATCGCCACCGTGTCGATAGACAGATTGAAGCCTGCCTACACTTTGAACACCGAAGAAACAACTACGCCGCAGCCGCCGTTACAAGACACACAAGCCGTCCAGCCACCAGTAACATCCGATCCAGCAGCAGCAGCACCAACGCTCAGAAGTACCCGTTCGGGCAGAAGTGTCAACATTCCCGTACGCTTCGCTTGAGGGGGAGTCCTGTAGCTTCCTACACAGCTGCACTGCAAGTCATGAATACGACGCGCGCTCACACGCTCACATGTTACGTGTCCCGTCCGACGGCCGCCGCGCAAATGGCGAGCCTACAGCCGCCCGCCGCGAATATTTATATGCGGCGCGCCTCCGCATGCCGCTGCGTCACGCCGATGGCAGAGCGCCCTAGCGTTAATATTGTGTAAACTTATTAAACTACTTGTTAGATACGCCGCTAGTTGTAAGCTGTAAAAACTGTATAATACTAGGCTAAGGTTTTTCAATAAATCATTCATTCCATTCTACTCTCAACATTAGCTGGTATTATTTCTCTCCAAACACACATCAGCTAAAGTACCACCCTTGGAATATCTCCTTTCCAACAAAAAAAGAATCATCAAAATCGGTTCATAAACGACGAAGTTATCCGCGAACACACATAAAAAAAATATATATATCATCATCATCATCATCATCTCAGCCAAAAGACGTCCACTGCTGGACAAAGGCCTCCCCCAAGGATCTCCACAACGACCGGTTTTGTGCTGCTCGCATCCAGCGGCTTCCCGCGACTTTTACCAGATCGTTGGTCCACCTTGTTGGAGGTCTGCCCATAATGTGCTTTCCGTACGCGGTCGCCACTCAAGGATTGTTCTGCCCCAGCGGCCATCAGTCCTGCAAGCAATGTGCCCTGCCCACTGCCACTTGAGCTTAGCAATTACTGTTCGGGCATGGTTCGGGCTATGTCGGTAACCTTTGTTCTTCTGCGGATCTCATCATTTCTGATTCGATCAGAGAAACCCCGAGCATAGCCCTCTCCATTGCTCTTTGAGTGACCTTGAGCCTTCTGATAAGGCCTAAGATGATGATTGATATGTACGAATCCGTCGCTTTTTTGTAGTCATTCGAATTTGGTCCGATAACCAACCGTAGCTGATAGGTTTCGAGCTCTAGTCCTGAAGACGGACTCACATAGTGGCGCTTTCATACAAACACTTTAAAACTTCGATGTACCGATAGTCAATTTGGCACCGCTGGAGAGACTGTAGCACGGCCCATGTTTCAATCGAATCGAAGGCTTTTTCATAGTCCACAAACGCTAAGCAAAGAGGCTGGTTATGCTCTTCGGTCTTTTGTATAACCTGTCGCAGGGTATTTATGTGGTCTATTGTGCTAAAGCCTTTTCGGAAACTGGCTTGTTCGATAGGCTGGAAGTCATCAAACCTGCGTGCAAGACTATTCGTTATGGCTCTCGAAAATAGCTTGGTGGCTTAGAAGAGAAATAGGTCTGTAGTTCTTCAGCAGGGTTTTGTCGCCCTTTTAGAAGAATAGTACCACCATACCTTCGTGTCACATCCCTGGCGTTCTGCTCCCCAGTATGACGGAATTAAACAGCTCCTGAAGAGCTACGAGTACCGGTCTTCCGCCTGCTTTCAGAAGCTCGGCCGTAATTCCATCTGCACCTAGTGCCCTGCCGTTCTTGAGCTGTTTGAAAGCCATACTAATCTCGTCCAGGCTGATGCCCGGGATGTCTTCAGTATAGTGCCGGGTTACATTAGCTCTAGGGTCTTTAGCTAAGCTTTGTACATGTGGCCGAGTGGAGGTGTAAAGCTGTCCATAGAACTGCTCAACCTCTCCATTAACATCGGACCTGGTCGTGACAGTTCTGCCGTCATCGATTTTCAGCGTCGTCAGTTGGCACTGCCCAATACCCAGATCTTTTGCGAATACTTTAGAGCCTTTGTTCCGCTCAATGGCCTCTTTAATACGATTAGTATTAAATCGGCGCGTGTCGAGTCAAAGACTTCGAGATCTGCCTATTTAAAAAACACTGTGGGTTTTAAAACCTTGGACCCAACCGTTTTAACAGTTTCCACAAACCTGTTGCTTTATTCGTCCACATTTACGAAATCATTAAGGCACTCGAGGCGATTCTGCAATTCGAACTGAAAGCTTTCTGGGTTTTGCATTTGGATGGGTGCAGGACGGCGGAGCGTAGACCTTATCAATCGACATATTTCCAGCTTAACGTTGATATTCAATGTGCCTCTTACCAACCGGTGATCGCTGCAAGTTTTAAACGCATTGATCACAGTGATATCATTGAATATTTGCTTCCTCGTCGACATAATAAAGTCAATCTCCATTTTTGTTGCACCATCGGGACTCAGCGGCGCACTTGCCGGTCAAGAGAACAAAACGCCATACAATTGTCGCTGCTATCAGCTGCGGCAGTGTGAGTGCGCACACTAATGATCGTAATAGAGACATCTTTGAAGGTGTAAAAATACATGTTAAGTGACACCTAGGAAATTGAATAATCCAATTTGGGGACACTTGATATTGAAATATACGGTAGTAGTTACTAAATTCGTCTGCTAAAGCAGTTGTGGCTCTTAAGTGTAAAAAAAAATATCGAAGGCTATAGCCGGCCCGTCATTCTGCACACTTCTTTAGTGAATGCTATAACCGGCGCGTCCGTGAACGTGTTAAGCAAATAATTAGTGCCTTCATTCAACTAGACATTTGAAAATTTTCAGCCCAATCCACTTATTATTTAAAGATTTATAGTAAAAATGGTAAATGAAGCGAAATACAGTGATAAACCGACCAAGTTAAGATGAATATCAAAAAGCGGCCGCGCCATACATGACGCTAACCTTCTAAAATTGATGGCATTATGATCGGTACAGGTGCAGACACAAGCGATAGACTATTCTTGAGAAATAAAACACCGATGCATTTTTGTTATTATTTATTAATCACTGATTGTTTATTGTATTATTATGTAGTTAGTTAGTATAGTTTGATGAAATCAAGTTGTTGCAAATAAACAGGCATTTATTTTTGTTAGAAATAAAACTTTGATTTGTATTATGGACGAATCGATTATCGAGATTCAATTTTGTTTGGTGGCATAATGGCCCCATCACTAGTTGTTCTTTTTTTATTCTCTTGTCTCTGGAAAGCAAATATGGCTGGATCATAGGTTATCGTGTGTTGATAATTAAATAGTTTTATGTAGGAATAAGGGCATTTGGAGCCGTATTATTCTACTTAAGTGGATTGTGCAAATTGTGTGTGCGTCGTAAACTAATTGTTTCGGGAAAACAATTAGCCGGGATGTCGGCCACACCGCTACGGGAATAAAAGGTATTTTTCAGTGGGAAGTGCACTTTGGGGTAGTTTGGGTGTGTTTAGGGAACCCCAGAAGACCCGGAGCCGGATTCGGGCCCCATCGGACCATATGGATCCCGTTCAGGACGGCGGGAGCGGTATTGAACTGTGAGTGGACTTTGTTAATTTTAATGTGTAATTTTAAGTGTGTGTTGTGGGTTTCCCCAACATTTTGGTAGCAGAGCGTAGTTAATACCGGACCTCTAGGTTAATCGGTGTAATTTTGTGTATTTTTTGTTAGTTCGTAATAGGTTAAGCTCATTTCGTGTAAAATCGCACTTCCGGGACAGGTGCGGTTAAATTGTAAGGTTGGTAGTACCGTTGTTTTGTTCGTTCATTCATTTGGGCTGGGACATTTCTCAGAACGTTAATTTAATTTAATTTCGTTCAATTGAAAGCATCGAGTCGATTCGGGATAATCGATTCCGTGTTTTCATTGACTCGTTTTAATTTTGTGTTTAGGTTTATTTAGTTTAAATTATTTATAATGACAGCGTCACGGCAGGAGTTGGCTCAGCAGCTCCGGTGGTTCACCGGGCTGCTTGCATTAGTAGATCGGCCTAACCGGGAGGACGCCTTGGAGACGCGTTCGAAAGAAATGCAGGCTCGTTTCTTGTTGGCCGAGCGGTCGGTAACCGCTCTATTGTCAACCGACCCGGTCGGGGAGAAGGAGCTGGCCCTCCACGCCCAATATGTCAAGGATCTGGAGCACATCCAAGACATCTACGACGAGGTCCTTCAGCGGGTGAAGGACATCGAGCGACTGCGGGAGGGGAAGCCTGTTGCGCGCCCCGCTTCGCTCCACACCCCTGGACCCAGCGCCATGGGAAGATTGGGTGCCCTGGAGGTCCCGCATTTCACCGGATGTATGCGGGACTGGGCTGGATTCCGGAACATGTTTTTGGCCTTGGTGGATACTCGGAAGGATTTCACCAAGGCCGAAAAGCTGGCATATCTCCGTTCCTTCCTAGACGGAGAACCCAGACAGCTCGTACAGCATCTGGAGCTGCAGGATGCGAGCTACGACACCGCCATGCAGCTGCTGGAGAAGCGGTACGAGAAGCCGCGTCTTCAGGCGGACGCGCACGTGACCCATCTGCTGGGATTGCCGAGGGTCAACCATAGGGCTCAGCTGAGGGCGCAGCTGATCACCCCGCTCACCGTGTCCTTAAACGGGTTAAGGACGCTCGGACTGCCCGTCGACCAGTGGTCCTTCCTTCTTCTGCACATCGTTCTGGCCAAGTTGTCGCAGGAGATGAGGGACAAGTTCGAGCGGAATCGACTGGTCCACAAGGATCTCGGCAGCGTTCTGCCCACGATAGGGGAACTTCTGGAGTTCCTGGAAGAGGAGGCTGGCCTGCTGGAAAACCAGCTAGCCTCCCAGGAGGCTCCGACAAGTGCGCCGGCCCGCACTTCCGGAGTCTACGGCGCCCAGCCGCCACGCAACCCAGGGAAGGGTCGCGGCAGGCTGGTGGCTGCGGCCGCCATCAACCCCGGTTCTGGATGCCGGGTTTGCGGACAGCAGCACGTGGAACAGCTATGTCCAGCAATTCTCGGGCTGCCCACAAAAGAGCGCCGAAACCTCGTTCGGACACGAGGATTGTGTTATGCCTGCCTGGGAGGACATAGGTACAATGAGTGTCCCCAGGCGAGGCCTTGCGATGTGTGCGGCGGACCGCACCATCGCTTACTGTGCACCCGTAGTGCTGAGGGCTCAGCACCGGTTCGGGAGAGGGGATCTCCCACGGGTGGCGGTTTTGGGCCGGGGTCAACTCCGCCTCCGGAAAGACGGAGTCCGCCACGGCCGCCACACTACAACCCCTCGTACACCCCGGCTCAGGTGAGTTGGGGACCGCCGGAACGGAGCCAGGTTCTGGCTACAACCCGGCACCCGGCGCGACCAACACCAGGAGTTGGTGCCTCTAAGGGCCACTGGGTACAGGGAGCCCCACCTCCGGACCCCACACCCGGATACTCGTACGCGTATCCTCCGCCGCCGTTACCGGAACAACAACGACGTGAGAACCGTCAACAGTTCTCACCGGTACTGCACGAGTACCCGAGGTTGGAATACCACCCACCCTATCACCGGTATGGTAGGGTAGCTGGATACGCACCACCCCGGATGGTGGCCTGCACGCGTCCGACTTACTGGCCGAGTCATCACGGTTCGACAGGGTCGGCTGCTGGCTCTGACGCGTGACTAGCCTGTGGTCGGGCTACGTCGGAACCGAGGACGGTTCTTTTGCCCATCGCGCAGGTACGCGTTTGGGGACCTAGGGGGGACTTCGTCCGGATACGAGCCCTCCTAGACACTGGGGCACAGGGCTGCTTAATTACTACGAGGGTAGCGAGGCGCCTACGTCTGGAGTGCGCGCCTCCCTCAGTTCCGATTCGGGGAGTCGGAGATACAGAAGTGGGGGGTCTGTCCGGTCAGACCCACATTTCCTTCTCTCCTTTGCATTCCGCTTCGATACGGATTGCGGCGGCCGCGATCGTACTCGACAATCTGCTGGGTTGGCATCCACCGACAGACATTCCGCGGGACGCAATGCCTGACACATCAGGTCTCATGCTGGCAGACCCTCATTTCGAGGAGCCGGCTCCGGTGGACCTCATATTGGGAGCGGATGTACTGGGCTGGATCCCTTTAGGGCCTCAGCGGAGTCTGGGCCGCTCTTCGTTGGTAGCTATACCTACCATCTTTGGACACGTTTTAATGGGACCGGTTTTCGACCAGGAGACGCGGGATGTCTCACCTGTCGTCGCTACTACCTCCATCGCTAGGACGATGCAAAAATTCTGGGAACTGGAAGAGCCTCCCATGGTCTCCCGTCTGGATCCGGAGCATGTGGAGTGCGAAACCTTTTATAAGGATCACACACGCCGGATGGCGTCGGGTAGGATCGAAACTCGACTGCCCTTTATCGACTGTCCCCCTCTCTTGGGAAAATCGAGGGCGTTGGCAGAGAAACGACTCTTGTCCATGGAGCGTCGTATGTCTCGCGATCCGGTACTTCGGGAAAAGTATATCGAGTTCATGCGAGAATACGAGGCCTTGGGGCATATGTCGCGGGCGACTGTCGACTGGACAACGACAGATCATTTTTTCTTGCCTCACCATGCGGTGTTGAAGGCATCATCTGGAAAACTACGGACTGTTTTTGACGGATCGGCACCGTCGTCGACTGGAGTTTCACTGAACCAATGTCTCCATTCTGGTCCGAAGTTACATCGGGACATTGTCGACATCATTTTAAATTTCCGAAGACACCAGGTGGTGTTCGGTGCGGACATCCGGATGATGTTCCGCCAAACAGTAATACATCCTGCGGACAGGAGGTTTCAGTTAATACTCTGGAGGGAACGTTCGGAGGATCCCATCACCGTCTACGAGCTCAACACCAACACGTACGGCCTGAAGTCGAGTCCCTTCATTGCCATCCGGTCACTGCTGGAACTGGCGGAGCAGGAACGGGCTCGCTTTCCCCGGGCAGCCGCTGTACTGACACGTGACGTGTTCGTAGATGATATCTGCACAGGGGCAGCCTCTCTGGAGGAGGCGCTCATCATCAGGAATGAGCTGATCGGACTCCTCGCGGCTGGTGGTTATGAGTTGAGAAAATGGTTATCCAACGAGCCACAGCTTCTGGTTGGGATTCCGGAAGATCACCAACAGAATCCTCAGCTATTCGAGGACGCAGGGGACCCGAACTCTATCGCCGTTTTGGGAATTAAATATCAGCCGGTTCACGATATTTTCACATTCCGGGTAGAACTGGAAACTACAAGAGTTTGGTCGAAAAGGACGGTCCTTTCCACCATCGCTCGGATGTTTGATCCAAACGGATGGATCAGCCCGTGCATTTTTATGGCGAAGTGTTTATTGCAAACACTGTGGACACTCGGAGTCTCGTGGGATGAGCCACTGGTAGGGCTCTCACTCGACACTTGGCTCGCTCTGATATCTACGATCGAGGCGATCAATCAGGTGGCGTTGCCGCGGCGGATCTTGCCGCGGGGCAAATACAGGGCAAGCCTACATGGCTTCTGCGATGCGTCAGAACGAGGGTATACCGCAGTGGTGTATCTGCGAACGGTGGACTCGAAGGGTCGAGTCGCCGTCTCCTTGCTTCTGGCTGGAGCTTTGCGGGGCGCATCTATTGGCCAAACTGTTGTGCCACGTGCACAAGGAACTGACGTCTACGGTGGACATCCGGAATGTCTACGCCTGGTCTGACAGTCAGGTAGCTCTGGCATGGCTACGCGGGGCACCCCACGTATTGGAAACGTTTGTGGCCAATCGGGTATCTCAGGTACAGAACTCGGGCATCGAAATTTGTTGGAGGCACGTTCCCGGCCCCTGGAATCCTGCCGATTGTGCCTCTCGGGGCTGCACCGCGCCGGAATTGGTGCAGCATGCCCTCTGGTGGGGTCCAGAGTGGTTAAAGGAAGGTGAGTCATCATGGCCGGTCACCATGATCGATGGCTCTCTAGGGATGCTCCCTGGAATAAAAGTTTTGGTGACAACAAACGAGTCAAGGCCAGATCCGAATTGGTTGACGGCTCGATACAGCAAACTGGACAAATTGCTAGGTGTAACTTGCTGGATCCGGAGATTTCTACATAACTGCCGCCATCCAGACAAGAGGCAGTTATCACCCGTGGCGGGTGCTAAGGAACGCAGGAGTTCACTGTTGGCCCTGATACGGCTGGTTCAAGCTGACCGGTTCGAGGACGAACTGAAGATTTTGCGCGTCGGTCGCGCAAAGCTCAAGGGAGCGATCTCTCGGCTCAACCCATTTCTGGATGCGGATGGACTGTTACGCGTTGGAGGTCGCCTCAAAAATGCCGACCTGCCCTTCGGTAGCCGTCATCCTCTGCTACTCCCCAAAGGAGGACCTTTGGTAGAACTGGTGGTCTCGGATAGACACCTGAAAAACGCTCACGCGGGGTGTAATGCGTTACTGGCGATATTACAGAGGGAGTTCTGGATTTTGTCCTCTCGGAGAGTGGTTCGCAGCGTGTTATTTAAGTGTGTGGCTTGTTATCGGGTGAAGGCCTCCACTATACAGCCACAGATGGGGGATCTCCCTTCTGACCGGGTTTGTCAGACTACTAGGCCGTTCGACGGGGTCGGTACGGATTTTGCTGGACCGTTTCTGGTAAAAACCACAGCCTATCGTAACACTAGGGTCACGAAAGCATACCTGTGCGTTTTTGTCTGCCTGGCCACTAAGGCCGTCCACCTGGAAGTGGTTTCGGCTCTGTCTACGGAAGCCTTTGTCGCCACGCTGGATCGTTTTTTTTCGCGACGGGGTTTACCTTCTCTCATTCGGTCCGACAACGGTACCAACTACCGAGGCACTGCCAACTACTTAAAAGATGTGAACGATTTTCTGGATAAAAATTGTAATAGCATAAGTCAAGCTCTCGCACAGCGGGGAATCACATGGCGATTTAGTGTGCCAGCCTGTCCCCACTGGGGCGGGATATTTGAAGCCGCGGTAAAATCGGCAAAAACCCACTTGCGCCGGGTAGTCGGGGAAACTACCCTCACGTATGAGGAACTTACAACTGTGTTTTGTAAGGTTGAGGCGGTTCTCAACTCGCGTCCGCTTTGTCCACTCTCCTCTGACGCAAATGACATGGAAGTCCTGACCCCTGGTCATTTTTTGGTCGGTCAGCCACTCACTGCCCTGCCTGAGTATCCCTGGAAGGATGAACGCAGACACCGGATGTCTCGTTTTCAAATGATACAACAAATGAGTCAGGACTTGTGGCGTCGTTGGTCACTGGAGTATCTGCATTTATTGCAGCAGCGTGTAAAGTGGACAGACCGGACGTCGCCCCTTCGGAGGGGGATCTGGTTTTATTAAAAGAGGCTAATTTGCCATCGTTATTTTGGAGACGAGGTCGCATTTTAAAGTTAATCTGGGGCGCGGACGGGACTCCGCGTGTGGCGCAAGTTGATGGATCGGTGCTAAATCGCGCAGTCGCGACCTTAGCTCGATTACCGGTTGACTAGTTTAAGATTTCAGGCTAGAAAGCGGTACGTCCGCTTTGGGTGGCGGGATGTTGCAAATAAACAGGCATTTATTTTTGTTAGAAATAAAACTTTGATTTGTATTATGGACGAATCGATTATCGAGATTCAATTTTGTTTGGTGGCATAATGGCCCCATCACTAGTTGTTCTTTTTTTATTCTCTTGTCTCTGGAAAGCAAATATGGCTGGATCATAGGTTATCGTGTGTTGATAATTAAATAGTTTTATGTAGGAATAAGGGCATTTGGAGCCGTATTATTCTACTTAAGTGGATTGTGCAAATTGTGTGTGCGTCGTAAACTAATTGTTTCGGGAAAACAATTAGCCGGGATGTCGGCCACACCGCTACGGGAATAAAAGGTATTTTTCAGTGGGAAGTGCACTTTGGGGTAGTTTGGGTGTGTTTAGGGAACCCCAGAAGACCCGGAGCCGGATTCGGGCCCCATCGGACCATATGGATCCCGTTCAGGACGGCGGGAGCGGTATTGAACTGTGAGTGGACTTTGTTAATTTTAATGTGTAATTTTAAGTGTGTGTTGTGGGTTTCCCCAACACAAGTAGTTATCACAAAAAAATCACTATTTATTTCAGTTTCGTTATGAACTATCAGGTATGTAGGTAATGTGTAATAAGCAGCAATGTTTTTTTTGTCATACGACTGCATATTGGAACCAAATGTAATTATGAGAATATATTTATCTTCATAAAGATAAAAAAAACGTTGTACCTACCTACTAACAATGGTTTACGATTAATAATCACAAATATAAAAAACATTATTACAAATCACAGATCAGTATAACTGCACAATTCGTATTCATTCGATTACGTTTACGAAAATGAAAATTAGTATGGCACAGGCAAACAGGCAGCTCTACTGCGTGTTTACGTACCGAGCCGAGCAGCCGTAGGTAGTCAATCCAAAGACACGGCCCAGTTAAAATACTGTAACTTTATAGGTACTTTTTTATACTGTGGTTGTGCAGTGTTGGGTAGTGTTGCCATATAAGGAAGCACGATAAGAAAGTAAATAAAAATTTGCCACGTGTATGCGCGCTCTTTTTCTTTTTGCTTATCCAACGTTGCCAGCGCGAAGCGATAGTAAATAGGTACAGTATGTGTGTGTGTCAGTGAAACAGCGTCGATGAGTAGACTAAAATAGCTTGTCAAGATCGTGCTTACCGCGCCCACGGGGTACAGGGGTTGGCGGGGACGAAGTAGCACGCAGTCCGCCGCACGCGGTGCGCTCGCTTGCCCTCCCACTAAACCGCGCGCGTCCCTTCCGAGGACCGTTTTACCTCGTCCCCGCTAACGCCTGTACCCCATAGGCGCGGTAAGCACGATCTTTACAAGCGATAGGTTTCTTATCATTTCATATAGATTTAGGTTTAATTTTGACGATGGCGTTTAATGATTAATTTCAGTTCGCTTTCATTATTCATATATGGGTTTTCATAGCAGAGAATAATCTCGGGCAACAAGCTTGAGGCCCGTACCAGCCAATGGCTAATGATATCTGTTGATGTTGAAGAGCGAAGGTCACTGAAGCTTATTATTATACTTACGAAAAAGTCGATGTAGGTACCTACATTGTGAAAACGAATCTTATAATATAGTGCTGCAACGTCACCTTGGTGCTTGCTTGGTTACTCCAAAACTGTAGCAGTTGTGCTGTTTATGGTAACTGTGTTCAAAAGTATCTTTGTCACGATAAGTATTAATACATTAAGCAAAACTTTATGACCCGCCTGAACTTAAATTCAGTGCAAGTCACTCAGTAGGAGCATGGGGGCGCGAGTGCCGACTTGCCCGATTGTTTTACAAGCACGACCTTTCATTTTGTGGACTTAAAGTTTGCACCAAAATATCCTACAGTTAATATTATTACTTATATAAAAACATAAATTTATGACATTTTTACATTATAAAAACAATTATAAACGATAATTTACGCACATACGGGCTTTAATTTAAAATAGATAAGATTACATTTAAAAGTCAAAGTTAAAAGTCATAAAATGTTAAATAATGAATCTTTACTTTACGAATTGTGATTACAATTTTAGAAGGTTGGCGTCATGTATGGCGCGGCCGCTTTTGATATTCATCTTAACTTGGTCGGTTTATCACTGTATTTCGCTTCATTTACCATTTTTACTATAAATCTTTAAATAATAAGTGATTGAGCTGAAAATTTTCAAATGGCTAGTTGAAAGAAGGCACTAATTATTTGCTTAACACGTTCACGGACGCGCCGGTTATAGCATTCACTAAAGAAGCTTTGCTTAATAAGTGATTTGCTGGTCCATACCAAACTCATGTAAGCGACGACCAAAATAACGTCACGGGCCAGTGTCATTTAAAGTGCCTAACTCATTAACGACTTGCAGTAAGCTTTTAAGATTTCAATAGACGTTGTAGGGTATTATAAGGTACGAATCACCATCAGAAATTAGTCTCTAGGGTTAGTATTTAGGGAGCTAGGACCGATTATCTTTTTTCTTCAAAATAAATATATCTTCAGAACGGTGCATTTTTTTTCAAATTCTGCTTTTGCTGATATTACGCACAAATTTATTACATTGTGTGTAAAAAAAATCATACTTGTGCGCCTCACCGTTCGCGAGATACAGCAACCACCCAAAAGTTACCCCAGCGGTATTTTGAATAACTTCGGAATTATAAGACGCACAAATTTAAGACTAACACGCACATTTACAGCGCCCCAAGATCTATCTTCCTGGGTACTTTTTTTTTATAATTCCACAGGAAAAAAAATGTGCCGTCACAAAAAAAAACTGTTTTTCGCGAATATCTCAAAAACTACTGGACGCACAAATTTAAGATTTCGCGCACAATTACACGAGATGGAGCACTAATTATTCTATATCAAGAATCTAAGAAATTCGACAACATTCCACTGGGGTAACGCACGCTTTGTAATAAGCTTTAAGATTTTACATAGTTCAATATTGTTTGTATTAATAGCTGTAAACCTTCCTTAAAAATAAGTAAATAAATAAATAAAACATGTCAATTTTTACTTTTTATTTTCCAAGTGCTATAATAGCTGCTGCACTGAAGCTAAATTAAATATTTATAAAATTCATAAAATACAGTGAAAAAATTAAACGCCTACCCGACCCAGCCAGGAATCGAACCTGGGTCTTCCGCAATCCGAGCGGCTGCACTGACCGCTATGCTATCGGGAAGGCTAACGTAAGCGTTGAATTTTGTCACTGCTTTTATAATGCTTTTGTGCTAATAGCGGCACAGCGCGCCATCTATCCAACGTAGGTAGGCGTTTAATTTTTTCACTGTGTTTTATAAATTTTATAAATATTTAAATATTGTCACCTTCAAAGTAAGAAATAAAACTCTGGTAAAAACTAAACATTTGTATATAATTTAACTCAACAACACTAAGCTATTTGTACACGAGGCTCACTGTCAATTTACATTGTAATTAGCTATAACCCATTCATCGCCGCACATCGGCGTCGTTGACATGTCCCAAGTATACAAGACCGCCCATCGGCGTTCGCACCATTAAACGTTAAATTTTGACAATGGCTGTAATATTTTTAATTATTTTGAAGTTTGACGTTAATTTAAAACGATTTTTTCATCAATTTACATTAACCATGGACAATATAAATATGTAACAAGAGTTTTAAAACAAAGTAATGATGCATGCTAAATTAAGTGTACAAATACGAAAAAAAACAACATATCTCCAAGACTTACATACATAAAATACATGATCATATAAATTTCACAAGGGAAATTCGATCAGTATGACATGAATCATTTTAAGAGCATTTGAAGATATAATTTTCCGTTAAATTTCCCTTAAAAATTTGTACTGATACTTCTGTCAAATGAAGCTACCGGTAAAAACAAAAAAAAAAGCGGTATGCTTGGTATCGTTACCTGGGTGGCATTTTTACCGGTAAATCAACTAACCGCTATACGCGGATTGGTTAAAGCGCAATATGTAACGAAAAGTAGTGATACTTTTCTAGATAACGTTACCAAAAACCGGAACCAAAATACTTTTTTAGAAAAACCGTTACTTACCGGTACTTCTAGTGAGAATTTGGTAACGGTATCAAGCCCAAGTATGTAGTCCACATAGTTAACTAATTGTATCAAAGAGAGACACCATGTGATATAGTGAAGATCTATAACAGACGCCGAAGTGCGGCCACAGCACTCAATGGGCTATTGGCTGACAATCAATTAACAATATGATGATGGTGAATTTGATGACTATCTGGTGGTCTCCGGTCGACTGCGTCTGAAAATAAACAACATCTAGATTATTAACGCTTAGGTTCTTTTATGGGTATCGCAGGCACCAGTGACACTAAGCCAACTCCACTTCGACAACAGATTTCGTCGCCAAAAATAATATAGGATTTCATTGACAATTTGCTGGATGACAACTAGGAAGCTCCTGCTTCTTTGAAATTGAAACTTTTACCTGATGTAAAGAAGTTTCAATTTGGGCCGAATCTATGTACATTACTTTAAAAAATAGGAAAAAATACAAGGATTCACAGAAAAATAAGAATAAAATTATTTGTCTAGTAATTTTTGGGTTATAAATGTTGTAGTGACGAATTTAGACCATATTTAAAACATAACACGTTCAAAAACAGAAGTAATAACCTTTTGGGTTCTAAGAGATAGAATCCGATCGCGGGCGAACTTTTGGTCAAACCCCATGTGATCGAATTCGAATGCGCTCGCCAATCGACATTAGAACTTAAATATCGTATATTTAGAGCCTACTTTTGTATGAAGATGTTTAGCAATAAACAAACTAAGATAGGAGAGTTTGAGTTATTGAGACATGAAAATAAGCCGTGATTAGGACGTCAAACTCATATGGTCAAAATGACATTGATTGACATTCGCCATTGTTGAATTTGAAATGTCACATTATATTTTAATGCTTTGAACCACAAAATAAAGCTAAATTATGAAAAATCAATTAGTGTTTGTAATTGATTATTTATTTTATTTCTTTGATTTAATTTACCTGTACATAAACTTAACCCAGTGTCTATACAAACTTGAAACATCTCCTTTGTTAACTTAGATTTTTTATTTTGTTTTTTTATACATGTTGTGGACTGTTCTTTATATTTTGTGTGTGTTATTGATAATGGAAAGTGTCCTGCTACGATGGGGCATTTTCCAATTATTTTGACGCTGTAAGGGGAGAAAAGAGCTTGACACTTGCCGAGTTTCTTGCCGGTTCTTCTCAGTACCAGGTCTCCCACCCAGAGTAGACTTACGAAATGGCATAATTACATTTACAAGAGCTAAGTACTTGTAGCCAAAACTGTATAAATGATTTTGAATTTTGATTTTTGTCGATGTTGTCTCTTGTGTATGTTATGTCAATTGAATAGTTGCTGAACCATATCGCTAATGATTAACTCTTTGGGGCATAGTGGTTGATTTTTTTACCACATATTTAATTTGGTTTTCAAATTTATCTCAATCACATAAAGTTCAAAATGTGGTGGGAATATACATCCCTTGACCCTGAAAGAGTTAAAGGACAAAAGTGTCGATGGTTCCTGTCTTACATTGATGCCACTATTTTACGATGTTTTTTTTTAATCATCAGAATTTAGTTCAGAATGTAGTTTATCTGTCTGTCTGTTGTATGCCTGCGAGTGTCTCCACTCATTCTAGGGCCTTCGCGCACACGTCGTTCAGGATCGCAGCTAAAGCAATAGTTGAATTCAAGCTTGTGTGTATCTATGTGTCTGGGTGTGTCATCGTGTGACCATGTGTGTCTGGGTAGGTCTTTGCGTGTCTTTACTTACCGGTCTGAGTGCGTTAATGCTTCTTTATGTATCTGGATGTGAATGCGTGTGACTATGTTTGTCCGGGTGTGTCTTTGTGTGTCTTTATCTACCTGTCTGTGTCGCTGGGTGTGTCTATGTGTCTCCTAGTCCATCATCTCTCCCAGGAACTTCGCGCCGATGTCGAGCTGCACCCCGGCGTGCACGTCCTGCGGGCGTGCGCGGGCAGCAGCAGTCGGGCTCGAGCCTGTGTGTCTATGTGTCTTCATCTACCAGTCTGCCTGTCTATGTGTGTCTGGGTATAGTTGAGCTTAAGTCTGCGTGTGTTTAATGTGTCTGTGTCTGTCTGGATGTGACTGCGTGTGATTTGTGGGTTTGGATGTCTCTTTATCTACATGTCTGTGTGAGTCTGTGAGTGTGATTGGATATGAGTGTGACTGCATGTGCCTGCGTGTGTTTTGTGGCCCCCCCCCCTTGCCTCACCTCTCACAGGAACTCTGCGCCGACGCCGAGCTGCAGTCCGGGCGCGCGCACGTCTTGGTGCATTGCCCGCAGCGGGTAGCAGTAGTTGAGCTCGAGGCGCGCGGCCCGGCCCAGCCGCAGCGCCGCGCCCGCGCCCACCGACACGCGCGCGCGCCCCAGCGCCTCCGCCCAGCCGCAGCCCGACTCCTCTGCACCATTCACCATTCACCACACACGTCAGGCCAACCAGCCGGGACCGATCGCTTTGACTACGCGTATACTTTATGACGTCATCTTGCCACCTCGCACCGCATATGAAAGCAATATCAAGAGCTAAAGACTACAGCTTTCGATATTGCTTTCATAGGCACACGAAACGACAAGGTGACGTCATAAACCACACGCGAAGTCAAAGCGATCACTTAGGTGGTCGAGCCCCAGCCCCCGCCGGGACCGATCGCTTTGACTTCGCGTATGGTTTATGACGTCACCTTATCGTTTCGTGCCGCCTATGAAAGCAATATCGAAAGCCTTTAGCTTTTGATATTGCTTTCATAGTAATAATAATTTTGACGACCTTCTCGGTCGAGCGGCTTGAACACCGGTTTTCATGGTGTCGCCATCTCTGAGGTCCCGGGTTCGATCTCCGGTCGGATTAACTTTGAAATACCTGTTTTTCTAAATTGTTTCGGGTCTGGGTGTTTTCTATGTACAATAAGAATGTATTTAAGTATATTAAGTATGTTTATCCGTTGTCTAGTTAACCATTTCTCGAGTTTCTTAAGGAAGCTTTTCTTGGGGCTAGATAATTGGTGTGAGTGTGGGGAACATTTTTTTTTTATTTTTCTTTGATAGGCGGTGCGAGGTGGCGAGATGACGTCATAAACTATACGCGTAGTCAAAGCGATCGGTTAAGCGGTCGGGAGGCAGGACAGGTGCACTACCAACTGTGCTGTAAGTTGCGACGGGTTGGACCGCGCCACAATGGCATAGCGTCCCATTAGTGTACATTTTTAAACACTTTTTTGACACAAAAAATCATATTTCCTTTTTAAAAAGCTGATTTCCTTCACCGCACTACACGCAATCGACTGTCTTTCCATCCACACCATCTTGATGGATGGCGATCTACTACTGTGCGTTTCTCACGTAAGTTTTTACCGAGAACTACAGTGCCGTGGAACCAGCTCTCAGCGGCGGTATTTCCGGACCAATATGACTTAGGAATCTTCAAGAAACGAGCCTATTCCTTCCTTAAAGGCCGGCAACGCATCTGTGATTCCTCTGGTTTTGCGGGTGTCCATGGGCGGCGGTGATTGCTTTCCATCAGGTGACCCGCCTGCTCGTTTGCCTCCTTCTAATATAAAAAAATAAAAAAAATCGGACTATAGATAACATAGCGTGTGAAGTGTGTATGGACGAGTACTCGCCTGGGTCGGCGAGGCAGCCAGCGCTGAGGAAGGCGTGACTGCGGAATAGCGCGGCGACGCCGGCGCGCGCGCTCGCGAACGGCAGCGGCGCCCACACGTGCAGCCCGCCCGCCCAGTACAGCTGCGGGAGATCTTTAATGTGGAAACATACTACTAAAACGCGACGCGACACCACGTGTCCACACCCGATGTGCACCGTGCACATTACCAACACGCTACGTGATGCTACAACACGCTTCGCTAGTGTCATAGTATCCTGAAGGACGTAAGTCACAAAAAATATCTTAATACCAGGAATGCTCTCGAATGACTGACGCGTGGCGTCGGGTGTTAACTAGAAACACACTGCGTGCCGAGCGTCGGGTGGCATGTGTACCCCCTCTCCCGGCAACACGCCGATCTAGATCGACTGGATGTTTCCGCGTGGTGATCATCACATGGTGTGTTTTCTATATGCAACTGACCATAATAAATGTATGGGATTGATTAGTACTGACACGCATCGGATGGCGTGACGTGGCGTCACGTTTTAATAGTATGTTTCCACCTTTCAGATACGTCGACACTTAACATCGGGGGATCTATTTTCGAATCGCTGGTATGACGTTGTGTTGTCGCGTGCGACTCGAGTCACGCTCGTCTTCCGAGTCGCACGACGCCGATTTTCCGTATTTTTGAATCGTTTGCTTCCAGCGCTGCCGACATAATACGAAATGTCGGATGTTATCCGTTCAAGAGAAAACCGGTAACGACCGCGATGAGACAACGCTGCTTAAATGACTATGGTGCACTGAATATTCCTCTAGATTAACCTTTTCACCGCCAACAACTTCTATAGAAGTTCGAGATTTTCGTGCCGTCCACGCCAGCACTTCTATAGAAGTTCTTCTTTGTACCTACTTTATTAAAATAAATTTATACGTTGGCGTACAGCGGGACATCGCGTGCAGGATAGTTGGGCGGTGAAAAGGTTAATTTTCAAGTTGCTTTCAAAATAGCAGTAATTATTTTCCTCAGAACGAAAAGCCGTTTTGCTTGTATTTACTCATTTTGGCAGTTTCAAATTTTCAATGACACAAACGAACGAATGACATGACGTTGACGCGACGCGACGATTTTGACGGTTATTCCATCGATCGCTTTGTGTTGCTCGACTGCAACGAGTGGGTGAGGGCACTCATTGCGGTCGAGCGATTCAAAAACATGGAAAGTCAAATGTCGAACGAAAATCAGTAGAAACCAAGCGCTCGACTCGAGATGAAGGAATAGGACCCAAATAGAGCCCCAGGTTCTAAACTAATATTCTAACATAAACATATCAATATAGATACATATCGAGATAGGGGGCAGTGAAACGAGCGTATAGTACAACCTGCTCGGTGGTAAGCGGTCAATTGACGTGTGTGTAAAACGGTAATGAATGAGTGAACGAAAAAACGCTTAATAATTGAGTGAATGAGTGACGGAAGAGTGAGTGAGAGGAATTAATAAGTGAACTAACGTCAGTATAATTAATATTGTCACGAATGACCACGTAATTTGTACAAATGTAGGAGTAATGTATAGGTGAACAAATTAACGTGTACCTAATGTATGAAGGAACGAATAGACGAGTTATTATTGTACGAATGAAACAATTGACCAACATTTCTTTTTGCCCTTTATGAATGGCTTCGAACGGCACATTTAGCCAATATAACATACCAATTATCTTTGTTACTTAACGAATGATAACAGAAATGATTAATGAAAATGATATTCTCCCAAAACCCTTAAATATCAGTAAAAATGTGGGGCTTTACAGAAATCTCACGCGGACTAATTGAGAGAATTTAAAAAAAGACGTTGCACTGTTTTAATTCATTTGCCAACACTCATGCACGCCCACGAACACTTAAGGGTGCGCCGACAAAAAAATGCCAAAAATGCAGTTACGGTTAAGTAGATATAATTGAAAATACTATCGTATTAAATGAACAAAATATATATTTAGTATCATAGGGAACGTGTTTACAATTTGTCAGAACCATAAATTCATAACACGCTATAGTTTTTTCTACAATATCATTTAAAGTTGGGCAAAAATCATGAAAACGAGTGGCGGCGTTTAGTAGATTTCTTATAGTTTATCTAAATTATTGTACCTCTGATTTTGTCTAAACAATCATCAATGGATAAACTACAAATTGCTAGACCACATTTTCGATTCATCAAGTGGTTATTTAAATAATTATTTTTTATTAAGCACCTTAAATTCCCCATGCAAAATTAGTATGGCCGCGCGGCATTAAATAAATATGGACGACGACATTTCAAATAAAACATATGACACTTGTCACTTATGGACGGCGCACCCTTAACGGTTAATAGTCCACCATTATTTAACATTAGTATTCGACATACATCTCGCGCCCGCGTCAACGCGCCCGGTCTGCGAGTGCTGAGGTTATGCAGCTTTCGCAAAGTCTGGGATCGGATGGGTGACCAAAAATGTATCATCTCGAGCTCCTCCGCGCTTCGGAAGGCACGTAAAGCCGTTGGTCCCGTTAACAACCACCAATCCGCACTGGGTCCGCGTGGTGGTTTATGGCCCGTTCTCCATATCCGTCCATAGGAAAGGCTCGTGCCCCAGCAGTGGGGACATAAAAAATTAGCAGATGATGATGATGATTCGACATAACACAAATGTTAAAAAAAAACTGCAGACATGACTCTTCACTTTCCCGCCAAGAAGTCTCTATTTATTTATTTATACGTTAAAACAACAACTCAGACAACATTCCAATTATGGTAGTATTATTATAATTCATCATCATCAGCTCATTGTATGTCCCCACTGCTGGGGCACGAGCCATCCCTATGCATGGAAACACTACAGCGAGAACGGGCGTAAACCACCACGGAGGCCAGTGCGTAACTCCTTATAACTCATGATAGCCTGGTACTTCAACCACCTCACGGCCTCACCCCAAGTAAGCTATCGCCAGGTATATCTCCATGTGGGTTATGATAGCCTAGTACTTTGGACTCTCTTTCTCTCTCTCTCTCTCCAGCTAATTATATGTCCCCACTGCTGAGGCACGAGCCTTCCCTATGGATGGAAACACCACAGCGAGAACGGGCCGTACTGGCCGTACATACGGGGCGGTGGTTGTTAACGACTGCTAATGCAGCCGGCACCAATGGCAAGACGTGCTTTACGAAGCTCGATTATTATTATAGTACTTATGCTAAGCCAGTGTCTGCGCGACCAGTCATGCATTCACCATCCCGCCGCCGCCGGTGGCCTGGCCATTGGCGTACGGGTCGAAGTCTCGCTGCCCAAACTCGCATAAAGAAATAGTATAGTGAATGAGTGAGTGATGAACAAGTGAATGGCTATCGAGAATGAATGACCGACTAATATGTGTGAAGTAGTTAACAAATTACAAATGTGTCAATGAAAGAACGTATGAATGAGTAAAAAATGTGTGAACGAAAGACCATGTAATGAATGATTAGAAGAATGTATAAGAAATACATGAGTGAACCGTAGAGTTATGTATGAAAAGAAATGCCGTCGGTGAGTTTGTTGCCGGTTCATCTCAGTACGAGGTCTCCCATCCAGAGTAGACTCACGAACCGATGGCATAATGACATCATTAGTGTTAATTTGAATTCAAATTCATTTATTTCTTAGAAAATAATTGTAGCCTAAACTGAATAAATAAAAACACAAATGTTGAAAAAATTTCCACGAGCAGGGTTTGAACCTGCACCCTTCTGACATACCGGGTCAGGTGCTCTTCCAATTGAGCTATCGTGGTTCTAACCAGCCCGCCGAAATTATTCAACACTATTTACTTTTTACTTTGAAAGCCAAAGGCGCCCATTCAATGTTAACAACTACCGTCATTAACATCCGATCATAATATTTTTACAAATACTAAAGATCAGTTAAGAAGTAGGCAAGCTATTTATAAATGTTTATATAATTTTTAACGCAAATTTTGTTGCGAACAAATTACAAAAACACAAATGTTGAAAAAATTTTTTGTTCGCAACAAAATTTGCGTTAAAAATTATATAAACATTCTGAATAAATAATTTTAAATGAGTAATCCATGCATGCACGGATAAACAAGTTTTATTTATTTAAATGAAATGAAATGTTAGTTTCAACAAAAATAGGATAATACAGGATTATATACAGTATACCATAAAGCAACATTACATCCTACTTTGTTGTAAAAAATATATCAACAGTTTACACCAGGTAAACACTAAAAAAATCGGTTGTCTGTAAAGTCGGTTTACTGACGATAGTTGAACGTGACAACGTCATAAGAAAATACTGATGGAATGGTTTCATTTTTCAAAAGAAAATTAAAATTTTATTTGTCATTTCAGACACGTTGTTATGATATGTGGAAGATTTAACATTTATGTTTTAATTTTTTGAAACCATAGCTACGCTCGATAATTATTTCGATCGAATAGTAAAGCAATTGATTTTTTACTCATCGTGAAATAGTTCTGTTAACTTATTGTTATAGTTTTGTCAATATAATATTACTAATTTATGCAACTGTCATATAATGAAGGGTATTAAAACACGAGTGTGAGTTTATGAAACGAGCGCAGCGAGTTTCATAATAGTAACGAGTGTTTTAATACCCGTGTTATATGCAGTTGCATACACTACTTTATCTTCACTAATGCAATTAGTCAAACAACAAGAGTAAAAGCTGACAATAGTTTATTTATAATAATTGTTCAAATTTTGGATGGTACAATTTTGAAAGTTAATGTTAATTATTGATCCAGCAGCTGTAGCGGTCGCGGGGCAAGCAGTAGAGCTCGTAGACGGAGTTGGAATATTTATAATTACTTCATTCGTCTTGTTTTCTATACTGTTCAAGATCGTATTTGAGACTTGAATTTTATTCATTAAAGACTCATCAATGTAGCTTTCAGCCACAGTAGAAGACTTCCACCCCCCGTGTCGTTTCAGTGCGGTCAAATCACCACCGCTATCTATGAGAAGGGTCGCCGAGGTGCGGCGGAAGCAATGCCCCGTGTACAACGCTGGGTTAGGCAGATTCAAAAAACTTGCGATAGTTTTTCCCAGAGCACCAAATTTATTCTTTGATCGACGCACTTCCCCGATCTATAGCTCAAGAAAAAGGCAGGGTTTCGACAGGGGGTGGGTCGAAGTTCCATGTATTTTTTACATACGGCATAGCAGTTGCCCGTCACAACGAAAGAACGATCTATTTTCGTTTTTGTTTTTGAAACTTTCACCATGATTGTACTGTCGTCTATGTTAGAGACTTCATCGAACTGGATGTTGTATAGCTCTTGCCTTCGGCATGCCCCCATTATGCCGAAGATTAGTGCAACCTGTAACAATAAACGATATAATAAGCTTGAGGTACATAGTCAAGGCAAAAACTATGATTTATGAAGTAGTAAAGTGTAGGTACCTACTACCTAATTTATACACAAAGCGCTTAAACGGAGTGTCTAGATAACTTGCGTGTGTAGTACGTAAGTACTAGGTAGATTAAATAACAGAACTAAAATACACTTACCTTTTCAAAAAGATACAAAATATCTGGTGAATCTTTCAGGAACATCTTTATTTGACCTGATGTAAACGTCAAGGACTTTTTTCCTTGTGTCCTTCTGAACTGCGTTTCAGGAACGCTATGACTTTTGAATACTTCGTGATATCAATATTGTTGTAGATACTCAGTGTGGACTTGAGCATAGAATGTTTAGCCCACATAGAAGATGGCTTGAATTTGTCGGAGAGGTCTTTGAGATACACAAGAATGACATTTTCAGAAAATAATGTAGTTTTCTTTTCGATCTTCCATGCCAAAAAGTTATTATATTCTTTTTAATATAATTTTCTAGATTTTTCTGGCAAAAGATTGTGGGTTACTTTTGTTGCCAATTCTAGAATATCCGGAGGCGTACAAATATCATCGTCGCTGTCCATTTTTAACTTTTAATTTGTATTTTAAAAACAAAACACATTGCGAAACATTAAATTCACGCGTACGTGTATTGTCACAGTGAACTTGCCGCCATTAAAATCTAACCAATGAGAGCGCAGCTGCGCGCGCAGGGCCAATCAGGAGCGAGCGCGCGCTGTTCTTTTTTTATTTAATTGGCACAAGATCTTACCAAAGAGTTTTGTGTATGTAAGTTTAGTAGTTTCGACGAAGTTTTCACGTATAACCCAACTGTTTTCAAAAGCCAGCCTAATATCAAAATTTTATACAACTTGTATGAGGATTTTGACATAAGGCTCGCCAGGTTAATTGGTCGCGTTTTATTGATGTTATAATGAGATTTTACGATATCGATGTGGATATTATACCATCATGTGAAATTGCTTAAATTGAGTGTTTTGTTGTCTGCGCTATAACAGTAGTAATTATAAGTCAAGTATTGGAAACATAAGTAGAATGTTACAACATTAGTGTAGATAAAATAATGTAATTGCATAACCTACAATCGCTGCGATGCTATTTGTTTTAATGATGAAAGCACGAATATTCGACAATATATCACTGAACATATCGCACTACCAATACAATACTGGTGCAAGTCAAAACATACTGATATTTGAAATTGAACTGTACTGTTCTTCAATACGACAAAATTTCCAATGTCAGTATGTTTTGACTTGCACCAGTATTGTATTGGTAGTGCGATATATTTAATATCGAAAGAATCATTACCTTTATCGCCGCAATTATCGTTGCTATAAATAAACAACTGTCCACGCAGACGCATCGCTCACGCAAGTAGGAGAGAGACAGATGTCGAACGCTGCCGAACGCGGAGGCCGATTGTGCCTCTTTGTCGCCCGTTCCGCGCTCTTGCTTGCACTTCAAACCTTAAATGAAACGCCTCAGAGCGAGGTAACGCCGCATACGTCATGTGTTTTCGTGCGTGCAGCCGGCTCCACTGAATTATAAGACGTTGTCACGTCAAAAAATGTTTCATTGATGCCAGTACGATTGGCCGAACTATTTGGGTTAACAAGAAAAATATTTGGATAACAACACATATAACATTCCAATTAATTTTAATTAATTTTCCTTTCAAGCAATTGTCTATTTGGGTCAAATCGTGTACATTGTTTGGGTTGCGTCCCAATTTAATATTTTGTCTATCTTTATTTTTGTGATGTATTATTGGATGTGACCTGTTAATGTACCTTAGTAAATCAATAAATTGCTTAGAATAAGCACGCAAGTCATGTGATCGTAGCTTACCTTCCCGCCGGTGGCCTGCCCGTCGGCGTGGGGGCCCACGCCCCGTTGGCGGAACCCGCGCAGGGTGGTGGGCCCGCCCAGGAACAGCCGGTCGGCCAGCGACGACCCGAACACGTCGTGCAGCACGCCCGCCGCGCCCGTCGCCTGGATCACCTGCGACCGACGGGACGTACTCATCAGGTTTGTTTTGTTCGTTATAAATAGTTATAAAACATCACGTTGATCTGTCGGTCCGTTAGGCGTAAAAGAAGACCGTTCGATTTCAATTTCCAAGCATTTTATTAGCTACCACAAAGTTTGATTGCTTAATTTGTTCTTTTTGAAGTGAAACTTCTTTACGCACGCTCGACTTGAGGAGTGAGCCTGTGAATGCGCGACGAAAGCGTTACGAAAAGGAGGCGAACAAAAGTTGAGAGGGAGATATAAGTGAAGATAGAAAAAGAGAAAGTTACGTTTCGTATATTACTGTAGGGGAGAGAGAGAGAAGTGTCGGCACACATTTTCTTTCTCTCTTTCTCTCATAGCCAGTTAATGATCTGTTTGTTTTGTTGTCATGGAAACTGTCGAAGCGGTACGTAATTTTTGGCATGTCTTAACTCACTCACACGAATGAATTGATATACAGCGTGTCCAAAAAACGAAAGATGATCCTTTAGCTGCGGGTGGGTCACATCATGTCCTACTACATACTGGAATTTCAGTTTAATGAAAGTCTCACGGTTTTCGAGATATCGGTTTTTTTTTATTTTTTTTTTAGAAAAATCTTCCCTCGTTTAGTTTATTTCATGCCATTTTTACAAATAATAACTTTTTTAAGCCCCATTTTTTTCAAATACTCATGGTTATTTGTTTCATCTAAACAATATTATTTTGTTCCCTAAAATACTGCGAAAACCACATAAAAAAAATCTTATGCAAAGTTTTCATACAAACTAAATCAAACGGCTGACTTTGATAGCCTGTGGTGTAAAAAAATGTACGAGGCAGATATTTTGTATGATGGGATCCCAGGCTGGTGGTAGATTCCAACCATCTTCTCTATTAAAATTATATTATTTTTTATGGTAATTAAAATGCACGAAGGTAGCAATTTCGGATTTTATTAAAATAAAAGTCAATTAAAATTAAGTTACTTTACAAGTATTATTTCATGATTTGATACATGTGAACAATGAAATCGTAGAAAGGTTCGGTACCTGACATGCTTCCATGAAGTTTTGACCTTGACATGCCATTGTAATTGAAATTGGCAAAGAAAATATTATTTATTTTAACAGGTATTTTTGGGGTTTTGGTATAGTATGGCTACAAGTAAAAGACAATTAATACAAATGAAATTTTGATTAAATTATTTACAGTTAATGCTCAAAATGGCCGCCATTTGCCCTTATGCATTCTACTAGGTGCAGCGTGGAAACAACGCAGCATCAGTCAACCTCACTCTGCCGGCCCACAAGGTGCCTCTTCACGCCTCATTTGAAGGACCCCATATCATAGAAAGGAGGGAAAACGTGTGCTGGTAGACTATTATCGAATGGCGAATGAAACTCTCATAGGCACCCTGACCCTTTCCCAACTCACCACATCCTCAGCGATAGATACGTTTCCCTGCGCCATGAGTTCAGTCTTGAGATGCGCCACCCCCCCTCCTAGCCCGGCCAGCTCGCTCGAGAACTGAACCCAGGTCCCGCGCGTCGGGAACACGGGCTCGTCGCGCTGCTCCACCGACACGATGTGGCGGACCACCGACTTCATCTGGGGACCTACGGCAATTACAGTTACTATTGAGTCGCCCGCAACACTTCGCAAAAAATCGGATTTTTTTCGGAATTTCGAAACCTATGACAAATTTCTTTATTTTTCTGCACATCTACGGCTGGAGCTCTTCAAAATGAGACCATAACCGATTTTTTATGTGCAGCTATCGTCATTATAATCACTGGGACAAAAATCGGCTTACGCTATTAATATATAAGACTAGCTGTTCTCGCGACTTCGTCCGCGTGGAATAATGACTTTCGGCAGCATTTTTAATTTTTTAGGCTCTTGTTCCCGTTTTTGCAACATTTTTCACTGATGCTTCGCTCCTATTGGTCGCAGCGTGATTTTATATAGCCTAAAGCCTTCCTCGATAAATGGACTATCCAACACAAAAATATTTTTTCAATTGGAACTAGTAGTTCCTGAGATTAGCGCGTTCAAACAAACAAATTCTTCAGCTTTATAATATAGATTACGGATATAATTTTTTTAAATTAAAATGTAAAAGTAGTAGTAGTGTAGTTAACCTTTTTACCGGCAACAACTTCTATAGAAGTTCGAGTTTTTCGTGCCGTCCACGCCAGCACTTCTATAGAAGTTCTTCTTTGTACCTACTTTATTAAAATACATTTATACGTTGGCGTACAGCGGGACATCGCGTGCAGGATAGTTGGGCGGTGAAAAGGTTAATATAACATCAGGGCGAGCACTATTAGTAGCAATTTTGATTAGTCTCACTTACGTAGTTAGTTTAAGTATGTATATTAGTAATTTACTATTTGTTAGTCTCACAAAATTACTTTCAACACGACAGCTAGGCTTTATATGTAATAGCTTTTAGAGATAAGCTCACCTTTGTATATATTGGGTCCTTACCTATGAAATTGACGTTTTTTTCTTATTTATTAAAAGGTGTATTACTTCTAAAAGTCAATACCGGCTGTTAATATTATTATACACATTTAATTAGGACTATGTTACTTAGGCTACAGTATTAACCTTTTCACCGCCCAACTATCCTGCACGCGATGTCCCGCTGTACGCCAACGTATAAATGTATTTTAATAAAGTAGGTACAAAGAAGAACTTATATAGAAGTGCTGGTGTGGACGGCACGAAAATCTCGAACTTCTTTAGAAGTTGTTGGCGGTAAAAAGGTAAACAATGATTTTTAAAATTGTGTCTTTATGTCCAAAGATTTTTTTAAATTGACTTCTTTTGGCGTTTTGTTTCATTGTAGCTTTGAAGGGACTTGATTTTTTTCTTTTAAGGGCTGCTATATTAAGCTAGTGAAACAAACACACTGCCCTACCATTTTTATAGTGTTAACATAAATATATGCTAAGTAAATTTAAAAAACGTTAGTATGAAAAATAAAATTTTATTAAAAATCTTCACACAAAACGTCAATTTTATAGGTAAGGACCTAATATATAGGTACCTTGTTTGTTATACCTGCTGTTGTCAATGTACTGAATTGAATTCTATAGTAAATAAATATCTTGTGTATGTAACATTATGTTTTAATATAATTACTTAGTGCAATAAAGGACTGATGTAATAACTCTTGCTATTAGGACCTTATTCACTCGCTTCCGGTCGGGTTGGTCTGAACATCGTTATGTACTCGTCTACACAATGCACAAATCTCAAAACAAACTTTTCCCATAATGACTGATTTTCAAAATGTCTTTGTATTGCAATGTCGGAAATAAAACTGTCAAATTCGTGTACAGTCGTACGCACTTTATTTTAAAATTCTTTAAATACAAAAACAAATAACAAAAATTACATTCTTTAGCAACAAAAAACCATAAACAACGTCATAGGTTTTAAATGGAAAATTAAATAAAGGCCCGTTTTTAATTTCACGGGCCTCTTACAAAAAAGCAGATAACCCTTCCACTGTGGCGGCCATATTGTAAAATTTGACACATCTGTGGGGCCACTTCTGGGTGGTCTCGGTGATGTCGGGGATAGGTACCTATAAATTAGCGGAGTCGCTTTTTAATAGTTGTGATATTTTTTAAAAATTGAATGTCTGTTAAGTCGTCGGCTTGCAATTCTAAATATTGTTTTTTGTAACTGTTGTCAAAAAGAATATCCCGCCGCCGTCTAGTTGCACCACTAAACAAAGAATTTTTGATTCGAGTGTCCTGGTATTTGGCCTCTTTTTTTAGTTTATGCAAAAATCGAATCAGGGTTGGTTTATGCGGCATACGTGTGTTCAATCTTCTATGCCAACCCTCTATGGCATTGTTTGTGCGATGCTTGTCATTTGCGCAGCTTATAAAAGACGCACATAAAGACATCCACTGTTTCGAAAAGTAATCTTGAAATTTGATCATTCCTTCAGTTTGCGGGAAAAGGGCATGCAAAGAAGTCCATGCACTGTGAATTTTTTCTTGTGGAAGCAAAGATAAATTAGCACACATTCTTACTAATTCCCTTTCTTCTTTTGTGTTTGCTGCCTTTAATTTTTTGGCCTGCTTCCACACTGCCCTGTTAAAATGGTAATAACAGCCCCTGACCACTGCAGACGGAAAAACCTCTTTAATGGCATTTATTATGGCAATTTCAAAGTCACATTTAAATATATGAATTCTAAATTCCAATCTGTTCTTCAACAACCTGAACATCCTGGTGTATGTCTCTTGAGACTTGTTCGGTAATAGCACATACACTATGGGCACTACATTTGTTGATTTGTTATTTCTGCTTATATCAATGTGGATGGTGAATATTTGATAAAACGGGTTGGGGGTTCTTTTGAAAGTTCCGTCTCCAGACATAAACCTGTTTGTGTTTTCTTCACTGATTAATTTTCGGGCAACCATTGTTGAAAAAACTAGGATCTTGTCATCCTCACCATCTTCTATCACAAGAAAACGATCTGATAATAGCTGTGGGATTTTTATATCCGCCAATCGTTTAAATTCTGTATTACTTTGATTCAAAATTGTATGTCTTTTTCTATAAAGAGAGTTTTTTTTTTCTTCAAAAGATGGCATTATTGTTTGGCTTGAACCTTCAACCTCAGAAAGACATTTCTCAAAAACACTTTTAATTGGCGTCATTTTTGTGGATACTGCCTTTTTACATTTATCAATAAATACATCTTCTTTGTTTTGGTTGAAATGCGATCGGCACGCGTGATCACTTTGCCTAATGATACTAGTTTTATCAGCATTCAATGTGACCGATGCTGAGCATTCAGTTCGGTTGATACATCTCCACATGCTAGAGCCAGATTTATTATCATTTGAGAAGTTGTACCTGTGTCCATCGTGCACTAATGACGGTTTCCCTTTTTGATTTTCTATAAATTGCAGGTTCATTTTAACCTCAGGGCAGAACAGCAAATGACGCGACACAATTGCTACAGTTGACAAGGATGCGATTAAGTTTTTCAAGTGCACGTCATTAATCATTTATTATAAGTGGCCATTATAACATACTTCACCAAGGAGTACGTATTGTAACGGAAACCATATACACATGCCGCCATCGCCAAAGAGGTTGCAATTTTCATTGATTTAGACTTAATATCATGAATGTACCTTTTCTGTCAGATAATATGGGTTTCCGACATTCAAAAACAAAGACATTTGAAAAATCAGTCATTTTGGGAAAAGGTGATTCTAAGATTTGTTCAATAAGAAATTTGTACAACTTAAAAATCAGTCCTAACAGACCGGAAGGATTCACTCACCACTGCTCTCCCGGACGCGGAAACTGGTGGTCTTGCTGAGGACCGACGTGTCGCGGACCAAACCCTCCCATTGGATGTTGTGTTTTGTCTGCAATATGAACCTTACTTAGTATCTTATCTTATCATAGTAGGATCTGCAGAGGTTACTAGATTTGCCAGTTAATACAGTGCTCATGCTAGGAACAAGAATGAATAGTCTGGGTCGCTGTCACGGGATACGGTCAAGAGGACTACATTCTTACTGTTGCATTATAGATGTCTATAAAGGAGGGACAGTTGAAATTAAGTATCTTAATTATTCAATATGATGGTTATGATGATGATGCACGAATAATAAGCTTATAAATAATAATAAGTACAAATCAAAAAGGGTAAAGTGAATGAATGTTGAAAGCAAATTAATGAATGATGTAGAATTTAATGAATGAAAGAAATTAATAACTAGTTTGGATTAATTAGTTTAAAATTGATGAGCTCGATGGCGCAGTGATTAACGCGCCCGGCCTGCGAGTACCGAGGTTAAGCAACTTTCGCAAAGGCTGGGATCGGATGGGTGGATGGGATGGGATCTCGAGCTCCTCCTAAAGCCGTTGGTCTCGGCTATATTAGCTGTCGTTAACAACCACCGATCCGCACTGGGCCCGCGTGGTGCTTTATAACCCGTTCTCCCTATCCATTCATAGGGAAGGCTCGTGCCCCAGCACATATAATGAGCTGATGACGATGATGGTGAATAAAAAATCGAAAAAAGTGAACGAAGGAGAATAATGTATTATCCCGACTTCGTCTCAAGATTTATTGTACTTGTAGTAGCCCTGCTACACACTCACATCCGTCCGCACGTAGTTTAACTCCAGAGAGAAAGATGCAACACTCTCTCTCTGTCTAACAGCCCAACGCGTCTCTGTGCTGCGTCGACCTCATTCCTTGTTGCGCGCGCGCACAACACGCACGAATAAAAATAAAAAGTGGTTTCTAGTGTCTAAAAAATGCCAAAGCGATCATGCGATGAGACGGAGGAAGACAGATGGCATAGAAAAAAGTTAAAGTACGAACGTAAATTAGCAAAGAAAAGAAGAAAGAATGTTATTTATTCTAGTGAAGAAGAACAGGAAAGAATAGAAGGTATTGTACAAATTATTTTTTCCTAAGTGATGATCTAGTGTGCTATAATGGTGCTGTAACAATTTTACATACGTAAAATGTAGAATATTTGCTTCGAGTCAATACGAGATAATGACCAATAGAATTTTTTCCCGAGTCAATACGATATATTGACCAGTGACACTTTTATGAGTTAGTACGAGATATTAACCGTTATTTTATAAAAATGATTAAATAATCATTTATACGCGTATGAATTTAAATGAACTCCTTTTTTTTCACTGTTGGCGGTAGTTATGAGTATTTAATTTTTCTTTCGTTTTGCATTTCAGCACACCCACTTTATGTGGTTTCTGATGAGAACAAAATAGAACAAGATTCTGATTTTTTCTTGCAAAATCAAGAGAGCTTTACCAATGATGTTGAGCATCAAGATGCACCAATATGTGAAAATAAATCGTGTGAGGATGTACTACCCTCCACATCTGCTGTGGATCCTCTCCTCTTAGAAGCTCTCGGAGATCGTCATATCGAGACCCCGGTTTGGGGTACAGATATTTTACAAGATATATCCGATAGATGGCAGCCCATCCTTAGATGTGGTCTTAAGAAAGAAGCGAAGGAAGAACTGTATAACAGACATTTGTTCCCCAAGAATGTTCCTCTTTCAATGCCACCACAATTAAACGAGGAAATATCCTCTGTTATAACGGATTCTAGCCGATCTAGAGATGCCAGATTATTTAATAAGCAAGGTCAATTTGGACGAGCGCTTGCAGCTTTGGGTAAAGCTATGACCGGAATCTTATCTAAAAACATAGAAACAACCGACCTTTTAAAATTATTAAATGATGCAGGCAAACTCATTGCCGATTCACATTTTATAGAAAATGATACAAGAAGGTCATTATTAATGCCATTACTGGACAAGGCATATATAAACGTCTTCAAAGACCGTCAGCGTGACAACATGTTGTTCGGTGAAAATTTGGGAGAATTTATAAAGTCTTCCCAAGGGGTTAAGAAGACAGCCCAAATAATTACACCCCCAACACAACCTTCTTTAAACTGGAGGGGTCCACCGCGACAACCAAGACAATTTCGGACACAAGCACAATTGGGCCGAGGCGGCGGACAGCGACCAGCGCGATCGGCTCAACGTGCTCCACCATCACTCCCGCCTCCGCGCCGTCCACCTGCGACCGCCAGCTACAGGGGACGCCCGCAGCCGCCACCTCCAGCACCGTCGCGCTACCGGACCAGAACATAAAGGTACAGGCCGGTCGGCTTAAATACTTTATTGATTCGTGGAAAACTATCACAACTGATAGTATCGTGCTTGATGCAATTTCGGGCTACCGAATTCCTTTTTTCAAGGAACCACGTCAGGACCCCAATGCTTACCCTAAATATTCATTTAGTAAATCAGAAGTGTTGTTTATTAAAAAAGAAGTTAATCATTTATTAGGAATAAAAGCTATTCGACCATGCCAACCAACTAAAGGTCAATTTGTCTCAAGTATATTTCTAGTCCCTAAAAGCAATGGAGAAATGAGGTTCATACTTAATTTAAAAAAATTGAATAAATACATACATACTAAACATTTTAAGATGGAAGATACAAGAACAGTAATGAAACTCATGACTCCAGATTGCTTTATGGCAAATTTGGACCTTAAGGACGCGTATTTTTTACTTTCCATATACGAAGGGCACCGAAAGTATTTAAGATTTTATTTTGACAGCACTCTTTATGAGTTTTGTGTTTTACCATTTGGTCTCTGCTCAGCACCTCATATTTTTACAAAAATTGTAAAACCAATAATGTCACACTTGCGATTGAGAGGTTTTAAGTCAGTGTCATATTTAGATGACACCTTGACACTTGGTAATACATATCAAAAGTGTTTAGAAAATGTAACTGAAACTATAAAATGCTTGACTTATTTAGGTTTCATCGTCAACTACCAAAAAAGTACCCTTATTCCAAGTAAAATTTGCAATTTCCTAGGTTTTGTATTAAATTCCCGTAGTATGTCATTAGAACTACCAATTAAGAAAAGGCAAAAAATTTTAAATGAAACCATTAAAATGTTAAAGCTAAACAAAATATGCATACGTGACTTTGCAAGATATTTAGGAACTTTGACAGCCGCTTGTCCAGCTGTGGCTTATGGTTGGATGTATGTATACAAAATTATTAGAAAGAAGTAAATATTTAGCTCTTGTAAATAATAATGATTACAATCGTACTATGACACTTCCAAGTTTTTTGAGTCAAGATCTTGAATGGTGGAAAAGTAATATAATTCATACATATAATCCTATTCGAATAAGTAATTACGCTATGGAAATCTTTACCGATGCTTCGACAACAGGCTGGGGAGCAGCATGTCAAAGCGAGAAAATAGGAGGATTTTGGACAGGTGCGGAACGCCTGCAGCATATAAATTATTTGGAGCTGCTAGCAGCCTTCTTTGGATTGAAATCCTTCGCAAGTCAATACAACAGTTGTGAGATTTTGATGCGTATTGATAACACCACTGCCATATCGTATATAAACCGAATGGGGAGTGTACAATTTCCGAATTTAAATCAAATTGCCCGCGAAATATGGCAGTGGTGCGAAAAGCGAAAAATTTTCATCTTCGCTTCATACATTAAATCTTCGCAAAATACTGATGCTGACTTGCAATCGCGGAATTTAAACGTAGATACCGAGTGGGAATTATCACCTACAGCTTTTGAAAACATAGTTACTGAATTCGGGCAGCCTGAAATTGATCTTTTCGCATCCAGAATTAATGCCAAATGTGATTTATACATTTCATGGAAAAGGGACCCATACGCCTACAATGTAGACGCATTTACAATTAATTGGAGCCCTTTTTTCTTTTACGCTTTCCCGCCGTTTTCGCTTATCTTAAAAACAATACAAAAAATTGAAAATGATAAAGCCACAGGTATCATTGTAGTTCCTTATTGGCCATCACAGGCGTGGTTTCCCATGTTTAAACAACTTACTGTGAAAGAAATAAAGATGTTCACACCAAGCGATGATTTACTTTCATCTGTTTTCAGGAAGAAACACCCTCTTCACCATCAGCTTTCCCTGGCTGTGACAATATTATCAGGCAAGCGTTCCTAAGAAAACTAGTTCCTCAGTCAGCGTTAGAGGTGATGATTGCTTCTATATCTAAGAATACCTTATCTCAGTATTCAAATAGTATTAAGTTGTGGTGGCAATATTGCAAATCAAAATCTATAAGTAATATTTACAATGTACAAATTCATGATTTAATTGATTTTTTGAATAATTGTTTTATTAACGGGTCGTCATACGGAACGTTGAATAATCACCGCTCAGCTATTTCCCTAATATGTACAAATAAAATTAGCGGTGATGAGAATTTAAGAAGATTTTTTAGAGGCATTTTTAAATTAAAACCTACATTTCCGCGCTATACTATTACGTGGGACCCTACAATAGTTTTAAATTACTTGTCGAATTTGTACCCTAATGAAGCTTTATCTATTGAACAATTAACAAAAAAATTGGTTACCTTGTTAGCTTTGGCCACAGGTCAAAGGTCACAGACCCTGTCTTTGATTCGTTTATGTAACATTGAAAGATTTGCTGATAGAATTATTATAAAAATAACAGATATGATTAAGACATCTTCTGTAAGAAAGAGTCAACCTGTGTTAAATTTGCCATTTTTTAGAAATCATAATATTTGTCCTGCTTATACACTAAATTCTTATATCAATGTATCTAAACATAATCGTCCCAATGACGAAGATAAACTAATGTTAACATTAAAAAAACCATATAGGGCTGCCTCGTCACAAACAATCGGGCGATGGATTAAGTTTATAATGGAGGAAAGTGGCATCGACACTAATATATTCCGACCCCATAGCACTCGTCACGCGGCCACTTCGGCTGCGAATCGTGCCGGAGTTTCTGTAGATGCCATTCGTAAATCTGCTGGTTGGTCTGGACAATCGGCAACATTTGCGAATTTTTACAATAGACCGATTGTTTCTGACTCAGGCTCGCAATTCGCGGAATCTGTAATCGGTTAAATTAATAATTCTGAGAGTTGATTTGTTTCCTTTTTTTTTTTACACTTATGCTATGAAGTGAAATGGATGTATTGTTGCAACATACATGTTGGTTTACTTAAATAAATATATTGGTTAGTTATGTACCTATTTATTTTCATTCTTCTGGTAACATTGATATCAGCTCTGAACATCTCTACAAGTACAATAAATCTTGAGACGAAGTCGGGATAATTAGATGATCAAACGAACTTACCTGTAAGTGAAGTTCGATCTTAATTATCCCGCCTTCGTCGAAGAGATTTAAAATCCCTACCCTCCCATGCTGTTTGTTTATTCAACAATCCTATCCCTATAGATATCAATGAACCTAGTTGTACTCTAAAATTAATGAGGTCGACGCAGCACAGAGACGCGTTGGGCTGTTAGACAGAGAGAGAGAGTGTTGCATCTTTCTCTCTGGAGTTAAACTACGTGCGGACGGATGTGAGTGTGTAGCAGGGCTACTACAAGTACAATAAATCTCTTCGACGAAGGCGGGATAATTAAGATCGAACTTCACTTACAGGTAAGTTCGTTTGATCATCTAATAAATGATTCAATCAATAAGTTTAATGAATGGTGGGGACACATATATGAATCATGCACTCAAATGAATGAATGATGAAAACTAATGAGTGAATGATGATTGATGATCCACTAACCGCGGCGGAGGTCTTGAAGGCGAGGTCGAGCAGCAGGCCGCGGTCCAGTAGCCGGTACCCAGACCACGGGTACTCGTGGTTCTGCTGGTAGATCGTCGTGGTCACCCTAAGGGCCGATCAGTTCATTATTAAACAAACGATTGTTAGTTTATGGTTATTTGATGACGGACGTAGTGACCTTTATACCTAGGAGTTTATAGCGTAAGGGTGGATTCGACCAAGCGAGAGTAAAGTTTATTCTTAGATTAAATCGCTAATTACTCGAGAGTAAACGAACTTTTCATGTCACCAACGTTTAACCCATGGATAAATTGACTATACCTAGGGTGGATTTTACCATCATCCAATTTATACGAGAATAGCTATCCCAGTATAACTTTACTCTTATAATTTAATCTACGGGTAACTTTGGTTTCATTTTACCAGATTAATCTATGGGTAAGTTACTCTCGCATAGTTACTCCGTGACGATGAACGAATGAAACGAACGAAAATATTAACCACCAAGCATAAAAGTACATTCATACCATGCCTGAGCAATGGCGCTGCGTATTTTTAATTAACCAGGATAATATTTCTGCTTTACGTTTTGAATAACTTCAAATATTCCGTTGTGTTGATTGTTTGTTGACAGGTTGATCGAAGGTTGACCGAGAATTCCCTGTGTGGTGCCGGGGATAAAGAATTGCACCACCCCATCTCTTCCCGTGGGTGTCGTAAAAGCCGACTAAGGGACCATTCCAGAGGATGGGCAGCAGCATCTCTCTGAGGTTACCCTCAACCTACTGCGATCGCCAACCCGCCTGCCAAGCGTGGCGATTACGGCAAATACCCCTCATATCCTTGGGGGAGGCCTTTGTCCAGCAGTGGACGTCTTTGGCTGAGATGATGACCGAGAATATTGTAAAGCAATAAGAAGTCATGAATAGCGTAATTCTTTAAAGGTACCAGCACGTAAATGTAAATGTACTTTTATGCTTGGTGGTTAATATTTTCGTTCGTTTCATTCGTTCATCGTCGCGGAGTAACTATGCGAGAGTAACTTACCCATAGATTAATCTGGTAAAATGAAACCAAAGTTAACCGTAGATTAAATCATAAGAGTAAAGTTATACTGGGATAGCTATTCTCGTATAAATTGGATGTTGGTAAAATCCACCCTAATCCTATCGAAACATCTGCTGTAGTCAGTGTACATTACGTCTACCTGCTTACCTCCGTCCATCGAGTCTGTGATAAAGTCATTAAGTGAACTAAGGTTTGCGCACTAACCTATCCAAAACTGGCAAATTCCTAAAAAAAATATTCAACCACATCTTTATATATATAAATCTTCTGTGCGTGTGTTTATAATTGAAATCCTTCTAAACGGCTGGACCGATATTGATGATTTATTTTGTGTGTGTTCAAGTGGATTTGAGAATGATTTAGATTTACAATTGGACCCGGTAGGTGGCGCTGCTATAGGGTCCATCATGGGATACGGGTGTTCTTAAGTGGACGAATGATTTGTTTGTTTTGTTGTCATGGAAACTGTCAAAGCGGTACGAAGTCCGCCGGTCAGCTAGTGTCATATAAATCAAGTTCAAAGTCTATTGAGGAAAGGAGACGGTCTGGATTACCATAGAAAGTCTTCACTAAAATGCAGCTGGACCAAAATGAATGAAAATCGGGAGAATGCAATATGTAGAACTCGTATGAGTTGAAAAAAAAAATCTTAGTCTAGCCAATTTTTCACAATTAATTATTGGAAATTATATGGAAGGTAATCAAAGTACCAGGCTAGCATGAGCTATGAGGAGATGGCTACATACCTGAGGTAAGTGAGGTGAGTAAGTGAGGTGAAGTAATCAAAGTACCAGGCTAGCATAAGCTATGAGGAGATGGCTACATACCTAGGATGAGGTAGTCAAAGTACCAGGCTAGCATGAGCCATGAGGAGATGGCTACATACCTAGGGTGAGGCAGGCAAAATACCAGGCTAGCATGAACTATGAGGAAATGGCTACATATAGCTGGGGTGAGGCAGTCAAAGTACCAGGCTACCATGAGTTATAAGGAGCTGTATACTTATATGAGTTGTCCCCGTACTGGGCCCGCGTGGTGGTTTACGGCCCGTTCTCACTGCGATGTTTCCATCCATAGGGAAGGCTCATGCCCTAGCATTGGGGACAAACAATGAGCTGGTGATGATAATGATGGTGGTGATGATGGTTGTGGTACTCACACGGGGGCGAGCGGCTTGTGCGGGAAGGGCTTGGCGGCGGCGACGGTGAAGTTGGAGGAGGAGCGATGGCCCACGCTGTACTCCGCGGACGCGCGCTCGCCGCGACCCAGCACGTTGGGCAGCTTCACGCCTGCGGCGGCGAGCGGACGAATTGCGGATTCATTCAGTGTTAAACTTAAGATACGCCAATACCCATCAATAGTAGGAATAAATCTAACTTAACCTTTTTGACTCTAATCTGTACCTACTCTGGTTGGTTACCCCTTCTGTATACTGTGTTTTTTGTTTGAGGCAAATAAACAGAAAAAATACAGTAATTTTTTTATTATTATTGATTTCAATGATGGAGACTTTGCCAAGCAGTGGTAAAATATATAGGCTATTTACTTTTTTACTAAAATACACCACTGGCAATTTTTTTTTTTCAGTAAAAAATGCTTTTACATAAAAAACTATAGCACTAGTTTTAATGTTATGCCTATAAAACAAAAGTATACAGTATTCAAAAATTTAGTTTTATTTATTTGAAACCAAGGATAAATAAAGATTAAACAAATAAATAAAACAAAGGATAAACTTAAACTAATGGAATATACATACGTACTACGTACAATCAATAACATATTTATACTACTGGTTTGATAAGTGGTAGTGCTTGATTTGAGTAAGCCTGGCCTGGCTACAACTATCTTTCGTGTTCCGGCATCTAGAGATAAGACACCCAAGTAGCATTTTATTCTCTTTAAAAGGCCACATTTATTTCACTGGTGGTCTCTTAGCATTTATAGTGGTCACACTTGGTTCATCGGCTGCAATAAAGTGAACATGTCTACCTATACCTGTATAAGGCATGTATAGGGGTGTAAATGTGGCCTATTATGTAACTATTGGCGTTTTGTCAGGACAACATTACTCTTCTAGTCAGCTTTCATTTTCAAAGCTGAACAAGAGCGTTTTAAGAGAAGTAAAATACGGCATAGGCTGTTCAGAGGTTCACATATACGGTGTTAGATTGCTGGCATTATAATATAACACGTGAACATTATTGCAGCCCAAAGCTGTTATATATAACCTTTTATGAAGCGAACTGAATTTGATTGAATTCACGTGAATTCTGAGGCAATGCATACCAGCCCAGGGCTGAATTTGTGCCCAGCTCAGATTGTGTTGTACAGAAATTGGCATTGTGGTAGTACACATGTGAACCTTTCTAGAGCTGACGTCATTATAATGGTACACGCGTGAAACTTTAAAGAGGTCACAACACTAATTTTGAGTTATAATGGTTCACTGTAGATTGTAGATTGTGGAGACAATGACCACCATTTTCACTTTTAATAACCTATAATATGTCTATATTAATTTATGATTTTGTCACTTAACACGGAGTTTTCGTTATTGATTTTAGGGTAGATGTTTAAATATAAAACCATACAACGATTTAAATGCCAATAAAACAAAAATATGAAATATTGCTTTGTTTGTATCTGCTTATTTCGATATATTTATTTGATAAAAAGGCATATAGCCGAGGCGTGTGAAAATTTTAACGATAAATACGTATGTATTTTACAATAAATTTACATTACCCCGTAATATTAACACAATATCATATATAAACACAGTTTACCAGTAACAATAAATCACATCAAAATGGCTGTTAGACACGATTCGACTATGGCCATGGCCGTAAGCTATCACAAATAAATATTTATTAAAAAATGTGGTACCAAAGTGATTATTTGAGGAAAAAGCGGCCTAATAGTTGGTTTTGGGTACACTTGTGGTTTGGGTTTTGGATAATCGGCTGTATAATTGTTCACTTGTTACTTATTATAACTCACTTGTCTGTATGAATAACCACACGGAATCTAATATAGTGCCGTTCATCAGCTTTAAAACCACAGTTCTCTCTTTAAACTACCATTAAAGATCTGCTACCGTGTACCTTTTGTACACTCAAAGCCGAAAAATTTGTGCCCAAATGGGTGGTACAAGGGCTGTATAGCATGCTATACAGCTCTTGTGCAGCTCACATAGACAGCTTATAGAATAAATGTGTACCATAAGTCAACCGCTATAGAACCCCCAATGCTACTTGGGCAGTCAGTGCCTCAGTAGCTGAGGATTCCGGGTGAAGTGCGCTTTCACCTTTGGCCTTATCATCACATAACATCAAGTGAGATGAAGGCCATAGTGCTATCCCATAACAAAACAAAATTAAAAGAAAAATGTGAATGATTGCTACGAGTATGTCATCCAAATAAACAAATGCCCTCACCCAGCACGATGTTACCCTCGTTCTCACTGACTGTTGTGTTGATGCCACCCACGATGCGCGACAGCTCCTTCACTTGGAACGTCACCTAGACCGCAAACACGTTACATACAGTATACTACAAGGTACGAGTCTGATAGCGGAGACAGGTTACTTGCCTCACTTGCCTGTATCCTTCGTTAAAATCATAAAAGTGGCTATCAAGCTAAGTGATGATTAGCGTAGCCTTTACGTTTTCCCGACGCGATTTCACTACTGCCGCTAAAAAGCAGTCAAAATCAAAGTAGTTCCTTCAATCAAATCAGTGCCTTCCCGGTAGCATAATAGTCAGTGCAGCCGCCCGGATTGCGGAAGACCCAGGTTTGATTCCTAGCTAGGTCGGGTAGGCATTGAATTTTTTCACTATCTTTTTATAATATAAATCTTCTGTACGTGTGTTTGTAATTGAACTCTTTCTTAACGGCTGGACCAATTTTGATGAAATTTTTTGTGTTTATGTGGATTCGAGAATTATTTAGATTGACAATTGGACCCGGTAGGTGGCGCTGCAATAGGGGTACGTCATGGGATACGGGTGTTCTTAAGCGGACGAAGTCGCGAGCAGGCCACGAGTATTTTATAATTATTTAATCGATAGTGCTTTCAAAAATATCGATAGTGATAGCATCGACTCTTCGCCATCACTAGTAACGACGTCAACGTACCTCGAGCCCCTCCGGCGTGGCGCCGGGCCCCGACGACACGTCGATGAATACGCCGATGTCACGAAAACAACCCATGGAGTCCAGCGCGCGACGCACCTAAGAAGCCAAACCAACGACATGATTATGCGAGTAATCATCACTTCTTGTACCAAAAAAACATATAAGTTTGACCTTTGACATCATCATCATCATCATCATCATCATCATCATCATCATCATCATCATCGTCACCCGCTCATTTTATGTCCTTACTACTGTAACAGCCTTTCCTATAGAAATTTATTTCTTAATAAAAATCATAAAATAAATGTTTCATCATCAGCCTATACTAGTCCACTGCTGAACATAGGCCTCTCCAAGTGCACGCCACCGAGCACGATCCGCGGCTACTCTCACCCAGCTCTTGCCAGCCACCTTGCGAAGATCGTCGCTCCACCTAGTCTGAGGGCGTCCTACACTACGTTTGCCGATACGCGGTCTCCACTCGAGAACTCGTTTACCCCAACGGTTGTAGGTTCTGCGGCTAATATGACCGGCCCACTGCCACTTCAGCTTGCTGATCCGATGGGCTATGTCAATTACTTTCGTTCTCTGGTGGATCACCTCATTCCGAAGTCGATCCTTCAGAGAAACTCCCGAGCATAGCCTTTTCCATAGCTCGCTGAGCGACTTTAAATTTATTAACCAGCCCAACCGTGAGTGTCCACGTTTCAGCTCCGTATGTCATGACCGGTAGGACGCACTGATGGAAGTCTTTAGACTTTGTGGAATAGGCGACGTAAAGACCCAACGTAATTTTCCATATGCTGCCCAGCCTAGCTGTATCCTTCTGTTAGCCTCTTTCTCGAAGTTGTTTCTACCCAATAGCGAACTCTGCCTGAGGTAGACATATTCCTTAACTTCGAGAGCACCGCCTTGTACTGCAATCGGTCCCGGAATGGCATGTTTGTTAAACATAACCTTGGTTTTGTCCAATTTCATCCGGAGATCGACGATGCATTGAGAAGAATCAGCCAGGCCGTTCAGCATGAACCGTAAATCCTGCAACGTTTCGGCCACGATGACGATGTCGTCCGCGAATCGCAATTGTGAGATGTGTTCGCCGTTGATGTACCGTTGATGTGCCGTTGAAATAAATGTTTAATGCTTAAATACAATCTCACAGTTTCAATATTTAATAGTGACAGAAAAACAAAAGGCACAGTTATTTATTATTATTTTTAATACTGAAGATGCTACTACTGTTGCCTGCGACACAGGTTGACCTGTATTTATAGGCAACAGGACCTAATCTCAAAAGAATATAATCAATTGTAGCCTAAGCTGATCTAATGAAAGTACTAAATTTCAGGAATCGCAGACCGAGCGCTTTTGCTTTTACATGCAAAAAAATTAAAAGTTGTTGTCCTGCACTGACAAGCTTTCGTTCTTCATTCCAAAATTCATCTCATCTCATTTACTGAGAAACAGTTAATTTAAATACATGATGAGCTTTGTGTGGCTCATTACTGTCCCTTTTGGTATATTTGTTTTTTTAATTGCATTTTTCGTTTTACGCCTATTAATGATTAATATTAGGTAAAAACCACCAATATAATAAATGTACGTATTAGAAAAAGGGGGTATACTATGAGTGTCTCTAAACTCAGTGAGAGTGAGTGAAGAGTATGAGAGTGAGAGTTATTGTAGATAGAGTGAAAATAGAGCATGAGAGTGAGCGAAGTGCAGCTAGTGAGTGTAAGTGTAGTGGTACTGAGTGTACTGTTAACGTAGAACATGATAAATAGAGTGAGTGTAGATAGTGAATTTGAGTATAGTGATACTGAGAGTAGAGTGAATGTAGATCATGAAAGTGATAGTGAGTGTAGAGTGAGTGTAAGTGTGACTATACTGAGAGTAGAGTAAATGTAGAGCACGAGAGTGAGTGTACTAAGTGGGATTGACTGTAGAGAGTGAGCGTAACAAAGCGGTCACCTTATGCGCCTTGAGTATGACATCCTCGAAGTCGGTGGCGTGGAACAGCTCACCGACAGTGCTCTTGATGATGTCGTCCTTGGTGCGGTTCAGCCCGTCTACGTGCACGCGGTCAACCCGCGCCTGTCACCAAGTGGTTCAATCTTATAGTAAACCGAAACCATTTTCCCATACAAAATGTATCAAAATCACAGATGACATTATAACAAACAGAATCATGCTATCAAGATTTCTATAGGATTCATCATTATCATTATCATCAGCCTGTATTAGTTCACTGCTCTTGTCAGCCACCTTGCGAAGATCGTCGCTCTACCTACACTATAGGATTATAGTAAAAACTGTCAAATATATTATTCTACTGTTTTCTTTTACTATTTAAACTGGGACAGAATTAGGAAGTCCGAAACCGAGATACACAGAAACTGTAATGAAAGACGGCTTGCTAGTTGAATACTGATCTTTATTTATTATTGTGTGACTACCTTCATACAAATCTATCCTACCTTAACGTTATACATACTAAATCTTTCTCCTTACAGATAACAGAATAAAACAATTTTAACTTATGTCTAATGTTTGCTGTACACAATAAGTTGAAACAATAATAATTTTGAACTGTACGACAGTCAAAGCTCCAGACTACATGCACAAATAAATAAACGTGGTTTAATTGGAAACTATGAATTAAACTACCACAATTATTAATGTAACCAAAACTATAACATTTTGTCTTACTAACTAATTATAATGATAATATAAAAAAACAACTTAATTCTACTACTTTATTCCTCCACCAAATCGTATAATAGGTAACGATTACCGCAGGTGTCATTTTCTTTGAGCACATTATTATAAGTAATATAATACCTGACTCTCGACATAATATAGGTACCTATATCTACATAATAAAGTAAACAACAACTTATACAAATTACATAGTATCTAATATGCTTTGTGCCAACTGCCTTGCCTTGCTCCTAGTAGTAACCATTGTACCAAGTCTGTGCTTAGATTCGCGCGGCTGTAAACCGCTGTCGCCGGCAGCTGTAGCTGTCTCATTCGGCACCGGTGGCGGAGGCAGTGCCGGGCGGTGCTGTGCGGCGCCGCTCGCGAGCGCAGTGTCTGCCGACTCACCTGCACTCTCACCAGCAGCAGCTGCACTCTCACCCTGCGGCTGTCTATATACTATATGGCGACGATTACGTCTGTACTTACGTCCCACTGCGTCCTGCACGATGTATGACCTCGGTTCCTGTGCTTTTTTGACTACTGTCATGAATTCACGCTTGTTACCGTCCGCTACCACTACTTTATCGTTGTTTGTTAAGGTAGGAAGCTTTTTTGAACCTCTATCATAAACCTCCTTTTGTTTAAATCGCTTTTTTAAAATAGCATTGTAATTTTTTTTATTGTCGCATTTCGCTTCTAGCAGCAATCTATGAATAGGTAACCGCGTAGTAAGCCGCCGTCCCATCAACATTTGAGCCGGGGAGTCTACGCCGTCGCGAGGCGTAGCTCTTAAATTCAATAAACCCAAATAATAATCTTGACCTGAATCCGCGCATTTTTTTAAAAGATTCTTTATCGTGCGTACAGTTCTTTCACTCTTTCCGTTTGATTGAGGGTACAAAGGAGATGAGGTAACATGCTGTATTTCCCAGTTATTGAGGAAATCCTTAAATTCCTTCGAGCTATATGAGGGTCCATTGTCAGAAACCAACTCACTTGGTATGCCATGTCTGGCAAACTGTTCTTTCATTGCCTCAATCACTGTCTTGCTACTCAATGACTTTAGACCGCTTACTTCGACATAATTAGAAAAATAGTCTACCAATATTAAGTAATGTTTCTTTTTATATTCAAATATATCTGAACCTAGTTTTACCCAGGGTAAGTCGGGAATCGAATGCTGTAACAATGGCTCACGGGGCGGGCGCACGGCGTGCAACGCGCACGTGGCACAGTCCCGCACCGCGCGCTCCACGTCCCGCACCATGCCCGGCCAGAACATGACGTCTCGGGCGCGCCGCTTGCATCGGTCGATGCCCAGGTGGCCCTCATGCACGCGCTGTACCATCTCGGCGCGAAGTGCCGCCGGTATATAAACAAGACCGTCATTTAATATTAGATTATCTACATACTGCAGCGTCCCTCTATAAGGCCAGAATTGTCGAATATTAACATCGACGTTATACTGACTCCTGGGCCAGCCGCCCACTATACTGGATGACTTTTTTTACCGTCAGGAAAAAAGAACTGTGTATTTTGTACCTAAAACAAGTTCTATACGTGAGTGTGTTTATAAAACACAACTGATTTTATAAATTTTGGAATTTCCAAAAAAAATTATAAATTTAGAATACATTAGTGCATGCGTATTATTCGTAGGTAGTGTAGTAAAACGGTAGCGGGGGCGCGGCGCGGGAGACGCGCGGCCGCGCCGCCCGGCGCCCGCCCTGCGTGTGACTGAATGAATTAAATGTAAGGGTGGATATGCGTTTGAGTTTTGGTCGGTTTCGTATTTTTATTATTATTTTTCTAATATTCTTTTTTTTAAATGTTATGTTAATCAAAATTAACTTAGAATTAGATGGTTATGAAGATAGGTAATTTATATAAAAATAAAATATTAAACTTTTTTTTTTTAAGTGATCATGCTATCGTCACCTATATCATTGACCTATCTCACACATTTATTTTCCTGACGGTAAAAAAAGTCATCCAGTATTATTCGTTAGTGCTTTAGCCTCGGTATCTCGTGCTACGTGCTCCCTAATCAGTCGAAGCTTTTCGTTACTATATTGCAGGTGCTCCAGCATGAAACACGTCTGAGCTTCGACCTCCTCATCCATACGTTCATGCATTAATTCGGGCAATGCGGCTCGAGATAGCGTATCTGCGACGTATATAAACTTACCCGGTGTATAGACAACTTTGAAATCATAATTCTGAATGCGTAACATCATGCGTTGCAATCGAGCAGGTGCAACGGACAATGCTTTTTTAAATATCGCCTCAAGCGGTTTGTGGTCCGATTGCACCGTGACGTCACACCTACCAAATATGTATTGGTGAAATCGTTCACACGCGAACACAATCGCCAACATCTCTTTCTCTATTTGAGCGTAACGAGTTTGCGTGTCGGTGAGCGTAAGGGAGGCGAACTCGACCGGCCGCCCGCCCTGCAGCAGCACCGCGCCCAGCGCGCCCGCGCTCGCGTCCACCGACACCACGATCGGCAAGGTGTTCGAATACAACGTCAACACTGGTGCCGACGACAACTCCCTTTTAAGTCTACTTACTGCTTCAGTATGATGTTTTTCCCACAGCCATTCAGAATCTTTTTTTAAAAGACCTCTGAGTATTGCTACCTTCTCCGAGTAGTTGGGAATGAATTTGGAGAGATAGTTCACCATCCCCAAAAATCTTTCCAAGGCCTTTCGGTCATGTGGCTCCGGCATACCCACAATCGCTTTCACCTTAGCTGTATCTGGTCTCATGCCCCTTTCATCGAACACGTGGCCTAAGTACACTATTTCGGTCACGCCAAACTTACACTTTTCTTTATTAAATTTTATACCTACCTTTTTAGCTCTGCGAAGTAATTTTTCCAGTCTCAGGTCATGTTCCAGCCTACTGGAACCCCATACAATTATGTCATCTATAAAGGATTCGGTGCCATCCAGGTCTTCCAGGTGCTGCCGCACCCTTGCATGAAAGATTTCTGGAGCGCAGTTGATGCCGTAAGGAAGTCTTAAAAACTGATACCTTCCAAAGGGTGTCCCGAAGGTGCAAAGGTCGCTGCTGGCCTCATCCAGCTGCAGCATCCAGAATCCGCAGCGCGCGTCCAGCAAGCTGAAGTAGCGCGCGCCGCGCAGCTGCGCCGCCAGCTCGCTCACCGTCGGCAACGTAAAGTGCGCGCGCCGCACCGCGCGATTCAATGCGCGCGGATCTAAGCACACCCTGTCGCCGTTCTTCTTTGCAGCGATAACTATAGCATTAACCCACTCAGTAGGATGACTGACTTTACGCACGACTCCTAACCATTCCATTCTTTTTAGTTCTGTATACAATTTATCTCTCATTCCTAGAGGAATTCTACGTGCAGGACATATAACCGGTGGTACACTTTTATCAACGACAATAGTATGTATGCCTGGTAATTTTCCAAGGCCGTGGAACAAGTCTGAATAGTTATTAATGTTAACTGCATCTACTCTCTGAATAGCTCCAAACTGCACACATGCATTTAACCCGAGAATGTTCTGACAATGCATATTTGCAACGACAAATTTTAAATTATAATTACTATTTTTATAGTTTATTGCAATATTACATTCGCCTAAAATAGGAACCGAATTTCCCGTGTATGAATACACATTTTTGTTATAGGGAGCTAAACTATTCAGACTCAATCCTAACTGTACATAATCTGCTTTCGATAGAACATTAAGCATAGAACCTGTATCTAATTTAAAAATAATACGCGTACCTTCAAAGTCTATAACTTCAATCCACTCCTTTGGCGCGTTCCTCCTTACTTCGCATACTTTCACCATATTTATAAACATCACCTCATCTTCGGAATCATCGGTGTACTCCGCAACACTCACATTATGGACGCGTTTACCGATCACTTTATTAACGCACACACGAGCGAAATGTCCTTTGCCGTTACACACGAAACACGTCGACTTTAGTGCCGGGCAGCGCTGTGCGTCGTCGCAGGAAGGTCGACCGCAGCGCGCGCATTGTTGCCGCGCCGCGCCGTCGCCGCGCCGCGCCGCCGCCGTCGCCGCCGCCGGCGCCGGCCCGCCACGAGCCGCGCCTGCCGAGCTGCTGGCCGCGCTGTCCGCGCCGGCGCCGCGCGCGCGCACCTCGTTCACCTGACCACTAGCCGACGCTGCTTCCTCTATTTGCCGACTCTCCTCCTTCGACATCTCGGCTGCCTCACAAATCTGTACTGCTTTCGCAAGCGTCAGTTCCTCCGCCCGCAGCATTCTATCTCTCACGACGTTATCCGCCACTCCACAGACGACGCGATCTCTGATTAGGCCGTCAACGAGATACTCGAACTCGCAGCCTTGGCTGAGCAGCTTTAACGCAGTCACATATTGATTGATCGTCTCACTCGTGTTCTGCTTTCGAGTGAAAAACTTAAACCGCTGCGTAGTAACGTTTATTATTGTTCCGAAGTGAGAGTCAAATTTCTTCTTTAAACATTCGATATCATCCGGTATCTCCTCTTTGGTAAAAGTGAAAGTTGAAAATATTTCATATCCTTCAGCACCAATGAGATTCAACAGCAAGCTAGCCTGGACGTCTTTTGCTTCCTTATTAACGCCGGACGCCTTCAAAAACACCGAGAACAATTTCCACCATTTTCGCCACGAGTCGGCACGCGCGGCTGGACTGCCTTCCACAGATAGTTGCGGAGGCGGCCGTGCATGTTCCATTATAGCGATATCACTTATGCGTATAAATAATAAAACTAAACAGTAATATTAAAATTTTGCACAATTACTGCACTTTTAGTGAACTGTTTCATCCCACTTCTGACACCATGTAATGAAAGACGGCTTGCTAGTTGAATACTGATCTTTATTTATTATTGTGTGACTACCTTCATACAAATCTACCCTACCTTAACGTTATACATACTACAGAAACTGTCTTAGCTAAGTCTTTTTTTGTGAAATAATTTTGGCATAGCAAATTTTTTGATCAAGTAAGTTTATCAAAGTAAAAACATTTATTATTCCGGAGTTAAAGCACCATCAATGTAACAGTTTAATTGATAATCTTTTAACCATTTAACAGGAACAGTATTTCATAATTCATTGGTTTTCAACCTAATATGAATTCAGGAAACTTTATTTTAAGTTTAAAATACCTTACTTACTTACTTTTGTACTTTTGAGAGAGTAGACACTTAATACAGAGTTCACTTAATACTTACAAATTAAAACTTAACTAAGTATAGTCCAGCATTACACATTACTTTACTTCACAAAACATTTTGTACAAAATATTCTTTAAATTATTTAAAAACATTGAAAGAACTGCACTCCTTCATGGGAATAAAGTTAAAATGATTGTTTCCAATACATTGATAAATGATAAAGGGTAAAAGTTATAATTTAGAAAGGTAATGAGTGAACTCACCCTGACACCGTCCAATTTGATCTGCGGCTTAGGGATGTGCACATCCTCGAGCTCGACGGGCTCCTCAAACTCAAACAGCCCTCCGCCCACCTCCCCTGTATTGTCTGAATCAACAGCCTGATGACATACATACAACAATATTTATTTTATTTTTATTAATATTTTTTTTGGCAACGCAGGCCTATAGGTACATATTAACCTGTATATGAGTATTCTTAATACAATTTTTGTTAGTAATATAAAATTAAATCTATCCTAGTAATTACTTCGACACTTTCGGTGTCATATCATACATTGCAATCTTAGGTCAATCTTATCTTATCTTATATTAGTGGGGCCTGCTGAGGTTTTCCTCTCGCAGTAACACTTCAACCCATCAAGATCTTTTGTGCAACCCCATCCTTTCACTCTTCTTCCTCTGTTATGATAGATGCGCATAAGTGGCAACATCCTTAAGAGTGAAGAGCCTGAAGTACTCCGGTTTCGGATAGGCCGACCCCAGGAGTCCCATTCTTTTCTTAGCCAGAGAGTCGCAGTAACACAGCATTTCCTCTCCACATGCCCTACACAAGCTATTTGTTGATAGATGCTTAGCTGCTTTGAGATAGATCTTAGGTCAATACTTTTTTATAAAGTTTATGCAAACACTTAACATTGAAATGAAATTAGGTACTTTTACAAATCTACTCATGTTTATATACCTACTTAATTAATGGTGTTGCATTTAGCATTAAGCCATTTTCAAGTAGTATTTGTAAGGGTACAGTTGTTCATTAGATTTAATTTAAAACAGAGTCTCGAAACACATATTACAAAAACTGAGGTAAAAACTCTACTCATAAGTATTTAATTTTAAAACATTTGATTTTACCTTGACGATTCAAACTCTTTACAGGGTACATAGTCACATGGACACTTCAGGATAAAATCAAATGAGTAAAGTAAATTTAGTTAACAGATCCATAAAAGTTACAAAAACACAAATGTTGAAAAAATTTCCACGAGCAGGATTTAAACCTGCACGCTTCTGACATACTGGGTCAGGTGCTCTTAATTAGCTAATTAAATTAGCTATCAATTAGCTATCGTAGTTTTAACCAGCCCGCTGAAATTATTCAACACTATTTACTTTTTTACTTTGAAAGCCAAAGGCACCCATTCAATGTACTCAACAACTGTTCAACTACTGTCATTATTATCCGATCATAATATTTTTACAAATACTAAAGATCAGTTAAGAAGTAGGCAAGCTATTTATAAATGTTTTTGTTTTGTTTATATAATTTTTAACGCAAATTTGGAGAGCACCTGACCTGGTATGTCAGAAGGGTGCAGGTTCAAATCGTACTCGTGGAAATTTTTTCAACATTTGTGTTTTTATAATTTGTTTGCAACAAAATTTGCGTTAAAAATTATATAAACATTCCATAAAAGTTGTTTAATTTCAATTCAATTAAATTTCCTATTTGGTGGCTTGCTAAGACACTATTCAGTATTAAGTTTTTAGGCAGACGATGGCGATGTGCTCGTGCATCGTACTTAAACTAAGAAACCTAAGCCTAAGTTAGTAAACTAAACCTATTTTCGAAGTGGATACACTAAAGAAACATACTAATTAAAATTTCATATTTAGTTGAAATTTATAACATTACATAGACTCACTTTTTAAGCAAAGAATATCTATTATTCCATGGATAAATATTATTATATTTAAATTGTAATCTTATTTTCTAACCTACAAAGTTGCGAAAGAAAAATAAAATAAATTTACCTTAGCATGTACTGTGCCCATTTTGTTGTTAGATCTTTATTCTATACGGTGCTTGCAGCGTTACGGGAACCTTTTCAAGGAATTTTGAATTTTTTATTTTGAATTACATAAATATACAAATTCTTTCTTCTGTCAGATTTGAGAACACAGACACAACACAATACACGACGAAGTGAAATGAAATTAACAAAATCTTTTTGAGAAGCAGAAATATCTAAAATAGTATGTAAATAAAATTTTATTTACTATTAAAAATAAAGAAATACAAAAATAGTACGTACTACACCATCATACAATCAGCAATCAGCTGTTAGCTAGTTACTACACTGGCAACATAAATATTATGCATCCAAAAAATGAGAGCAGATCAGTAAATTTGACCCAAGAAGGTTATCAAAAAATGTATTTCTAAAGTGCAGAACCAAATGTAATAGCTAAACTGTGGTAATAGCCTGGTGATTTTATTTACGCATGCTATGCAAGGCTGCTAGAATAACTTTGCGTAAAACGGATTGGTTTTCGTTTTGACAGAATAGCAAAAACAACAAATACATTATGCTAGCGTAACATCGACTCTATGTAGTTTAAGGAAGGGCATACTTTGAAATGAAACTGTGAATTTAGTTGAAGCGTGTTTATTGCTAAATCGCGTTGCTAATTATTGAAAACTTAATAGAAATGGATCAAAAAGCAATATTTGCTCTGTGTAAGAAGTTAGGTTGTTGTGATGCTTGTGGCCTTCGATATTTGGGTATAAGAAACCCTAAATCTTACGAGAATTCCAAAGAATTTGCTCTCAAAGTAAGTTATCAAACAAATTTTGTTTTACCTTAGTATAATGTATTTTTGTATATTGTTGCTCATTTAGAACTAATACAGTAGGTATATAAACTCTGGTGTTTGTATTATAAGGTTTTTATTCATATTAGCATAACGTAAACAATTTTATAACCTAAAAGTGTCGGCTTCGACGCCTTGCTTGCTATTGCAAGCGCAGAAGAGTAAAACTTATTGGATTGAACAAGACAAACATTGTTGTTACGGGGGCAGAACAAAATGAGTTTGATGCTAGTTCTTCTACCGAACTGATTGGATGGGAATCAAACTGTGGACCAAGAGACCGCTTAACAGTATAGTTTTGTCATCAAACTAGCTTCCGTCCGCGGCTTAGCCTTCGTTTAACTTGTCAATTGTAAATTCTCAAAGGAAGAATGACATGTTTTTCCAAGATAAGCCTACATTATCCATTTATGTAGCTTTCTAAGGAGAAATAATTTTATGACTACCTGATTAGGTGAGACTACCTACAGTCGATAACACTGTTGATGAATATCAAATTCCATAAATCAAAAATAGTTATTATAATTAAATATTTAAAAACTAACAAGTAATGCAGCCAAAATGGTCGCCACTCAGCATGTGTCATGGCGAGCCATGACGCTGGTTTTCAGTGGAAACCAGTAAGAGAGATGCTACTAAAATTAACTTTACTTTTTTATAAATAAAATTCACTTACGTCTGATTTCAATTTTAATTTTAGTTTTAATTTTGATTGCGTCCAGTTTTAGTACAGTCTGGCAGAAAAGAAAACAAAACGAATATGCTTCCCTACAAAAACATAATGTACATAATACATATATTAAAATAACAATGATATAAAGTTAGGTGCTATATTGTTAATCTCTTTGTAAATTAATTAAATACTCTTTAAGATGTTTTTTAAAAGAGGCCAACGATTTATAAAGCCTTATCGGCGGGGGTAAGTTGTTCCAACGCTTCTTCAGGTGCTTTTCGTGGCAGCTTTTGTTATGCTGCCACGAAAAGCACCTGTTCTGTGCGGCGGGCAGAGCAAACGAGGAGCAATCCGGTTGCCTCGCTGTGAGAAGTTTAATTTTTGGTAAAGGTATGACGGTTGATTCCTATTGATGACACCGAACAGCAAGGATGCAAAATGTAAATTTCTTCTCGCACGCATATTCAATAACTTGTTGTTATTTAAAAAGGGGGTATATCTACCTACCCTGTTCAAACATCAGTAAATTATTTTTGATTCTTTGATGCTGATGATGATGATGATGATGATGATGAACGATTCTTTACCTTGAGTTGTAATCCTTAAAAATCTGCTTATAGCTTTGAGACTGCTCGCAGATTGGCACAAAAAACATCTGGGTTTTAATTTTAAGTTCATCGATTTCTTAGTATGTTTCTCTTAGCTGTCTGTTAGCAATAGAGTAGCACAGGGGTCACTAAAAAGCGGAATGCGGACCGCGCGACCCATTTTGTGCGGACCGTGAGAACACAGGAACTTGCACGTAACAGAGTAGGTACGTAATTTAATAAAAATGTATCCCCCGCATTACTGACCTCAATTCGAAAACAGCCGGGTGAAGCAACGAGCTAACAAGCGAGAATGAGTTCGCTGATTGCGAAAGCATTGATTGTTCCGCTGGGGAAGCGCGCGAGGCGTTGCGAGGGGTAATAAATATTTTTGTCTATAAAATGTTAAACCCAAGCGAAACTAATTGGTGACCCCTGGAGTAGTAGATAAATTAACTTGTAAATTCACATTTTTCTTACTTCCAGTTTCAAGATCCACCAGCGGAACAACCAAGTAATGGCACTGCCGAAGGTAGCAGTAAAGAGCCAGTGACAGCAGAGAAGCCGTCTACCAACGGAGACTCACCGCCTGCTAAGAAGCACAAGACCAACCCGTGTGTGAGCTGCCTCGGGGTGCTTCAGGAGGATGTGTGGGTGGAATGCAATGACAAGGTCAAGGAGATGCTGGACAAGAAACAGTCAGTGCATTAGTTTGTTAAAATAATTATATTTAACCAGATTTAAACATTATAATCACACTAATATTATAAATACCTAATAAATTGTACCGTTAGAGGAAGGGATTTAGAGTATACAGCCTATTATTTTTTAATCTTCTATTTTTGATACCTATGTACAGCTGCTATTTTGTTTTTAATTTTGTGTGTTACGGTTGTGTTGCTATCGCAGCATCACTTAAACCGGTTCCGACGGAAGATCAGCGCTAACCTCAAGGCTAGCATCTTGGTGAGTCGGAACCGTTTTGGGACTCCTATGTTTTTTTTATTTCCATTTTTATCTTTATGTTTAAACTGTCTTTTCCCAAATTAATTTATTTTCATTTCATTTCAAATGTGAAAGTTTGTGTGTATGTATGTTTGTATATTTGTTGCTTCTTCAGGCTGCAACGGATGGATGGATTTGGATGAAATTCGGCATACAGATAGTTTATAACCTGGATTAACACATAGGATAGTTTTTATCCTGATATTCCCACGGGAATCACACTATAAATATACTAAAAACGACAATTTAATTTTCCAATACAAAATGATTTGTTCGTTTTGTTGTCATGGAAACCAAAGAGAATTTAATCACTTAATGGAAACCGTCAAAGCGGTACGAAGTCCGCCGGGCCCACTAGTATTATAATAAAGGTTTCAAATATACAACTGCTGCTAAAACTATGAATGAAAATGATGTTAAAATGATTAAACCACCTCTGTGGTCTTGTGGGTAAGACCACCGATGTCAGACCGCCAGGTACATATTTGTGTACTCAGTTTGGTTGGTGGTAGAGCTTTTTTGTCCGCCTGGCTAGCTACCATCATCATCACCATCATCATCATCATCTCAGCCAAAAGACGTCCACTGCTGGACAAAGGCCTCCCCCAAGGATATGAGGGGTATTTGCCGTAATCGCCACGCTTGGCAGGCGGCGCCTCGCAGTAGGTTGAGGGTAACCTCAGAGAGATGCTGCTGCCCATCCTCTGAAATGGTCCCTTAGTCGGCTTTTACGACACCCACGGGAAGAGATGGGGTGGTGCAATTCTTTATCCTCGGCACCACACAGGGATCATCTAGTACCTAATTATGTCGCCATAACATGTAGCATAGTTTTTATATAAGTATACTAGCGGCCGCTCGCGGTTTCACCCGCGTGGTTCCCGTTCCCGTGGGAATATCGGGATAAAAAGTATCCTATGTGTTAATCTAGGTTATAAACTATCTGTATGCCGAATTTCATCCAAATCCATTCAGTAGTTTTTACGTGAACGAGTAACAAACATCCATCCATACTTACAAACTTTCGCGTTTATAATATTAGTAGGATTATTTGTATGTATGTTAGTCTGTAAGGTATCTATTCTATGGGCCTCTTTGTATTTAACCATCTTGCACACTGTTTTGTTGCCTGAAAGAAATAAATCTATTCTATCTATCTATTCTGTATAACATCAATGTTTGTAGCATTGTTGTGTTCCGGCAGCTAGAGATAAAATAGCCAGTGCCTTAGTTTTAGGGTTTCCGGGTGAAGTGAGATTCCACCATTGGCCTTATCATCACTTAACATCAGGTGGGATGTAGACACTGTGCTAACCCCTATATAAAACGTGCAGGTACGAGTGCGCGAACTTCGCTTGCGCGCTGTCTGCGCCCATCGCCACGATCCTACGAGAGAAAGCTATCTCGCTGCGGGTGCAGGACGCCTTCCCAGACTACGACCCCAGTGAGTGAAAAAACATGAAACGTTTATTTGTTTCTCTAAATGCCACTACACATTTACAGAATACACTAAACATGCACACTAGTTTAGGCCCAAGACACCGGACCTACGAGTACGGGTACCAGGGTACGACGAGCCAGTTCACACGCGCTCTATAACAGGTACAGACATGTACCTGTTTCCATCCACATCAGTCCGAGCCGAAGTCCGAGCCTTTAGAGGCGTCCTCGGGTTGTTTAGCTCCCGACCCGATCCGAACCCTTCGGAGAATCTAGCAGGGCACGGGGACACGCACTAGTGCGTGACGCCGTTCCTTCTAGAAAACCTCTGACGGCGCTTCGTTTTTCACGTCTGGAACCCTTTAAGTTTCTCGCCGTCCCGGTGACGGTGAAAATACAAAAATATCGTTTAAGGCCCCTATTACATTTTGACTGTGATTTTTGCATAAAATGCCCAATTTCGGCGTTCTTGTTCAGAGAAACTGAAACCCTTGGACAATTTTGACTTATTGTATGGTGGAGAATAGTAGTTTTATAATTCGTAGCGGCCTCGTTTAATGCAATTTTCCCTTATCTATTTTTATAAAACCAGAATTCCGAAGCTAGTTTTCAATTAAATACACTGACGGCAATTATCAAGCTCATGGATTGAACTACTGTACTAAGCGAACGAAATGAAAAATATATAATAATATCTCTTATAAAGTGGTTAAGTTCGTAGCGGCCTCGGAATTTCGAAATATGAATGGAATTTCTACAAAAAAATCCCATTCAAAGCCATAAAACGTTCAGAATTAGCTGTAAATACCTCCTTACTCCATTAATATTATTAAGTTAAATGTGCACCAGAATTAACGTTAGTTTATAAGATTTCAAATTATATAATTTTTTGAACAATAAAAAATTATTAAACATCAAATAAATTTAATTACAACTGCACAAAATGCAGTGTGAGCAGGTCTCCAACAAGGTGAACCGACGATCTGGTGAAGGTCGCGGGAAGCCGCTGGATGCGAGCAGCACAAAACCGGTCGTTGTGGAGATCCTTGGGGGAGGCCTTTGTCCAGCATTGGACGTCTTTTGGCTGAGATGATGATGATGATGATGATGCACAAAATGCTACTTTTGCGATGCGTCGGCCGCTCGTAGTACTGAGAAAGCGCGAAAGCGCGCGCATTTTGTGAGGCCTCTTAGGGCGATCAGCAAACTCTAAAAAACAGACAGGACATCAGTCAGTGGTCGCCTTCAAGGAGTATAATGCCATAATATACTAAAGAGTCTTCAGAATTACAAACCAACCACATAAAACCGCTTTTGCGCAGCGATTCAGAACACACCTTTTTCCTCATATCAGGGGCCCGACTGCTTAACTGATCGCTTTGACTTCGTGTGTGGTTTATGACGTCATCTTGTCGTTTCGTGCCGCCTATGAAAGCAATATCGAAAGCTATAGCCTTTAGCTTTTGATATTGCTTTCATAGGCGGTGCGAGGTGGCAAGATGACTTCATAAACTATACGCGTAGTCAAAGCGATCAGTTAGGCGGTCGGGGGGCAGGTCGCGGGTGAGAGTAGACGAGGATCGTGCTCGGTGGCGTGCACTTGGAGTGGCCTGTGTCCAACAGTGGACTAGTGTAGGCTGATGATGATGATAAAGGTCGCGGAGCCGCTGGATGCAAGCAGCAGAGAACCGGTCGTTGTGGAGATCTTTGGGGGAGGCAGACGTCCAGCGTTGGACGTCTTTTGGCTGAGATGGTGATGATCTTGATGAGCCAGTCCACGAAACAGAAGTCTTACCCTAGTTGCTCTAACACTCTAAAACGCCTCTGTGATCTAGTGGTTAAGGCCACCGGTTTAGGACCCAGAGGTCACGGGTTCGGTTCCCAGCGGGGGATGCATGTTTGTGTTCTCGGTTTGGTCGGTGGTAGGGCTTGTTTGTCCGCCTGGCTAGCTACCACCGTCTCATCTAAATATGTCGCTATAACATCAATGTTATTATGTGTAAAGAATTGCACCACCCCATCTCAACCCGTGGGTGTCGTAAAAGGCGACTAAGGGACCATTCCAGAGGATGGGCAGCAGCATCTCTCTGAGGTTACTTTCAACCTACTGCGATCGCCAACCCGCCTGCCAAGCGTGGCGATTATGGCAAATACCCCCCATCTTGGGGGAGGCCTTTGTCCAGCAGTGGACGTCTTTTGGCTGAGATGATGATGATGATGATGAACATCAATGTTATTATTGTAACTTTTATTTTTTTTGTTTTAATTTGTTTTCGCCTTATCTTTTTATTTCTCTCTCTCATGTGTATCTTCTGTGTTATATAAAATTGGTGCTTGTGGTCAATAAATGTTTGTTTCTGTTTCTGTTTCTGTTTCTGTTTGTAGCATTGTTGATAACCGGCAGCATTGTTGATAAGCGGCCGGTTGTAGATCATAATATATTTTGTGGGAGTGATTTCGTAGAAATGTGATCGTAACAGTGTAACAGGATAACAGTGTGACATGTCTTCTGATGAGTATTTACTGTATTCTCTTTATGATTTGTAAATCTATATTCTATTTTCCATTGCAATATTTATTTCAACCATTTCGTGTGTAATATAGACTTATAAACAATATTTAACCTTTTCACCGCCCAACTATCCTGCACGCGATGTCCCGCTGTACGCCAACGTATAAATGTATTTTAATAAAGTAGGTACAAAGAAGAACTTCTATAGAAGTGCTGGCGTGGGCGGCACGAAAATCTCGAACTTCTATAGAAGTTGTTGGCGGTAAAAAGGTTAAAAAAAAAAAAAACGAAGGAAAAAGAAAAAAAATCTTACGTCATTGTTAATTTTATATTTTATATTCTATTTTCTATTGTAATATTGATTTCAAAAGGTGAGATGTCAAATGTTACACATCATATGCGACTACTGTAATGCTCGTTCGTTTTTTTAAAAGTGCTAATTGCTGCTCTAACTATAACTACCAAATTAAATAACTATAAAATATATTTTAAAAAGGCCATAATGGTGGTCAGTGCCGCCGCCCGGATTTTGGAAGACCCAGGTTTAGATTTCGGGCTGGGTCGGGTTGGCATTTAATTTTTTCACTTTATATTTTATAATAAATATACTAATATATAAAGCTGAAGAGTTTGTTTGTTTGTTTGTTTGAACGCGCTAATCTCAGGAACTACTGGTTCGAATTGAATAATTCTTTTTGTGTTGGATAGTCCATTTATCGAGGAAGGCTTTAGGCTATATAACATCACGCTGCGACCAATAGGAGCGAAGCATCAGTGAAAAATGTTACAAAAACGGGAAAAGAGCCTAAAAAATTAAAAATGCTGCCGAAAGTCACTATTCCACGCGGACGAAGTCGCGAGCACAGCTAGTTTTATAATAATTTAGCTAAAGATAAGTTGGCCAGCGCCTCAGTAGTTGAGGATTCCGGGTGAGCTTCCACTTTCGGCCTTATCGTCACTTAGGCCCCTCGCCCACGGCGACTTTTTGTAGCGATGCTGTAGCGCGTTCGCATCGATACAGTCGCGATGGTGTCGCTAGCTGTTTGCCCTAGCCCACATAACCACGATTCAGTCGCGATGCAAATGCTCGGTTCTCCACTCACGCGCCACCCTCCCTCCCCGTTCTCTCCCCGATGTCTTCCAACACGGTCGCGCGTTTGCATCGAAACAGTCGCGATGCTGTAGCGCGTAGTAGAGCGTTGGCATCGCTTCTGTAGCGCATTGCAAATTGCAAAGCGGCCGTGGGCGAAGGCCCTTAACACCAGATGCGATGAAGGCTTAGTGCTTACCCATAAGATCATCATCATCATCAGCTCATTTATGTCCCCACTGCTGGGGCACGAGCCTTCCTTATGGATGGATAGGGAGAACGGGCCGTAAACCACCACGCGGACTGCTAAAAGAAAAACTTATGAGACTTATTTTTTTTTGTACTTTATGTGAATGAACATTTTTGAATTTGACTGTGAACATTCCAGCCGTGCTGACTCCCCTCAAAGAGCCGTGGAAGTGGTCGTTCGCCCTCCAGCTAGCAACCCACGTGGGCAAAGCCCTAGACTCGGGCGCCGTCTCCCCGCTGCTCGTGACCCTGCATATGGACTACCAAGATGACGCGCAGGTACAGTGCCCACCCATCTTGTGTCTCCCCGCTGCCCGTGACCCTCCATATGAACTACCAAAACGACGCGCAGTACAGTGCCCACCCATCATCGAGATAATAACAAAGCTCCAATAATTATCGGATATTTATGACGATTATTATTAGATAATGGGCGATTATAATATTGGTTTGTTTGTGTGTTCGAAAGTATTTTATATTAGCTGATTGGCGGATTTTGTACCGCTCTGACAGTTTCCATGACAACATAACAAACAAAACGTTGACAGTTTCCATGACAAAAAAAGAAAAAAATCATCCATCCGCTTAAGAACACCCGTATATCCCATGATGGACCCCTATAGCAGCGCCCGCCACCTATCGGGTCCAATTGTAAATCTAAACCATTTTTTTTTATATTAGAAGGAATTCTCGAATCCACTTGAACACACACAGAAAATTTTATCTAAATATAAATGATAATTTTCAGATAATTAATCAGCTGTTAATAGGCATTACATTACATTTTTTGTACAATAAAATTAAAAAAAATAGCTCATCCTACATTTGGAATCATAACCTTATATACCTACCTTATATTATACCTTCGAATTATTAATCTAGTACGAAGTAAAACTGTACATATTTATAGATAAGTTTTTAGCTTAGCTAATAACGATTCCTACGACATAAGTCTCCATACAAAATTCTTAAGATATTGTCATTTCAATGACGCGCGGCGACACGGCGGCCATTTTGTCGTAGATCGCTTGACAGATGTGATGTGTCATTCTAACAAAATGGCCGCTGACAGGATTGTGGTTAGTTTTAACGTAATGCATTTTGTACAGCTGTGCTTTGGTGCGAGTATTGCTCCTTTGTTATTTAAGTCGCTTCTAAGAGTGGAGACTTTTTAATTACTTTTCTGTTTTACCTATAAGTGTGCAGCTATTCATTTACTGCATAAATTGCATCTGTCATTGGTTTCTGATGTATAACTGCAAAGCTACCCTTGTTTTGTAACTGTTGATTCACATTTTTTTTTAATTCAATAGTCTTTCTAAGATAATAAATAAATATTTCGTGCTAACTATTAAAAATAAAACACCGATCCGATCCGAACCCTTCGGAGACTCTGGGAGGGGACGGGGACGCGCACTTTTAAGTGTGCGATGCCGTACCCTCTAGAAACCCTCCGAAGGTGATTCGTTTCAACACGGCTTGAGGTACCCTTTACGTACCTCGCCGCCCCTAAAACAAGCCCGGTGAAGCTGAAAATGCCCAGTGGCAATCAGTAGTCCCTCTCCAAAAAAAAAAAAAACTATATAAAAAACAATTATATAGTTATTTGTAAAAACCGGACAAACATGAAAAATAACTGCAAAAAGAGATAAAGCTGAAAAGAAAAAAACAAGCTCTACGATCCCAAATTCAATTTGAGCAATGTTGAATGCAACGTGAAATATTTCCTTCTCCGTTACCTATACTTAAATAATAAAATCTATAATAAATGAGTATTTATAAATATATTGAATATTGATAGTTGTCGCAGACGGGGACGATAATCAACCAAGCGGCCGTGGCTAGCTCAATTAAATCCGCACTCTCTTTGGTCTCACGTCTAGTACCTTTGACTGACAAGTTCTTAGTTCGTTTAAAGAATTTTGATCGTGTGGTCGATCTAACAGTTTTTTGGGGTCAAGACTACATATTTAGCCTATGTCACTCCCATAGTCAAAACAAATCTAACGACACCTCATAGGCCATTGCCATGCCGTTTGAGCTGTAGGGCGTGCCAATGAAACAGACATACATACATACATACATACATACACTTCTTGTCCTCAGGAGCTAGAAGTGCTGAAAATCCTCTCGCCCGAATTATTCGAGTCCCGCGGCCGTCAGAAGCGCCGTTTCGCGGTAGAGTTCACGCGGCGAGCGGCCGAGCAAGCCGTCGCGGGCGCGGATTTGCCAGCCGTCGCGGCGCTCGACGGCTGGCGCGACGGCCCGCCAACCGTCGCTGCCGGCGTCAACTGCGTCAGTGTCAGCTGTACGCATGCGCCTATGTATTTGGGAGGCAGGTGAGATGCCGTTGCGTTGAAAGTTAGAAATAGGGATAATTTAATTTAATTTAGGGTTCGAAATTATTGAGATTATTATCGGATATCTGTTATGATAGTTTCATCTTGCTATGTTGTGACCTAGACAGGCAGCATCAAGCCAAGCCTTATCGAACTCGAGACCGCTGCGTCCAAACCATTTAACCTAAAATAATAACATTAGTCTTAGAATACCTGACCGAGATGTTTTGCTTGTGTTAAACGGGCTATACGGTCTGTGTGTTAAACAGATCCAGGTCTAGCTGCTTCGATAGTGTTGAACATGTTACATGTTCACCATTTATGTACGAGTTTTGCCTTCGATTTTGATTCGATGTTGAAGTTCGATGAGGCGGGGGATATACAGGGAAAAAAAAGACCGTGGTTGGAGGTAAAGTACCCTTAATATTTGATGATGGCAAAATTTTACTGAAAGGAAACATTTTTTTATTTTCTAAAATAATTAAAACTGCATTTGCATTGCAACTAACTGCACCATCGCATTAGGTTTAGCTTGTAAGGATTGTGTGTGTTCTTTTAAATAAATAAATATAATATAAATATATAAATAAATATGTATGTAGGTTGTCATTCAGTCGAGCAAAAAGTATTATGTAGGTACGTCAGCATTTTCATAAAATGTCAGTTATTGATACAGGAGGATCGCCTTATGAAATCATTTCGAATTTTAACATGTGACGTCACAAAGCTTCTGATCCCCCCCGCCCCTTGTCACACAATGTCACATTCTGGTGAGGGGGCGGCCTCTATAAGGTGTGACGTAGTTTATGGATGGCCCCTATTGTATCTCGTTGCCTGGGGCCCGACCGCCTAACCGATCGCTTTGACTTCGCGTGTGGTTTATGACGTCATCTTGTCGTTTCGTGCCGCCTATGAAAGCAATATCGAAAGCTATAGCCCTTAGCTTTTGATATTGCTTTCATAGGCGGTGCGAGGTGGCAAGATGGCGTCATAAACCACACACGAAGTCAAAGCGATCGGTGTCGGCGGTCGGACTCCTGTTGCCTCGATGCCAGTATCGCCCTCGTCCCTCCCTAACCTTGAGGCCGATACCAATGCCTCTACCATCGGAAAGGGCACCGGGAAGGTCCTGAAAGTGGTGGTGGTAAAGGAGGTGGTGAGGGATGTCGTGCGCGTGCGCAGGTACGTGAAGCGGTCGCGCACGCTGCCGCAGACGCCGTGGCTGGTGCGCGGGCGTCGCGTGGTGGACTCCTCCGTGCAGGAGATCATCTTCCAGCCGCTCGCCGCCGCTTACCGGTCAGTCACACCTCTATACTTCTCCTTGGTCGAGCGGTTTGTACACCGGTTTTCATGGTGTCGCCATCTCTGAGGTCCCGGGTTCGATCCCCGGTCGGGTCAATTTAGAAATTATTGTTTTTCTAATTTGTCTACGGTCTGGGTGTTTTCTATGTATAATAAGTATGTATTTAAGTATTTTAAGTATGTTTATCCGTTGTCTAGTAACCATATAACGAGTTTCATGACGAAGCTTCTCTTGGGCTAGATAATTGGTGTGAGTGTAGGAAAGTTTATTTATTATTATTATTATTATTCTCTTTATTTCTTTTTTTTCTTAGCCTAGGTTTGTTATAATATTAATATAAAAGTAAAATACAAAAGCACATACAAAACACAAAAATATTATAAAAATCCTAGCCTAGGGTACCGCCGGCAACGGAGCAGGGCTCAAGCTGCCGGTGGTTAGGGCTGCAGAGACAGGAACCTTCGGACTATCCGCGCCGTGTCCAAGAGTACCGCCTTCTGTATCTGACCCTTGATCTAACCATTGAGCGAGAGTTTCTTAAGGTGTTGGTCAAGACTCTCCGCTACCAGACCGTTCGCAGACACGACTATCGGCACAATGATTGTCGAGTCAACATCCCACATGGCGGTTACCTCGTGAGCCAAGTCAAGGTACTTGCTGGCCTTGTCTTTCTCGGCCTTTACAAAGTTCTCGTCATGTGGGATGGTGACATCAACAAGCACTGCCCGGCGTTGCGATCGATCTATCAGCACGATATTAGGCCTATTAGCTAGAATTATTATTATTATACTACACTAGCCGTCACCCGGCCGCTTCGCTGTGCGAATATAATGGATCAATGAATGCTAATCAAAATAATTATTAGGTATACCAACATCATGTGTAGCCTATCATTTGCACAATCGCATGTTCTTACTACATAAAAATTTTCATCAAGATCGGTCAAGCCGTTCTTGGGTTTTGTCAAAGTTTTTGAAAATTTGTCAGAAAAATTGCATGAGCCTACAGATTTATATCTATACTACTATATAAATATGTAGGCTCTGTATAGATAAATATTTGTTTTATGACCCACTTTCACCAATTCTACAATTTTTGAAAATTTTGTCTGTCTGTATGTCCTCTTATAACTCGCTAGCGGCCCGTCCCGGCTTCGCGCGGGTTAACATTTTTTTTAAATATAGCCTATGTTACTCAGCGCTAATGTAGCATTCTAATGGTGAAAGATTTTTTCAAATCGGTCCAGTAGTTTTTAAGTTTATTCGTTATAAACAAAAATACAAAAATACTGGGTGGCGCAAAAGTAATGACCCTATTTGGTAAATTCTCTTCTAAATTAGAAAACTAGAATTAGTTTTTGATATATGTAGGCCATGAAAGCCATGTAGGTATGTGTGATGTATTTGGGCCATGAAATTTCATCGCATTACGATTTGAAGATGATGTCTCTTAAATGGTGACCTCCAGAGTTGATGCACGTTTGAGCCCTATTTATGACATTTACCATAAGTTGCCGTAACACTTCCTGCGATATGTTCCTTATTTCTTGATGAATGTTTTATTTTAGGGCTGCGAGAGTCTGTGGCTTATTCACATAAACCACAGATTTCAAATAACCCCAAAGAAAGAAGTCGGGACAGGTGAGATCGGGTGATCTTGCAGAATCGTCGATGAAATTCACGTTGTTTTTATCACAGATGAATTATTCCGTGAAAACATTGACACAATTATTCCACCGTTCTTGGGGAGTCAAACGGTCCATGATTATTTTTAGTGAATTTTACATTTATTTACTACGAAAGTTGAAATATCAAAATGACAGGAGATGTCATATAAAAAAAATATAAGTGATTTCTATAGTGCCAGTACTTTTGCGCCACCCAGTCCAAAGCTTTCCTCTTTATAATATTAGTATAGGTTAATAAATTTAAATATAACCTATGTAACTCGCAAGGTATGTATCATTCTATCAGTATAACTTTATTTATTAATAGTATATGGTTTTGGACGCTGGTGATGGTGTTATGGCTAACGGTGATGATGTGATGATGTGATGGTGATGTGTGGCAGGCTGTCTGCCGCGGAGACGGAGCACCGGCTGAAGTTCCTGGCGGCGGGCCGCGAGGACGTGGACGTACGCTGCCTGGGGGACGGGCGGCCCTTCGCCATCGAGGTGGCCCTACTCACGCTATCTTACCTATATTCATGTTCATGTTTATTTATAGGAGAACCAACGAGACATATACACAAATACAAGCAATAACTAGGCAGAAAATATTGTAGACTTAAAGCTAAGTGTTGCTAAATTAGAGGCTGCCACGGCATGCAACGTGGATTACATTACAAATACAAATAAATTTATTTGATAAATGCTTACTTACAAACTTAAAAATACAGTGGAATATAGTGTTACCTAATCTAAGCATAATTTTCAAGGAGGCTGAGATTTTCTATGACCCCACTGTGCAGCTGCCGACTAGTGTAATTGTAATTGTGTTATATATCAGAGTGTATGTATGTGTGGACTCGTGTCAAGGCACCGTTTAGCTACACATGAAACTTTTATACTACAGGAAGAGGAATAGAGCTAACCTATTTAATTCCCTAATCCCTACAGAACCTAAGTCCCTAAGTTCCTACGGAGCCTAAGTCCCTACAGCCCTAACCTACAGTATAAATGTGTGATAAATAAATATATAGATAAGTACGGGATGTCTGCACCATGAGACCTAAGGTAACAGACGGAAGGTGGTGAGGAATAAGGTTTAGGAGGTGGTTATCTCACTGCCAGTCAAGCAGGCTCACAAGACCGATCAGAGAAGCTGACAGCGCTAGGTGTCTTTGCCACAGTGAGAGGATTATAGTTACCAAACCAGCGTCGAAATGAAGTAGTCCGTGGTTGAGTCAAAAAAGCCATTTATTTACAATTTCTATTACATTATATACTAAGATTACTGTACACACACAAATAAATATTTGACTAGTGTTTTGTCCGTGTATCTAGCAACGTAGCGCTTTCTTGCAGTCGGATGAAGTAGGCCAGCGTCCGTCGCTGACCAAGTGTTCAAAGTTCGTTTGAACACCCACACTAGGCACTGCCTGACCTGTGGCGGTCAAGTACGAGGTATTCAAAAGTTAAACGGGTGCCAGCAGTAATTAATAAAATAAAAAATAAAAATAGAGTTATAAATTGTTGTAAAAGGTGCATCACATTCGCATCACATATTAGTACTGTGACGATCTCATCTTTTGATCAATTAAAGGATAAGGATAAGAATAATAATTAACTCATCCTAATCATGGCACCATTGTGACGATCTCAAGTCGGGACCAAGATATTTGAATTTAGGAAAACAAAGATAGTCTTTGTTATTGGCATGTGAAGTCTAGGGTAGGACCATTCTACGTTGTGTAATTTTTTATAAATAAGTAACTCAAGATCTTTATTAGGCAGACAAACTCTAGTTTATATTGTTCATTTACTAAATAATTAATTAAAGGGGTAATGCCGGAATTTGGCAATTTATTTGAGTCCTCGGGTGTGAGCACAACTCAGTTTCTAATAGAGGAGTAATGAATTTAAACTAAGCGCCCCCTCCTGACCTCCCTTGGACGCACCTATCCAGCTGCCTCTAGGTCAAACACCCGACCAGGCCCACAGGACCCAAACAAACCTGGCCCTATTCTAATTCTATCTCTCAAACCATCTTCATGAAGTTAGACATTTAACGCGAAAGGAAAGAACGATAACAAAATTCTGGAGCTCTCCTGGAGATGAACTAACAAAGCAAAAGATAAACAAATAAAATAATATAAAGGGGACATTACAAACATTCATCTTTTCATACTTTTCCTATTTCTAATCCTATGAAAGAACGCGAGAGGCTTTTGAGGAATGAAATGAACACTGTATGGTTGGTTCGAACAGCGGGTAATCTACCAGCATGTGTCGGGGCTCTACCATTGAGCTATTGCCTTGCTTGAAGCAAGCCAAAGGGGAATCGAACCACCTATCACCGCGCACTACCCAGTAGACCCCACTGACGTGCATTTGTGCCTACACGGATTCAACCATACCTGAGCCCATAGGTCTCTAAGCCTCGGAAGTTGTCAGTATAAATTGTTAAATGGAATTGTGATTATGAAAACTTATACTGTTTACATACTTCCTTTCGAAAATAATTACTCTTTGAATTATTAAGTCGTAAATATTCTCAAACAAGATAAATCCCTAAATTTGTATTAATAAGATTTCTAATTTCTGTTGGATTTACGCGAGCTGTTTGGTGATTACGTTTATTAGATAGATTTGGGTTTGTAGATTGTAACCTAATCACCAAAAGCATTATTTCATCATTAAATGGTAAGCGGATGTGAAGAAGATAGCGTCAGATTTATGAAATGAATTCGACTGACTAATTATGTAATTAAAAGATTTCTTTAAAGAAAGTATAATATAATATATTAATCTAGTTAGAGTTTAAATTAAAAGAATAATCAGAGTAAAGGTAAAAAGGTTCAACATGATTGAATAGTTAGGTTTCTAAACTACGTTATTTGAATTTCAAAAGATTAAAAGAAAAGAATAAATCTTAGAATAATATTAAAGAAAGATTTCAAATTAAAAGTATTACTTTTGTTTAGCAGAAAAGAATTTAAACTACTGTTTGAATTTACATAATTAAAATAAATTATTTATTATTTGTAAAGGTATTATTAGAAATAGTTATATTATCAATTATAATTGTTTAACTCACAGTTGTTCAATTCCAAAATTCCAGAGCTCCTCACTCTTCAGCTACCACCACTTGAGTGATCAAAACCTATCAATTTTGTTTTGTTTATTTATTTTTTATTTCAATGTCAAATAATATTCAAAAGGAACATTATGACTTTATTTTAAAATAGTTGAAAGTTGACATTAAACTTCAAATCTCCCTTTTTTATATTCAAGAAATGTCATAATTTTTATAATAAAATGTCTATATCTTTATTATTAATAATTGAGATAAATGAGAAATTACCGTCCTTTAAATAGAGCGATAATCATTACACTTACCTAAATTGATGTTTGAAAGTTAACAAATATTGAGAAATCCTCTCAATAAATGTAACTCCAAAAGACACCCTGATTATAAATAATAAAATTGTACCGGCAAATCCTGACTCATGTTTACACCAGTCTCCAGACGTCAGCAACCCCGAAGTCTCCTGCTCGTAGAGTCGTTGATGAATAGCAGACCTTGTCACTCAGCAAACCCGTAGCACACATAAAGTTCCATGTAGACTCGAAGAGTGTGTCCCGTACAAAATAAAGTAATTAAGATTTGTTCAAGGTTCGGGTATTAAAGTTGATAAAGGAAGAAATCATTAGGGGAAAACCCGAAAAGAAAGTATTTATTAAATCAAATGAATATTATTGTCCTTACCATGTAATCTTTTATTATTTATTGTTCCTTGGTATTAGATTTTATTTAAATTGGTCTCCAATCATTTCATTTGGTTAATTGAACCTAAAGAGACAAACAGAAACAAAGACACACAACAAAAACTACTAAATATAATACCAGATCCTCGGATATGAAATTCTGGTTCTCCTTCTTTATTATAACTGTCCATGTCAAAGCTTCTTCCTTCCACTTAAAATATTATATAAATAGAATCTACTAATAAAATTGTATTATAAAATAGAAAGATATTCCCAAACATTCAGAATTTGTATTAGTTTGTTCTCCTCCATTTATCTATCATTGACATTAGCAAAGGGTTATTAAACTCAACTTGAAATACTTAATAAGTTCTAAAATTAATTATTAAATTAATCATTCATAAATATAAAGGCTTTAGGAACCCTTCAGTGATCCATTAGACCATAAAAGACACTTAAAGAGCTATAAGAAGGCCTACAATCCTCCATCCAGCAAACATGTTCTTTTTCTATTCACTTATTGCTTTTAGAATCCCTATCACTTCCTTCTAATTTTCACGTAATTTTTTACAACTTTTTTCCTTCACCATTTTCCTCTGACTAAGTCAAAATCATATTTTTCTGACAGACTTTTAAAATTCATTTTCTCTTTTAATGTAAAGAGGTTTAACTAATAGAATTCCAAAATATAATGAGATTTTTACCAAGCAGTATTAAACTCTTTTCTATATTAATAATTAAGTAAATATAATTTATTAGAGAATACGAATCAAATTAATAATGTGTTTTCATACAATTTAGTATAAATAATAGAAAGGCTATCAAACTTCAGTTCGTTACAGTACCTTCACGAAACATTTCATATTACATTCACATGGTAGATAATTATTACAAAAAAAAACATTATACTAACAATTTTTAGTTCTTACTTTATATTATAACTGGCCGACCCGACAGGCGTTGTCCTGTCTAAGTTTTAATAAATATATGCCACGAACGCCATCTATTATCAGTAATCCAAATTGGCGACTTCGATACAAAATTACCAATTTTTAATTTTTCGATTTCTCAATCGTTTTTTTAAATCATCCTGGTATTAGAGTCGTTTTTAAGTTTTGGCGAGACTTACGAACGGCAATTGATTTTTATTTATACACGAAGACTTTATCAGGACCTGCTGATTCCGACTAAGTAAATAATGGCCATTGCACTGATAATAGTAGTTACATGTTTCCTTTTGGAACGAAGTTCCTTATCGCGCGTTGTGAAAGGGGGCTAGACGGAAAAAATTCTTACGAAAAGTTGTCACGACACTTTTTGCTATAGTAAGCTATTGTAAGCTGTGCGGCGTCGCATGTTTCTCAGTCTGTCTCTCTCTCTCTTATAGAAAGCAAGCCAGATATTTTCATTTCTATTTCGCATTGAACAGTGTGGTGTCGCGACGATTATTTTTGTTGAGTGTATACAGGTTTTTTGTAAATAATAAATAATAAAAAATAATAATAATAATGAATCCTGACAAAAAAAAAAAAAATATTACAATTCCTTCACTAATTAATCGAAAGGAACTTCGTTCCATCCGGGTGTCCCTTGACACCTCTCAAGTTTTTTTTTATTTTAATTTTGTAGTTTTAATTAGGTAAAATTAATTAGAATGTATGGTCTTCCTACATATGAAGTGAAGATTTATCCGTTTACATTTTTATGAAGTGTACGATTTATCCGTTTTGTTTTTTAATTAGTCATGTGTGTAAATGAATATCGATATATTCATTTACAACTATCGATATAGTACGAGAACATTTTTAAATAACACAAAAATTAATAAAACATGTGTAAGGAGGAATTATGAGAGTCTCTTTGAAAAAAATCTTCTATCACACATCAGCGTTCTTAATTATTTGACCACCACTGTATGTCCATGTGGTGTTTGTAGGTGACGGACCCTCGGAGGGAGCTGACCGCCGAGGAGCTGAGCAAGATCTGTGAAGACATCTCCAGCAGCGGGCAGGTGGTGGTGAGGAAGATGGTGCCCGTCACGAGGTTGGTACAGGATATAATCTTTTTGTATACATATAATTTTTAACGCAAATTTTTCTGCGAACAAATTACTAATTAATTACTAATTGGGAGAGCACCTGACCCGGTATGTCATAAGGGTGCAGGTTCAAATCCTGCTCGTGGAAGTTTTTTCAACATTTGTGTTTTTTTGGTACAGGATATTCGTTTTGTTTAGAAAGCAAAAGCAGCCCAATATTGTAGCTAGATAATAGTTTCACCCGCACGTCACTAGATGGCGTTGCTCTTCAAATTGTGTCGATTTCTGAATCGCGGTCCCGGTCCCGGTCGGGTCAATGTCGAAAACGAACTTTTCGATATTGTGTCGGGTCTGGGTGGTTGTGGTACCGTCGTTGTTTCTGATTTCCATAAAAATTGAGTTTCCCGCTGAGACCATTCCCTAAACTCCTTGACATCGAAACAGGTTTGTTTTTTTTTCAAGCAAAATAAAAAGTCTTTCTGTTTGTCTTTGTCTCGACGACCTTGGTCGAGTGGTTTGTACACCGGTTTTCATGGTCGCCATCTCTGAGGTCCCGGGTTCGATCCCCGGTCGGGTCAATTTAGAATTATTTTTCTAAATTGTCTCGGGTCTGGGTGTTTTCTATGTATAATAAGTATGTATTTAAGTATTTTAAGTATAAAAACACAAATGTTGAAAAAAATTCCACGAGCAGGGTTTGAACCTGCACCCTTCTGACATACCGGGTCAGGTGCTCTTCCAATTGAGCTATCGTGTATCGTGTATCGTGTATCGTTTTTGTAATTTGTTCGCAACAAAATTTGCGTTAAAAATTATATAAACATTTATTTTAAGTATGTTTATCAGTTGTCTAGTAACCATTTAACGAGTTCCATAACGAAGCTTCTCTTGGGCTAGATAATTGGTGTGAGTGTAGGGAAGTTTATTTAGTTTAAGTTTTGTCTTTGTTTTAAGGTTAAAAGGTTTTATAATTTGCAATACAAACTTTACCCTACTGATTTTACCATACTAATTTTCGTTTTTGAAACTTGTTCTATGTAATTTGATGGTAAGTAACGATAAGGCTGCAGGTCGAAGCACTTCACCCGGAATCCTCAACTACTGAGGCACTGGTTATCTTATCTCTAGCTGCCGGAACGCAACAATGCTACAAACGTTGTTAAAAATTCAAAATCAGAATTCAAAATCATTTATTGACGTCATTATGCCATCGGTTCGTAGTCTATCTACTCTGGGGAGATCTTGTACTGAGAAGAACCGGCAAGAACCTCAGCAAGTGTCAAGGTCTTTTCTCCCTTACAGTGTCATAAATATAGGAAAATGCCCTATCATAGCTGGACACTTTCCATCACAAATAAAAACACAAAATATAAAGGACAATCACAACATATAAAAAACTCACAAAAAAAAAAATACTTAAAACAAGTCCTACCACCAAACATGTATCAGAAATTGAACCCGGGGACGCTTGGTCTGCGATCGGCGCATTTAACCACTAGTCGTCGCGTAAACAGAAAATTGCATTATCACAATTTAATATAGAATTTGTAATGTGTAGAGAGGACTTGGCAGACTTGAAGAAAGGCGAAGAGAATAAATGCAAGACATACGAAGCGCTCTGCATCAAGCTGACGCACTCCGACTACGATACTGCGGTGAGAATATATCAGATAAGATGAGATAAGATACGTTTTATTGCCCTAATTGTATGATAGAAAAGAGGAAACAACATTTATAAACAAACAACAGTGTAAAAACTATTTATAATAGATATACAATACAACACAAACCTTTTTGTTCAATATTAACTTTAAAGCAAGTATTTTTTTGTAACCTGTTGTGACTAAGGCCCAAAAAATTCATCAAGGCTTAGTTATTTCTTCTGTTCTATATTACAAGTAGAATTTTAGTAAAATTCATATTTTCTTGCACTGGTCATAAATTATTAACATAACTTTGTATATTTTTGTAAAATAACATCTATTGTTAATAACTTAATCGCAATTAGTTAGCACTTAAAATCAATAAAAAATAAGTAAAATTTACTATAGCGTTGTATTATCAAATTGGATAGATGGCGCACTGTGCCGCTATTAGCATTCAAAAAAATAAATTAAAAACAGTTCAAAAAATTCAGCGCTTACGTCAGCCTTCCGGTCGGTCAGTGCAGCCGCCCGGATTGCGGAAGACCCAAGTTCGATTCCTGGCTGTATTTTATTTATAAATATTTAACTTAATTGTGTAACAACTTAAAACATATTATTTGACAAATTAGACTGTCTTTCAAGTATATAGCAAAAATTGTTGTAGTAGGTGACATTAATATAAACACTATGAAACCTGGGAAATTAACATATTATCTTCAAGATTTTTGTGACAATTATAATTTAAAAATTCATATTGACGTACCTACAAGAAAAACTCGTGTATTGATCACATTTTGAGCGATATAAAGAACGCAACTACAACAACAGTTCTTCCCCTTTATTTATCAGACCACGAAACTGCACAAATGTTGAGCTTTTCAGTTCATAAGAAAACATGGAAACCTAAAACATACTTCATTTACAAGGAGGATTATTCGTGCGACAATGTAAATAAATTCAGGGAATCCTTTAACCTTTTCACCGCCCAACTATCCTGCACGCGATGTCCCGCTGCACGCCAACGTATAAATTTATTTTAATAAAGTAGGTACAAAGAAGAACTTCTATAGAAGTGCTGGCGGGGGCGGCACGAAAATCTCGAACTTCTATAGAAGTTGAGAATCAGAATTAGAATCAGAATCTTTATTGCATGTCACAAAAGTTACACAGTACAAGTACTTAGGTCTTAAAAAAATTTATGTCATTATGTGACGCCCTGCAAAGGCATAGCAAGTTGTTGGCGGTGAAAAGGTAAAAAGTCTGTCATGGTCTGACTCAAAACAAGAAAACAAGCAAAATATGAGATCAAATAAGGTACTTCAGTATAACACCTCCACGTGTAAACCATGTTTTATGCACATAAATATTCTTATTCTTAATATTATTTAAATTACACTTTTTTGTACCATGGATTTTCGCAAAATAACGACTGATTTTTTTAATTAACTTTGAGTATGTTAAATATCTACTGTCCTGAGTATTGTGTCATCATCATCATCATCATCAGCCTATAAACGTCCCACTGCTGGGCACAGGCCTCCCACGTGAACAATAGCACGTGGTGATATTGGGCCATAACACACCACACTGGCCCAATGCGGGTTGGTGGGTAAAGTAAATTGAGTATATTGAATATTTTGTTTTAAATATGTAAGTTGAGTATTGAGTATATTTAGTATATTAAGAATTACATAATTGCTATTATATAGCTATCGCTATTGAGTATATTATTATTGCATATTGATAATACTGTATATATTGAGTCTTATGTGACTATATTAAAAGTATGGCATACACTAAGCATAGAATTAAGTTTATTGAGTATGCTGTGTACATTCAGTTTCGACTATTGCATAAATTGATTATTTATTTTATTTTATTTTATTTTATTTATTTAACAAAAACCACAGCTCTTTTATAACATAGATAAACTTAATTCTAAATAATACAGCCAATTACAGTTTTACTTTGTATAAATTAATTGAGAGCAGTTTATGTCCGTGTGCTTGGTGTGAGTGTGTGTGTGTGTGTGTGTGTGTGTGTGTGTGTGTGTGTGTGCGAGTGTGTGTGTGTGTGTGTGTGTCTGAATATTCAATTATACCCTATATTATACTTTATACTACTACTACCTTTTCACTTGTTATTAAGTATATCAACAATTTTTTTTTTAAATTTACCTTTATTGTTATGGAATAGGTCCACTGAGCAAAAGTGTTTATTATAAAAATTTTGCGTTCGACAGACGACAGAGTTTTGATAATAATTTGTATGTGCAAGCGGTACGTGAAACAAAGAAGCATGCCTAGTACGGACTCTAGGAGTTTGCAGCCTTAAGAACAGTTCCGTGAGCTCGGTGCTATCGATAGCACTATGGCAGACATTATGCAGAAAGAGCATGTCCAGCACTTTTCTTCTGTCTTCCAATGTTAAAAGCTTATGAGAAGAACACAGCTCCCTATACTCACCCGAGCATTTGAACCTCGACCGGTAATTCAGGTGTTTTACAAATTTTGTTTGTATCTTTTCGATATCCTGCTTGTACATAACATATTGTGGGCTCCAGATATTGCTACAGTATTCAAGAATACTCCTGACATATGCAAAATATATTACTTTCAAGCAGTTGGTATCGGCGAATGGCCTACTCACGCGTAGGATAAATCCTAAGTTCTTATATGCTCTGCCGACTATTTCAGAGATGTGCTCATTAAAAGAGAGCTTATGATCGAGGGTGATACCAAGATCTTTGACCAACTGTGCTTTCTTTATAGAAATATGGTCTATTTGGTAGTCAAAGATAATGGGTTTCCTCTTCCTAGTAAAGGTCATGTACACACACTTGTTTGTATTAATTGTTATTTTGTTGTCTGCATAATATCTGTTTAGACGGTCTAAGTCTTGTTGGAGATCATGACAGTCACTCACGTCTTTAACAGAAAGATAGATATTTGTGTCGTCTGCGTACATGAGATAGTCAGCAGAGTGAAAGCACTCTCCCACGTCGTATAAGTAGGCCGCGTAAAGCAGAGGCGACAGCACAGAACCCTGTGGGACACCGGAGGGTATCTCCACAAAGTCGGACCGATGTCCACCTACGACTACAGCCTGGCAGCGATTTCTAAGGTATGAGTCCACCCATCTCAAAAGATCCCCACAGACCCCAAGCTCACATAATTTCCGTAAAAGTATGGTGTGATCTACACGGTCGAAGGCTTTTTCGAAATCCGTGTAGATCACATCCACTTGCGACCCGCCATCCATTCTGTTTAGCACATAATTTGTGAATATGGCCAAATTTGTGTTAGTGGATCGTCCCTTAATGAAGCCGTGCTGTTGGGATGGGATACCTTTGCAGATAATCGGATACAGATGATAGTGCGCCACCTTTTCCAGTACTTTGCTTAATGTGTTTAATATTGAGATCGGGCGGTAGTTCTCAATCGCTGATTTAGTGCCTTTTTTGTGGATGGGCACTATGTGTGCTGTTTTCCATACTTGTGGAAAATAGCCCTCACGGAAGCAGCGATTAAATAAACAAGTGATTGGGGACGCAATCGTTTCAGCACAATTTGATAGAAAAATCGGTGGAATGTTGTCACTGCCGGCCCCCTTGTAATGGTCTAGGTTTTTGAGAAGCTTCTCGACCAAATCAGCCTCCACGTGTATAGAGCATAAGGGGTCCCCGTTAGCCACAATACCCGACAGACCACCCAGCTGACAGTTTGAGGGTGTACTAAAGTTTTTAAGGAAGAAATCATTAAAAGCTACACATGTTTCATTTTCATTATTTAAAATTTTATTTTCAAAAGTCATAAATTTAGGATATCGGGTATTATTACTTTTCTTACTTTTTACAAATGACCAAAATAATTTAGGGCATGATTTTATATTTTTTTCCGAGAAATTTATATAGGACTTAAAACAACTGTCCTGCAAACATTTAACTTTAGCCCGTAAATAAGAGAAATGTTCATATTCCAATTTATTTTTGTATTTCTTCCAGTTCTTGTGCGCTTTACTTTTTTCTTTTATTAATTTAATAAGCTCCCTACTGTACCAGGCCGGATAAACGTAAGTATTAGATTTAGTTACCTGCGGCACATACTTTCCGATGATATCATAAAGTATAGAATAAAGGTTATGTACAGCTTCCTCAATGCTACAAGATGTAAGCAACTTGGACCAGTCGAAATCCTTTAAGCAATTGTTTATTGTTGAGTAGTCCGCCCTTCGAAATAAGGAAATTTTCCGTGGCACTGATTTTAAAGGGGGTAACAAAATATCGGTCGCATCTAATAATACCGATGGATGGTATTTATCTTCCTGTACAAGTGGGCTATGTGCCTTTTGCAAGCCTAAAGAAAAGTTAGCAAAGATTAAATCGAGAGTGTTTTGACTTGAATTGACTAAGTTATTGTATTGAGTAAAGCCTGCATAAGAAGTTTCGTTTATAAGTGAAGATGAACAGTTCTGGGCATCGACAGAGCCCTTCCGTAAAACAATCGGGTCACCCGATGTCCAGTTTATAGAAGGCAAATTAAAATCTCCCGCCAAAAGTATGCTGTCATTGGGATACATATCAGTGATTTTAGCTAAAATGTCAAGCAACGCCCGCACGCGAATAGGTATGTGTTTGTCGGGTGGCAAATAGACGACACCGATGTGAAGATCGCAACTTGAACGGGTCGAAGCGCCGCCGGCGGTGGGGCCCGGCGATGTAGCCTTGAGCGCATGCCGCGGCACAGTCACCCACAGGCATTCAAGATCGTCGCGTTGCCATTCGGGGCGCACCCGCGCACTAAGCCGCGCTGCACTCATTACCATAACCCCTCCCCCGAGCGAGCCACGATCGCGGCGGTACACATCGTACCTATTGTCACATAATTCGGAGTTGAGAATACCTTCACATAGCCAAGTCTCGGTGACAAGAATGATGTCTGCATCGCTCAATAATACATTATTGTAAAAGTCATACGTCTTCGTCCTGAGACCGCGTACGTTTTGATATAATATTTGTAATTTATTGGAGTTTAGTTCCGTGGATTAAGGCAGTGAAACGTGTAAATAAACGTCTTATACTGAAGTAAAAACTCGGTCAGTCTGTCTTGTGTAAATAGCGGTAAGAAATAATTACATTTATCACACAAAAAAGTGATACGGTTATGTGTGTTTAAAAGTATTTTACAGGTCATAGGTATGTAATACGCAGTGTTAGTATAAACGTAAAAAGTGATGTTGAAATTAAGGTATTGAGTTGTTATTATTATGTAGGAGTGATCAATAATATAAGATGTATCAAAGTATATAGTGTTGTAAAAATGTGAGCGTTGAGATTGTGAATGTTTTGGAGTATATAATAAGGTTGTGTTGTATATAAATAAAGTTTTTTGAATTTTATCTGTTGCAAAGTTATTTAGTGTAATTTGTCCAGATCCTTTGAACTTATGATCGGGATGGGAGGTGAAGTATCGGTCTTCCGCATATATATACGACAGTTTTTTGTCCAGACATGTTTAAAATTAAATTCAGAGGCTTTAGTTTTGCAAGCTTTTAGTAATTGTTTGTTTTCCTTGGTTAAGTGTTCGTTAATGTAAATATTTTTACTTTCACCTCCCATACCGAGCTGCCTACTAGTAATATTCCGATGCTTCCTGGCGGCTGCGACGATAGTGTCCTTTGTGGCGCGCTGCCTGAAGCGGACGATGATGGCTCGGCTCATGGTGCCGCTGACTGGGCGCCGTGGCTTCACACGGTGTGCGTATTCGACGTCGTTGCTCTGCATGGAGACTCCAGTTTGAGCGGCAATCTTGACGATAAGGTCGACGGTTGATTCGTCTTTCGACTCGGGGACGCCGACTACTTCAATGTTCTGAAGCCTGGACCATTGCTCCTGCCGCGCATGTTCAACCTCTAGATGCTTCGTTCTTGCTAATAGCGAATTAATGTTCTCATGCATCTGCTTATTTTCTTCCTTTAGAGTGGCAATGTCAGCTTTTGTAGATGAGTAGAATTTCATCATATCGTCGTATTGGGAGCTGAGATACTTAACGGATGATTCTAAGGTGCTCATCTGCTCTCTTAGTGTTTGGAACTCAGGTATGACCATACTCCGAACAGCATTTGAAACTTCACGCTTGATTATGCTTACTAAATCCGGGTGCCCTCCCTGGTTAATTCCCAACAGCGACGCCTCGGGAATGATCATTCCTTCCTGGGAAGCGGTTGAAGTTGGAGTACCTCTTCTTATGGTTACGTTTGCACGTCCAGGGTCGTCTGAGACGAGACCAGTGCCTGTCTTGATTGGAGTATCTGTGTTGTCGCCAGGTTTCGGCTGCTTGCTGACACACAGGGGGCACACCCAGGATTGCACTCTTTTGTATCCATCCGAGGAAAGATTTACACAAGCAAAATGGTACTGCCTAGCACACAGCGCGCGAGAGCAGGTTGCTTTTTCAGATGCTTTTAAGGACTTTTTACATCCACTGCAGTTGGTCATGTTGTATTTAATACACAATATAATATATTTAACGATGAAGACTAATTTAATTATTAAAATATTTTTTAAATATCGTTAGCACACGTCTACTTGCTCTGAAGGTAGTTGTAAAAAAAAGTAATTATCTTAAGTATATTCGTTTCTCCACCCAGGCAACTCCCGACACCCCTATAACCGTAACCCCCGAAGACATTCGCCGTCTCAACACGTACCGCAATACCCCCGCCTCGCACGTGGCCCGCATCACCCTCACGCAGCGAACGCCCGTGCGGGTACTGCACCGAAGGCCGCTGCTGGCGAGAGAGAGGCTGCTGTACGACGTATATGCTGAGGCATTGCCCGGTGAGTGATTAGTAATAAGAGGCCCCATGTAACTACCTTGGGGTATCCCCTGAAAATTAGTGTTTTACTAAGAAAGTAGGACTGCCAGGTAACTTAACTACCCGCTGTTGGCAAGCGAGCAACTGCTCCACAATGTATATGCCAGAGCACTGCGAGGTAAAGGCCTATTCAAACCTGAGCGGTATTCGCTGCCGCTGTGGGTAAAGGTATATACCGCGCGGGTTTCGCTCAGGTATTATAGTGTAGGGTTTTTTATTAAATTGAAGTTAATAAATTTGATTTGTATTCGTTAGAAACATAAAATCAATAAAAAGGTATAATTTTGTTCTGCCGACTGGCAATACTGTCTGTGTGTCAATGTCAGTTTGTAAAAGTGGAGTGGGAAAAAGAATGGTGGCACGTGGCCGATGGCAGCGGCTGCAGCGGGGCATTCGAGTTGGTGTTTTTGTACAGAGCGGATGTCTCTGAGAGAATACACGTGTTTGTCTTAAAACTGAGTTTTATTGGACCTGAGATACCAAGTTTTATTATAATTGTTAGTTATAGAAATGACTAACTGGCGAAAACTTCTTACATTCTTGAGCGAAACTCGAATATCGCGGGGTATTCTACCCACAAGGATAGCGAAATTCACTTTGGTGTGAACAGTAATATTACCGCATACCCACTCGGTTTTCTCTACCCACAGCGGCAGCGAATACCGCTCCGCCCCCCGACCGCCTAATCGATCGCTTTGACTACGCGTATAGTTTATGACGTCATCTTGCCACCTCGCACCGCATATGAAAGCAATATCAAAAGCTAAAGACTATCGATATTGCTTTCATAGGCGGCACGAAACGACAAGATGACGTCATAAACCACACGCAAAGTCAAAGCGATCGGTTAGGCGGGCAGGCCCCAGGTTTGAATAGACCTTAAGTGCTTGGCGTCCCTCCCCTTTTTCTCAACATCAATCATCATCATGGTCTAATTTATTTGAACAAATTAACATCAATGCATCCAAAAAAACTATCTCGATTTAGCAGATTTAACATATTTGTGCCAAAATCAGTGAAGAGTAATCTGGGCTGCCATTCCACGTTAAACAGGATCCAATAGCAATACAACGCCCTTTCTCAACCTAATGATTTGAATGTTTGGACATTTTCCACCTCAATGCACGTAAATACAAGAAAAATATCAAAGTTATTGGTCGTTTAGTATATTTAGTATCTGTTTCACTGTAATTAATATTTTATTAGATTTTAGATTAATTAGATTAGTTTTATTAATGATTTAATTAATCCACAACGCATGCCGTGGCTGTCTTTAATTGAAACCTATACTTAGGTAATGCTCATGTTTGTAACAGTATCATTGTTTTTGCTAGTATATGTTGTTGTTGAATGTCCAAATAATAAATAAATAAAATGAAAAAAGTAGGTCCCACGTGTGATGAAGATGGTTTCCCCGTCCAGAGCACCCGCAGCTGGTGGTGGTGCGCATGCGCACGTCGGCGGGCGCGTACGTGAAGGAGGCGGTGCACGGCGAGCTGGGTCGCTCGCGCCCCGCGCTGGGCGTGGGCGTGGGCGCGCGCCTCGACCTGCTCGCGCTCGACGTGGCCGCCGTGCATCTGGACTGGCCCAATAATAAACATGTTGGCTAACGATGTGGACTTTTATTTGTGTTTAAACCTGCCGAGGGATTTCATTTACGAAATCGATACGTCGACGGCTTCTTGATGTTTCTCGTTATCAAATTCAAAATCTCTCGAGAAGTCCGCGTTAGGTCTTAGTGAAGCCCCAAATCCTTACTGAGATACGGGTTTGGGGGTATATAATTTTTTACTTCTCATTTCTATTATCATTCATCATCATCATACAGGAAGAAAATATCGTTTATTTATATTAGAGATGCGCCGAATATTCGGTAATTATTCGGCAATTGAATCGAATATTCGGCCGAATACGAACATGGAAAAATACGCCGAACCGAATACCATATATATACCACATATATACCGAATATAAAAGTTGTACAATTTTAAGACCTAAGACTTGTCAAAATACTATTATAAGTACTGTAAGTTAAATGCAGCTCATAGTAAAAGTTAGTTTATTGTATTTGTATGTAAACCTCTTTAGTCTGGATGTATATTTGAATTATCGAACATATAAAATTAATCGAATCGGTAAAAAAATCAATATTAAATTATTTTTGAAGTGAAAACTTCTTTAGCGGCGTTGTACACTTTTTTTGTAATGGGTAAAAAATGTTAAATTCGCATCAGGACACGTGACCGTCAGGACAAGTGGCCTGATCGAAAATTCGTAAGACGGATGACAGCCGGCGCGGCGTAGGAGAGGAAGTATCCCCCTCTCTTTCTACAGCGCGGCGAAAATGTATGCCTGCTGTTTCGTTTAGGCGGCGCATGGCGCTTGCGCGAATGTTCGAGTGCTTTTTAATGTAATATAAATTGTCATGTTTGTGTACGATAGCGCAATAAATAAATATTGTATTCTACCACATAAATGATAGTACTTTTATACTGGTAATTGAAGCAATTCGTGCAAAATTATTCCCTAATCATTCCAAAATATCAAAAATGCACAACGTTAATATTCAAGTTTTCACTTCTGCCGGCACTCCCGGAGTGCAACCCCTCGTTTTTTTATGAGATTATTTATTTGTTTAAAAATAATAATTGAATAATAATATAGGTACATATTTTTTATATGAAATTCATTCATTCATATAACTAACATTGATTACGTTTTGTGTTTAAAATCTCAAGTATACTTCAATTATTATGATGATTTTTATGATAAACAACAGCACTTAACTTATTTTTTAATAGTTTGTCTAGTTAGACTGTTAGTAATTGAAATAGAAAATTAAAAAGAACTTTAAATTAAGAATTTGCTTCTAAAATTTGTGATATGTCGAATATTAATGTGAAATAATGGTGGAATATTAACCGTTAAGTGTTCGTGAGTGTGCATAAGTGTTGGCAAATGACACAAAACAGTGCAACGTCACTTTTCAAATTCTTTCAAAAAGCCGCGTGAGGACTTAGTAAAGCCCCACATCTTTACTGAGATACTCGAGGGGTTGGTCATCAATCATCATAAAAATTGTTTATTTATGTATTACTTGTAAGAAAATTACTTTTTTCATTGGCTAAATGCAAAGCCATAAAAAAAACTATAACAACTGCGGCGGGTGGGCGGCGAGTGATTCCTGACCTGACAGCGCGACGCGAACCTATTCAAACCTGGGGCCTTAGCTTTTGATATTGCTTTCATAGGCGGTGCGAAGTGGCAAGATGACGTCATAAACTATTCGCGTAGTCAAAGCGATCGGTTAGGCGGTCGGGGGGCTGTTTGGCGTGGCAGAGCGCGCGTAAATCAACCGAATTATTCGGCCGAATATTTGGTTCGTTTTATTGTAAACCGAACATTCGGCCGAATATTCGTATTCGGCCAAACCAATATTCGGCGCATCACTAATTTATATATTACTTTAAACTCAAAGAACGAAAGAAAGATTACTTGAGGAGCTCGATGGCGCGGTGGTTAACGCGCCCGGTCTGCGGGTGCCGAGGTTAAGCAATTTTCGCAAAGGCCGGTCATCGGATGGGTGACCAAAAAATGTATCATCTCGAGCTCCTCCGTGCTTCGGAAGGCACGTAAAGCCGTCGGTTCCGGCTGCATTAGCAGTCATTAACAACCACCAATCCGCACTGGGCCCGCGTGGTGGTTTATAGCCCGTTCTCCCTATCCATTCATGGGGAAGGCTCGTGCCCCAGCAGTGGGGACGTATATGAGCTGTAGATAAATGTATTACTTGTAAGAAAAATTACTTTGACACTGGCTAAATTTGCCCCTACGACTTGGACAAGCACAATAAATAAAGATTTTTATTGTTTGGGCCGGCAGAGTGAAGTTGACTGATGCTTCGTTTGTTTCCACGCTGCACCAGTTGTCTTCGCGTCTGGACTTCATTTCCACTTAACATCAGGTGGGATGGAGTCATTTGCGGAGCTAAGTATAAAAAAGAAAAAAGAAGATATGAAGACAATGGGCGAAATCCTTGATATGATGCAAAATAGAGAGGAATGGCGCAAAATGATACGGAGAGCCGGCCCTAAAAAGGCTAGGATGATGATGATGATGACTGGCTAAATTTGCTAACTCCACGAAGCAATCGACTAAAGGGAAAAAAGGATATTAAAACGCATGGCTGCATGGTATTCGTATACTGCGCGCTACTCCGCGGCCGGGGTTTCCTCCTCGCCGGCCGTGGTCTCCTCCCCCCCGCCGTCCCCGGTGGAGGCGCCCGCGTCGGCGTCGCCCCCGGTGGTCGCGCCATCGCCCGCGTCCGCGCCGCCGGTAGCTACACACAGAGTTCATTATCGTAATCATCCCCTTTTTTTTTGAAGAGATTTTGCTGATTGTCTCATACGGCATTTTCAGCTTCATCGGGTTTTTTCGAGCCGTGTGAAACGAAGCACTTTCGGAGGTTTTCTAGAGGAAACGGCATCACGCACTGGTGCGTGATGCCCTACTAGGTTCTCTGAAGGGATCAGATCGGATCGGGATCATCTCAGCCCAAAACCGTTCACTGCTAAACGTCTGCCTCCCGCAAGGATCTCCACAACGACCAGCATTGTCCAGCAACCTGGACGAAGTCCCTCCGTCAAAAGAAAGCCAGAAGACATCTACTGCTGGACAAAAGCCTCCCCCAAGCATCTCCGCAACGACCGGTTTTGTGGTGCTCGCATCCAGCGGCTTCCCGTGACCTTCACCAGATCGTTAGTCCACCTTATTGGAGGCCTGCCCACATTGCGTTTTCTGTTATCTGGCGCTACAGTTCTCGAGTGGCGACGGCGTACCGGAAAACGCAGTGAGTACATTACTTCATACACTTCCGAAATATTGAAATAATCTACCATCACACGTTTTCCAACCGACGATCTGGCGAAGGTCGCAGGAAGCCGCTGAATGCGAGATCTGTAGCTAGAGGCAGTAGGCAGGGCACATCGCTCGCAGGACTAATGGGCGCTGGGAAGGAACAGGTCTCGAATGGGGAACAAAGAACGCAGTGTTGGCAGCACAAAACCGGTCGTCGAGGAGATCCTTGGGGGAAGCCTTTGTCCTGCAGTGGATGTTTTTTGACGGCTGAGATGATGATGATGATGGTACGTTTTCCCTCCTTCCTATGACATTGGAATCCTTCAAACAAGGCGTGTAGAGGCACCTTGTGGGCCGGCAGGATATCTGACGCTGCGTTGTTTTCACGCTGTACCAGTTATCTACGCGTCGGGTCTCCATTTCCACTTAACATCAGGTGGAGAAAAATCATTAGCCATGATGGACATGATTCGTTGAGCTCGATGGTGCTGTAACGTGATCATACATGGAATAAAGTAAACATACGCGGTCCCGCGGAAGAAGTTGAATTTGTCATACTCAGCATTCCCCTTCCCCCCCCCCCCCGGCTCCCCGCAAAGCGTGAGAACTTAAGAATTGAGATTTAAACTTAATAAACTTTCCTACTGTTGGGTGCCTGAGCTTAGTGGAATGTTGAATGATAAGATTGTTAAGTAAAATGAGAAGAAAGTTTATTTAAATGTTACAAATGTTCTTAAACTGTTTAAATGATAATGAATGTTGATGAGTGCATCCGATTGTTTTCGCGGTGAAATATACACTAAATTACGTAAATGATTTGATGACCGTACACGGCGGCGAATGACCTAGTTTCAGGTCAAGCGCCGCTTTGCTGTGTATGCAAACTTTAAATGTTCGGTAATGCACCGAACATATTCCCAGGCGGGGAAAAATAACAACAAAGTGATATAATAGATGAGGGTTAGTTATGTTGATGAGACAAGATGATAAAACAATTTTATCTAGCTTAATTATTTCTAATGTTGTGGTTAAAACATTTATGATGAGTTGATGAAATACTATGCTAAAAAGATAGGAACCAAAAGATTGTTTTATAGTTAGTCTTCACTAAACACTAACTTTTTAGGAACGAACTCGGCTTTTAACACTTTAAGCTCCGTTTCACTATTAAACTTACGCACTCGCGCACTATCACACTCACTGATATCATTCACTTGACACATGCTGATGGAGCGGGAGGCGCGGGCGGCGGGCTGTGCAGCGTTCTCGGGCTCTGTAGCCGCCGCCGGCGCTTCTCTTCTGCTGCGCCGCCTTCGCCGTACGCGCCGGCACGTCCAAACAATGCCGACTAATACGGTTACTCCGATAATCCCATAACTCAGAGAATAATGATGGATATCGTGAAATGACAAATCATTCGACTCTGTCGAGAATTCAGCGTCCTTCAGGGATTTAATCTTTTGTTCGATCTCGCTTGATAATTTGTTGTTAATTTTGATGCTTTCCGTAGTATAATGCTCCAAACTAATGTTTATTATGTGGTTGATTGGAGCAATAAAAACTTGTTTCTACTTTTTCTTCTATGTTAAGTGTACTAATTTGGCTTTGATGAGTAAAAACGGTAAAGTTATTTGTTTTTATTATGCAATTGCTGTCTGCATTGATTAGACTCGGGCTAGACAGTTGGTAGGCAGTAATCAGATCCTTACATATTGTGCGAATTTGACACTGAGCGCAACACAGGTACAAGTAGGTATTCGCTTTTGATAAACTATACCAATTGTTTTGACATGGAACCTTGTTTATTTTACATTCATTGATCTTCTCTTCATTTTTCATACAGAGGTCTAAGTCATTTTTCATTTTGTATACTGGGCTTTGAAGAATGCAAATTATATTTAAACCGTCTTTGTGTAAACAATTCGTAAAATCTTCCTGGGATACTGGTATAAACGAATCCTTTTGCAAGTTGATGGCGATAAGATTAGATATAGGGACAATGTTTATGGTGTCGTTTTCATTTCGTTGTGGGATCGGTATCACTTGATATAAATCATATGTGTCTCTACTAATAAGCGGGATTTTTATCTCAAATATGAAATAATTTTCTGTCATTCTTGCTCTCACTCTTAACAACTTGTATAGTTCTCTCATATCGGATTGTATATTTTGAATAGGTAGAGTGATGTCTGCAGCCAATAATCCAGATATTGTGTTAAGTTCATTTTTTAATTGTTCGGGTCTCAATAAATGAAGGTTGAAGTGTCCTTGATACAGGTCTGTTGTGGTGTCCAGTAAGGTCTCTTGAATATCTTTTAATGTCTGTAACATACTTTGGGCAGTTATGGCTGATAAAGCAAAGTTGATTGATTGGGCTTGTCCGCTTACTTGTTTTTCTACATCCGTTAGGGCCTTTTCTATACTGTTAAACTGTTTGTTGATGCTTTTATGATGTTTTGATATAATGCTTTCTGTTCTTTTTAGTAAGTTGTACTCTGACTCTACCAGCGATGTTTGATTTTTCCATAGGCTATATAGATGTTTTTGATCTTGTTTTATCTTGTTAATATCTGTAGAGTATTGTTCAGCGAATCGCTCATCTAATACGCCGAAAAGACTATTCGCGAGATAGCCGACACCGTTGAGAAGGCCTCGCCGCTGTCTGGAGTGGCCGTGAAATAGTTGATTGAGCAATAGTTGGTTGTAGTATTTTATTTCTAAGAACTGGTGATTCAAGTGTTGCATAATTATATTACATTGATCGGTTCCGTTTGCATTTGATGTGCACGAGGTTTCTAAATATTTATACATTTTGTCAAAGGCTGTGTTTCCTTCCCAATAGGGTGACATGTCATAATACACCACCAGGGTCCATTGGTCTCTGCTTAGTTGTAATTTTGCCTTATGATCGAAATACAGCGTCTGATTTTGTTGTAATTCGGTAATAACGGTTGCTCCTAGTATACTTGTCAACAAGGTAAAAAAATATAGGAGCCCCATAACAATTGTGGATAATGTAGATCCCTTTTTACAGCTGCGATTTACTCTTTGTCGTTTTAGTCTTTGCTGACCAGGTTGTTCAGGTTCCGTATTTGTGTTTGAATCTGTTTTTTCAGTGATCGGTAAAAGAGATAATTTCACTACGGGCCTTTTTATTCGACCGTTTTGTGTTTGTAGCGTAACTACTCGCACGTAGCCGTCAGCTCCCGGGTGAGTTTCGATTACTCTCCCGATGGCCCATTTTCCTGCTGGTAAATTATCTTCATGAATTATTACGATGTCATTTAATTTTATGTTTTGTTGAGGGCTCATCCATTTTCTTCGTGCTTGAAGCTGCGTTAAATATTCCGACTTCCATTTCTTCCACATTTCTTGAAATATTCTGTTATTTAAATTCCACCTACTTCTTGCGTCTCCAGCAGTTTCTATAATAGTACCTCCTGGTCTTCCTGTTAAGAAACGGGCAGGCGTCAAAACATCTAGGTTCTCAGTATCCTCCGTTAGAGCACAAAGAGGCCTGGAGTTTAAACAAGTTTCCACTTGTGTCAGAATGGTAGCAAACTCCTCAAATGTGAGCTTTTGTTCTCCCACCACGCGCTTCAAATGATGTTTAAGGCTGCGTACGGCCCGTTCCCATATGCCACCCGCGCTTGGCCATGATGGCGCATTGAAGTGCCATTTGATCCCCATCTCTGCTACTTCCGATAGAAAACTATTGTTAAATGTTTTTAAAATTTGCTGGTATTCTTGTTTTATAATGTTATTAGCTCCGTGGAAGTTGGTGCCATTATCACTATAAATATGGGCTGGTGTTCCACGTCGAGCAGCCATTCTCCGCAGGGCAGCAATGAACGCCGAGCTGGTAAGGTCAGAAACGATCTCCAAGTGCACAGCCTTTGTTACCATGCAAATGAAAACGGCAACGCAACCCTTCGTCGTTTTCGCCCCGCGGCCTTTGTTGAGCTTGACGTCCATGAAGCCCGTGTAATCTACCCCGGTGTGATAAAAAGGTGGGGCTGGGTTGACTCTTGCTTCAGGAAGGTCTCCCATAGGTTGTTGTTGTTTTTAGCGGACGGTTTCTTTTACACGTGACGCAATTTCTTAAATGCTTTTTTATGATACGTAGTCCACCTGTTATCCAATATTCTTTTCTTAGATGAGCTAGGGTGAGCGACGGACCACCGTGGAATGTTTGAAAGTGAGCCTGTTCAATCAGTAAGCAGGCTAAACGATTATTGGCGGGAACGATCATAGGATGTTTCGTGTTCAAACTTAAATCTCCGTGTCGTAATCGACCACCGACTCGTAAGATGTTGTTGCCATCAATAAATGGGTTTAAGTTTAAAAGATTAGATTTTAACTTCACTGACGCATTATTGCGTAATTGTTCAATGACTTCTTTAAATTCATTTTCTTGCACGTATTTAATAATTGTTAATTTAGCTTTTTTCAGCTCTTGCAATGTTATGTATTTCGGCAACTGCTTACGCTGCGGGTTCAACGCTCGCTGAAGCCATGCAATTATACGAATGCATTTTGTTATGCTGCTATAATTATTGAGTATGTTACTTATTATGTTATCTCTATTCTCTGTTTGAATGATGTTTGATTGATTTATGATTTTTCTGGATTCTAAATTTGTATCGTATTTTCTTTGTTCTAAATGTTCCTTGGCGTGTAGTGGGAGCCAGGAAGGGCCGTCCCACCATAATAAATTATTCTTTATTTGAGATGCGTAAAGTCCCCTGCTAGCCGCGTCTGCCGGGTTTTCATTGGACCTCACGTATCGCCAGTCGTTGGAAGGTATAATTTTGGTAATTTTCTCAACTCTATTCGCAACGAACGGCTTCCACCGGTTTGGCTCTCCTTGGATCCAACCCAGTACAGCCATGGAGTCTGTCCAACAATAAAATTCAATTAGATGTTGATTTAGCGCTGTTTTTATTTTGTCTATCAATTTGGATAATAATAAGGCTCCGCTTAATTCTAATTTCGGCAATGACAAAGCTTTTTTGTGCGGCACGAGCTTGCTTTTAGCGGCCACTATGATAGATTTTGAGTTGTTGTGGACTCGCGCGTAAACAACACACGCATAAGCTTTCTCTGACGCGTCACAAAACCCATGTAATTGGATGACGTCAGTCGCGCTGCATAATAACCATCTAGGTATTGCAAAACTGTTAATTAAATGTAGGTCGGCTTTCAATTTTGACCATTCTTTATAAATATCATCGGGAACGATATCAAAATGGGAATTTTAGGTTTAATTTCCACAAGCTTTGGAAAAGTAATTTGAGTTTTGTTGATAGTGGAGCTAGCCAACCCAGGGGGTCAATTAATTTAGATATGTCAGACAACAAACAGCGTTTTGTAGGTTTAATGTTTTGTGTTCCGACTTGATAATTAAATGTAAATTGATCAGATGATGAATACGACTCTGTACTTAGTTGTGCTCGACTCACTACGCTGTACTCCATGGTGCGGCAGGTAACACTCTATATAGGAATCAGTGTCTTCTTCGTCAGGTTTCATGTGATTTAATGTCTCGTATTCATTCATAAATTCCTTATAATCCTTTGATAGTTGTTCATGTTTTTCAAACCTTTTTTCTAAGTTCCGGAATTGAGCCACCGCCATTTGTTTAGAAGACCCTAATTTTTGTTTTATATCTGGTTTAAGGGGCAGCCGAACCTCGTAGCGCCCGTCTTCTTTCCTTACTGTTGTTGTGTTGTAGAAATTAATACATTCCTGGTCTTCTACCGAGAGACTGGCAGACTCGGTTATTTCCTCGATCTCCCAGAACCGTTCAATATTTTCTGTATTGTTCATGATAACGTTACATTGATAACTTGTTTTCGCATGACCGCATAGTAACCAACCCAGCTCGGTCTGTTGTGCAATTGGTGCAGTTTCGTCTTCAACTTTAATGATTCCACTCAAAAGTATTCTCGAGTACACGTCGGCTCCCAGTAAGATATCTACAGGGCGACTGGTGTAAAATTCTGGATCGGCTAAGTTTATGTTTGATATGAAATTCCAAGACGGTTTGTTGAATGTTTTGTTTGGCAAGTTTTTAATTAAATTGTTCATAATAAGAACTTCCGCATTGAAAGTGAATTCATTGTAAAGTGAAGCGCATTCGATGTTTATTACGCCCTTGCATGTGTTTTCTTGTTGTCCTACTCCAAAAATTGTGCCCTTACATTTTTGTCTTTTTAAACATAATCGCTGCGCTGCATTTTCGCTGATTAATGAAATCTGAGAGCCTTGATCGATTAAAGCTCGCATTTGTTGAAAAGTTCCATCAGCCGCTTTTACTTTAAGGATAGCTGTTGCCAATAGAACTTCGGATAAGTTATTTTGAGACACGTGTAGACTGGTTTCATTTTGCTTTTTTGAAGTCCATGACTTTGGTGTTGCAGTAGGCATCGCTTGATTGTACGCGTCATGCAATAATGTATTGTGCTGATCCGTGCACTTGCGACATGTTCTAGTTGATATGCACGGATTTCCATTGTGGCTAAAAAGACAATTAGCACAAAGTTTTAATTTATTAACTGTTCGTAGTTTTTGGTCATTTGGCGTTTCCAAAAAGTTTTTGCAATTGTAAATGCCATGATCTTGATTACACAAAGGACATTTAAAACTGGATGATACATGAAGTGATTTCATAAATGGTTTTGTTTTTTTATGTTGAAAACTGTTTGTATTAGCTGTTCTATCCGAGTGGAACCCTTTTGAAATTAGAGCTTGATGATATCTCTGATTTTGGAAAAACGGCTTTTGTTGACGATTGTCTCTTTCATTGTTGCTTAATTTCTGTTGATTATTCTCTTGTTTTCGCCGAGATGATTCTAACGCAGTAAACTTCCCTTCGAGAAAATCTAACAACTCTTGTAATACCGGAAGGTCCCTTGGGCTTTTCAATGATCCAATATAATCAGCATGAGTGTCCGAATCTAATTTTTGCGATAATAAATGAACCAAAATGGGGTCCCATGTTGTTATATCAACCTCTAGATTTTTTATTGCGTTGAACGTTTCAATAGATACATCGTGCATTTTCTTTATTTGACCTACTGATTGTTGTTGCATGTTGGCAAGTCCTAAAATGTTGTTCAAATATGATGTAAAAATAAGTTTTTTATTGTTGTAGCGATTACTCAAGATGTTCCAAGCTGCTAAATAATTTTCAGAACTGATAGTGAGATGTTGTATCAGCCTTTCTGCCTCGCCTCGCACCTTGCTTTTTAGAAACTGCATTTTTTGAGCGCTCGACAGACAGGGGTTGTTATGTATGGCCTCCGTAAATAAATCTTTAAACGAGACCCAGTTTTTTCTTTTTCAAGTTGTTAAATTGTTTTTCGAAATAATCAAATTTTTTCTCATATGAAATGTTTTCGTCACCCGCTTCATAGACTATATCCCAGTGCAGATTGTCTACCAAAGACCAACGTGTTTGTAGAGATCTTAAAGCGTCCTCAAACTCCCACTTTTCTGTAATGGATTCGACATCAATAAGCCCTACCGTTCTTTGAAATGCTTTAAAATTAGCCTCTTGTTTCCTTAACAAGTTGCTTATGTTACTGTTAGGAATCGGTGTAGATCTAACCTCAACCTGCACCGGAGTTAAACTCCTAAAGTCTGGTTTAGGTTCCGTAGCTCTACTTGTACTCGGCTGATTTTGTCTCTCCGTATTGCTTAACATCGAGATAAATTTCTCGATATACGTTTTTGCTTCCAAATAATATTTCTTTGTTTGTTCATAATAACTCTCAGTAAAATATGCATATGATAATTTATCCGTAATTTCTTCTAACTTAACATGGTTATCCTGAAATTCATTCCAATATTGATCAAGAGTTTCCAACCGCCTTTTAATGTAAGCGGGGGTCTTCCGCTCTGACGAATCTTTCTTAAAATTAGTAAGTAATTTCTCCATTGCACCCATGATCTCGCTTTGAGTTTCCATGATGCTCACGTAGTCTTCCATGATAGAGAATAAAAAAGAAACGATCTTACTTGTATGACACTGAAGATGAAGTCACCCGGCTACCAAGCCAAGTTATGTTGTTGAAACTGGGCTACGGATCCTTTAATTCACAGCCGACGCCAACGAGCAGGTAGGCACAGCCGCTTTTAATGTTGCTTGATAGTCCACCAAATTCACGCACCACTGTTCTCCACTGTACACTGTTCTTTCACCTCAAAACACAGAACTACCGCGCGCGAGGTATAGCTCGAAGGACCATATGTTGGGTGCCTGAGCTTAGTGGAATGTTGAATGATAAGATTGTTAAGTAAAATGAGAAGAAAGTTTATTTAAATGTTACAGATGTTCTTAAACTGTTTAAATGATAATGAATGTTGATGAGTGCATCCGATTGTTTTCGCGGTGAAATATACACTAAATTACGTAAATGATTTGATGACCGTACACGGCGGCGAATGACCTAGTTTCAGGTCAAGCGCCGCTTTGCTGTGTATGCAAACTTTAAATGTTCGGTAATGCACCGAACACCTACACTCACACTAATTATCTAGTCCAACAGAAGCTTCGATATGAAACTCGTTAAATAGTTACTAGACAACGGAAAAACATACTTAAATACATATTTATTATACATAGAAAACGCCCAGACCCGAGACAATTTAGAAAAACTATAATTTCTAAGTTTACCCCACCCGGGGATCGAACCCGGGACCTCAGAGATGGCGACACCATGAAAACCGGTGTACAAACCACTCGACCATGGAACTTGTCAAAAAATAAAAATTATTATGACTTTGTATTTTGTACTGAAAACAAGTGTTTAATTTAACCAAAACCCAGCATGTTTCAGTGCAGTGGTAACCGCACTCGGCTTGCGATTGCTGAAATTGAGTATCTCGAGCTCCTCCGTGCTTCAGAAGGCACGTTAAGCCGTCGGTCCCGGCTGCATTAGCAGTCGTTAACAACCACCAATCCGCACTGGGCCCGCGTGGTGGTGTACGGCCTGTTCTTCCTGTGGCGTTTCCATCCATAGGGAAGGCTCGTGCTCCAGCAGTGGGGATATAACAATGAGATGATGAGGGTATATGCCTGTTGTGACCAGGTTCCTGGCGGTGAGTCATGAGCACTAGGGAATGCAATCTCGCGAGATTTTGGACCCAGCCGAGATCTCGCGAGACCAGAAAGTCAGTCTCGCGAGATCTCGCGAGATTGGGTAATTTCACTGAAAATTTATGTAAGTATTTTTTTTTTCTGCTGTTTTGATGGGACTTTAGTAGATTTCGACTATGTCAGCTCCATAGTTACTTTTTTATTAGATTAGGTACATCAAAAATTAGTTCCATAGTTTGTTCTTCAGGGCATCAGTTATTCCTAAGAGCAACTGAGAGCCTGAAAAACCTAACAACTTCTCCGAATTGCTCTGAGTTTGGAGCTGTTAATGCCTCATAAATTTTTAAAAAGCAAGTTTAATCGATCTGTTCTCAATGTTCTTTGTAATTTATTCCACGTGCGTTTACTGTCGCTCAATCTCGTAATCTCGCGAGATCTCTTATAAATTTGTACGAGATTCAATCTCGCAAAAAACGGACGAGATTGCATTCCCTAATGAGCACTTACTGCTGTTGCCTGTGCCGCCGGCGGCGCCGGCGCCGCCCGAGCCCGCGGTCGTCGTGTGCCATTTACTGGAAAGGAATTATTGTCAGGATAAGCTGTTCCTTAATGTCAACATTTAATTTGGAATGTAATGAAATAAAAAATATATTTAGAGTAGTGGCATCAGTGTTCGTCACAGTGAACCAGTGTTCGACAGCAAAAAAAATAACAAAGAATTTCATTGATTTTTTACTGGATGACAACTAGGTTGGTTCAATTGTTGCTAAAGTCAATGTTGCTAAAGTCAATGTTGCTAAAGACAATGTTGCTAAAGTCAATGTAGCTACAGTCAATGTTATGCATTATGACTGCTGCTATGAATATGGCGTGAATGCAAATCAACGAGTTGTATAACTATATCAGGAATTCAAGAAATTCGACAACTTTTCGCTGGGGTAACACATACACAGCACTACAACGCTCTGCGGACACAGCACCTTTGATCTCCGCATTGCGGCTGTGCGGCAACAAGCAACTTGCAACTAGCTGATTTCATTCAGCCTAAGGTCCGGTACTTGTACTTACATGGTGGGCCTCGTCGTGCTGGGCATCACCCTGGCGGCCATGGCGCGAGCTTCCATTATGTCTCTGTGAGCAAGTGTACAAACTTTGTGCGACTCAAACTTAAACGTTAAAAACTTATCCTATACATGTTGTAAACGCAGTAGCATTTACAAGGTAAGTAGATATTTGTTAAGGTTGGTAGGTTATTGTAGTTTAGTTAAAAAGGTAGGTTAAATGTTTACGTAATTTACGCAGGTTGTGTTGCACGGGACAGGGAGGTTAAGTAAGACGACCGTCACCGTGGAGTATGTTTATTGTACTACATAATAAAATATTTCAAGTAACGTTATTGCTAGTGTCAGCTAAAATATAACAATGTCGAGCGTGCTCATACACAATATGTTATTAGCATGCATACACTCATTGTACATACATACTATTAACATTACTTCATCCCACAAAGGACATTGCCAATCCTTGTATATAAGTTGGCCCAAGTGCTGCCCAGAATGAAGCCATGGTGCATTTTGTTCCTCAGGCCAACCCTAACCTGTAAATCAAAGCGCTCGAAAATCTATCCCAGGAGTCAGTAGATTTTTTTTTTTTTTTTTAGCGAACTATTTATGTATGAAAAATTAATTTAACAATAAAAGCAACTATTGAATAATTATTACTTTAGTTTTACATCATCATCATCATCATCATATCAGCCACAGGACGTCCACTGCTATAGTTTTACATGTATTAATGTAAAGCAATATTATTAATCAATCGATAATTACATTAATTAACATAATTAATCTGGAACAGTAATATTTTTCAATTAATAATCACTTTAATTAACATAAGTAATCAGTTGGTAACAGCAGTGGCAGTGACTATTACTTATTGTACGTATAAAAAAAAATCACTAATAACATGACCTGTTCTAGTTTTTGTCTGGGGCCAATATTTTTTTCTTTATTTTTTTAAGTAATATAATACCACGATCCCAATTTAGTCGCATTAATACCTGGGCAGCATTTGGGCCAAACCCTGGCAATGTCCTTTGGTTGAGAAAATAAGTAATGTAATCTTGGTCACGTAAAAACAACATCCGTACAAAAACGCATCCAATGAAGCACGCCCGGATTTCCTCGGGCGGACGGAATGCCTGACGGCGGTGGTCACGGATCACTTTCATCAATATACAATACTTAATTAAAGATAAAATCTTTATTTGGACACTGTTTTTAGAGGAAGTAGTGGTTTTAGTAGTTATTCAGAATCCTCTAGAATCTCTTTCGAAGCCTTTGGAGCCGGACGTGGAGGCAGGAGCCGGGGAGAGCCCCGCACAAACATCTGCGTCAAGGACGCGGCAATCATCATCAGCTCATTTTATGTCCCCACTGCGGGCACGAGCCTTCCCTATGTATGAATAGGGAGAACGGGCCATAAACAGTGCTTGTCGGTTGTTAATGACTGCTAATGCAGCCAAGACCAACGGCTTCTCACGCGGCAATACGGTTTGATTAATAGTAAGTAAGTAAATCATTTATTCGGCTACATCATACACAAATTACAGTCATGAAAAAACAAAAATAAAAAAAAAATAGATACGATTAAAAAGAAAACGTAACGAAATAGCTGTTGAGGAGCTTGATGGCGTCTGCGAGTACTGTGGTTAAGCAACTTTCGCAAAGGCTGGTCATCGGATGGGTGACCAAAAAAAAGCTTCTCCGTGCTTCGGATGGCACGTTAAGCCGTCGGTCCCGGCTGCATTAGCAGTCGTTAACAACCACCAATCCGCACTGGGCCCGCGTGGTGGTTTATGGCCCGTTCTCCCTATCCATCCATAGGGAAGACTCATGCCCCATAAGTGGGGACATAAAATGAGCTGATGATGAATAGCTGGTGTAGGTACTTGAGTAGGCGCACGCTGATCTGCGAGCTGGGCAGGTGCGCCTCCACCGGGTTGGAGATGTAGAGCACGTCGTCGTCGGCCGGCGTCCATGGCGCTTCGGGGGGCGGCTCGTAATCTAACTCCGCGGACCCCACCGGGTAGTACATGTAGTTCCCGTGATCCTGGAACACCCCGCTTATCATGATAAGGACAATCACTGGATCTAGTTATTTGTTTGGAGACAGTTTGATGCTGATTGCCACAGTACGTTTGCAGCGTCACTGGACTTTTTTGGGGGCGGCGAGGAACCTTAAAGGTTCTTCAAGCCGTGTGAAGCGTAATGCCGTCAGAGGTTTCTAGAGGGAACGGCATCACGCGCTTATGCATGTCTCCGTGGCTTACGAGAAAATGTAATAAATAATGTATGTTTATAAAAAAATTGAAACTTTTTCTAAAAACAGTGATATTCACAATGTAAATACTAGAAATAAAAACAAACTAGCAGTACCTTATACTAGGCTCCACAAAGTAAATAATTCATTTAGAGGCCTGTGTGTACGTTTTTACAAAAAAGTTCCAAGGAAGTAGTATCCAAAAACTTGATATTAATAAAAAATCGCTATTAAAGAAAGGCTTTTTAAAAAAGCTTATTATAAAGTGTCTGATTACATTAAAGACAAAACAGCATGGGTTTAAAATGATCCAATCACTCCAACAGGTATTTCTAATTCAAAATATTGTTAAGGTACTATAGGTATAACTTGGTAACGGCATATAATTTTGTAAATGTCGTTACATATAAAATTAAAGCTGTGGAGTTTCTCGTGCTCATTCTTCTCTACAGCTAAAAAATAGACGTCCTGAATAGGTAAAAAAATTATGGACGATTCAAAAGCACTTTTCTAAAGTTTATTTGAATAAAGAATATTTTACTTTGACTTTGACTTTTCTAGATTCGGATCGGGAGCGAAACCACCCAGGCTCGGGTGAGCCTCTAAGGCCTCAGCCTCAAATTTTGCGGGCAGCGGGGCGGCGGGGGAGCGGGGGCGCGGCGGCGCGGCGACGCGACTTTGTATGGAGTGCACCGCTCGTCGCCCGCTCCCGCCCCGCTGTTTTCGAGGGCCGGTCTATTTGATTTTACGCAAAATATACTGCCGCTCCCGCGCCGCCGCCGCTGCCGCCCCGCTGCCCGCAAAATTCGAGACCGAAGCCCTAAGGGCCTGTTTTCACTTTGATTAGTGATTAGTGCAGGTGAAGAGTGCAGGTGCTTAGTGATTAGGAGTAAACTCGTGTGGACAGCGATTGATTAGTGCGAGTGATTAGTAACCTGCGTAGTAAAGTGATTAGACGCGGGTTCTATTTTTTTGCGAGTGGACTGCGAGTAGCCACGTCCCCCGGGGCCTTCCTTTCCCCTCACTCGCAGCCTGCCTGCACTGTGCTGCACTACACACGTCTGGACAGCAGTGTTAAGCGTTTGGCGTCGGACGCTAACAACTGAATTTACTAAACACAGCCACTTGACAAAATTGGACACTTCTTGCACTACACACCTGCACTAAACACTCGCAATTACTAATCACCTGCACTCGCACTAATCAAAGTGAAAACAGGCCTTATAGGTGCTAAAGGCTAGTACTTCGGCTCGAGTTGGGGTCGTGGGGGTGGGGAGACGGCCACGTAAAACAATTCTGGCTTTGGCGTCAGAAAGCAAATGACCGTGAATGGTAGCAGTCCATTGGAGTGGCTATTTATGATCAGCAGACCGAAATGTATTAAACACTCTTCAATCAACCGGAATGGCATCGTACACAGTGCCGGATTAGCCATATAGCAGCAGGAGGCAGCAAATGCTACAGGGCCCGCGCCTGTGATGAAAAAAAAATAAAAAAGCCACCTACTAAGCTACACACACACATAGTAGCTATGTATTCTCGAAGTGAGCGCTGGCCATACTGTAATTGTATAGGTTTATTTTCATGTTACACTACAGTACAAAAAAAAATCCGACCAACACTTCGTAAAAAATAAAATGATGCTAGAATACAGTGCTACACTTATTACCGAAAAAACCAACCAGTTGGTAATTGTACACACGGCGGCAGATCAACCTACCCAAACTTGTCAAATTTCTCCAATGCATATTGATCCTTATAACCAAACCATAAAGTTCAAAATTGATTGTAGAAAGTTGACAGTTTTGAGTAGGTAGATCTGCCGCCGTGTGTACAACTTCAACGCGTAATTACGATAATAAACCGGCCGGGACCTCCAAGATGGCGACAGTACGCCATGAAAACCGATCTCTAAGCCACTCGACCACAGAAGTCGTCAAATATGCAATTTAAGGGCCCCCTGTTCACTTTTGCTACGGGCCCTGCGCTAGCTTAATCCGGCACTGATCGTACACTTTCAGAGAATCTTCTTTCCGCATACGCTGAAGTTGTGTGACATAAGCTCATATCGAGGTCAGTTTGTCAGAAGAGGTCCGTCCGCCAGCACTGCATCTTTTTTTTTTTTGAGAGAGATTGCTGATTGCCTCAAACTGCATTTTTAGCGTCACCGGGCTTTTTTGGGGGAGACGAGGTACTTAAAGGGGTACCTCAAGCCGTGTGAAACGAATCACCTTCGGAGGTTTTTAGCGGGAACTGCATCATACACTTAAAAGTGCGTGTGCCCCGTGCCCTACTAGATTCTCCGAAGGGTTCGGATCGGATCGGTGCACTGCATCTGCATCGCACTGCCATCTATGCTCTAAGACGTCGGCTTGTATAACATTAAAAAGACTTTCTTTTCCAACCACAGCTGCTGGCTGGACGAGAACTCTGTTAGAGATAAGCTCACCCTTTGTATGTATGTCTTTTATTATGTGCAATTCAAATTGTAATTCTATTTAATAAAGGATTAATAAAGAATGTGTTCAAATCGTACCACAGACAAACTAGGGAAGTGCTTGAAGCTGAGTGGCCGACTCATCAAGATGCGTCGCGAAGGTGCCAGCGCTCGGCGCAGCGGGCCGCGGACCTCGGCGGCGCCCTCGCTGCGGTGGATCAGCGTCAGCAGCCGCAGCACGGCCGGCAGCGTCCACTCCGTGGAGTCCACGTAGCCGGGCGGGGCGCTTTTGATTGAAGCTGGTGTAACATAAAGCGGCAGGCTTTAACGAAAAAAAGCCACCAGGGTTCTTAGTGGAAGTTTTGTTTACTTACAAAAAAAACTGACTTCAAAAAACAGAAAACTTAAAAAAGTAAAAACAGCTCTAAAAAGCAAGAAATAATATTGAAATCATATTATTAATTACCTAGATACGCATGTCAGTTTTAAAAAATGTCTACTGAAGTCGGGTGGGGCTTTTACAATAAAAAAGTGGAGATAATTGAACAACTATAAAAATTTAAATGAAACAAAATTGTCACCCAGCCGACCACCAACCACCCGACTTCAATAGACATTTTTGTGCACGTAAGACACGTTTGTTACAATATAGATAAAGATAATAGCCTAAGAGCGTTTACGCCGCACACTAGCGCCGCCAATGAAAAAAAAACATATCTGGTAATTAGAGATAGAAAATCAAATTATGCTCAACAAACTATTTGAATGAATCAAGTAATTTAGCATTTTTACGTCCCCTAATGAACACCTGACATGTTATGGTTTATTTAAATAAGACGTTACGGCCACTTTTAACTATAACGCCGTATTTAACTAAACCATAACTATTATGATATGTTTTTTTTCATTGGCGGCGCTAGTGAGCGGCGTAAACGCTCTTTATTTAAAGAATTTATAAGGCGTATTCAATATATTAAGAAAATTAATGCATATTGCTCTTAGAGCATTAAACCAACATATTACTCGATAACATTAATTTCCCAACAGATTAATGTATGTACCTACTTGAACATACATTTCGAAGATGTATAAATGAATAAATAAAATGGCTGTACTCCCCTATCATTAAGCCTCTATCAATATTTCTAACACATAGTATAAACTTATTGTCCGGTTTTAAAGTGTCAATATACCTAACTACATTTATCTAATAACTTTACAAGAAAATCCCACATAGAAGTCGTGATTAACACTGGTTATTGGATAAAATGCTGCAAAATAGCGGTAATAAACATCATACCAGTATATCAGTCGACGAAAAGTGGATCTCACGACATCTATACGACCGCTACACTACAACTACACGACTTATTCGACTCTTACGTGACTCTATTACGACACTGATTCGTATCATCTCAGCCAAAAGACGTCCACTGCTGGACAAAGGCCTCCCCCAAGGATATGAGGGGTATTTGCCGTTTAATCGCCACGCTTGGCAGGCGGGTTGGCGATAGCAGTAGGTTGAGGGTAACCTCAGAGAGATGCTGCTGCCCATCCTCTGGAATGGTCCCTTAGTCGGCTTTTACGACACCCACGGGAAGAGAGGGGGTGGTGCAATTCTTTATCCCCGGCACCACACAGGGATTCGTATAAAATGGGCTTATTCTCGGTTGTGTTTACGTGATAGCGACGTATGTACGACCAGAGCGTGGAACCAAAAGTTATGATTGGCACGTTGTGGCGACTTATCAAATGTTTGTCATCACTCGCAAGACTGATCTCCTCCTCCTCCTGCTGCTTCTTGCGCACATCCTTGATAAACTGCTTCTTCTGGTACTGCACGAGCTGGTCTAGCCAGCTGGCCACAGCTGCAGTTGGAGTGTTACCTCCTCTCTTTACCTTGGAAGTTAACGGACGCCTCCTTGGTAAACTGCTTCTTCTAGTACTGCAAGATCCGGTCCAGTCAGCCCGCTGGCGCCGTTCGCAGTTGCAGATTGAGTGTTACCTCCTCCCTTTACCTTGGAGGTTGATGGGCGCCTCCTTGCCCACATCCTTGATAAACTCCTTCTTCTGGTACTGCACGAGCCGGTCGAGCCAGCCCGCCGGTCGCAGCTGCAAGTTGCCAAGCGCGCTGTAGCAGAGCATTGCCGCGGCTGCTGTCAGCGGCTGAAAAAATTGCAGTCATTTAATCATCTCAGCCAAGACATTTACAGCTGGGCAAAGGCCTCGCCCAAGAATCTCCAAACTACCAGTTTTGTTTTGCATCCAGCATGCATCCAGTAGCTACCCACGAGCTTCACCATAACGGAGCAGTTCTCGAGTGGCCATTATCCCTAAATCACAGTCTTCGTCTTTTGTTTATACCTAGCACGGCAAATGACTCCATACCACCTGATGTTAAGTGGAAATGGAGTCCAGACGTGAAGACAATTGGTGCAGCGTGAAAACAACGCAGCATCAGTCAACCTCACCTCGTTTGAAGGACCCCATATCATATGAAGGAGGGAAAACGTGCGCTGGTAGACTATTCCATCTTTTGGAGGTGCGACAAAGAAATTAGTCACCAAATTTCTTTGTGCGCGATGAGATATGTGTGACTGAAGCGATGACTCCGGAGAGCAGCAATCTGTATATCCTTGGTTGATTTTCTCGTGATACTGAGCGTGATACATGCATAAAGTACCTACGCCTGATGGAAAGCAGCCATTGCAGCTCTTGGACCAGATTGTTTGCCGAATCAACCTCAGAGATTTTTAAGAGGGGTAGGTGGCGACTAGACATAATTTGAACGGTGAAGTTCTTCCGTTCTGTCTTTTTAATGTCACTTGTTATACGTTCCTGAAGCCTGATTGAAAGCGGCTACCGCAACCCATTGACACCAAGGGTAACACGCGCAGAAACAACGAGCGACGGTACCACAATCACCCTGACTCTACACAATATCGAAACGTTCGTTTTCGACATTAACCCGACCGGGAATCGAACCCGGGAACCTTAAAATTCATCATAATCATCATCATCTCAGCCAAAAGACGTCCACTGCTGGACAAAGGCCTCCCCCAAGGATATGAGGGGTATTTGCCGTTTAATCGCCACGCTTGGCAGGCGGGTTGGCGATAGCAGTAGGTTGAGGGTAACCTCAGAGAGATGCTGCTGCCCATCCTCTGGAATGGTCCCTTAGTCGGCTTTTACGACACCCACGGGAAGAGAGGGGGTGGTGCAATTCTTTATCCCCGGCACCACACAGGGGAAAAAAACCTTAAAATTACCGCCGCCCAAAGTCCGGCATGCAAGCACCTCGGCTACGGAGGTCGTCAAAGCCTTGAAGATTCAGTTCGTATACTTATTCTATGCCCTGTAACTTTACTGGGTTTAATACACATGAAAGAGGTGTAGGGTGATCGCTATCCGGCCGGATTCTGGGTAGAATCCTTCTTTAACGCAACACGCGCGTGCTAAGCGCTATCCACACATTTCCGGTTCAGGGCCATCCGAGTTCCGAGTGGGCCGTGTCAGTGTTCCCGTCAGGGACGTGCCCTCCGTCACCCGTGTTCCGTCAGGGACGGGAACCCGGATATATTATGTAGACAGCGCTTTAAATTTGGTGTTGCAAGCGACCATGGGATGAACTGTGATGTGAAAAAAGAAACAAAGAGAATAACAGAACTCCACTGTTCCAATGGCAGCTAATTGGCTACCTCTTTAAAAACCTCTGCCTCGGTTGCTCAGCAATCAATCTGGTTAAACCTGGGATTTTTGTCACCCAACTTAATCCAAGCTTTTTTGGACATTGCTTAATTTTCGTGAAAGCACTCTGTGCCGCTGCATCTACAGACCTCATCATTCTCACAATAGGGTTGTAGTCAGCATTTGGACTGGAACAATGTATCTCAGTGCACTTAGAAGTACTATCTATTTACAGTAACTGTGATCTTCTGAAGAGACTAAGAAAGGAGGTTTTGTAATAATATCATAATCTACTCACAAGCAAATGCATGATGTGTCGACAACTAAAATACCTATGCGAGAAGAAGAGACTGAAATTTCATTGTTTGAAAGTAATTAACACAGTCTTAATTACACGCGTACTTGATTATATTACATGTTTCTTTATGATTATTAGTATTGTTATTTAATGATGTGATAACGTGTGCGGATTTGTGCAAACTTTAAATATTTGCATCTAAGTATTTTATACATGGTTTCATAATTTTTAACTGGTTTTGAACAAAAAGTTAGATATATACCGAAGCTATAAATAGCACTTTGAAATATACCGAAGCTATAAATAGCACTTTGAAATACACTTTAAGCTTTGAAATACAACTAGCATCGGACGGTACTTTACTTTATTTTATAATTTTATTATTCGATTTTTAAAATAATAGCTTTCAGGAAACGTTTACCTATAAAGTCAAGTAAAACTTTATCCTTTATCTATAAAGCATCAAGCAATCATCAGCAAGCACCTAATAACTACAGCTTCATGGTAAGCACCATGGCCACACATTTTTTGTGCATTTTACCGTAGAAAGAGTAAAATTCTTATTATGAAGAAACGAAACGTTACAGAAGAAGCGATGACGAAACGTTGATTGACAAAACAAAATGTCACTTTGACACTTTAGAAGTTCACCTCAACCGCGGACGTGTCGTTCAGTCGCGGATTTTACACAAAAATATTTGAATAATTAATTTAAAAATAATATTACTTGTAAATAAAAATTATTAAACTTAATTTAAGAAATTGCTTTCACAATAATTTGTGTTTGGCAAAAGTAATCGAGCAAATGACGTGAAAATTAGTTTTCGAATACCAGTTGCGCACGGATGTAAACAAAGAGGTTTTTTAATTGAAAGCAATGCGTTCGGTGTTAACTATCGGTTGTGGGTGTGAATGAAGAAAGCGGTGGTTCAATTCGTCAGAACTTTTTGCAGGAATCGCTGTTTAACAATGAGTGGAGTGAGTAGAGACGCGCCTCTCGGCATCCAGTGTTTGCAGAGTCTGAGCAATAGATTGTGTCCTCGCTGGCAGTTCAACAGGCTACGATGGTGAGTGCCAATTTATTAAAAGCCATTTCTCAGGACGGTATACTGCACAAACTTCTAAGTTCAAATTCTATCAAACCAATAAGTAAATTTTAATAAAACTTAAGAAAAATAAAGAGAAATACAAAGATCTTACACAGATAGACAGTCAAGATCTCTGTATTTTTCAATAAGCATAGAAAGTTTAATTAAAATTGGCTTATTAGGTCTCAAAAGAATTATAAAATAATTAGAATTTAAGGTATATATACCGAAAAATACCTAGTGACTTAAGGAAAATTAACAGTTTTTTTATCATCGTTACGCCTGATAACATTGTGAATGCTTCATTGGTTTTAATTTAATAGTGCATTGTTTTGTGACAATTGTTCTCTCAAGCGATTATACTAAAAGTGACACAAATTGGTTGTAATTTATAATTGGTTAGTCTCTAATAACAATATTTATTTATTTATTTATTTCCACACTTACATCTATCATTACAGAATATATATATATATATTATCTTGTAATATGTATCTATTTAGTTAGTCCCCACTGCTGGGCAAAGGCCTCCACTAAATCGATCCACTTTTCTCAATCCCTGGAAGTTTTCCACCATCCCTCTGTGTAGGGTTCTTCAAGAGTCAGATTGAATTTAATTTTAAACTGTACTTCTCTGGCTCTGTACTGGCTTCTGAATATTTGAAACTTATTTAGAAAGGTACATATCTTATAAAGTCTCTTTAAATTTCATCAAAACCTATTAAGTAATGCCAAATCTAATTACCTACTGTTAATTAAACTAATACCATTACTGATTAAACTTATTAATTAAATGTAATTGCCATTAGGTATTGCTATTATAAAGGTTCAAATAAGTAATTTTCTGAATTGAGCTTGTTTCAAAACACTTTGTGTGTGCATTAGTTAAATTACAAAAACACAAATGTTGAAAAAATTTCCACAAGTAGGATTTGAACCCGTACTCTTCTGACATACCGGGTCAGGTGCTCTCCCAATTGTGCTATCGTGGTTTTAACCAGCCCGCCGAAATTATTCAACACTATTTACTTTTTACTTTGAAAGCCAAAGGCGCCCATTCAATGTCAACATCTACCGTCATTAACATCTGATCATAATATTTTTATAAATACTAAAGATCAGTTAACTCTTTGAGGCATGGTGGTTGATTTTTTGACCACATATTTCATTTGGTTTTTAATCTTATCTCAATCACATAAAATTCAAAATGAGGTGGGAATATACATCCCTCTGACGCTGAAAGAGTTAAGATGTAGGCAAGCTATTTATAAATGTTCAGGGTGCGAAAAAATCCGATTTTTATAATAAAAATCAAAAAATCGGATTTTTGATACATATCAGATATATCAGATATATATCCAAATAATTATTTTTAATTTGTGTGCAGAAAGAAACCATTTTGCAAGCTATTTTACTACTATAATAGTTTTTATTTTAATATTGATTACATATTAGGCATTCCTTTTGTTTAAGAAGGTAAAACAAGGTTGAATTAGGCCGTTTTTTTCTTAAGTTTGTAATTATTACTCTTACAATAATCAAAAAAATACAACATACTTATAATAATTATCTTATCACTTAAAAAGAAATAAAAAGTTGGCACATCACAAAACATCCTTAATGATTTTCATTAATTATTTATAACTATTATTTAAAAAATCTTTTCTTAGTCTAAATTATATTAACTGAGATCACTCTGTTTTGAATCGGTTGGTTCTTCTTTTCAGTCTATAAATGCAGTTCTTACAGTTCTTAGACAGTTGTTTTTAGGGTTCCGTACCCAAAGGGTAAAACGGGACCCTAAAGGGTTACTAAGACTCCGCCGCCGCCGTCCGTCCGTCCGTCTGTATGTCTGTCCGGCTGTCACCAGTCTGTATCTCATGAATTGTGATAGTTAGACACTTGAAATTTTCACAGATGATGTATTTCTGTTGCCGCTATAACAACAAATACTAAAAAATAGAATAAAATAAATATTTAAGGAGGCTCCTACACAGCAAACGTGATTTTTTGCTCGTTTTTGCCCGTTATTGATAACGGCAACAGGTAGACGCTTGAAATATTCACAGAATATTACGTTATGTATTCACTTTAAAAATAATTAATAAAAATTAAAATAAAACAAATATTTAAGGGGGCTCCCATACAACAAACGTGACTTTTCAAATTTTTTTCTCGGTCTAATAACGATAACAGGTAGAAACTTTGAATATTCGTATAGATAAAGGTACGGAACCTTTCGCGCGCGAGTTCGAATCGAACTTGGCCGGTTTTTTAATTACTATCCTCTATTAATATATACTCTAAATCCTTACCTAACTAGTAAGGTAACAGGGACAGTATAAATCTAAAATCAATAATTAATTTCTTCAATTTCCTTTATTTTTCCTCAAATTCCTTCATTCTAACTTTTTTATTTAGGTATAAGGCAAAGGAATCTAGCCCATTCATACTTTGTCTTAAGAAAATAGTTAAGTTTTCTGAAACTTATAAAAATGGATATATATCAATCATTTTTATCAAAAAATCCATTGATATATATCGTGATATATATCATGATATATATCCTCGAACCCTGTAAATGTTAATATAATTAAATTAGTTAAATTGTTAATAGGCCTATCATAAAATGCGCGCGCTCGCGCTTTCTCAGTACCTACTACGAGCGGCCAACGCATCGCAAAAGTAGCATTTTGTGCAGTTGTATTTACATTTATTTGAAGTTTAATATTTTTTTATCATTCAAAAAATTATAGTATAATTTCAAATCTTATAAACTAACGTTAATTCTGGTGTACCTTTTATTTAATAAAACTAATGGAGTAAGGAGATATTTACAGCTAATTCTGAATGTTTTATGGCTTTGAATGGGATTTTTTTTTGTAGAAATTTCTTTCATATTTCGAAATTCCGAGGCCGCTATGAACTTAACCACTATTTAAGAAATGTTAATATATATTTTTCAATTCGTTTACTCAGTACAGTAGTTCAGTCCATGAGCTTGAAAATTGCTGTCAGCGTATTTAATTAAAACCTAGCTTCGGAATTTTGGCTTTATATAAATAGATAAGGGAAAATTGCAGAAAGCGAGGCCGCTACGAATTATACTAATAACTATTCTCCACCATACAATAAGTTAAAATTGTCTAAGGGTTTCAGTTTCTCTGAACAAGACGCCGTTGAGCATTTGCTTGCTCTTCCGCCTGGCACGTTACCATTCCAACTTTCTTTCAATCAAATTACAATAAAGAAGTTATACAGTTTTATTGCACATTACAAAGCCTATAACTATTATATTAGTGCTGCCTTAACTGTTCATTTGCCGAGCTATGAATAAAATTACAAAAAAAAATGGCTGCCATGGAATGTATGAAATTAAACATTTATATGAAAGAGCTTCATGACGCAGTGGTTAATGAGTTTGGTCAGCAATTGCTAAAGGTTGCTTTCAAAAAAGCCGCTCATCTGATATGTGACCATTTATCTTGAGCTCCTCCATGTTTCGGAAGGCACGTAAAGTCTTTGGTCCCGGCTGCATTAGCAGTCGTTAACAACCACCAATCCACACTGGGCCCGCGTGGTGGTTTACGGCCCGTTCTCCCTGCTCCCTGTGATGAAACATTTATATAAATTACTAGCGGCCGCTCGCGGTTTCGCCCGCGTGGTTCCCGTTCCCGTGGCAATATCGGGATAAAAAGTATCTTATGTTTTAATCCAAGTTATAAACTATCTGTATGCCGAATTTCATCCAAATCCATCCATCCGTTGCAGCGTGAAGAAGCAACAAATATACACCACATACATACATACAAACTTTCGCATTTATAATATTAGTGTGATTATGTCATAGTCTGTACCTACGTATATTTGATATATTTGACGTGGTTATTCATTATCTCGCTTCCTGCCATCTGGTCCATTCTGTTAATGTTATCATGACATTGATATCTTGTATAATTATCATTTTATCTTTGTGGTATCACTAACAACTGAAACAATGACAAAAAATTGTTAAAACTAATTTTTATAATTTGTACAATACAAGCTTGCGTCACGATAATAGAGGAAGGATGACGAAATATAAATTCGACACATACGTTGTTGAAAGTTAAGTTATGCACTATGGAACAAATTCCCGATTAGATCCGAACCCCTCAATCTAGTAGGGAAGGGAACGGAGACACGCTTACGTACAGCCATTCCCCCTGGAAACATACTAACGCTGTTTCGTTCTCACGGCTCGAGAAACCCCGCCCGATCCTCTAAATGCCACTACACATGCACATAATACACTAAAAATGCATACTCGCATAAGCCCAAGACACCGTACTCGTAGAACAAGGGTACGACGAGCCGGTTCACACGCGCTCTATACCAGCTACAGACATGTAGGTACGTGACTCCTCCTCCACGGCCCGGTCTACCCGAGCCGAGGTCCGAGCCTTTAGAGGCGCCCTCGGGTGGTTCCGCTCCCCGATCCGATCCGAACCCTTCAGAGACTCTGGGAGGGCACGGGGACGCGCACTTTTAAGTGTGCGATGCCGTACCCTCTAGAAACCCTCCGAAGGTGATTCGTTTCAACACGGCTTGAGGTACCCTTTACGTACCTCGCCGCCCCTAATATCAAAGATACGTCTAATTAATAAACTAAATATCATTTTATTCAGGCTATACACCGTTTCAGACCAAGAAAAATATACCAAACCAATTGTCTTTGAATATGTAATAGCTGTCGGCCATTATAATTTTCATAATAAGTAAACGTTCAATAAAATCCTCATTATTGCCTAATTCGACGCTCGCGCCATCATTCAGCCGCGAGCGAAACGCCTTGGAAATCTCACAGTCGGAAACGCTCGCCTTAGTGTTTGATTTGTTGCCATACCCTGTTGACGGAATTCCATAAAAGCTAGTTGACTCATACAATCAGTCTCTGAACCACATTGTCATTCCATGTAGGGTGAATAGCTGCCCCTATCTACCCTCATAAGCGTGTACACAACGATTGACATTAAATTAACCAATATTGTACACTGCATGCAACAATGGCTTTTTTATATCAGTTTGGTTATAATAGAAATAGAAAAAATCTTTATTTGGTATAATTACATGTACACATAATAATAACTTTTAGCCAAGAGCCTCGATCAACACCTAGAGAGGCTCTCGCTGAAAGGTTGGGTCAAGGGTCAGATGCAAAAGGCAGTACTCCTTGACACGGCACGTATTGTCAGGAAGTTCCTCACTCTGCAATCCTGACCACCGGCCGGTAGCTTGGGCCCTGCCTCGCTGCTGGCGGTACTCTAGGATTGGGTTTTTATAATGTTTTATTGTTTTTATATTAAAATATTGTAAAAATCTAGTTTTAAGAAAGAAAATAAAGAGTAAAATAATAATAATTTATCTACGTATACATATTATAATAAAGCTAAAGAGGGTCGAAAGTCTGTTCATGGAAAATAATCGAAAAAAAATTGGCTGGGGATACTTAGAATCGATAACAAACACGTTTTAACAGTTTTTAGAATTTTTGTCTGTTTGTCTGTTTATTTGACCGCGCATCACGTGAAAATGGCTGAACGGATTTGGATGAAACTTTGCACATAGACAGACCATGACCCGGACTAGGATACAGGATACTTTTTATCCCGGTAACAGGTTCCTGTGGGATAGTGTAGTCTTCGCGAACGAAGTCGCGGGCGACAACTAGTAAAGAGATATTTGGATACAATGTTAATGTTCTACCATCCAGTCTTGGTCGGCATCATCATAACATAATTAAATTAATTTGGTAGTCGGCAGAACGGACTGTAATCATCTCCTGTCTAAGGTTAAATTACAAGTGCCATCTCGTACGGTTTTAAGGCGTAACTATCTCAGTAGGCTTAGCCAAAGTAACATTAAGAAAACGATAGAAAAGAAAAGAGAAAATAAAAGAAAATAATAAAATGTATGGGATTGACATAAGCCGCGCTAAATCACGTGGTCAATCTTATGTCAACCCCATACATTTTATTCTTTTCGAACTTCGCTATCGTTTTCTTAATGTTACTTTGACTACCGCCACAGGTTCCATACTGACTATAGTTCAACTAACTATAGACACAATTCTTATTTCAATCGTGTAACTACTAGTTTTAATAATAACTATTCTCGTGACAGTGACCTATTTGCGGCGGGTAAAAACTATTTTGTGAAAATGATGAATGCAAAATTTTTCATACAATAATACTTTGTCTTTTGGGGTTGATATGGCTTTATTGATTATTGGCTGAGTGGTAGAGCCACGCTGCGTTGCAGCACGAAATGGGCCGGCTCGCCCGGCGAAATACCACCCTCTCACAGAATATCGGCGTGAAACAACGGCACTCGTTGCTGTAGTGTTTCGTCCGGTGAGTGAAAGTACCGGAGGCCCATCTCTCACCCCTTCCCCCTCCCAATTCCTACTCCCTCCTCAAGATCCAACTCCTTCCTCAAGGTCGGCAACGCATCCGCGATTACTTTGGTTTTGCCCATGGACACCCATGGGCGGCGGTGATTGCTTTCCATCAGGTGACCCGCCTGCTCGTTTGCCTCCATTTAACATTAAAAAAAAAATGGTTTATATGTATTATTCTCTTATTTAAATTCATTGTAAACATGGCTTGTCATAGCTGTTCATTCCTGGTACCTACATAGTGTAATTGTAATGCAAATATTGTGATAACTGTATCAAACTGTTTGTTTGTAAGAAACACTGAACTATTGTTTAAGTAAAATAGCCGTTTGTTTTCCACGAAATAAAAACAAAATAATCTAATAATAATGTAATATTACTTTTTAGTTTTCAAGTGCTAATTGCGACACTGAAGCTAAATATTTTTTTTTCACTGTATTTTATAAGTTTTATACAATGTTATTTTTAGTTTATACGAAACCTGAAAACTGTTTGTTCAGAATCAGTAATAGAATCGATTTCAATAATTTTTATACCATATTACATTTTGACCAAATAATATTTACAAAATCTCAAATAAATTAGGTATACCCTACTAAAAACACACAACGGGGCAGCACAAAAAGCTTGTAACTTCGTGAGTTTTCAAGATATTATTTTAATTTTTTTTTGTACTGATTCTTTAATTTCAAATACACTGGACAGCAAAAATAACGGGTCATTTAGAAAAACCGCGATATCTCCCAAAGTTATTTACATAGATCCCTCGTATAAATAATATGTTATAGGCAGATTTGTGACGCTTATTATACATATCAAAAGAAGTTGCATTCGAACAAGTTACAGCTTCAAAAAAAGAAATTCCGATTTTTGAAAAATATCAAAGTTCAAATTTATGGAATAGAAAATTTTCTCGCTTTTATTTCAAACCGAGCTGTCATCATAAACAGTTTTTTTGGCTGGTCACAGTATTTTGTGCATCAACCATGCACCAACATGTCGTTATCTACTGCAGAATGTACACGAATTATCACCATGGTACAAGAAGGAAGAAGTCAGCGGAATATTGCTAGAACAGTAGGTGTATCTTTATCCACGGTCCAAAGAGTACTCCAGCGATTTTAAGAGACCGGCATGAACATCAGGAGACCAGGGAATGGCAGGCCAAGGTGTACAACTACACGAAAAGACCGATTCATCGTGAGCACTATGTTAAGAAATCGACATCTCACGGCTGTTCAGATCCGAAATAGCCTTCAAGGAATTCACCACAACAATGTAAGCTCTGACACGATCCGGCGGCGACTTCGGGAAGCTGATATAAAGTCTTATAGGCCAGCAAATGGCCCTAAATTGCTCAGAGAACATCGAGTTGCCAGGTTGCGGTTTGCTCGAGAACACGACCCATGGCCAGGAAGATTGGTCCAGGGTTATGTTTTCCGATGAGTCAAGATTTTGTTTATTCGCACACGATGGGGACGAAGAGTATATAGGCGACCAAATGAACGTTATCGTCAAGCGTGTTTTGAGGAAAAGGTGCCATTCGGTGGAGGATCAATAATGGTTTGGGCTGGGATATCTTCAGAGGATCGTACGGGGTTAGTAATTATAGAAAACGGTTCTCTGACAGCTCCCAGATATGTAGAGGAGATTTTAAAAGAGCATGCTGGTCCTTTCTTGGTGAATATGGGTGCAAATTCCGTTTTTATGGACGATAATGCGCGACCACATACAGCACATTTGGTCAACGCGTATATTCAAGACGTCGGTATCACCCGCATGGAGTGGCCAGCTCGCAGCCCAGACTTAAATCCCATAGAGCATTTATGGGACGAGCTCGGGAGATGCGTTAAACAACGCTCTCCAGCTGCAGCTAACTTACGTGAGTTAAGAAGTGCGCTAGTAGAAGAATGGTCAAACATAGACCAAAACCGTATTAGAAATTTGATTTACAGCATGCCACATCGTCTTAATGAAGCGATACGGGCTCGTGGAGGAAATACAAGATATTAAATTTACAGAAAAGCTTTCATTTTGCAGATTAACTGTGTTGTATATTTTTGTTGTCAAAAGTTAGAAGTGTTTTTTTTGTATTTTTTAGTACTTAAATAAAATTATACAGTTTACAAACGTGTTATGTATTTTCTTTTATGTATAAGTCAGTCATCTATAACATACTAAAGTTTCACTAGTTTTTGTTGTGTAGTTAAGAAACTATCACACTTTTTATAAGCGACCCGGAATTTTTGCGGCCCAGTGTATTTGACCCGTGTATCGGTTTTCGTATAAAACTAAAAATAAGGTTGTAAATATACTAATATTATAAAAAGAAAAGCTTTATATTTTTGTTGGTAACGAATAAACTCATAAACTACTGGACCGATTTAAAAAAAATATTTTACCATTAGAATGCTACATTAGCGCGGAGTAACATAGGCTATATATATTAAAAAAGAAATGTCCACCCGTGCGAAGCCGGGCCGGGCCGCTAGTCTACTATAGGTACATTTCAATAATTGATTATCTATTTATTACTAATGAATTTATTAGTCATTACTCATTAACAATTAACCTTTTCTCCCCTCATAGTAGGAATCTCCGATCTACTATTAATCTTCTCCTTCTCTGTCCTTCCCTTACATCTGGCGTTGTACACTCGTCCTTCCATATTCAGTCCATTCTCCTATGGAATGCGCTTCCTCTTGAAATCAGGATGGCTACGAGTCGTGACGCTTTTAAAAAGAAAGTCCGTATGCTCTTTTTTGATAAAACCTTGGCAGAATCATCTTAATAATGTCCTATTTATAAATTATGTATTATATGTTTATTTTTGTTCTATATTTGTAAAAGTAGTCTATGTAATAGTATACATTATATTAATTGTGTATAAGTATATTTATTTAAATTGTATATACGTAGGTATATACTGTGCGTTTTATAATATATTATTTTTATTTCTATATTGTTGTCTTCACCCAATTGCACCTACCTTGTTGTTTCTGCACCACCCTATGGTTGACTGGTAGAGAATCCTCAGGCATTAAGTTTTTCAAATAAAACAAATAAATAACATCATCATCAGTATCACCAGCTCATTATACTCACTGCTGGGCTGTGGGGTGTGAGGTGTGGGGCGCGCGCGGAAACCCAGAGGAACAGATGGAACGGGACATAAACCACGCGGGCCCATGACTGCTAATGCATCCGTAGCCTTCAAGTAGCAATTCTATGATAGATAGTAACTTATTAACTTATTCTTAACAATAATGAAGTTGGAACGTGTACTTCGCATCGAACCGTCTATATTACCGATAGCCGTTGGTTGCGCGTCATTTGACACTCATGCGCAAGCCCAGCCTTTTATGGTTAAGAATGTTCGCACACTCTACAACGGTGACTCTGCTCTCGTTTAACTGAATATGAGCAGTGTTTATCATGTTCATGACACAATAACGTAAAGTTAGTTAAGAGCGTTTACGCCGCACACTAGCGCCACTAATGAAAAAAAAAACATATCTAGTAATTAGAGATAGAAAATCAAATTATGCTCAACAAACTATCTGAATGAAGTAATTTAGCATTTTTACGTCACCTAATGAACACCTCACATGTTATGGTTGAGTTAAATAAGGCGTTACGGCCACTTTTAACTATAACGCCATATTTAACTAAACTATAACATGTCAGGTGTTCATTAGGTGACGTAAAAATGCTAAATTACTTCATTCAGATAGTTTGTTGATCATAATTTGATTTTCTATCTCTAATTACTAGATATGTTTTTTTTTCATTGGCGGCGCTAGTGTGCGGCGTAAACGCTCTTAAATATGATTCACTTTGTGTGACTCAAACCCACAACCACGACCTTTAGCACACCGGAAGATTGCTCTTCCAATTGAGCTGCCGGCGACATTATCATTTTTCTTCCTGACGCTGTGGAAAGCTTGTTTATTTGTAAGACTCCTATCCTAAGCACATGTATTACCTAATTCACAGTTCGTTTGTTGTTTGTTGTTCGTACATTGTATTCTACTATAAAAAAACCGGCCAAGTGCGAGTCGGACCCGCGCACGAAGGGTTCCGTACGATTATCTATAAAAACGGCATAAAAAACATGTCGGTTGTATGGGAGCCCCACTTAAATATTTATTTTATTCTGTTGTAGTATTTGTTGTTTTAGCGGCAACAGAAATAGGTACATCATCTGTGAAAATTGCAACTTGCAAAATTTATTGGTTTTTTTTCTATTTTTGTGTGAAAATCTTAATGCGGTTCACAGAATACATCTACTTACCAAGTTTCAACAGTATAGTTCTTATAGTTTCGGAAAAAAGTGGCTGTGACATACGGACGGACAAACGGACAGACTTGACGAATCCATAAGGGTTCCGTTTTTTGCCATTTGGCTACGGAACCCTAAAAATGTGAATGCGCTTTTAACACATTAATTCATGTCATAGACTTTTTGGCAGGAAATTGAAGAGTCGTGTATGCTGTTTTGTTTTGTTTTCTAAAATTTGTGTTATGTCGAATATTAATGTGAAATAATGGTGGATTATTAGCCGTTAAGTGTTCGTGGGCGTGCATGAGTGTTGGCAAATGGAACAAAACAGTGCAACGGCACTTTTCAAATTCTCAAAGTGTGTTTAACGGTGGATTTGTCGATGCTTGAAGTTACCCATCAAATGTAGCGATGACTTGATTTCAATGATGGAGGCCTTTGCCCAGCAGTGGGACAATTATAGGCTATTTACTTTACTTTATAGGTAGTTGGACGTAGACAATGGTCGTAATGCAATACTCGTACTGCTATAACACACAACAGTATAGGTAACACAGTTTATCTAAGCAATTGCAATCGTTTTATGTAACCTTCAGCAAGAGATACGAATGCAACTTACATACAAACTTTCACTTTGTGTGATTCAAACCCATGACCTTTTGCAAGCTGGCCGTCTCCTCTTCCTATTGAGCCACCGTGACATTTAACTTTTTATCATGACATGATTCAATCGTGTAAACAATTCATTAGTGTTTGCGCACTTCCCTCACCTCCTTCTTTGGTCCTTAAGGCGCTTCGCAGATAGAGCAACTTTGATCTCCGTATTGCGGCAACAGGCAACTCGCAATTTTTATAATAGTTATATATATTTTTTATAGCTGTTTCCATATAGGTAATATAGAGAAACTGCGCAGACATAGAAAGAATATGTATGTATATGCTAGACATAATATGTGTTATGAAATTATGTTTGTTTTAGTGTAAGTAGGTAATTGTTGTTATTTTACGATTTTATATTATGTGTGTGTGTGTCTGTAGTGTCCAAATAAAGATTTTATTATTATTTTACTCTATATTTATTTTCTTTCTTAAAACTACATTTTTACAATATTTTAATATAAAAACCTAATCCAGAGTACCGCCAGCAGCGAGGCAGGGCCCAAGCTACCGGTGGTCAGGGCTGCAGAGTGAGGAACCTCCTGACAATACGTGCCGTGTAATATAATTATTATTTCCTTTAGTTATTTTTTCACATATTACTTTACATTTTTAAATATTTTCTAAATATAAAACTGACAAAACGTTTAAAAATATAAAAAAATAGGGGTCCGCCGGCATCGGGACCAAGATCCAAGCTACCGGTGGTTAGGGCTCCGTATAGTATTATTATTATTATTATTATTACATTGCAACTAATTGCGAGTTTCGATGATTGACAATAGTTTTCAGTTGGTGCAATCGATGATTGAATCAGTTTTGAAATTGCTGCAACAAGCAACTGTCAGTTTTGTAGTTGCTGGTATTTTCAACTGGGAAACACTGACTGTTGACTGCGGGTTTGAAAAGTTTATATAGAATTGGGCAAACCGTAAACGGTTGCTGCAACTTGTAACCTTTCACTTTAAAAACGTTGATAGTTTCTTAAACTTAGTTGATAGTTTCTGCAACTAAAGTTGCTCTGTCTACGGAGAACCTTTTAAAATTCAATATTCAAAATCATTTATTCAGTTTAGGCTACAAATAGCTCTTATGAATAAGATAAGATAATTTATTGCTGTATAAAACTTAGCCTAGATACAAAAACTTAAACTAGATGTAATTAATGTTAGGGTATACAATAAAATAAATTATGTAATACCTAAGCTAAGCAAATAGATTGCCTGCGTCTTAGGTACCTATCCAAAACAGTCAGGTTAGCGCTTACTTAACAATAAAACATTTACACAAATACAACGACATACACAGTAATAGTAAATAAGGCAATAGAAATTATAATAACATTTGTTGCTCTACTTATTCAGTATTATTTCTAACAAGGTCTTAAAATTATGTAATGACTAAAAGTAGATGTTCAGTGTCATCATATGACTTCCCCGTTAGCCACTGTTGTATAGTTTTTTTACACATTACTTTATTCTTAGAATAAATACATAGAGACATATTTATCTTGTTGTTAAGATAACTTCCCAGATGACAAAGAACGCCTTTGAGAATGTGATCTTTTGAATATTTCGGTGGGGCAGACAATAATGAATGTCGCTATGCCATCAGTTCGTAAGTCTACTCTGGGCGGGAGACCTTGCACTGAGAAGAACCGGCATCAAACTCAGCGAGGGCGTTTCTTTTCTCCCTTGCAGCGAGCGTTAAGAGCGTTTACGCGGCACACTAGCGCCGTCAATGAAAAAAAAAACATATCTAGTAATTAAAGATAGAAAATCAAATTATGCTCAACAAACTATTTGAATAAAGTAATTTAGCATTTTTACGGCACCTAATGAACATCTGACATGTTATGGTTTAGTTAAATACGGCGTTATAGTTAAAAGTGGCCGTAACGTCTTATTTAACTAAACCATAATTTGATTTTCTATCTTTAATTACTAGATATGTTTTTTTTTCATTGACGGCGCTAGTGTGCGGCGTAAACGCTCTTAATATATTTGAAAATGCCCTATCATAGCAGCACACTTTCCATTAAAAATAACCACTAAATACACTGGTGCTACCTCTTTCCTTATTAGATTTAGTTTATTTTATTTTAGTTACGGCTTCCGCAGAATACCAGCGTTGTGGCCTGGGGATCTCCTTATGTCATCATGACACATGCTGAGCGGTTGCCTTTTTGGTTCTGGAACCTATAAATTTGTGTATTAAGCTTAATGTATTTTTATCACTATATTTATGAACCAAATAAAAATTTATTCTATTCTATTTCTATTCTATTCTAAATATAAAAGACAACCACAACATGTAGAAAGCCTATGTCAACCAAGGGTGATGCCCACACTAGCGGTTAACTTATTCGTTGCTGTTTCTACCAGATTAGTAAATAATACGGGTCGGCCAACTTCGCGAGACTCTTTGAAAAATATTTGCGGCTCTTTCAATTTCGCAATAATTATATTTTTTTCTTTAAACCGAGGAAGACTTATTCAAAAAAAGTATAATATTTAGACAGAATGAAAAGTTGTGGCTCTTCAATAATCATTGCTGTCCTTTTTTTGTCGTTATTTGGCTCTTTGAGCTGGAAAGTTTGCCGACCCCTGGCCTACACTACACCATACGTCATTCAGGCGATCTGATTTGATGTATGTATATCGGCATGGCTATCTATGAAAGGCTTAGCCTATCTAAAGGGGCAAGGATAGCGCACACGTGGAAGACACGCGTGCGCAGCGCCACGACATGGCGTTCAAACACACCGACTAGGTATATCATCATTAGCTCATTTTTATGTCCTCACTTCTGGGGCACGAGCCTTCCCTATGGATGGATAGGGAGTACGGCACGCGGGCTCAGAGCGGATTGGTGGTTGTTAACGACTGCTAATGCAGCCGGGACCAACTGCTCTACGTACGAAGCACGGAGGAGCTCGAGATGATAAATTTTTGGTCACCCATCCGATGACTTTGCTAAAGTTGCTTAACCTCAGCACTCGCAGACCGGGCGCGTTAACCACTGCGCCATCAAGCTCCTCCACGCTGACTATATGTGTGCATTCAAATGAACAAAAACATTGTTATGTTTTTGTTAATATAACGAGTAAACATCGTGGGACAATTAAAATATTTTATACATACGTACATTACTACACATCACTCAAGACACCGTACTCGTAGAACAAGGGTACGACGAGCCGGTTCACACGCGCGACATACCAGGTACAGACATAAAACCTTTGACGGTGTTTAATATTACCTATCAATAACAATAACTGATAAAAAAAAATTAAATTTAAAAAAAACATTCAATCTACTAATTATGAACAGCTTAAATTCTATGATTTAAGCTTTTGTTGTACTACATACCTATATGGATCGTTGTTGTCTGAAAAATAATAAAAAATAATTTTAAATTCACACATTTTTTTTGTAAATGTCGTAAGTACTTATATTAAAGCTGTGGAGTTTAGTGCGTGATGCCGTTTCCCTCTAGAAAACCTCCGAACACCTTCGGACATTCGTTTCACACGGCTTGAGGAACCCCTTAAGTTTCTCGCCACCCCCAAAAAAGCCCGGTGAAGCTGAAAAGGCCGTCTGAGGCAATCAACAATCTCTCGTAAAAAAAAAACTTTTCTTAAGGGTGCGCCGTCCGTAAGTGACAAGTGTCATATGTTTTATTTGAAATGTCGTCGTCCATATTTATTTGATGCCGCGCGGCCATACTAATTTTGTATGGGGAATTTAAGGTGCTTAATAAAAATAATTATTTAAATAACCACTTGATGAATCGAAAATGTAGTCTAGCAATTTGTAGTTTATCTATTGGTGATTGTTTAGACAAAATCAGAGGTACAATAATTTAGATAAACTATAAGAAATCTACTAAACGCCGCCGCCACTCGTTTTCATGATTTTTGCCCAACTTTAAATGATATTGTAGAAAAAACTATAGCGTGTTATGAATTTATGGTTCTGACAAATTGTAAACACGTTCCCTATGATACTAAATATATATTTTGTTCATTTAATACGATAGTATTTTCAATTATATCTACTTAACCGTAACTGCATTTTTGGCATATTTTGGTCGGCGCACCCTTAAGATTATTTGAATAAAAAATGTTGACTTTGCAGTTACCAGGCCAGCGTGCTGTTCCTGACGTTCGTGACGTATATGACGTATCACCTCACTCGCAAGCCCATCTCCGTGGTGAAGAGTGTGCTGCACCGGAACTGCAGCCAGCTGGTGCCGCCGCCGGGCGTCGACCCCGCCAATGAGGACTGGTGCGACTGGCCGCCGTTCAGTAAGTACCTATACTAAAAAGATCGTGAATGTTAAGCTGCCCTTAAAAAAGTTTGGACAAGGATGGGTGACCGAAACTGCAAAAACTACTTAATTTACAATGCCCCTATGCGTAGCCCGCTAGCGACGAATGGTGGGCCTGGCCACCGTCCAGTAAGTATACAGAAAGAGATCGTAAATGTTAAGGTACTTTCACTAAGGTTTGGACAAGGATGGGTGACCGAAGGTGGCTGCTATACACAACGGCTCCCTCCATGGGCGACTGGTGCGACTTGCCACCGTTTAGTAAGTACAGGACGAGATCGTGAATGTTAAGCTACCTTCAGCGAGGTCTAGACTAGGATGGGTAACCGAGAATGATGTACCACCTCATTCGCAAGCCCATCTCTGTGGTGAAGAGTGTCATCATCACCAGCTCATTTTACGTCCCACTGCTGGGGCACGAGCCTTCCCTATGGATGGAGAACGGGCCATAAACCACCACGCGGGCCCAGTGCGGATTGGTGATTCTTAACGACTGCTAATGCAGCCGGGACCAACGGCTTTACGTGCCTTCCGAAGCACGGAGGAGCTCGACATGATAAATTTTTGGTCACCGATCCGATGGCCGGCCTTTGCGAAAGTTGCTAACAGCACTCGCAGTGAAGAGTATGCTGCATTCAAAATTCAAAATTCAAAATCATTTATTCAGTTTAGGCTACAAGTAGCTCTTGTGAATGTCATTATGCCATCGTTTCGTAAATCTACTCTGGGTGGGAGATCTTGTACTGAGAAGAACCGGCAAGAAACTCAGCAAGTGTCCAGCTCTTTTCTCCCTTACAGCGTCAAAAATATTGGAAAATGCCCTATCATAGCAGAACACTTTCCATTACAAATAAACACAAAAAATATATATAAGACAACCACAACATGTAAAAAAACAAATTTACATCAGATAATTATGTAACCCCCCCGTGTGGTGCCGGGGATAAAGAATTGCATCAGCCCATCTCAACCCGTGGGTGTCGTAAAAGGCGACTAAGGGACCATTCCAGAGGATGGGCAGCAGCATCTCTCTGAGGTTACCTTCAACCTACTGCGATCGCCAACCCGCCCGCCAAGCGTGGCGATTATGGCAAATACCCCCCCATGACATGCACACCAGCAAAAACCGGCCCCTAGTCCCCGGCGGCCCCGCTCGCCCTAGCTACGGTAGCGGCCAAGGCAGCGACGGGGCAGGGGGTGCTAAGAATCTCCGGCAGAGACCTGGCTACCGCCAACAACGAACTCTGGCCCTGGCAACATTTAACACGCGCACATTACGGACTGACGAGAAGATTTATGAACTGGAGGAAGAATTGAGCAAGATACGGTGGGACATAGTTGGATTATCAGAAGTCCGAAGAGAGGGGGAGGACTCGATAATCCTCAAGTCCGGTAACTTGCTCTATTTCCGGGAGGGCGAACAACTGTCCCAAGGTGGTGTCGGGTTCATCGTCCACAAGTCCCTCGTGAACAACGTTGTCGAGACCGGGAGTGTGTCGCCTAGGGTAGCGTACCTTATACTCAGAATAACCAAACGGTATTCGTTGAAGGTCATACAGGTTTATGCTCCTACTACGACACACCCTGACGATGAGGTGGAAGCTACGTATGAGGACATCTCTAGAGCCATACAAGCCTCCAAAACTCATTACACCGTTGTTATGGGAGACTTTAACGCAAAACTGGGCAAACGAAGCGGCGATGAGATGAGAGTGGGACGATTTGGGGTTGGTAATCGGAACTCCCGGGGCCAACTGCTGGCGGACTTTCTTGAGAGGGAGGGCCTCTTTATGATGAACTCCTTTTTCAGGAAAGCTGAACACCGCAAGTGGACCTGGATGAGTCCCGATGGTGCAACAAAAAACGAGATTGACTTTATCATGTCGACGAGGAAGCAAATATTCAATGATGTCACTGTGATCAATGCGTTTAAAACTGGCAGCGATCACCGGTTGGTAAGAGGCACATTGAATATCAACGTTAAGCTGGAAAGACGTCGATTGGTAAGGTCTACGCTCCGTCCTGCACCCATCCAAATCCAAAACCCCGAAAGCTTTCAGCTCGAATTGCAGAATCGCTTCGAGCGCCTAAATAATTGTGAAAATGTGGACGAATACAGCAACAGGTTTGTGGAAACTGTCCAAACGGTTGGGTCCAAGTTCTTTAAAACCCACCGTGCAAAAGGAACCAAAAAGTTCTCAGACCATTCCCTAAAACTAATGGAAGAGCGGCGCGCAATGGTTCTGCTTTCCTCAGGTGATGCGCCTCAGTTTCGGCGGCTAAATAGGCAGATCTCGAAGTCTATGACTCGCGACACGCGCCAATTTAATACTAACCGTGTTAAAGAGGCCATTGAGCGGAACAAAGGCTCAAAAGTGTTCGCAAGAGATCTGGGTATTGGGCAGTGCCAACTGACGACGCTGAAAACCGATGACGGCAGAACTGTCACGACCAGGTCCGATGTTATGGGAGAGGTCGAGAAGTTCTATGGACAGCTTTACACATCCACACGGCCACCTGTACAAAGCTTAGCTAAAGACCCTAGAGCTAAGTTAACCCGGCACTATACCGAAGACATCCCGGACATCAGCCTATACGAGATTAGTATTGCTCTCAAACAGCTCAAAAACGGCAGGGCACCAGGTGCTGACGGAATTACGGCCGAGCTTCTGAAAGCAGGCGGAAGACCGATACTCGTAGCTCTTCAGAAGCTATTTAATTCCGTCGTACTAGGGGGCAGAACGCCAGAGACGTGGCACGAAGGTATGGTGGTACTGTTCTTCAAAAAGGGCGACAAAACCCTGCTGAAGAACTACAGGCCCATCTCACTTCTAAGCCACGTCTACAAGCTGTTTTCGAGAGTCATAACGAACCGTCTCGCACGCAGGTTTGATGACTTCCAGCCTATCGAACAAGCCGGTTTCCGAAAAGGCTTCAGCACCATAGACCACATACATACGCTGCGGCAGGTTATACAGAAGACCGAAGAGTATAACCAGCCTCTTTGCTTAGCGTTTGTGGACTATGAAAAAGCCTTCGATTCGATTGAGACATGGGCCGTGCTACAGTCTCTCCAGCGGTGCCAAATTGACTATAGGTACATCGAAGTGTTGAGGTGTTTGTATGAAAGCGCAACTATGTCAGTCCGTCTTCAGGACCAGAGCTCGAAACCTATCCAGTTGCAGCGAGGAGTGAGACAGGGAGATGTGATTTCTCCGAAACTGTTCACTGCTGCACTGGAAGATGTTTTCAAGCTTCTGGACTGGAAAGGACTCGGCATCAACGTCAACGGCGTATACATCACTCACCTTCGGTTTGCTGACGATATAGTGGTCATGGCTGAGACCCTGGAAGACCTCGGCGCAATGCTCGGTGACCTCAACAGAGTCTCTCAACAAGTGGGCCTTAAAATGAACATGGAGAAGACGAAAGCTATGTCGAACTCACGTGTCGTACCCACTCCTCTGAAGGTTGGGGACTCTGCCCTTGAAGTTGTAGACAATTATGTTTACCTGGGACAAACGGTCCAGCTAGGTAGGTCCAACTTCAGCAAAGAGGTCAATCGTCAAATCCAATTAGGCTGGGCAGCGTTCGGTAAGCTTCGAAATATCTTCTCGTCCGATATACCGCAGTGTCTCAAGACGAAAGTCTTTGACCAGTGTGTGTTGCCAGTGATGACATACGGGACTGAGACGTGGTCGCTCACTATGGGCCTCATAAAAAGGCTCAAGATCACTCAAAGAGCAATGGAGAGGGCTATGCTTGGGGTTTCTCTGCGTGATCGAATCAGAAATGAGGAGATCCGCAGAAGAACAAAGGTAACCGACATCGCCCGAAGAGTTGCTAAGCTCAAGTGGCAGTGGGCAGGTCACATTGCTCGCAGGACTGCTGGCCGCTGGGGCGGGATAGTCCTGGAGTGGCGACCGCGTACCGGAAAGCGCAGTGTGGGCAGGCCTCCAACAAGGTGGACCGACGATCTGGTGAAGGTCGCGGGAAGCCGCTGGATGCGAGCAGCACAAAACCGGTCGTTGTGGAGATCCTTGGGGGAGGCCTTTGTCCAGCAGTGGACGTCTTTTGGCTGAGATGATGATGATGATGAATTATGTAAAGGTTTCAATTTCCACAATGTCATACAGCACCACTACAGTACTCTAGTAAAAGTCAAAAATTGTTTAGGTAAAACAAAGTCAAACTATAATTAATAATACTAAAAATAATATAAGTATGCAAGAGCAGACCAGCCTCCACAGGCGGCACCCGTTCACGAGCATGACATATGAATCAGCCATCGCTTCGCTCAACCATATTTTAGGGAACGTAACGACCCGACGCACACGCCACCACCGCAGAGACAGTAAAGAGAGCATGACACACTCAAGATACTCTAAATAAAAACTTAATGATCTATTTAACGCAACGCTGTTTGTTATCTGTAGGACAATGCTGTTAAAGACATAGTATCTCTCTCAGTTGAACGAAATATTGAACTATCATGTGCGGAGCTCGAGCAGTATGTTATTGTTTGTGTGTATAGGCCTTCCTCTGGTAATTACCACTTATTTGAGTCCATTATGGAAGAAACCTTGCAAAAGGTATGCAATTGTAAAAAGAGGATAGTTGTATGTGGCGACTTTAATATAAATATTTTAGATGACTTACAGAACTCGGTAAGGTTTCTTAATCTTTTCAAATCGTTTAACTTGCAAAATCTTTTTGATGAATCTACAAGAGTTACAGCCACATCAGCTACCTGTTTAGATAATATTTTTTCTAATTGTAATGATATTGAGAAATCAATAATAAATTTTATAAATTCTGATCACAGTGGTCAGATAGTTAGATTTGAGCACCAATATGAATGTCTTTCAATGAATATTTTATACAGGCCAGTGACCACTAATCGATTAGACAGATTTAAGAAGAATGTTAATGATAAAGTGTTACAAATACCATGTAACAATGACAAAGCGAACATCTTATACGACAATCTATTCGAAATAATCAAAAAATAGTTTAATAACAACTTTACTCAAAAATTAATCAAAGTAGATAAGTCTAAAACTAAATTCAGTGATTGGGCCACAGCTGGCATCTACAGGAGTAGAAATAGATTGTATCAATTATATGATATAAAGGCAAACTCTAAGGATCCAAGTGTAATTGAATATGTTAAAAATTATTCAAAAATTTTCAAAAAAGTTTGTTCCATAGCAAAGGCCAACTACATTCGGGCAAAGATTGTGAATTCAAAAAATAAAATAAAAGCCACTTGGAACGTCATTAATAAAGAAACTTGTAAAGTAAGGTCTCGTGATCGTATACTTGAACTCAAAGTCGATAATGCTTACATCAATGGTGATACGGAAGTGGCAGGCGCGTTTGAAACATTTTTCTCAAAAATTCCACTAATTACATCAAATAAATTAAATTCTTGTAAACATCTTGCCCAGTCTCTTCTTGTGTCGAGTGTAAAAATATGTAATATTCCATTCAATTTTCACTATATTGATTCTGATATAATAATAAAAGCTTTTAGGGAACTTAATATAAAAAAGACTGAGGATCTTTGGGGTATCTCCACTGATATATTAAAATCTATAATATCTTCTATCGCGTCTAATTTAGCAATAATATTTAATAAATGCGTTGATGAATGTGTATTTCCAGATTTAATGAAGTACAGTAAAATTATACCGTTATTTAAAACAGGCGATAAAAGTGACCCATCTAATTTTCGGCCTATATCCATACTACCGGCTCTTAGTAAAATTTTTGAAAAAGTTATTTTTAATCAATTGCTGTCACATTTTACAGATAACCAGTTACTTCATAACAAACAATTCGGTTTCACTAAAGGTAGAAATACAACCGACGCGGGAGTTGCACTCATTAAGCATATTTTCGATGCATGGGAGCAGAAACAGGATGCGATAGGTATCTTCTGTGATTTATCGAAAGCTTTCGATTGTGTCGATCACGATACTTTATTATTAAAAATGGAACATTATGGTGTCTCAGACAACTCACTTACCTTATTGAAATCATACCTCACTGGCAGAGTTCAAAAAGTTAATATTAACGGTACTGATTCTTCTGGCGCCCCGTTACTTATGGGGGTGCCCCAGGGTTCAATATTAGGACCTCTTTTATTTCTCATTTATGTAAATGATCTACCTTACTACACCGAAGATCATTGTGAGATAGTATTATTTGCTGATGACACCTCATTGATTTTTAAAGTTGATAGACATAGAGCAATATTTGACGACGTAAGTAATACTCTCTCTCAAATATTACATTGGTTTACCACTAATAACCTGCTGCTTAATGAGTTTACCGGCCAATTTCGATATATGAGGATTCCATTGAAGTTTTGAGTCAAGGGTAATGCCTAAAAAGACTGTAGAATCTACCAAATCTAATTGATCACCGTTTATTCTAATATCGGTTGGTTCATTTCTGACATTTGGTAGTATAAATTTAATACATTTTGTTTTCTTAGCGTTAAGCTGTAAATTATTAATAGTAAACCAATGGAGTACCTCTGAAAGAGCTTTATTTACATTTTCATAATTAGTCCTACACCTAGTCACATTAAAAATGAGTGAAGTATCATCTGCAAATAATACAATTTCACAGAAATTCTCTACAAAGAATGGCAAGTCATTAATATAAATCAAGAACAGAAAAGGACTAAGAATCGACCCTTGTGGAACTCCCATTTTTTTTTTCATCATCGCATTTACAGTCAGCTGGTGCCGCCGCCGCCGGGCGTCGACCTCATCAATGAGGACTGGTGCGACTGGCTGCCGTTCAGTCAGTCGACACTGATTGCTAAGCTGCCTTTAGAAAGGTTTGGAAAAGGCCTTTAGGGAAATAAATGGCTGTTCACATGACTAAAGGTCCAAATGGTTTGATTGTATAGGTGTCAAAATGTACAAAGTTTGATAGTTAACATGTTTCAGTGACAAAATGTCAAAAGTTCACATTGTATTTGTGATAATAGTCGCATGATGTGTAACGTTTGACATCTCACCTTAGTAATAAGCAATTTTAACATTATATTCTGAAATAAATGGGTCAGGTATTAATTAATTTTATAACTATAAAATAAGAGCAGTAAATACTTATTAGAAGACATTTGACATATCAAAATGACCTTTGATAGTCAAATGACACAAATGTAACATGTAATAATAATATGTCATGTTCATAATATCCGATCTTAAATTTACAATATGGCGCGCGCTTGCGCGTTACACTGTTACACATACTTCCGTCCGATTTCACAAAATCACTCCCACAAATTGCTAGAAAGCGAGAAGAAAGATGTTGCACATCAAAAATTGGTGGAGATTTTGCTTCTCAGTGGGACAGTATGCAATGCTTTATTTTTTTACCGTCTCGTTGCAGACACGAGCGACGCGAACACGCTGCTGGGCGCGCTAGACTCCGCCTTCCTGTTCTCCTACGCCGCCGCCATGTTTGTCTCAGGTCAGTCTTACACCACCACCTTTAGAAGCGCCATGTCTGTACCTGGTATAGAGCGCGTGTGAACCGACTCGTCGTACCCTTGTTCTACGAGTACGGTGTCTTGGCCGATGCGAGTGTGTATGTTTAGTGTATCACGTGAATGTGTAGTGGCATTTTAAGGATTGGGCGGGACTAGTACCAACACTACTACCTAATACTGCTAGGCTGCGCCACAGAATAACTAATAGTACTACCGCACAGAAGACTCACTCTCTAACAAAATTGAAGACTAGGTACAAAAAATTGCCTACACTTACGACTTTCACGCGAAATTGAAACTTATCGTGTGACCCGAGCGTTCATATTCCGTTAGGCAACGCTGACTCGATATAGATTTGACGTCAGGAGCGCAGGGTAACTCATAGTATATCAGTTATCATAAACATAAGTCACAAACAGACCTAAGTAAGCAAACCGCTTTGTTAATCTTTAGTGATATTTTTTTAAAGTGGGCTTGATTAACTCTAAGTATATTTCGTTGATTTGTTAGGTACCTACCTAATGGTAATTTGTTTTAAACAGAGTCTAAAGCGTTTATCTAGATAGGTAAATACCTAGGCTGCTAATTAATAGTTAATGTCTACTTATATTACTTCAAAAGCCCTAAACCGCTTACTTATGTAGTATAACAATCTCGATTAATCGTACAATAACACAAAACAATTGGATATGTGATGATTTAAATACAACTAAATAGCTTACCTTCAATAAATTCCGGAATTTTAAAGAATGTAAATTCGATTAATTGTTCTTTCTTTTATTTATACGGATTATAAGATCGTTTAGTAGCCATTGTTCGGTGCACAAAAATCACAGAAATGAACGCTCGTTTTACGCGCGACGACGCGCGACGTGAAGCGTGCGAGCCGAGCGGCACCCTACTGCCATACGCCTCCCAGGAAGGCGCGCCGGCCGAACGTACCTAAACTGCGGAGTGACACCCCCCTGGCTGTGCACCATCACATAGAAAGCTTATACGCTTGTGTTAGGCAGGTATGGGGATTGACCCTCTTCACTGCACTTCACTTCACCAGCTCATTTTATGTCCCCACTGCTGGGGCACGAGCCTTACCTATGGATAGATAAGGAGAACGGGCCACAAACCACCACGCGGGCCCAGTGCGGATTGGTGGTTGTTAACGACTGCTAATGCAGCCGGGACCAACGGCTTTATGTGCCTTCCGAAGCACGGAGGATCTCAAGGTGATAAATTTTTAGTCACACATCTGATGACTGGCCTTTGCTTAAGTTGCTTAACCTCAGCAACCTCAGACCGGGCGCGTTCACCACTGCGCCATCGAGCTCCTCAGCGCGCCATCGAGCCCCTCCCCCATACCTCTTAAATTAATACGTGCGTCGTTCGGGCGCCGGGCGTGTTGGTATTAAGCTTATTTTCTGTACTACAGTTAGGTATTTTGTGCTTCCCCGCTCAACCTCGAACATTGTGGCGCCCAACGTGGGGCACGAACCCACGGCTCTTAGATTAAGAGTGTCATGCTCTACCGACTGAACTTAGTCAATAACTATTGAAGGTGGTCAATTCGGTTATGAGAAGCTGAATACATAATTTGATCTGTAATAGGTACTTTTAGTATTTCCACTCGCGTAGATTCGGTTTCCACTTATTGTTTGAACAGATGCGTAATGTGACGATGCGATTTATGCAAATAGACTTGTACCTGATGTATGATAATGGATGGTTATCAATTCAATAACAGATTGTTTACGGACCTTATTTAAAAAAAAAATTTACTTCCTTGTTAATCGTTTGATAACATTTATGTTCTGCCAAACTGCTCAAGTAACTTATACATAAGTTACTTATATTTAGCTTACGTTCTAGTCTTACAATAATATTATTATTAATACACCTAGTTGCTGAAAGTAATACCTACAGTGTCTCTTATAAATTATATGTATGTATATTTAAAAGTATATAATATGATAAAATGTTTATATAATTTTTAACGCAAATTTTGTTGCGAACAAATTACAAAAACACAAATGTTGTAAAAATTTCCACGAGCAGGATTCGAACCCGCACCCTTCTGACATACCGGGTCAGGTGCTCTCCCAATTGAGCTATCGTGGTTCTAACCAGCCCGCCGAAATTATTCAACACTATTTACTTTTTACTTTGAAAGTCAAAGGCGCCCATTCAATGTCAACAACTACCGTCATTGACACCCGATCATAATATTTTCAATCGGGAGAGCACCTGACCCGGTATGTCAGAAGGGTGCGGGTTCGAATCCTGCTCGTGAAAATTTTTTCAACATTTGTGTTTTTGTAATTTGTTCGCAACAAAATTTGCGTTAAAAATTATATAAACATTTTATAAATAGCTTGCCTACTTCTTAACTGATCTTTAGTATTTGTAAAAATATTATGATAAGGTAACAACCTCAGGTTGTTTAAAATGAGATCTAAGACAAAAGCCAAGTCCACATTCATTAATATTTTATTATTTATTATTTTATCAAATTATTCAGATTTTGGCTGTCAAGGACTTAAGGAATTATTTGCAAAAATCAGGCAATTTATATATTTTGTATAGATATACAAAATATATAAAATTCCCAAATTCCTTTCAGGTGCACTCGGTTTCAACTCACTTCAAGCACATGATTAGATATATGTAATATCTACTCATTGGTCATTGTGAAGATCCTGTGAGTGAGAAGTATGAAATTTCATCAGTGTGCATCGTTATGGTTTAAACTGTAATGTTGTACAATTCAATGTAATGATAGTAAATAAATGAATGACACATGCTCAGCTACTCTATTTTATTTGATAACTTCGATGCTGATTCGTGGCACACCCCCAGGCATGGTGGCGGAGCGCGTGAATCTCCGCTATTTCCTGACGCTGGGCATGCTGTTCTCGGCGCTGTTCTGCTACATGTTCGGCGTCGGCCGCACCTACGGCGTACATCACATCGGCTACTACATCGTGGCGCAGGTGGGTGCAGCACTAGGTTCCAGGCTGTTGCGGGGATGGGGCAAGTGGGTGAGGTACCAAGGTCCTGGATGGTGCGGGAATGGGGCAGGTGGGTGCAGTACCAGGGTCCTGGCTGGTGCGGGAATGGGGCAGGTGGGTGCGGTACCAGGGTCCTGGCTGGTGCGGGAATGGGGCAGGTGGGTGCGGTACCAGGGTCCTGCCTGGTGCGGGGAAGGGCCAGGTGGGGCAGTAACCCGAATGATTGCTACTTATATGGGGGCGTGAATTGAAAAGAATTAGAGAATATACTTTTATATATTGAATGTTTCAAGAAATTACAATAATAATAATTCTATTAATACGTCGAAGCCGCACCAGCCCTCGATGCTCAACCCGATCGTCCTTTTTCTTCCGCCGCGTGTCGTTTAAATTTCATTCAAACTCAGAACGCGACGGCTGCCAGTAGGTCCGCGCCTCCAAGCAGTCCTGATCACTACAGTACCAAGGCCGTGGCTGGTGCGGGTACCTAAGCTACCTCGTGGCTGGTGCGGGGACTAAGTTACCCTAAATACCTATTCTACTTCTATTATATGCCACAGTCCACTGTGATCTTTAATTATTTATTTATGATGCGTGTTTGCGCAGGCGGGCGCCGGCATCGCCCAGACGACGGGGTGGCCGGGCACCGTGGCGACGGTGGGCAAGTGGTTCGGCCACTCCAAGCGCGGCCTCATCTTCGGCGTGTGGAACGCGCACACCTCGCTCGGGAACATACTCGGTCAGTAGCAGACTTCACAATATTTTTTCCCTCAGTTGCTGGCTTCGTGCGCTTAGCATTTTTTTTTGCCAATGTCAAATTAGTTTTTGTTACAAGTCATATAAACAAACGTACATTATTCTTTAGATGATCATTAATGTTAATAGAAATGAGAAGTAAAGATAAAAATGTGGGGCTTCACTAAATCCTCGGGCGGACTTCTTGAGTGAATTTGAAAAGTGACGTTGCACTGTTTTGTTTCGTTTGCCATCACTCATGCACACTCACGAACACTCAACGGTTAATAATCCACCATTATTTTTTTATTCGCCTTTAACACCAATTTTAGAAAATAAAAATACGGAAGCAGGCCAAATGCGCAGGAGATATTTAGGTGCACAAACGGACGCGCAAACGCAGGTGCACACGCTCGTCCTCCCCTCCTCGATCTAGTGGAACGGAAGACAGCTACGACTAGTGGAGGGTTCGGATGACGCGTCTGGCCGACGGTAGCCGCTATGCTGACCGTCGCCGCCCTCTAGGCCTTCTACCTTGCCTACTTCGTCGGGTCCGCCGACACGTGTAGCATATCTGCCGACGGTTGCCTTCTCCGCCGTAGCCCCCTTTCAGTCGCCTCATACGACAGGCGGGAGTTACCGTAGCCCTATTTTTAGCCCGGGCTACAGGGCGATAGAAAATGAAACAAAACCGCAGACAAGACTCTTCACTTTCCCCGAATGAATAGTTTGAAGTAATGTGTGTGTCGCGTCGACCCCTGCGCAGGCACGCTGCTGGCGGCGCGGTTCGTGGAGTCGGACTGGTCGCTGTCGTTCGTGTACCCCGCGCTGGTGATGGGTGCGGCGGCGGGCGTGGTGTTCCTGTTCCTGCCGCCGGAGCCCAAGGACGTGGGGGTCACCGTCAGCCCGCCGGCTAGCCGGGCCTCCGTGAGTTGCACCTTGTCGTTCACTCTTCGATGTCGTTCACTCTTTTAATCGTTCACTCTTTTTACTTTACTTCTTAGAGTCGTTCACTCTTGATGCCGTTCACGCTTTTCAGTCTTTTATTAATTAATTAACTATTTCAATATTTCACTCTTTTTTTTTGACACATCGACAGCAAAGAGCATTCACTTTTAAACCTTTGACCTTTTGCCGTGTCATTGACGCCAAACAATTACAGTTCTATTGCGTCTGTATTTACGGCGGCCGACAGGTTGATATACTATTTCAGTTCTCTTTATTATAATCGTTTGCAAGCATTCACTCCTTTTTTTGAATCATTCACTCTTGTAATCTTTCACTTTTACAATAATTTACTGTTCCATTAATTTACTTTATAAGTTGCCATTCACTCATTCGATGTTTTAAGATTTCACTCATTCTCTTTTACAATTTTACATTCTTAGTCGTTTACTCTTTCAAATGTTCGCTCTTTAAATTATTCTCTTCTTCAGCCGTTCGCCTTTTTATCATTCGATCTATCGATCTGAACATTCTTTTACTATATGTAAAGATAAAATATTATCTATATTTAAAATGCCTAAATATTCGTAATGGAAAATGAAACACAAAATTTTTCACTTTTAAAGTTAATCTAAACATCGAGGTTAATTTACTCGTGCATATCATTATCTATTCACTAACTCAACATCCAATCGCTCGTACATTCGTTCATTTATTTACTCGTTCATTCGCTAGTTGGTTAGCTGCTTTATTGGCATTTAACTTATATTTTTGCATGCTTTTGAGTATAAGGCGCACATTTGTACTTAATTCTTTATTAACATGTCACATGTTTATGCTGTAAATAATGTTCAGGCAAATAAATGATTTGATTTGATTTGCTTCAATCAGTAATCTGTTGTTGCAGCCATCCCGGCAATCGCGTTCCGATGATGAAGAGGAGGCACAAGTCATCGTGGGAGACCAGGTAACTGATATTTAATACGGTCGGCTATAACCGACAAGCAATAGCGTGCCCTGCACGCCAACGACGGCAGCGGACGTCGACAAACAAAATAAACAATAAATAAATAAAATAAAATAAAATAAAAAAACAAAGTAGGTAATTGAAATTACTACACTAAAATATATAAAATTGAATAAATATGTTTTATTTAAAATCTAGGCTGTATGAGCCTGTGTGTCGTGTAAGTTGTCAAGGTGGATGGAAGGTGACATGACATTTGAGTTGTGCGTTAGGCGCTGTGCCCACCCAAGCAATGCGGCATATAAACTCCTTACAGTACACACACCTGTACGTCAGCCTACCACGAACTGTCAAATTTCCACAATAGACTTTGAACATTATGCTTTAGTCATATGGTTGAACATTTATTGAAGAAGGCGTCTATACCTCGATATTGTGTTGGCTGGTGGGCATTTCAGTGACACCAGTTTTATGTTAGAATAAATATTGTTAACGGGATTATTACCATGTATAAACATGGTACACAACAATGTCGTGTCGACAATAATGTCGTGTTTGATATCCGATATTTCGGCACAGTTGCATGCGCCATGATCGCGGATATACTGGTAATAATCCCGTTAATAATATTTATTCTAATGTAAGTGGCCATGACAGTTTTATGTTATTTTGATGTACCATTTTTGAATTTATTTATCTAATATTAACTCTTAATTAACACTTTGAGTTGGAAGCACCGCGTCCTAACCGCATGTGTGTTGCAGGCCGCCAGCCTGCGCCCCAACAGGCATTCCGCCAACAATCCACCGGTGAGTTGCAGCATTCACTCACTCATTCATTTATTCATTCACTTACTCACTCATTCATTCATTAATTCATTTATTAATTCAATTATTCATTCACGCAATCAATTTCAAAAAACATCTTATTTAACTGTAATAAATTTTCTTTTTTTTAAACTAAATGTTACACTTGGAAATTTTAACTAACTCGTAAGTAATTAACTGGACTCCGTAACGTAAGTGATTACCTCGTAAATTGACAAAAGCACTGTAACAGGAGGGTGTGTTTAATGAGACATTAAAGCTTTAAATGTAGTCGTGGTGTGTAAATAATACATAAAAATGAAATGTGATGTGAAAAAACAGCTTCGCATTTATGTAAATTACTTTTATCGTGATTCTCTTGGTCTATTTAAAGACAGTCGGCGTCGCGGGATACATACAATTCACACGTTGACAGTCGACTTACTAACCTACGGAATATTGAATGTGTGCGGGACCGAACTATTATGAATACTATACTATTTACTATTATACCCGTAGAACTATATTAATCTATTTACTTATTGATTCGTAAGGCGAACTATTACTGTATCCGATTGCTCCGTTTGAATGAATCTGAATCAATTAATGTGAATGCCGACCATAGAAAACTCCCGCGTATTTATAGTCCAGCGCAAAACATACCTCTCTGACATGTTGCTGTCTCTGTTATTTAGATGTTCTATTATTTTCTAGAATAAGCGACGATGTTTCTGGACATTTCTGTGATCGGTTCGACACTTACTAGGAAGTATCTAGGTTATTCTATAACTTTCCATACTTTTCTGGAACACATTTCTAGAAACTTCTTTAGTAAGTTTCGTTCTAATTATGATTAAACTATCTCTATACTATTGTTGTCCGTCCGGAACAGAATGTGGTCGCAAAGTTTATTAAAAGTTCAGCGACGGAGTTTACGTGTAATACCGCTGGTCTTAGGGCACAAAAGGCACCGTAAAAAGTGGTGCATTATATTTTTATGCAATCGTCCAGTACCAGAGCTCCGAAGCGACGGAGGAGACGTCGCTGCTGCGGCGCGCGTCCCGCTCGGCCGCTGGTGCCGTCTCGCTCTCGCGCGCGCTCGCCATCCCCGGCGTCATCGAGTTCTCGCTCTCTCTGTTCTTCGCAAAGCTGGTCAGCTACACGTTTCTGTATTGGCTGCCACTCTATATCAATACTAGCAGTGAGTATTTACTTTTATAAACTATTAATATTATCAGCCGTTACTTTCCCGCTGCAGCGCAAAGACCTCTCCTCCCTCCTTCCACCTATCCTGAGTTAACAAGTTTTATTTTCAAATTGAAGTAGGTATAGTTTTTAGTCCTTTTTAAATCCAGAAATGGCAATATAAATTTCAACAATTTGTAATAATTACCACGAGTGAGACTCAAAACTTATAGCAATTCTTGCCAGATTCTCTACCATTAGGCTTTCAAGGTTATATCTGCTTCACGCAAAAGTTAATGTTATCTACTTTATAATGGTAGTAATCACACACTAATAAACGCTAAGGGATGCTGAAGGGTGGTGACTCCGAAGAGAGCTAAAACAACCAAACCCGACGAGTGACGAATATACACTAACTTTATTGCTTCCATCAAATTGCACAATTATAAAGTAATTACCGAAGTAGTGCTTAGACTAGCTAATTAAAATCTAGGTCAATATAAATATGTGCGGCTAGCCCGTACATACTTACTATGTATCTCTTAATGATAGTCAACAACTATGGCTTTGACATCTTTAACTGACTTAAGATTTGACCTTATTTCACTATAACTTTGAACATTACGTAGCCAAGATTCTCGATTTCTTTTTTAAGAAATTAACACTTGAATGTTCATAAAAAATCCCAGTAAGCAACTTGAGAACGATTGCAAATTGATGAAAGGCTACTTCAAGATTGAATGCAACTACTATTACATCATCCATGTACACAATCACATACAAATATTTGTGTTCACTCGTATCTTGAATGATGGTGCTTTGGAATACGAACTGTGCGTTAAGTAAATTAAACGGCGTAGCTGCATATTCAAAATGCCCTTCAGCAATCAAAAGAAAGGAGTGCGCTCTACTAAAACGGCGTGAACAGAAACCTGATAAAACCCTGATGCTATGTTTAAGGTAGTAAAGTAATGACCAATATGTAATTGTTCTATCTGATCGCAGATTAGTGGTAAGTGAAACCTACTGTATAACTCTATATAATCCACAATAGCCTTCTTAACTGAAAGACCATGAATCTCGTGACGATCTTGAGAAATTTCGGAAAATTTCGTCTGATATCTTGTCGTTGCCAAGAAGGCAGCCACCTACATATGTTCTAGATTTTTTCAGTAAATCAGTAAGGACTTCTTGACCCTATTAAAATAAATCGTTAGGTATAGTAGAATTTTTTTTCAGACCCCCTTTTTCCGCACCTTTCGCATAAATTATGTGAGTGCGGGTGCGTGACAGAGACGTGTCTAGTGTTACTAAGTGTTATTTTCAGTGTTAGTTTGACGAGCTTTACTGCTATTTTTACAAAGGTTGGGGAGGGGGAAACTATTTGCGAGATAGGTACTACCTATTTTACCTATATAGTTTATGGGTTTATTAGGTATGCGGACGGAAGAGTAAAACGGCCGTGAGTTCTAAACGCACTGTTTATTTAAAGCCATTTAACACATTCAATGTCAGTGGGAAGGGTGCGGGACGCAGCCACGCAATGACGCATACACAACAGGGTTTACAGCTCTCAAGTACAATATAATAATATGCCTTCAGCGTCGCTGACGCCGAAACAGTCGGGCGACCTGAGCACGGTGTTCGACGTCGGCGGTGCGGCGGGTGCCATCGCGGCAGGCCTGCTCGCCGACCGCAGCCGCAGCCCCGCCACCGTTTGCGCCGCGCTCTACGTGCTGTGTGCGCCCGCGGTGAGTCATGCTATGCGTAGGTACCTGCTGCTGCTGCTGTTGCTGCTGCTGCTGCTGCTGCCGACCGCAGCCGCCTAAATTTAAATCGTCTACTTCTATATCAATCGTAATACGTATTTCACTCATTTTAAACTAGATGGCACCATCACGCGTTAAAACTGAATGACTATCAATGTTTTTAGCTCGTTAGATACGAGTATAAGTCGGCGGTTGTGTTGAATATATCAACAGTTTCTGTGAGCTGTGTATATGTACTCGCGTCGGTTAAGTCACATGAGTCATTTAGTTGTGCGAGAGACGATTCTAGTGACAACTTAAGGATATATAGCTGCGAACTTGATTTTTGAAACTAACCCGGTACCGGTATTCTACGGTATAAAGTCTTCGACTATAAATAATTCTATTCTATTTATATTCTTATTTTGTAAATGCTGTTACTTCTATATGAAACTGTGCAATTTATAGCGACCGTCTTTCTGCACAGCTAAAAGACGTTCTGAATGGGTGACAGGACAGGTAAAATATTATGAGACGATTCGAAAGCGCTAATCTAATAAGTTTACTCGAATAAGATTGATTTAATTTCATAACATACCTCGCGTGCAGCTGCTGGTGTACCAACGCTGGGGCGCGTACTCGTACGCTACCAACGCGTGCCTGCTGGCCATCGCGGGCGCGCTCGTCAACGGGCCCTACGCCCTCATCACCACCGCCGTCAGCGCGGAGCTGGGTGAGTGAGAGCAACGATCAAACTAATGTATCTATGTATTCAACGCCTCTGCGGTCCAGTGGTTAAGACCACTGGTTTAGACCCAGAAACCCTGGATTCGATTCCCAGCGGGGGTTACACGCTTGTGTACTCGGTTTGGTTGGTGGTAGGAATTGTTCGTCAGCCTGGCTAGATACCACCGTTTTATCTAAATCATCATCATCATAATCAGCTCATTTTTATGTCCCCACTGCTGGGGCACGAGCCTTTTCTCTGGACGGATAGGGAGAACGGTCCATAAACCACCACGCGGGTCCAGTGCGGTGCAGTGGTTGTTAACGACTGCTAATGCAGTCGGGACCAACGGATTTACGTGCCTTCCGAAGCACGGAGGAGCTCGAGATTATAAAATTTTGGTCACCCATCCGATGACCGGCCTCTGCGAAAGTTACTTAACCTCAGCACTCGCAGACCAGGCGCGTTAACCACTGCGCCATCGAGCTCCTCCTCCTTATCTAAATATGTCGCCATAATATCGACGTTTGTAGCATTGTTGTGTTCCAGCAACTAGAGATAAAATAGCCCACCGGCTATCTTATCTCTAGCTGCCGGAACACTCCTCAGTAGTTGAGGATTCCGGGTGAAGTGCGCTTCCACTGGCCTTATCATCACTTAACATCAGGTGAGATCAAGGCACTGTGCTTACTCGTAAGATATTATGGGAGCCATGCATACGTCCGGCGCGCGCATCTGCCTCGTCGTCACTGGCGCGCGGGCGTCGCTCACTCGATATATTTATGTCAGCGTTGGTAGCAGACACCCGGAAGACAAAAAAGTGTATAACAAAGCAATAGTTGAACTCAAGGAACTGATAACCAATGCTAAAAACGCGACACTGATGCTGCATCTGGAATCATTTACAGCGACTAAAGCCACCAACTACTCATTATGGAAGGCCACATCAAACCCCGACCAGCCTAAGAGAACTAGACCTCCCCTTAGACTGGCTGACACGAAATGGGCCAGAACGGCACAAGAAAGAGTGGACGCTTTTGCGAAACACCTTGCCGACGTATTCAAGCCAAACGAAGGGACAAACAACGACTCAGACATTGACAACATCCTAAACCAAGATCTCCAGCTGGACGTGCCCCTACGGCCAACCAACCCCAGAGAAGTCTCTAGACACCTATCTAAACTTGACAACAAGAAAGCACCCGGATTTGACCAAATAACCAAAGAGATACTGGTCCAGCTACCAAGAAAAGGAATAGTATTCCTTACAACACTATTCAATGGTATCTTGAGAGTTGGTCACTACCCAGATATTTGGAAGGTCTCCCAAATCATTATGGTCCACAAAGAAGGAAAAGCTGCTAACGAGGCCAGCTCGTACCGACCGATTAGTCTGTTACCAGTAATCTCAAAACTATTCGAAAAGATTCTATTGTCACGAATGCTGGTAGCACTTACTGAAAAATCGATAATCCCTGACCACCAATTTGGATTCCGACAAGAACATGGCACCATAGAACAAGTCCACAGGGTCGTTGACCAGATAAGAAAGTCCCTGGAGCTCAAGGAGTACTGTTCGGCAGCTTTCCTAGATATACAACAGGCCTTTGACAGTTGTCAGTTTGTCAGTGGATGACAAAATGGAGAATCAAAGCCAGTGCTTGGAAATCGACTCATGCCACATTTGCTCTCCGCAAGGGAGACTGTCCACCCGTTACACTTGGCCCAAATACACTGCCACATTGCGACTCCGTAAAATACTTGGGTATGCACCTGGACCGCAGATTGACCTGGAGAATGCACTTGAGGAAGAAAAGAGATAGCTTAAACATCAGATACCGAAACCTGCACTGGTTGCTCGGTAGAAACTCGGTCCTGAGTACAGACAACAAACTCCTAATTTATAAGGTGGTGCTAAAACCGATCTGGACGTATGGCATACAACTGTGGGGATCAGCCTGCAACTCTAATATCTCTATCATACAAAGAACACAAAACGCCATCCTTAGAAATTTATCCAATGCACCATGGTTTCTGATGACCCATGAACTGCACAGCGGATTGGAAATCAGCACGGTCAACGACGAAATAAAACTTTATTCAAAGAAATACAAAGCAAGATTACACGCACACCCGAACCACCTAGCATCGCTGTTGACCACTATTGGCTACCCAAAGAGGCTACGCAGACAACACATCATGGAGCTTGAGGAACGCTACCATGATTCACAAAAAAAGGGAGAAGTGCTCAGTGGACCACTTCCCTTAAACGCCTAACTACCCACACCGAACCTGCTCATAGTCAGAAGACTGATTGCAGATAAACACAGAACAAAAAAAAAATAAAAAAATGTCAGCGTTGGAGCGAGACGGCAGATGCTCATTCTCCTACCCTGTCCAACAGCGGTATAAATATGCGGGCGTTTTACTAATAAAGATTATTACAATCATCGACACCGCTGTTTTAATCACCTCCTCTGCCACTCCGCTCCGGTACAAGCCTCCACAACATTAAAAAAACAATTAACATGTAATGTTATACCATATTCAAAGCAAACGAATAATGGGTGTTTCTGTTTTCCAGGCACGCACAGCAGCCTAGCGGGCGATGCGCAGGCGCTGGCCACCGTCACCGCCATCATCGACGGCACCGGCAGCATCGGTGAGTACCGACACCGTTACACAGCAGTAGCGATTATTATAAGGCTTTTAATGTTATATAAGTAACGATGTTGGTCCGAGTATAGAACCTTGGGGTACACCCGTAGTTACAAAATTTGATTGAAACTATCAATAGTTACGTTTATACCTATGTCATATACATATAGGAATTTTAATATAAGTGACGATGTTGGACCGAGTATAGAGCCCTGTGGTACTCCCGTTTATACCGTTAAGTTAATATACCAACGGAATAGAGCAACAAAGGGCTGAGCGAGCAAAATGTCACCAGCAGCAACACTGTGTGATAAAAAGAGATGCGTGATGCGATGTAACAGAACCGTTTGACAGTTCGTCAGCACGCATCTGCAGCTCTGTGATTTTTTCTGATTTTACGTGAAATCGTGGATATTTTTGAGAAATAGTGCTTCAGAAACATGGTGACTTGTTCAGTGATTGATTGCTGTACGACACAGCGAAATAACCCCGAAAATTTTTCATTTCATTGGTAAATTATTTCAAATCGACACATCCTGATCTAGGATTTATTTAAAAATTATATTTAATAGATTTTTTGTTAGTAAATAACTTTAAAGCTATGTTAGTATTTTAATTATTGTAGTTAATATGACGATTTACATATAATTTTACGCAAATTTTGTTGCGAACAAATTACAATTCGAAAATAGGCAAAGTTTTGAAAAAGTTCTACGAGCGGATTCGAACCTAATTCGAACCGAATAAAATTAAGATCGGATGTCGATGACGTAGTTATCGACATTGAATAGGGCTACTTTAGCTTACAGAGTGTCGATTGATTTCGCCGAGTTGGATCGAGCCACGATAGCATAGTTGGTAGTGCGCCTGACCTGGCGTGCCACGGGGTGCGGGTTCGACTCACGCCCGTCCGTTTTTTCAACGCTTCGTCTTTTTCCATATTGTAGAGATCCTTGCTTTTGTCCAGCAGTGGACATCTTTCGGCTGAAGATATTGATAAATGTTTCCCACACTCACACCGATTATCTAGCCCCAAGAAAAGCTTCCTAAAGAAACTCGAGAAATAGTTAACTAGACAACGGATAAACATACTTAATATACTTAAATACATACTTATTATAAATAGAAAACACCCAGACCCGAAACAATTTAGAAAAACAGGTATTTCTAAATTGATCCGACCGGGGATCGAACCCGGGACCTCAGAGATAGCGACACCATGAAAACCGGTGTGCAAGCCACTCGACCAAGGAGGTCGTTATCTGATGTATTATACAAATACTAGACGAGTGCGTGTCGGCAGGCGCGGCGATCGGGCCGATGCTGGCGGGCGTGGTGTCGTCGTCCGGGGACTGGTCCAGCGTGTTCTACATGCTGATGGCGTGCGACGCGTTCGCGCTGCTGCTGCTGCTGAGGTCAGTGGGTGGGGAATTGGGTAGTCAAGTGATGGTGTACGGGTCGGTGTGTAATGGTGTACGGGTCGGTATGTAATGGTGTACAGGTCGGTATGTAATAGTATACGGGTCGGTATGTAATGGTGTACGGGTCGGTGTGTAATGGTGTACAGGTCGGTATGTAATAGTGTACAGGTCGGTATGTAATGGTCAGTGATAGGAATAGGTAGTGCCTATTCACCTAAAGTTCGAAGAACAGAGACATAAATCGGAGACTTCCTTACGACAATTTTTTTTTCTGGGACAACTTTGTCCCAGCAGCAGTTATTTAAAAATAATGTTAATTGGAATATGTAGGTACTAACCCGAACTTTACAATTTATATTTTCGGAATATTAGAAAAAATTAAACTCTAATATAACATGCATTTCAAACAAATTGTCGCCTTTTTACGTAACATAAACTGTACAAGTGACGCATTCTCTCATTCATTGGGATAGATTCGGTTTTCACTCGGACGCACTTATACCACACGGGACAGCCGGTGAGGGGGGGGGGGGGGGCTATGTTCCTGCAATGGGCCTGCTCCCGCCCCGCCAGCCTCACTCCTGTGCTTCGGTCTGTTCATACCTGTTTTTAATTTTTGACACTCGCGAGTTTTCTGGTTTATTGTATCTGCATATCACGACTACCTTGGCTTGAATTAACTTATTACGTTTTGCTGTAAGATTGCAATAAGATTGTGCCTGTTTTTCTCCATCGGATAATACGGTAAGTCAACATTATTTATTATTTTACTTTGTTTTGTTTAGAATATTTAATATTATTTATAGTTTTTTTCTTTAAATATAGTTGATTTTACTTGCATTGACTACAAGGATGCATGCAATACAACTGATTATTAAGGCCCGTATCGCAAAACAACACTCAAGAATGAATCTAGTTTCAAAACTGATTTCAGACGCAGATTCTATTTTAGCAATTTAAAACTAGATTTGCGATCAGCACTCAGCCGAGTATTGATTTTCAATCATGAATCTAGTTTTAAGTTGCTTTCAAAATAAAGGGGTTCGAAGATTAATGGCATATGAATGATGTCGCCATTTTGTTTTTTTTTCTAAAATATAAAATCGGTAGAAGAAAATTAGATGATCAAAAAATGTAAATAACATTTTGCCGTAACATCACCGCTTAAAAAGTTATAGATAGAAAGATGCTAGGAGTTTTAAGTAACTCCATCATTTTTGTTTCTTATTTTAAGTCAGCTAATGTTTTTAATCTTACCTGCTAACATTTTACTAATATGCTAATACAAAAATATATAAAAATAAAACACATAAAGGCTTACAATCAATTAAATTCAATAAAAATCAATTTAAAGTGATTATCACTTGAAATAAGAAAAATATCTATATATTTTTGTTTACTTATACGTTTGTCATGTCTGAAAAGTCGTAAAAGATATTTTTTCACATGTATTTTGACATTATTTATTCGTGAAATATATTATTTTCAGTGGTGACTTTGGTCACAAAAATCAATATATCTTTTTAACCGATGATATAACGGCAATTGATATAAGAACGATACAACTTGGGCGTCTTTAAGACCAGGGCAAACAGGCATCTTTTACTGTGTGCGCGTGCTCCATTTCGTCTCCTTTGTCGCTTTCCATTAGGTGAAAATCGGGGACAAACACGCAGTCACCAGTAATATATATATATATATATATATCGCTAAATGTTATTTACATTTTTCGATCACCTAGTTTTCTTTTATCGATTCACGTAGATTATAGACTGCCTCAACAAACAAAACAAAAAAAAATGGCGACTTATTCATATGCCGTAATCTTCGAACCCCTTTATTTTTGAAAGCAACTTAAAACTAGATTCATGATTGAAAATCAATACTCGGCTGAGTGCTGATCGCGAATCTGGTTTTGAATTGCTAAAATAGAATCTGCGCCTGAAATCAGTTTTGAAACTAAATTCATTCTTGAGTGTTGTTCTGCGATACGGGCCTTAATAATCAGTTGTATTGTATGCATCCTTGTAGTCAATGCAAGTAAAATCAACTATATTTAAAGAAAAAAAAACTATATAAATAATATAATTATTCTAAACAAATCAAAGTAAAATAATAAATAATTCAAGCCAAGGTAGTCGTGATATGCAGATACAATAAACCAGAAAACTTGCGAGTGTCAAAAATATTTATCTCAGAAACAAAACAGGTATGCGTGTACACTCAATAAACTGAAGCACAGGAGTGAGGCACGCGGGGCGGGGGTAGGCCCATTGCAGAAACACAGTGATCCCCCCCCTCCCTCCTCCTCACGGGCCGTCCCGTGGGGTATAAGTGCGTCCGAGTGAAAACCGAATCTATCCTAATCAATGAGAGAATGCGTCATTTGTACAGTTAATGTTACGTAAAAAGGCGACAATTTATTTGAAATGCATGTTTTATTAGAGTTTAAATTTTTCTAATATTCCGAAAATATAAATTGTGAAGTTCGGGTTAGTACCTACATATTCCAATTAACATTATTTTTAATAAACTGATGCTGGGACAAAGTTGTCCCAGAAAAAAAAATTGTCGTAAGGAAGTCTCCGATTTATGTCTCTGTTCTTCGAACTTTAGGTGAATAGGCACTACCTATTCCTATCACTGGTAATGGTGTACGGGTCGGTATGTAATGGTGTACGGGTCGGTACGTAATGGTGTACGGGTCGGTATGTAATGGTGTACGGGTCGGTATGTAATAGTGTACGGGTCGCTATGTAATGGTGTACGGTTCGGTAAGTAATGGTGTACGGGTCGGTACGTAATGGTGTACGGGTCGGTACGTAATGGTGTACGGGTCGGTATGTAATGGTGTACGGGTCGGTATGTAATAGTGTACGGGTCGGTATGTAATGGTGTAAGGGTCGATGTGTAATGATGTACAGGTCGGTATGTAATGGTGTACGGGTCGGTATGTAATGGTGTACGGGTCGGTATGTAATGGTGTACGGGTCGGTATGTAATAGTGTACGGGTCGGTATGTAATGGTGTAAGGGTCGATGTGTAATGATGTACAGGTCGGTATGTAATGGTGTACGGGTCGGTATGTAATAGTGTACGGGTCGGTATGTAATGGTGTAAGGGTCGATGTGTAATGATGTACAGGTCGGTATGTAATGTTGTACGGGTCGGTATGTAATGGTGTACGGGTCGATTAATATTGTAATAAATTAATAAATAAACTATCCGGTTCAAACTACTGATTGTAGTATTGCCGAATATTTTATCTTGTTTTATCTTCGATAGTTTTTATCTAAAATATATCTATGCTATCGATAGCCTATCGTTAATATCATTAGCTTATGCAATATTAAACCTTTGAATAGTTATATCGATATCGACTGTATCGATAGTTTTTCGTTTTCAAGATACTATCGACAATATGCTGTGTACCATTAGTATTGTACAGAGATATCGATAATGTTGTTTCGACAACATTACTTAACACCAAATATCTTGAAATTCAACACAGTATTAATCATAATAATAAAAATTGTTTAATAGGAAAAATAAAATTGTTAATAACAAAATTCTTAATGTATTTCTCTCTTACAGGATAGTGAAATCTGAGATAGTGAAGCTACGGCAGGAGAGGAGAGGCGTCCGCGCCGTGCGGATAGAATGAGCTTACAACTAGTTTAATTATAATGAAACGATTCAATTGATTCGCAGTCGGCTGACGAACGGTTAGCTCGGGTTGGAAGCGAGAGATCCAGGTTCAATCCTCCTCCATCACAGTACTGACGTGAACCCAACGTGACACAAGCGTATTACCTTGCTAAGTGGGTTCACATGACTGTTATTAATGTATTTAAAAAAAAGTAAAAAAATTGACGTCCAAAACGGATTTAAATCAGCATTTTAAAATTAACTATGTTATGCTTGATAACCCGTTTTAGGTCAGCTGCGTGGGTTATAGTCCTAATACCATGTATGGGAAGGCCTCTGCCCAGCAGTGGGATAACTACAGGCTACTAGTTAATAAAGACCATTTTGCATTGTTCATATTTTGGGGCGTATTTTGCAATATATGCTCACCCTGGTTCTACAAAATTGTTTTAAGTTAAACAATGGCTAAGTACGTGTTTAAAATATTGTCTCTGTGTAAAAATGTTAGCAAAAAGTGACACCATCTATTTTGAGCATTGTATTACTTTAGCCATCGTTCTGTGGTAAAGCAGTGTCAATTATTCAGTAGCAATTTATTTATTCGGGTTTATCGCCAGATTTGCTTTTAAATAAAATTAAAAGTATACATTATTAAGAATAATTGTTTTAAACTTCTTATAAGGCGGATACAACATGCAAAAATAAAACATATTATATAAGGTGACTGAAAACGAATGCAAAAAACGACAAGGGTCGGTCAGGTCAAGCTTTTTGAGCAAAAAAGTGGTTTTTTTTTCTTTTTTTTTTAAACATAATACATAATTTAGGATGTTTGGTTGTAAATGTATATTCCCGAAACATATCCATCCAACCAAGTGTAGAGAACACCGCGATAACATACGAAATCGTATTTACGTAAATTAACTTTTTAAAATTAAAAAAATCAAAATTATTTTGTTAAGTTATTATTGTTTAACCCCGTCATGTTTTGAGTTCTGTTGGTTTTTTGGACCATGATGTTGACGACCAAGAACAATGTATCGGCTGGATTCGGTGGTATCAACAGCGCTATGTTATGTCCAGTCATTAAGTTTATGTAAATAAAGTCTACCTATTGTTATCATTGATAATAGTAAAACAAGTATTCAGCTTAAGACGACGCATTGGTAATTTACGTGGCGGGGATCTTGATTTTTCCCAACAATTACAAAACATATGAAAGTGATATTTGATGACATGATTTTTCATTTAATTGACTTCATTGTGTTAGTTGCAGAAACACGATTTTTCAACTTTTATAACAGAGAAAAAAAATATCAAAGTAACCTCTTTTAAAACAGATTCACATTTTACAGGCTAACCAGAACGATTTAAGCATCGATATTTTTTTAGTAGATTAGTCTTAACACACACTTTAATATTGTAGTTCATTTTTTTTTTAATAATTTGTAGTTTTAATTTGAAGGAAAAAAAACAGTTTTTCTTATGGTACGGGGCGCAAACGCTCGTATCAAAACGTATGAGATTTATTGTTTAGCGGTGCGTCGCCTTAAGTGCAGCAATTAGCACTTTAAAAAAAACAAACAAGTATGTTGCGTGTGTTGTTAATTTGTCATTTGTCGTAAACGTTGTATTTAAAACGTCTTATAAGAATAACACATTGGCCACCAATGTTCGACAAGAACCAGTGCTCATAACTTTCTTCCTTTATTCATTAAAAAAAAATATTTTTTTTATTATTTGTATTTTTAGTTGCACTAGATTTAATATTTCCAACATAAAGTACCAGGCTACCATAACTATGCAGGAGATTGCTTATTATATAAAAGAATATTATTATATTAATATCTTTGCTATCATCCTAAGCTATGTAAGATATATTTATTAGTGTATTTACAGACTACATAACTTTTTTTTATATTAATAAGCAATCTCCTGCATAGTTATGGTAGCCTGGTACTTTATGTTGGAAATATTAAATCTAGTGCAACTAAAAATACAAATATTAATAAATAATACATACATACAATACAAACAATACAAAGCAGTTAGTAATCAACTAATAGGTACAGTTTTTCGCCCGACGACGGATCAATCAGTTGGGTCATAGGTATTTTGTTTTTCCCAATGGACCAATCAGTTGTGTAAAAAGGAATCAAAAGTGTCCACGGCACAACCAGTTAAGCATAGTAGTTGTGCCATGGGTCTGGAGGGGAAAAAAAATCCCAATGAATATTGACGGCCTCCTTGGTCGAGCGGTTTGTACACCGGTTTTCATGGTGTCGCCATCTCTGAGGTCCCGGGTTCGATCCCCGGTCGGGTCAATTTAGAAAATATTGTTGTTCTAAATTGTCTCGGGTCTGGGTGTTTTCTATGTATTATAACGCCCGTTCCCAATAACCTATCTATCTGTTGTTTTGCCTACTACAGATAGAATATAGGGAACGGGCGTAAGTATTTTAAGTATGTTTATCCGTTGTCTAGTAACCATTTAACGAGTTTCATAATGAAGCTTCTCTTGGGCTAGATGATTGGTGTGAGAGTAGGAAAGTTTATTATTTAAAAAAATGAAATACATAGCCCGTACTTGCAGTGAACCAGACGAGGTCAAACATAGGGTTCGGCAACTGATTTTAGTATTTAACAATTGAATATTGACCCCGTGCTTCCTAGCTGATCTCATATCATCCAATAAAAAGCCGATGTTAATATTTGGCGACGGAAACTATGTCGAACTTTTAGTGCTAATACGATATTTCTGTATGCAGGATATTTTTTTTTTACCAGTGCTCAAATTTTCTGGAGCGACTCAGAATCTGTGAACAACTTTCTCATAGTAACATGGGTTGAAAACTTCTTGGCGGGAAAGTGAAGAGTCATATCTGCGGTTTTATTTTCTAAAATTAATCGAATCGATAAAAAAATCAATATTAAATTATTTTTTTATGAGATTATTTATTTATGTTTAAAAATAATAATTGAATAATAATATAGGTACATATTTTTTATATGAAATTCATTCATTCATTTAACTAACATTGATTACGTTCTGTGTTTAAAATCTCAAGTATACTTCAATTATTATGATGATATTTATGATAAACAACAGCACTTAACCAATTTTTTAATAGTTTGTCTAGTTAGACTGTTAGTGATTGAAATAGAAAATTAAAAAGAACTTTAAATTAAGAATTTGCTTCTAAAATTTGTGATATGTCGTATACAGTACAGTACAGTCAAAGAATATTTAGAAGATAAAACAGCCTGGCTATAATAAAAAACATATACATAATACTACTTATAAATAGTGTCCTGCAGATAACAAAATAGCGTTGCATTGAACATTACAATTAGTTTTATTTTTATTATTATTAACTATAGTTTTTTTGATTTTTACTAGTACTGTATGATATTGTAAAAAATTAAACTGGTAAATTATGTTTTTGCAGGCTTAAATATTTTATTTAGTTATTTTTTATTTTTTGTGTTTTTTTTACATGTTGTGATTGTCCTTTAAATTTTGTGTTTTTATTTGTGATGGAAAGTGTCCTTTATGATAGGGCATTTTCCAATATTTATGACGCTGTAAGGGAGAAAAGAGCTCGACACTTGCTGAGTTTCTTGCCGGTTCTTCTCAGTACAAGATCTCCCGCCCAGAGTAGATAGACTTACGAACCGATGGCTTAGAATGACGTTCATAAGAGCTATTTGTAGCCTAAACTGAATAAATGATTTTGAATTTTGAATTTTATATTAATGTGAAATAATGGTGGACTATTAACCGTTAAGTGTTCGTAATTGCCCATTAGTGTTGGCAAATTAAACAAAACAGTGCAACTTCACTTTGAAATTCTCTCAAGAAGTCCGCCCGAGGATCTTTACTGAGATACTCGAGGGGTTGGAGGGTATATCATTTCTCACTTCTCTTTTCTATTATCACTCATCATCATCTATACAAGAAGGAAATATTGTTTAAGAAAAATTACTTTGACACTGGCTAAATGTGCTAATCGCACGAAGCCATCAATTAAAGGAAAAAAAAAACGGGTTGAAATTTGTCAAAAATTTTGAAATCAGGTTAATCAAGTGTTCGCTAAAGTATGGGAAGTCCAAAAATTTTTGCCATGTTACTATGAGAAATTTGTTTACTTACCGATTCTGAGTCGCTCCAGGAAATTTGCGGACTGGTGAAAAAAATTATCCTGTATAACTATCTGCATTAAGTTACGGCGATCGCATTCGCAATTTTCAATTGGAGTTGTGTGAAATATTGACTTTGTATATAATAGGTCCTTACCTATGAAATTGGAGTTTTTTTCTCACTTATTAATAGGTGTATGACTTCTAAAAGTCAATACCGGTTGTTAATATTATTATAAACCTTTAATAAGGACTATGTTACTTAGGCTTCAGTAATAACAATGATTATTAATTTTGTGTCTTTATCGCCCAATATTTTTTTTAAATTGACTAATTTTTTAGTTTGCAGAATAAATTGTCCTTTTGTTTTCATTGTGGCTTTGAAGGGACTTGACTTTTTCTTTTTAATGTCTGCTAAATTTAGCTAGTGAAACAAACACACTACTCTACAATTTTTATAGTGTTAACTTAAATAGATGCTAAGAAAATTAAAAAAACGTTAGTATGAAAAATAAAATTTTATAAAAAATCTTCAAACAAAACTCCAATTATTAGGTAAGGACCTAATATTTTGACAATAAACGAATCTCTTTTGTACAGGGACTTTGTAGAGTAGACATTCCTATTAAATTATTTTATGCGTTTATTATTATTATTTATGTTCTTGGAGAAGCTTATGTCCAACAGTGGACTAATAAGGGCTGATAATGATGAATATATGAGATTCATTTAAAATCAACCTCAAAAATATAAATATACTTAATATGGAATTGAATGTGTGTTCTAGAGTAATAATTTTAAACAGATAGGTATATAAAAATAAAGCATTATACTTTTTTAATTCCAAAATAACTAATTGTAATTTTTTTTTCGTAAGTTTTTTTAACTTAATTTAAATGTCCCAAAATGGTCGTCTATCTAAATAAATAAATAAGTAAAAAAACTGTTAATAATGTATATACAAAACTCTGTAGATTTGTGTACAAATGAAATAAAAATCAATAAAATTTCGTATTTAAATTGTTTTATTTTCAATATTTACATACATACAATATAATTATTAACAATATAATTGATAAATTAAGCTTATTAATTAAAGAAGAAAGAATTGTGTGAAGCTTGTTAAACTACACTGTCATGTTTACATTTTATTTATTAAGGGCACTTTTACCCTAGCACAATGCAAACCTCTTTGCTTTACACCACAAAACAAACGAGACTGCATAAGATCCGCTTAGTACATACCGCACGCATAGACACGGGCACGAATCTCAGCACAGTTCAAACCAGTCAGAGTACAGTCGACGCGTGATTCCGTGACCGTGAAAGGTTGTCTATGTGTGCTTTTTATATATTAGAAGGAGGCAAACGAGCAGGCGAGTCACCTGATGGGAAGCAATCACCGCCGCCCATGGACACCCGCAAAACCAGAGGAATCACAGACGCGTTGCGGACACTTGCTGAGTTTGTTGCCGGTTCCTCTCAGTACAAGATCTCCCGCCCAGAGTAGATAGACTTACGAACCGATGGCATAATGACGTTCATAAGAGCTACTTGTAACCTAAACTAAAAAACAATTTTGAATTTCTTGAATTTTGGCCTTTAAGGAAGGCCAAAATAGGCCTTATAGGCTCGTTTCTTGATGATCCCTAAGTCGTAATGGTCCGGAAATACCGCCGCTGTAGTGTATGTACACCGTATTAACATACACGCATCATACTCATTATAACGTAAGTTATAAGAGACAGATCAATATAGACCTTCAAGTGCAGCCTTATTTCGTTGCGCCGAACCACCACCTTTGCACCGCTGAGAGCTGGTTCCACAGCACGTTGGTGGTAAAAAATTACGTGAGAAACGCACAGTAGTAGACTGCCATCCATCAAGATGGTGTGGATGGAAAGACTTTGCTTTAATTGAGTTTGTATTGAAGCGAGCTACCTTGCTTGTTTTGCGTTTACATAACATAGCATTTATAGCCTAATTAAAGACTTCTTGGGGAAAGCAAAGAGTGAGATCGCAGTTTTATTAATTTTCAAAAAATTCGTGGGGGGGTGTCAGTATAAACTTTAAAGTGTGTGTAGCGGGGTGTTAGTAGGTATCTTATTATAGCAAATGGGTCTCGATTCTGCATATTAAATTGTCCAGTGTCATAGTGACGTAATTTTGTCATTAGAATTACGAAAACAATACTTTTAATACCAAAGATAAACATTTGTTAAAAACCTAGCAATTTTTTTTTAACGATTTAGTTATAAAAACCAACCGTTTAAAACAAATATGTGCAGTAACAGCAGGATCGAACTCCAGTTTGTAACAACAATCTAAAATACATGACAGAATGATGCCAAAATATTTTTTAAGAACTATTTCACATTTCGCTAACTCATTCTTAAGCTCTAATTGTTATAAACTAATGACCCAATGAAACTTTGTATGTTTAACGGAAATACACAGATCTTAACAGTCAGTAGATTAGAAACTTTCATAATGGTCTTTGAAGTGCACACATCTATATTAATATTATAAAGCTGAAGAGTTTGTTTGTTTGAACGCGCTAATCTCAGGAACTACTGGTTCGAATTGAAAAATTCTTTTTGTGTTGGATAGTCCATTTATCGAGGAAGGCTTTAGGCTATATAAGGTGACTGAAAACGAACGCAAAAAACGACAAGGGTTGGTCAGGTTAAGCTTTTTAAACATAAAAGTGGCAAAAAAAAGTGTTGTTATTTTCAATTTTATTTTAATATATACATAACGCATTGAGTTTTTAATTAAGTTATTCGTTAGGTATCAAATGTATTTTAAAGCGACATAAAAATAATAGAAAACTAATAACATTTGATACCTAACGGATAACTTAATTAAAATTTACTAAATGCGTTATAAATTTAATAAATTTAAATTGAAAAAAAAACCACATTTTTTTTTGTCTCAAAAAGCTTTCAAAAAGCTTGACTAGACCCACCCTTGTCGTTTTTTGCATTTGTTTTCAGTCACCTTATATAACATCACGCTGCGACCAATAGGAGCGAAGCATCAGTAAAAAATGTTGCAAATACGGGAACAACTAAAAAATTAAAAATGCTGCCGAAAGTCACTATTCCACGCGGACGAAGTCGCGAGCACAGCTAGTTTCAGATAAGGCAGCAAGATATAAGATAGCCAGTGCCTCAGTAGTTGAGGATTTCGGATGAAGTGCGCTTCCACCATTGGCCTTATTATCATTTAGCATCATATGATGTGACGGTACTGTGCTTACCCGTAAGATATTAAATCACGCGTTTATTTTACACATTACTTTTAATTAATGTTAATCCTGACGTATCGAACCCTTTGCAGGGTCCGTGGTCACAGGGAGACTGAGGTGTTGGTCGTCTCATAATTAGTTAGTAGCTTGTATACCTTCATTTAAAGTTAATCAGGTGCGTTCCGTTTTACGCAGAAAGAGCTTACAGTATCTTTTGGTTAATTGCGAGACGACCAACACCTGTCTCCCTGTGACCACGGACCCTGCAAAGGGTTCGAAACGTTAATTAAAAGTAATATGTAAAATAAACGCGAGTAGATCCGTAAAAGTTTTTTAAAATTTAAATGTGTAGTGTCCGCGTAAACTTTAGAAAACAATATGTTAAATCATAATAAAAAACGTGTTTTGATTTTTGTATTAACCTTTAGCATAGAAAATTTCACCAGATCGTCTGTCGCGGGAAGCCGCTGGATGCGAGCAGCACAAAACCGGTCGTTGTGGAGATCCTTGGGGGACGCCTTTGTTTAGCAGTAAGAAAGCGTCTTTGGCTAAGATGATGATAGGTAGAAAGTTTCATTTAAATTGGCTTATTGGCATGAAAGAATTAGCACTTTAACCTTTTTACCGCCAACAACTTCTATAGAAGTTCGAGATTTTCGCGCGTCCACGCCAGCACTTCTATAGAAGTTTTTCTTTGTACCTACTTTATTAAAATACATTTATACGTTGGCGTACAGCGGGACATCGCGTGCAGGATAGTTGGGCGGTGAAAATGTTAGAGTTTGTATTGGATTTTACATATAAAATGACTCTTAATGTGTATGGCTCGTTTGCTGTTTCATAAAACCCTTTGTACACAGTATAAATGCGTCGCCGTGTCCTGTACGCCAAGCATTCAATTCAGAGTAATAGCTTGCAAAAGGAATAGGGATTCCAACATTTCCAAAGATCTTTATTTCGTGTTTTTGTAAACTATGACGACGCTTTAAAGAAAATATTGACTAAGCGCCATTAAGAAGTTATATGGTTTTATTTAAGAAAATTGGAACTACAAAAACACAAATGTTGAAAAAGTTTCCACGAGCAAGATTTGAACCTGCACTATTCTGACATACCGGGTCAGGTGCTCTCCCAATTGAGCTATCGTGGTTCTAACCAGCCCGCCGAAATTATTCAACACTATTTACTTTTTTACTTCGAAAGCCAAAGGCGCCCATTCAATGTCAACAACTACCGTCATTAACATCCGATCATAATATTTTTACAAATACTAAAGATCAGTTAAGCAGAGTTACGGACAATGTCAAAACACTAAGAACCTGCCCTAAAACTAGACACTGGCTAAATCGTAGCGAGAGCCATTTTTCAAGAAATTGAATTGAATTATTATTTTATTAAATGCTAGAATAAGTAAAACGATAAAAAAACATTTAGCCAATTATATGAAACGGCCTAATATACTTTCCTGGCAGGAAATTCTGCATATTGCATTCTCCCGATTTTTATTCATTTTGGTCCAGCTGCATTTAGTGAAGACTTTCTATGGAAATTTAGACCGTCTCTCCTTCACACATCTATTTTTTTATTATCGGTATGACGTTACCGCCATCCTTGCTTTCGTACTATAGAATCTGTTATACATTTATACGTTGGCGTACAGCGGGACATCGCGTGCAGGATAGATGGGCGGTGGAAAGGTTAAGAAGCGAGCTATTTATAAAATGTTTTTGTTTTGTTTATACAGGGTGTCCCAAAAATGGCACGCCAGGCTGACACTGGAGATAGCTTAGCTATAAACCTATCAGATAAAAAAAGTAAACAAAAAATAATTATAATAAAAAAAAAAATAAAAAAAACAAACTAAAAGTGGAGTTTTTAGAAAAGAAAAAGTGGCATTTTCTCCAAAACTAAGAGAATTTTACTAGAGTCATGTTATTTTTATCTGATAGGTTTACAGCTAAGCTATCTCCAGTGTCAGCCTGGCGTGCCATTTTTGGGACACCCTGTATATATATATATTTTTTGTAAAATCGGACTTTAAACTCGTCATCATTTAGAGCCATCTTTATACTGAAGTTTGGAGGTCAGTATACAACATTTTCTGCGATCCCATATAGCTAAAAACTAACTAACCAACTTTAAACTACTCTCTCGAAAGTAAGCTTTATATCGCTTAGTCAATCATTGCCGTCGTTGGCGTACAGGGCACGCTATCTTGTCGATTATAGCCAACTTACGACCGATGGCGATCAAAAGGCTAACAATCAAAGCTGTAGTGAAGTCCCGTCCCTCCTCACTACTCCCCGCCACTCCCCGCTACGCTCTTCTCAACGGCACTATAAACAACAAGGCGTCCTAAACTTTGCCTTAAGACGCCCGCCGCAACTGTTAAGTACCTACTACTCCCACTACGCCCTCCCCAGCGGCACGAGTTCCCCACTTCGCCCCAAGACGCCCGCCGCAGCCGGTACACTGTTATCCAGCTCACCAGCTCCCCGCCCACCGGCAGTCCCCACGACTCCCCGCTACGCCCTCCCCAACGGCACTATGAAGGAGAGTGAGTCCCCGATATCGCCCCAAGACGCTCGCCGCAGCTGGAACACAGTTATCCAGCTCACTATCGCCACCGCCCACGCCAGCGCGCCGGAACCGCTCAGCAATACAACTGGGGACAAAGAGAAGGTTTAAGTAAATTAAAAAGTAAAGATATAGGGTAGCGGTTAGACACTTTTTGCCTTACAAATAAACAGAATAAGCTTCGAAAAGTGGTCTGGATTCAAATGTTGCTAAACACTAAAACCAGTTGGTGACCCCTACTTTTAATTTTAACCGCCTCTGTGGTCTAGTCGTTAAGACCACTGGTAAAAACCCAGAGGTCCCGGATTCGATTCCCAGCGGGGGGTACATGTTTGTGTACTCGGTTTGGTTGGTGGTAAAGCTTGTTGGCCCACCTGGCTCGCTGCGACCATCTTATCTAAATATGTCGCCATAACTTCAATGTTTGTAGCATTGTTGTGTTCCGGCAGCTAGAGATAAGATAGCCAGTGCCTCACTAGTTGAGGATCCCGAGTGAAGTGTGCTTCCATCATTGGCCTTATCATCACTTAACATCAGGTGAGATCAAGGCACTGTGCTTGCCCGTTAATAAAAAAAAAAGAGCGAGCCTTACAGTAGTAGTTATATGATGTGTCACCTCACCTTAGTAATAAGCAATTTTAACATTATATTCTGAAAAAAATGGGTCAGGTATTACATCAGCCGAGCATTGGGCCAGTTATCCAAAAGTCGTGGGTTCCATTCCCACTCGAGCTACCTGAGGCTTATTGATTTTATTCTAGTAAAATCTTATCTTGTAACTATTTAGAGCATTGAGAATGTAAAATTCAAAATAAAATAAATAATAGAATAAATAAATCACTTACATTTCTTTATTTGCTTCTGCTCATCATATGATGGCTTTAAAAATGCTTCTTTGAAGAACCACACAGTGTTTACCGCCCACACAAATGGGAGAAATATACAGCCAACTACAAGTAAATAAAAAATATATTATCACAATATACTTACTCTGTGACCCCTCACATACTCTGTGGTTACTCACATAATAATAAAATTAGAATGAAAAATATATGCAGATATATCATTAAATACATTTTCATTTCAGTGTGTAGTTTGCCCAAACATAAACATGTTAAAACTCACATACTATGTGATTACTCACATAATAATAAAATTAAAATAAAAAAGAAAAATTAATAATATGCAGATAGATTATTAAAAGATTTTCATTTCAATGTGTAGTTTGCCCATACTTAAGAAAACATGACAACATGCAGTGAGCAGAGTAAAAATAAAATTTTCAAACTATAGCTTATTCCTATTTACAAAATCGTTGTTGAAACTTCAATACTGCTAATAAAACAATGCAGAACTATAAAAATAACCATTAGCATCGTTCCGTGTGTACCTAAATCTTTAAATATATTTATAGTTTAATCAGACAAAGACGTAGTAATAAAGAATATAACAGGTATTTTCGCTCTCTTGTAAAATTGGTCACTACTAAGTTCCGCAGTATTAACCACTGTTGGTTCCGCGATATTGCAGTATCAATGACGATATTATTATGTACTCTTCAAGCAGGACTTTAATCATAGTTCTTTAAGTCATAGTCCATAGCGTGGTCCACTAATCCAACATTACATACTAACTAACGCCAATGGATCATGGTTGTCCGATAAATGTTTTTATTAATTTTTATCAAATTAGGACTAAAAAGGAACAGGCAGAAACATTATACATTTTCGTAAATCATGATAGTTTGTTTTGGTAAGCGAAGCGTCATCAAATATTATTACCTTTGAAGTACCATTTACATAGTTGTAGCTTCTCATCGTTGGTTAGTTTCTCGAGATCCATTTCTATTTTCTGATATAAATACGAAGTATTTAAAGAGTTTGAAAATAAATGAAATCTGTTCCTTTCTTGGTGACTAATAATCACTAATAATATTTTACAACCTAGTTTGTGAAGGTACTTTAAATATTTTTTGATATTGACATTTGTTGACAATGACAGGCAGCTGATTCTTCTTCTTTCGCGATGGTAGGCAAAGGTACTAGCCCATACAGCTTGGTAATTATTCTCATGAGATGATGAGGATCGATTAAGAATATTATGATGAATGATCTAATTGATATTCCCAAATTCCCCCTGCGTTTCAATGAAGATGTGGAACTTTATTAAAAACTTCTTCTGAGAATTAGAAATGAGACCTTGGACTTGGACGGCTTACCTTCATTTGATTTACTAAAACAGACAACCTATAACTAAACACAAAATAACCTTTACTTTAAGCGTATTGTATTTATATCCTTTAGAACAATCATAATAAATTTAATAACATTCCTCTATTATTTATTAAATATTGAATTAATTAAACTCATGCATGCATGTAGCATGCACTTCATGCAATTTTAAACACTCCGTTTAACGCAATCTCATTATTTTATATAGTGCTTAGGCTTAACATAAAAATATTCGGCAATAAAAAACATTTTATTATTTTGAATCAAATACTGATTATTAAACATTATTATTTAATTGAATTAAAACGATGAATTTGTTTAAATACTTTATTTTATTTATATGAATAATGCGTGATTTGGATAATCTCGTAGCCGAAACAAAAATGGCGTATTGTTTTAATGTCATGTCAATAGAATAGTAAAAATGGTACAGTAAATAAATATGTTTTCTTCAATGATGTTCTTGTTAATTAGTGTTATTTTGTTCCTTTTCACACCTGAAACATGTAAGTATTGTCAAATTTCTAAATTCATTAACAAGACTAGTCTATCCGTAACATGGGTCCCGTTTAGTGTTTGTATGCTTTTTTACGATTTTGCGCCTCTAAATAGGCTTTGTGGTAGCTTAAAAAACCTCTCATTTGTTTAAGTATCCTAGGCAACTCAAGGTCAATAGTGTTCATCTCAAAATTTATGAGAAATCACACTTTTAAAATATTTCTCATGACATTATTGATACCATCATTTTTATACCGTTGCGCGTTGTTTCTATGGCCAAAAATAGCGGATGTTTTTGGCAAATGCCCTTTCACTTTTGCACATCTAAATACTTTACTACTTAGAAAGCGGGCTAGCGTGTGGACCACATACTTGCTTCAATGGTTATGTTTGAATCTCCCAAATTGATAAAACTTAAGTTGCTCAAACAATTTTTGAGACAAATTTTCAAATTTTCTGTGGCACAAATACCAAAAATAGTATTTAATTATAATAGAAATGGAATCGAATCTTAGGACCAACAATTGATAAGTTTTTGCAATGCTAAAAAAACAAATTCGCTTGATTAAGTAAATGTTTAAGGTCAATATTGTTAGATCTTTTATTTTGATTTCTATATTAAATTATGTAATGTTGTAATAGCCAGTAATAATTCTATTATTATTAAGTATATTCGGAATAGCTGCATCTCTTCTAGTGGTATGATTAGAAATGTTGCAATATTAATTCTAATCATATTACAAATGAAGCACAATTGACCAAGGAGTTTGAAACCAATAGTGTTTTTTTAAAGGCAAAAGCCCTTTTTTAAAATTAAAATAATGAATAATTTTTAAAAAGTGCTTTGATAATGTGATTGGTTAAAACATAGAGAGAGGATGGTATGGTGGTCTCTCTAACTTTGAATGGAAATATAGAGGTTTATAAAAATATAGAGGTTTATAAAAATATAGAGGTTTATAAACAAACTACAAATTGTTTTTAGTGTTCAATACAACATTATAATAGTTTTAAATTATGTATGTCTGTTAATACTGAGTAAAATCTTGTATCTCTTGCATATAAGGTTTTTTAAAACTTATGAAGCTGTAGAGTAAAATAATTATATTATTAATTGAAGCTACAACAAACTATTACCAAAAGTAGTTTACTAGATAGACCTGCTTTCTTAGAGGATGTCCTCCCTTAATCAGGTTAATAATAAATAAGGTATTTGAAAATTGATACATCTTTTATTATTGAGTCCACAATACCTCTGCTCAGTTAAGGCAAGTTGTAAACATAGCTAGATTTATAAATCATTGTTTTCTAAATTTAAACTGAACACAACTCATTGAAATTTATTTATGTACCTAAATTTTATGCGAATAATTACTTGCATAAAATGTATTGTATTAGTGACCACCCTGTAATAAATTCAAAATATCAGGATTAAAAAAGTATTACAATTGAATGTGTGTTATTCCATAAAGTGTTTATTTTAATATTTATAATTTGTTATTGTTACTTATATGGATACTGATTCATCACCATTGGATCTCATCACAATCACATCTCAAGCCATTCGACGGGCCATAACAAAGAAATCATATTTATGAATATGTCAATGACAAATAAATTCAATGACTCGCAATCTACATAATACTAGGCATGTTTAATCATAATATGTAATCTGACTCTTTGAATTAATTATATGCTGTTTATGAATCGGAATTTATTAATTTTATTTCAAAATGTTTTTACTGACTCCATGGTGTGGAAGATAGACCAGTGTTCTTAGATCCAGCAGACCCTGGTTCGATTCCCAGCGGATGTAGATATCAGTTGGTATTTGGTTGGTATTGAGAGAAAGAAAGAAAAAAATTTATTGTAATGTTAACAATGTAACTGCTTGTCGTTGTACCACCCAATGTGTCTGATACTGTATCAACCTTTATGTGTTTATGTCACAATTACAAGTTTTAAATAAATAAATAAATAGTATTTCATTGCTACGTTTATTTGGAATTTCATATAGATACGGTAAGGAGCTCAATGGCGCAGTTAACGCGCCCTGTGAGTTCTGAGGTTAAGCAACTTTTGCAAAGGCCGGTCACGTATCGACTTCCCCCGGTATCGACTCCCTGCGTATCGACTTCCCACCGTATCGACTTCCTACCGTATCGACTTCCCTCGGTATCGACTCCCTGCGTATCGACTTCCCACCGTATCGACTTCCTACCATATCGACTTCCCCCGGTATCGACTCCCGCCGTATCGCCTTCCCTCTGTTTCGACCGTGAATTGGCTTTAGAGACAGTTATATTTCTGTCATATTGATATATATTTATAAAATATAGTAAAAAAAATTAAATGTCTACCCGACCCAGCCAGGAATCGAATCTGGGTCTTCCGCTATCCGGGCGGCTGCACTGACCTATATGCTTCCGGGAAGGCTGACGTAAGCACTTAATTTTTTTTTAATCTGCCTAGGTGCAGCAAATTAGCACTTATAAATTAAATTAAATTTACTATAGCTTTGTGTTATTGTTTGTGGTATTTCATCTGTAAAGATGAATCTGCATAGCCAATCGCTTGCAATAACCCAACGGTTATTACGATAGTGCCATCTATCCAACGTTAGATAGCACTATCACCGCTAAAAAGCAGTCAAAATCAAAGAAGTAAAAAAAATCAGTGCTTACGTCCGTCAGCCTTCCCGGTAGCATAATGGTCAGTGCAGCCGCCCAGATTGCGGAAGACCCAGGTTCGATTTCTGGCTGGGTCGGGTAGGCATTTAATTTTTTCACTATCTTTATCTTTACATATATTTTATATAAATCTTCAGTGCGTGTGTATGTCACTGAACTCCTTCTAAACGAGAATCAAAGCAAGCAATCTCGCGAGATTTTGGACCCAGCCGAGATCTCGCGAGACCAGAAAGTTAGTCTCGCGAGATATCGTAATCTGCGAGATCTCGGCTGAGAGAGATTGGGTAATTTCACTGAAAATTTATGTAAGTAATTTTTTTTCTGCTGTTTTGATGGGACTTTAGTAGATTTCGACTATGTCAGCTCCATAGTTACATCTTTATTAGATTAGGTACATCAAAAATGAGTTCCATAGTTTGTTCTTCAGGGCATCAGTTATTCCTAAGAGCAACTGAGAGCCTGAAAAGCCTAACCACTTCTCTGAATTGCTCTGAGTTTGGAGCTGTTAATGCCTCATACATTTTTAAAAAGCAAGTTTAATCGATATGTCCTCAATGTTCTTAGTAATTCCACGTGCTCTATGCTGCCGCTCAATCTCGTAATCTCGCGAGATCTCGTACGAAATTTGTACGAGATTCAATCTCGCAAAATACGGACGAGATCTCGCGAGATCAATTGCATGAGAACGAGATTGCATTCCCTAAGCTAGACCGATTTGTATGAAATTTTCTGTGTGTGTTCAAGTGGATTCGAGAATGGTTTAGATTTATAATTGGACCCGGTAGGTGTCGCTGCTATAGGGGTCCATCATGGGATAAAGGGTGTTCTTAAGCGAACTTTAGCTTATGATTTGTTTGTTTTGTTGTCATGGATACTCAAAGCGGTACGAAGTCTCTCGGTCAGCTAGTATTTTATAAATATTTATATCAGCTGTGCAGCAAATTAACACTTAAAAATAAAAATGAAATATTGATATATTGCAGGTATATCGGAGGTGCTGGCGCCCTCCTCCCTGTACCTGTACAGCCCTGGCGCGCTGGACTACTCCGACGTGATCGTGAAGCGGGTGGGCGACAACCTGACGCTGGCGTGCGAGCTGCGCGGCGACGCGCCCGCGCTCTACGTGTGGAACTTCGTGCCTGCCAACGGTAGCTACGCGGACAGGTGAGCTTATAACTAAATCAATACGTGAAGCAAAAACTTTGTACCCCTTTTTTACGAAAATTGCGCGGACGGAGGAGTATGAAATTTCGCATACTTATAGTTTATATAGAGAAGGTTATCCGAATGTTAATATATTTTTAACGTTTTGCATAAAAATACATTAAATCAATAAAACAAACATTACATACACTACCATGTATTTGACACACACGCAAACACACGTTTAAATACTCTTTTCAAAAATTTCAAAAATGGAAGAGTAGCGGCCGAAATCTGTCAATGCCACTCCAAACTCACATTCTATCTTTTTAAATTTGTCATTGCTTAGGATACAATCCGTGCAGCCTTAATAAAATTACGGTCGAATTTCGACCACTAGTAACTAAATAAAAGAGTAAAGTAAATAGCCTATACACTGTCCCACTGCTGGGCAAATTATTGAAATCAAGTCATCACTACAATTGATGGTACGCTTAAGGCGACACACTGAAAAAATGCACCAACTTTCGTCGAATAGTTTAAGACTATAAAATATGACTTGCGAATCCGAAATGTTGATATAGGTAAATCCATGTGTTTACCTTGAATTTGCTAGTTCAAATATGCGATTGTATAATTTTGACTCGATCATAATTATTTTCGAAAACACCACTTAAAAAATCACTATTGTTGAAATTACAACAAAACAACAAAATTACTTAATGTATATGCTTGGAAACCACTCAAATATAATAATTAATAATAAATTAAGTTGCTGCATATTTTCATAACTAAAACCAATATTTTTTTTAAATATTTTTTAGGTTAACTGTTAATTTGCGGTCTATATTGTCGCAGGCGCTACGTATTATCGACCTTATGCCAGCGTCAGTAAGAATCAGCCTTTTTGAATGTTCACAAATCGCGGTGTTAATCACCATGCTTGCCAAATGCGGTTTGGTGATCACAAACCCAATTCCCCATCCATCCGTTATCTGTCCATTGCCCAGTCTATAAAGCCAGCCTTATCCCCATCCATCCGTTATCTGTCCATTGCCCAGTTTATAAAGCCAGCCTTCTCCCCATCCATCCGTTATATGTCCATTGCTCAGTCTATAAAGCCAGCCTTCTCCCCGTCCATCCGTTATCTGTCCGTTAACTAGTCTATCGAGCCAGCCTTCTTCCCAGCCGTCGGTTATGTCCATTGCCCAGTCTATAAAGCCAGCCTTCTTCCTAGCCGTCCGTTCACCGTGGAGAGCAACGGCTCGGCGGGCAGCTGGCTGCTCCGCTGGAACCTGAGCGAGGCGGACGGCGGCCGGTACGTATGCTCCGCGCCGCCGCACAGCGTCGCAAAGCAACTGCTGGTGCAGCCGCACGGTGAGTTACCGACCCACTGATACATTAACAGTGCCAAAGTCAAAGTCGAGCCTTCGACCGAGAAGAGCTGGCAATAAACTCAGAAGGCTTATTTCTTTTTTTCCATCTTTCAAAATCAAAATCCGAATTGGTGGTGTAGTTTATTTAGTCTAATTTTTTTTTATTTTTTTATTATTATTTGGATTTTATAGTTTTGACGTCAATAAGTTAAGACGCCTGTTATGTTATGTTGAATAAATTATTTGACTTTGACTCTTCCCTATCTACTGACTCTGATTTGGTATTCGACTTTAGGGTTGACGATGACGACCCAAGCAGTGGTAAGTGTGAGTTGGGTTCTAGTTATTTTTAGATTGTTTTTGATTACCACTGGGCTTATCAGCTTATTTGAGGGCGGCGAGAAACTTAAAGGGTTCCTCAAGTCGTGTAAAATGAAGCACCGTCAGAGGCTTCGGCGGCCTACTAGATTCTCCGAGGGGTTCGGATCGGATCGGTGTGTTTTGGTGCGACGAGAAGTGAGCGAGCTCACAGCTCTGGTAATCTATTCGGTTATTAGGTAGTGGACTGTACGTCGGTGGTGGAGCTCGTCGGTCCGCCTGGCTAGCTGCCACCGTCTTATGTAAATATGTCGCCTTAACATCAATATTCGTAATTTAGTAGCTGCATATTTTGATAACTAAAACCCATTTGCGGTCTCATTGTCGCAGGCATTACGTATTTTGGACCTTATGACAGCGCGAGTAAGGATCAGCCTTTTTGAATGTACACAAATGGAGGTGTCGTGTCCCCCTCAGGCGGGCGCCAGTGTGCGACGGGCGCGCTGTGGTGCGGCAAGCGCTGCGTGCTGCCCTCCAACGTGTGCGACGGCCGCGCCGACTGCATCCGCGCCGAGGACGAGGCACCCGCGCTCTGCGGCGAGAGACCCTGCGCGCGTGAGTCTACCGCCCGCGTCACACGCTACACTCGTCACACACTGACACTACACACGTCACACGTCACACACTATACACGCGCCGAGGACGAGGCACCCGCGCTCTGCGGCGAGAGACCCTGCGCGCGTGAGTCTACCGCCCGCGTCACACGCTACACTCGTCACACACTGACACTACACACGTCACACGTCACACACTATACACGCGCCGAGGACGAGGCACCCGCGCTCTGCGGCGAGAGACCCTGCGCGCGTGAGTCTACCGCCCGCGTCACACGCTACACTCGTCACACACTGACACTACACACGTCACACGTCACACACTATACACGCGCCGAGGACGAGGCACCCGCGCTCTGCGGCGAGAGACCCTGCGCGCGTGAGTCTACCGCCCGCGTCACACGCTACACTCGTCACACACTGACACTACACACGTCACACGTCACACACTATACACGCGCCGAGGACGAGGCACCCGCGCTCTGCGGCGAGAGACCCTGCGCGCGTGAGTCTACCGCCCGCGTCACACGCTACACTCGTCACACACTGACACTACACACGTCACACGTCACACACTATACACGCGCCGAGGACGAGGCACCCGCGCTCTGCGGCGAGAGACCCTGCGCGCGTGAGTCTACCGCCCGCGTCACACGCTACACTCGTCACACACTGACACTACACACGTCACACGTCACACACTATACACGCGCCGAGGACGAGGCACCCGCGCTCTGCGGCGAGAGACCCTGCGCGCGTGAGTCTACCGCCCGCGTCACACGCTACACTCGTCACACACTGACACTACACACGTCACACGTCACACACTATACACGCGCCGAGGACGAGGCACCCGCGCTCTGCGGCGAGAGACCCTGCGCGCGTGAGTCTACCGCCCGCGTCACACGCTACACTCGTCACACACTGACACTACACACGTCACACGTCACACACTATACACGCGCCGAGGACGAGGCACCCGCGCTCTGCGGCGAGAGACCCTGCGCGCGTGAGTCTACCGCCCGCGTCACACGCTACACTCGTCACACACTGACACTACACACGTCACACGTCACACACTATACACGCGCCGAGGACGAGGCACCCGCGCTCTGCGGCGAGAGACCCTGCGCGCGTGAGTCTACCGCCCGCGTCACACGCTACACTCGTCACACACTGACACTACACACGTCACACGTCACACACTATACACGCGCCGAGGACGAGGCACCCGCGCTCTGCGGCGAGAGACCCTGCGCGCGTGAGTCTACCGCCCGCGTCACACGCTACACTCGTCACACACTGACACTACACACGTCACACGTCACACACTATACACGCGCCGAGGACGAGGCACCCGCGCTCTGCGGCGAGAGACCCTGCGCGCGTGAGTCTACCGCCCGCGTCACACGCTACACTCGTCACACACTGACACTACACACGTCACACGTCACACACTATACACGCGCCGAGGACGAGGCACCCGCGCTCTGCGGCGAGAGACCCTGCGCGCGTGAGTCTACCGCCCGCGTCACACGCTACACTCGTCACACACTGACACTACACACGTCACACGTCACACACTATACACGCGCCGAGGACGAGGCACCCGCGCTCTGCGGCGAGAGACCCTGCGCGCGTGAGTCTACCGCCCGCGTCACACGCTACACTCGTCACACACTGACACTACACACGTCACACGTCACACACTATACACGCGCCGAGGACGAGGCACCCGCGCTCTGCGGCGAGAGACCCTGCGCGCGTGAGTCTACCGCCCGCGTCACACGCTACACTCGTCACACACTGACACTACACACGTCACACGTCACACACTATACACGCGCCGAGGACGAGGCACCCGCGCTCTGCGGCGAGAGACCCTGCGCGCGTGAGTCTACCGCCCGCGTCACACGCTACACACTTTACACCCGACATGCTTTACTGTGTTCCTGCCGGCAGGCGCGGACCGCCTGAACTGTTCGTCGGGTCGCTGCATCCCCGAGGCGTTGTGCTGCGCCTTGCCGCACGCGCTGTGCACGCAGCACGCCTGCTGCGACGAACATCCACGGCACGCGCTCAACGGTACGACTTAACACACAAGTACAGGGAACTTATTACTTCATTCAAAACGTGACGAGAATGTCTCTAAAAGGTGACGACAATTTAAATTTAAAAAGAAAGTGACGAGATATGACTTGAATTGGTCTGAATGTAAATTAATGTGATTTGAATGTAACTGGAAAGTTAAGAAAATGAGTCGAGAATGTGAAAAGAATGACACGAGATCTGATAAGAATGTAATTTGAATGTGTCTGGAATGCTACTAAAATGTGACAGGGTTGTGGCGAAAATGTAATGAAAATGTGACTACAATGTGACTGGGACGTGATTTGAATGTGTCTGAAATGTTACTTTTGAAACATTTTTACCACACATTTACCAAAAATATGATAGAATCATTTCAGTTACATTAAAAAAAATGTGATAAGATAAAACTGACAAAAATGTGTCGAGAATGTGACTGACATTATACTAAAATGTAACTAAAATATGTTGGATGTGACATGAATGTAACTAGAATGTTACTTAAATGTGTCAAGAATGAAATGATAACGTGACAAGAATGACGAGGTTGGATAACAATAAAGAATGTGACGAGAATGTGAATGGAACGTGATTTGAATGTGACATGCATGTGGCTGGAATATGCATGTGATTAATTTTTGGTCACCCATTCAATGACCGGCCTTTGTGGAATTGCTTAAGAGCGTTTACGCCGCACACTAGCGCCACTAATAAAAAAAACATATCTAGTAATTAGAGATAGAAAATCAAATTATGCTCAACAAACTATTTGAATGAAGTAATTTAACATTTTTACGTCACCTAATGAACACCTCACATGTTATGGTTTAGTTAAATAAGACGTTACGGCCACTTTTAACTATAACGCCATATTTAACTAAACTATAACATGTCAGGTGTTCATTAGGTGACGTAAAAATGCTAAATTACTTCATTCAGATAGTTTGTTGAGCATAATTTGATTTTCTATCTCTAATTACTAGATATGTTTTTTTTTCATTAGTGGCACTAGTGTGCGGCGTAAACGCTCTTAACCCCAGCACTCGCCACCGGGCGCGTTAACCACTACGCCATCGTGCTCCTGTATGCACTTTCGATTAATTTTAACTGTTATTCCATTGTATTAGGAGTTATAAGTAGAAACATATAAAGGTGGTTCCCTGTTAGGTTACGACAGCATGGAGGTGTTGCCGCCGTACGAGGACCGGCACTCGCCCGACGACTACGGGTTCATCCAGTCCACCATCTACACCGTCACGGGTGAGTGGGGTGAGGGGGGCGGGCCACTGGAACTTCTATTTGATTAAAACCTCGACAGCTTTCAAATTGCTTTTATTAAAAGCTATAATGATTTGCAATACGAACTGTTATTTCATTTTAGACAATTTATTAATAATTAATTAATTAATTAATTTAGGATCTTATGCAAAATCAAGTAGTCAAGGGCTATACTATAGCAAGTGGTCGGATGCTATGTGAAGTCCGTTGCATGACTGCTCTCCTGATGACGTCACAGCCGCTCACCGCGACGTTCCGTTTTACGTGGCGCAGTCTGGGGTTGTGGTAGGGGGACGTTAGAAAAGGACATCTTTGAAGGAAGGGGTTAGAAATGAAACAACTTTTACGGATCTACTCGCGTTTATTTTACACATTACTTATTTAATGTTTCCCTCTCCCTGTGAAAGAAAAAAAAAAACCCTGCAAAGGGTTCGAAATGTCAGGATAAACATTAAATAAGTAATGTGCAAAATATACGCGAGCAAAAGTTGTTTCATTTTAATGTGTAGTGTTCGCGTAAAGGAGATGTTCCAATTTGGGCCGAGTCTATGTATAGTCGACAATGAAATTGCTTTACCACCTTAGAAGTGAATTTTGTTTGCATGTAATAAAACAACAAGTTCTATTTTTGTTTAAAAGACCAAGTGAGGATACGTTGTCATCATTGACAATGAGCCTTAGCGACATTTTATTGTAATGAAAGTTTTTGTCAAAAGTGATAAAGCAATTTCATGGTCGACTATACAGTACTTTAAAAATTGGAAAAAAATACAAGATTTCACAAAAAAAAAAATTCTCTAGTAATTTTTCGGTTCATAAATGTTAAAACATTCAAAAACAGAAATAAAGATTAACCAGTGTTAATAAACGAAAAAAAGAGTATTTTTATTTGCAAAATTCTCGAGAATTTAAAAATCCCTTACGAGTTAACCTTTTAGGATCTAAAGATCGAATTCGATCGCGCTCGCCACTCGACATTAGAACTTAAATATAGTCTATTTAGAGCCTACTTTTGTATTGGAAGTTTAGCCATAAACAGACTAGGATAGGAGAGTTTGAGTTATTGAGACAAAACATGAAAGGAAAAAAAAAATTAACTGTTGATGTTCGTTTATTGTATTTTTTCAATATTAATTTATAATTTTAATTTAATTCTAATTTAATGTTGTTTTTTTTATCGATTTTGTTAATTTAATTTTTTTTTTTATTTGCTATGAATGATGTGCATACCTTTAATTGGCAAATGTACCAGACCTGTACTATTCCACCTACATTTATATTTAATGTAAATAAATAAAAACTCCAAAAAATAAAAATTTTGGTCATTATTGGGCAATCAATTGATTCATTCAACTCATTAATTGTTTATTATGTGCCTTAATAAGAGTCTTGCACCGCACATCATTGTAACCTGCAGTCCGTTGGTCCGCAGCGTGCGCCCTCATCTTTATGATCGCGGTGGTACTACTGGTGTCGGCCATTTGCAAGATGCATATGAAGCGAGCGGCGTTACGCAGCTACACGGCCAACGGGACGAGGCTGCACGCGCATTACGCACAGGTAAATACACATTATACACTATATTCATACTACACTACACTACACTGTAAATAACACCATAATGCCTATTACACTACACTGCTCGCTCACTATACTATGTTTCACACTTTACCACACTACATTACACTGCACTACGTTGTACACTTCCAAACAATGCACTTTTCTATACACTGCGCACTACACGTACATTTCCATACACTGTAAACTACACTGTACGTTTCCAAACACTGTAAACTATACTGCACTTTTCCATACACTGCACACTACACTGTACACTACATTTTACACTTCCATACACTGCAGAAACTACACTGCATATTTATTTTTATTAATTTGTGTTTGGATGTCTTTCAGCAAAATAATTTAATAATAATAATAATAATAACATTTATTTAAGATAACTAGGATCCAAGTGTTAGTAACAATATTCTTATATCTACTGTTAGTAACATTTAAAATTTAGTTTTTTTTAATTTACATAAAATATTAATAAACAATACACTCAAACAAACTGTAGCTCTTCTTGATCGGAAGGATCTCTCTAAATCCGGACGGGTGGTAAATTCATTCGTTTTGGTTTTTAGCTCAGCCTTCAGTGCATTGGATCGGTTATGTGCCTATAAAGGCTTATATTGAATAAATGATTTGACTTTTACTATGTTTTACTCTACACTAATAAGAATACTATGCTAAATGAAGTTGATATAAATTAATGATGTGTTTATATTTTTAAGATATTTGTAGTTTTTATGTAACTGTCCCACTAAAAATATACTTTTATAAATTATTAATATTACTATCAAATATGTACCTACCTGATAAGATGGTTGTTTGAATTGAGGTTTAACTAAGGATTAAGTAACTTTGTGCCTAGGTTATTTCGATGCAGGCTTGCCCAGTGAGGAACCGATAGATATGGACTATTATTAATAAGCGTTATATGCAAATATGTTATTCCATAGTTTTAAATCTAGATTTAAGTCATTCTGTCACTTTGCAGTTAATAAACAATTCCCCATAAACAATTCCCCATACACTATACTACTCACTACACTACACGCTGCACTGCACTAACGCTCACTCGCCTGTCACCATACCGTGAACATTGTTGCCACCTGTATAACATAGGTGTATAACTGTATGCATGTGTATACAGCAGCGGCACCGCTACCCGCCGTGCTACGAGGCGGCAGGCCTGCTGCAGCCGCCCGGGAGTCCGCCGCTGGATTCACAGGTCGGTAACGCATTGCCGTTATAGTGTTAGTATTAACTTTGCCCAGCGGTGGGGTAGTCATAGACTATTTACTCTACTTTACTTTATTTTAATTTCATTTATTTTATTTTTTTTTCATTTTTTTTTAATTAATTTAATTTTCATTTAATATTATCATCTCTAGACAAAAATTGTTTGTTTGACTTTTATCATTGGACGCTGCCCCTGTGTGGTGCCGGGGATAAAGAATTGCACCACCCCATCTCTTCCCGTGGGTGTCGTAAAAGCCGACTAAGGGACCATTCCAGAGGATGGGCAGCAGCATCTCTCTGAGGTTACCTACAACCTACTGCGATCGCCAACCCGCCTGCCAAGCGTGGCGATTACGGCAAAACCCCTCATATCCTTGGGGGAGGCCTTTGTCCAGCAGTGGACGTCTTTTGGCTGAGATGATGATGATGATGATTGGACGCTGGTGCTCAGATTGTTATCAACATTATAGCTAGTATACAATATATAACAAAAACAACAACTATATGTAATCGAGATTCAGTCTATTTGCGTTATTATTTTAAAGTAATAAGTGAATAAAATTTACCCCGATAAAAAAATTGTTAATTGACAAAACTTATATGGCAATACTTTTGTCGGCACTTCGGTAGGTAGGATCTCTTGCGCCGCCGCCATTTATGGAGAGTGGTCACATTTATAAAATTAGCATAATTTTGGGGTAATTTGAGCAATTTCGGTACAAAAACATAACCTAAAAACCGATGAAGTAACTGTTACCGTTTCAGTATTTACATGACAATCTGCATACGTATTATATATATACATAGTATATATACGACGTATTGCATACTGTAACGTGTCGTGCGGACAGTGGTCCGCACGACACGTTACAGTATGCAATGATTATAATAATATGTTTGTAAAAAAGATTATAATCAATCGATGCGACAAGTTGAAATGTTTTATTGATGTTATTTTAGTTGCAAATACTTGTTTGTGAAGTTTTTTTTAGGAAATGAAATGAAATATATTTATTAGAACACAGTATAAACCTATGTACTTAAAACAGACCAAACAAATCATAATTAAAAGTGTGTTCTAAAAGGACTCCACTCAGCATTTAAATAAAGTTATATTAAAGTTATAACTAATTATATAACTTTATTATATGAGTAATTTTTTTATTTTATTAATATTGTATTATGTGTTAATTGGTGTAAATGGCATTACATAGCCGTACTGATTAAATAAAACAATTAAAGAAAATGGAAAACTGACTTATCCAAAGGTCGCGGGTTCGATGCCCACTCAAGCTTTTGGTTCTGGTTGATGTTTTCTTGTAAAATATTTTATCTTGTAACTGTTTATAGCATTGTGATTATAAAGTTAAAAAAAAAACAATTTACTGGTTTTTGAAATTAAATAAATATCGTATTTAAATGGTTGCGCAGGTGGGTGAGGAGGGCGGCGGCAGTCCGCGGCTCACCGCGCTCGCCGCCGTGTTCGGTTCCCGGTACAGCCAGGTAACGACATTACTCCATTTCAAATTGTATTTTATGTACGTAATGATTTAAAGCTATATTAATTATGATTGTTATTTTTTGGTAGGTCCTCAGTTTAGTTGCCCTAAAGACTAGGTATTGTATAATTTTATTTAAATTGTAATGTAATGTTTAATCGGTAATAATTTTTGATATTTTATAATGTTCTCAATCTATTGCCTTGGGCGTGCCTGTTATGATAGATCTGAGTTGTGAAATAAATAAATAAATTTATGTACGCACGCGCAGCCGCATCAACCTACCACAAACTATAAAACTTCCTCATTACATTTTACTTTTTATTTTCAAGTGCTAATTGCTGCACTGAAGCTAAATTAAATATTTATAAAATACAGTAAAAAAATTAAACGCCTACCCGACCCAGCCAGGAATCGAACCTGGGTCCTTCGCAATCCGGGCGGCTGCACTGACCGCTATGCTACCTGAAAGGCTGACGTAAGCGCTGAGCTCACTGTTTTTTTAATTCTTTTGAGTGCTAATAGCGGCATAGTGCGCACTCTATCCAACGGTTAACAAAATTAAAAAGCAGTGACAAAATTCAGCGCTTACGTCACCCTTCCCGGTAGCATAGCGGTCAGTGCAGCCGCCCGGATTGCGGAAGACCCAAGTTCGATTCCTGGCTGGGTCGAATGGGCGTTTAATTTTTTTTACTGTATTTTATAAAAAATTAAATACAAGTAAAGTTATATGACAAATGTAATTAGCCATAGTCCAATCGTTGCGAGTGTAAAATCAACCCTGCAGGTGCCGACGCAGTGCCCCGAGGTGGAGATGTTGCCGGTCCCGTCGGCCGCGGGTTCACCCGCGCGCGTCCCGGCGGGGGAAGGCGACGCTCACGATCGGCAGCGGTGAGAGATCTTAACACTAACACTGTTTGGTAACACCCTGTATAGTCCCGAATATATGGCAAATGGCGTATTGTGTATGCCTCGGAAAATTATGAACATACCTGAAAAGCACCACATGCCCGAGATATTGACGATCTCTGAGGTCCCGGGTTCGACCCCCGGTCGGATCAATTTAGAAATACCTGTTTTTCTATATTGTTTCGGGTCTGGGTGTGTCCTATGTATATTATGTAAGTATTTTAAGTATATTAGTTAGTTTATCCGTTGTCTAGTTAACCATTTATCGAGTTTCCTAAGGAAGCTTTTCTTGGGGCTAGATAATTGGTTTGAGTGTGGGAAACATTTATTTATTTTATTTTATTATCTATATTAAGGTTCTTTGTTACTAATTAAAACTGTAAAGTGACAACCCTAGATACGTTGTTCTTGGTCGTCAACCTCACGGTGCAATAAAAACGGAAGTCAAAACATGGCGAGTTTAACAAAAATATTGTAATAAAATAAAGGAGACGGAATAAAAATCCCCTAAGAAGCAGCTGGCATAATGAGACTTGTAATCGATAAAGCCTTTAAAACGTAATATCCTTACGTTATTATTTAAATTCTAAAGCTAGCCCATATTTTTATATTTAATTTTCAAAAAAATACAAAGTTACTCCTAATTGCGTTAGAGAACGCAGCTATTCTTGGTTTGAAGATGAGAACATACCCGATTTAAAAAAAGTATTTGACTGTCAATTATTGTCATTGTTAAATTGACAATGTCAATGCATGACATAACCATTTGTTAGAGATGAGCCAAATATATCCATATTACTGAGTTGAGTATCGATTCATTACCAACCGATATGCGGTAACATTATATTAATTCGCGTAAAAAATCATGCTCTTAACTTAGTTTTAATAACTCAACAAAATCAATAATATTAAGGCATTGTAACGAAATATCGAATGAAAAACAAAGCTGTTGCAAAATATAAAAAATCGATATAATTGCCCGCGATACATATCGATACTGTATAACAAATCAATACACTGTTACTGATTGATTCTATCTCTTCTCTACGGCTTGTGCTAGTGCTGCCATAAAACTTAAACAACATGATGGCCGTGTATAAAATGAAAAAACATTTAATTTTCAATAATTAATTGTGAAAAATTGGCTAGACTAAGAATTTTTTATTCAACTCAAACGAGTTCTACATATTGCATTCTCCCGATTTTCATTCATTTTGGTCCAGCTGCATTTTAGTGAAGACTTTCTATGGTAATCTAGACCGTCTCCTTTGAGTATTTTTATGGAAAAGTTAATCTTAGTAAATATAATTTTGCATGTTATCTATCACAGTGTTCGCTATACTTGGTTGCATGGCTATGTTACGGGAATATACACCTATTACCAAACAATATAGCAGCAACATATCCTGTATAGCAGGGCTTCTTAAAGTGGGGTCCACGGACCCCTTACGGGTCCGTAGCAATGGTGTCAGGGGTCCTCAATAGATCTCATTATATTATTACTACTTGTAATGAAACTATCAATAATAGTGATTTTTGATGTTTAACATCTTTCCTCTCGCTTTCTTGCAATTTGTGAAAGCGATTCCGTGAAATGGGACGGAAGTGTGTAACAGGAAATCAGGGAGCCTTACAGTAGTCGCATATGATGTGTAACATTTGACTTCTCACCTTAGTAATAAGCAATTTTAACATTATATTCTGAAAAAATGGGTCAGGTATTACATCATTTTATAACTATAAAATAAATGTAGTAAATACTCATTAAAAGACAATTGACATATCAAAATGACCTTTGATAATCAAATGACACAATATGTCACATGTAATAATAATAATATGTCATGTTCATAATATCGATTTTAAATTTACAAAATAAAGCGCGCGCTTGCGCGCTTCCCCGACTTCCTGTTACACACTTGTTACACTGTTACACATACTTCCGTCCCATTTCACGAAATCATTCTCACAAGTTGCTAAAAGGCGAGCGGAAAGATGTTACACATCAAAAATAGCACTAATACTAATCCCGTATGTTCTCGCCGACAGGTTGACCCTCCAGCTGGGTCGTTTCCACCTCAGCATACCCAGCTTCCGCCGCGAGCCTCGCCCGGACACCCCCAACGTCGCCGAAATCAACATCGACGACCTCGACTTCCTGCGGCTGAACACCAACGACACCTACACGCTCAACGGCAGGACCATCCGTTTGTTGAACGGAAACTTCGAGAACATACCGGTGTTAGGTACAAACCCGCCGCCTTACAACGAAGCGATGCGTTATAAGCTATACGGTCCACCGCCAGAGTACTTGAGCAGAGACAGGTTAAATAGGAGCGGCAGTGTCGACGAACAGGCGAGAAGTAATATAGAACTACCCCCGGGTTACGAGGAGTTGGGTGGTAACGTTACCACGGTGATGATGGGAACGTTGGACGAGGCCACCAATGATGTGGCGTGTAATTTTCGGTACGGTTTACCTTCGGGTACCGGTGGTTATGCTATTAATGGCGCGCCTTTAGGTTTTGTTACTATATTGAATGATGGGAACGTTACCCCGGTCGACGGTTACTCCCCGTCGGATAATGGGAACGTCACTTCCAACTATTGTATCGCGTCGACGAATGGTAACGCAATATCTATAATTGGTAACATGTCATCAGCAAATGGTAACGTGTCATCAATAAATGGTAACGTCTCATCAACAAATGGTAACGTCTCATCAACAAACGGTAACGTACCATCAACCAATGGCAACGTACCATCAACAAACGGTAACGTACCATCAACCAATGGCAACGTACCATCAACAAACGGTAATATATCACCAACAATGAGTATAGCATGCGCTATAGACAACAGTTTACCAACCAACGGTAATACAGCTACTGCGTCCACGAGCAAATACGAAACGCAAGACAACGGGAATAACGAAACGCTGAACTCTGTCATAGACAACCTGCCGGCCATAGACAGTGACGTGAATGCGAACGATGACGTCATCGGCGGGTATGACGTGGTCGCGTGAGTTCTTGCCAGTTTATTATAAGTCTATGGGTCAGTTAGGCCGGAGGAATAGAAATTATAACTTTCCAGTTTAATTCAGATAATAATATACTATCAATTTATGGATTTTCTTTATTGCCGGTCGTATTGAAATATTTTTTACTAAGTAAATAATATTATTAGAGAAAATATTTTTTTACGTTTTGTACATGGTGTTTCACGTAGAAAAGCACATGGCCGAGATATCGAGGTGGTTTGTAATTAAGTAAAAGTGACAACCCTAGGTCCAGCTGATACATTGTTCGTGGTCGTCGACCCAGTCCAAAAAAATTAAGAAGTCAAAACATGACCGGGCTAATAAGAAATAATGTAACAAAATTAATTTTAGTTTTTTGTGTGGAAAATTAAATGTTCGTAAATATGTTTTTAACTGAACCAAGTCACTATGTTACGCGATTATACAGGTATTACCAAACATCTTATATTAAAGAGATCCATATTGACAGAGAACATTGCGACAAAAGTTTCAGTTCTCATAATTTCTTTGGTCTGTTACAATTTTAAATTTAATTTTTATTCCTCCGTTCCACTGGCTATGATTTGATTGTGAAAGTAGTTATTTGTAAAATGTTTAATGTAAACATAATTAATTGGAAGCGATAATAAAATCGGAATACTCGATATGACGTATGACATATCAGCTGTTTGTTGTACAATCGTCATCAAAAATAACTGAACGTTTTGTCTTTGTGTCATAGCAATTTGTTGACTAGTTTTTCAAATTCTATTTATAGTGTTAATAACATATCATTCTTGCGAAAAATACGATTTAAATGTTATAATTGTTACAAAACTGTTCAGTTTAATCTAATGGCGACTGTACTTCGCTTTCACAATCCTATCATACAAACTAAAATGTATGTATTTAAATAAATTAAAATATTTCGCTAGAATAGTGCCTTAGTATCACAAAATAACAATTTTGAAGGTAGTACTAAAATATTGTAGATCGGTTCGGTTTTAAGACATCTTGATAAGTTATTAGAGATTTGTCTGATAGACTATCTGGCACTTATCAGGGAAAGACTGCGTGTGTAGTGGCCTAAAGCGGAAGTTGAAATTCACACTTGAATTGTGTTTTTCGTTAACTTTAACATATGGCCGCCATTTTGTTATATTTGTATTGGTACATAAGTTCTAATTAACTGATGTTCGTTTTGATTACAATATATTTATAATTTATACAGTAAACAACAAAAACCTTGAGGGAAGAAATTGAATATGTTAATTTTAATTTAATTCAATGTTTACATTGAATCGCACCTACCGTCTTATCTCAGTAGTAGCACCCTGTGGTTGACTGGTAGTAAATGCTTTAGGGGTAAGTCCGCCATGCAATGTATGTTGCAAAAGTTTTAAATAAATGAAGATGACCAAAAAATATTAACAAAAAAATCTTTATCGACTTAAAAGTCCTTTCGGTCGGGTCGGGTGGCCATTTAATTTTTTTACTGTATTTTATAAATATTTAAGCCTTTTAAGTTTAAAAATCTCTCTGGGGTGATTCCAACACTATTATCGGTTTAATCACACACAAGCTGTGGTCTGAGGTGAACAGCATTTTTTTTATTTCAATAATATTTTTTTTTAATGATACTTTAACCAGATTTCTTAAACATTTTTAGTCAATATGTTTTCATTCAATATAATATTTTGTGTAGTAAACAGCCTATATTTGTCCCACTGCTGGGCAAAGGCCTCCATCATTGAAATAAAGTTATCGCTACAATTGATGGGTATATGCTTAATCACCACGCTTGCTCAATGTGGGTTGGTGATCACAAACCCGGGGTATGCATCGAAAAATCCGAAATATATTTTGCCCGACCTGGGAATTGAACCCGGGACCTTCGGGTATCGGGCCGAGCGCTCTGCCACTCGGCCACCGAGGCGTTAATATAATATATATAATATAACTAGCTGTGCTCGCGACTTCGTCCGCGTGGAATAGTGACTTTCGGCAGCATTTTTAATTTTTTAGGCTCTTTTCCCGTTTTTGCAACATTTTTCACTGATGCTTCGCTCCTATTGGTCGCAGCGTGATGTTATATAGCCTAAAGCCTTCCTCGATAAATGGACTATCCAACACAAAAAGAATTATTCAATTCGAACCAGTAGTTCCTGAGATTAGCGCGTTCAAACAAACAAACAAACAAACAAACAAACTCTTCAGCTTTATAATATTAGTATAGATATATATATATACATACAGGGTATGAAAAGACCCTTACCGAAGCCGTAATATACGCATAGTGTACATCAAACTAAGAAACATTAAGTAAAAATAAATGCTGGGAAACGACTTTTATTTTTGTGTATCAAAAACAGGTGTTATTTATGACACGCTGTGGAACGCGTGCAACTTAGTGTGCGTGTAGCGTACGATACGAGCCGCCGCATCATTGTGCATTCGACATTCATTGCGGTTTGTAACTTAAAACGTCTCTTTTTAATTGAAAATGGAAGAACAATACTAATGTTCCTTTAGAAGAAAATTTACTAATAACCTTTTTAAACAGATTACGTAAAAAAAAAGTTTTGACTTTGTTCCTCAATAACTCCTTAACTATCAGGTTCCCGGGTATGGCTCCATACAAGAAAGTAATAGTAATGATGGGAACAATCTGTATTTTTCGTTTTCGTTAAGCTTCTTTCATACCCTGTATATATAATATAATATAATAATATTTATATATTTTATAATACGTATATTATTATATTTGATGTAAATTAAGTAAATACATTCGAATAAAAGTGGCGGCCATCTTTTAAAGCATATACGGACGGAGGCTTACGTACCGGCCTACTAACAGATGTTAAACAGAATAACGAACATGCTAGTAAAAGTCTTGCCCGTTTAGCTCAGTTACGTTGAAACTTATTTTAAATAAATAATGTTGTAACGAAATTTTAAATGTGTTTTGTGACTCTGTGTACAGTGACGAGCATAAAATATAGTATTATAGATAAACTAGCGGCCGCTCGCGGTGTCACCCGCGTGGTTCCCGTTCCCGTGGGAATATCGGGATAAAAAGTATCCTATGTGTTAATCCAGGTTATAAACTATCTGTATGCCGAATTTTATCCAAATCCATTCAGTAGTTTCTACGTGAACGAGTAACAAACATCCATCCATACTTACAAACTTTCCCGTTTATAATATTAGTAGCATTGGATAACATTATCTGCTACCAGATAAGTATACATCGTGTAACGAAAAGGTGTGGTCAAAATGAAAAGATTTAAAGTGTATCCGATCTAGATCTTATATGCAGAGTTACTAAGAAATCATTATTAACTTAATTTGTTATGCAATTTTTTATTAAATATTTCTATTGTGACGTCACAGCCCTAGTGGTTTAGTAACCTCTGTGTACCTACATTTGTGATGACTGCTGCTGGCTTGTGTGCCCGATCCGATCCGAACCCCTCGGAGAATCTAGTAGGGCACGGGGACACGCACCTTTAAGTGTGCGATGCCGTTCCCTCTATAAAACCTCCGAAGGTGATTCGTTTCGCACGGCTTGAGGTACCCTTCACGTACCTCGCCGCCCCCAATAAAGCCCGGTGACGCTGAAAATGCCGTTTGAGGCAATCGGCAATCTCTCAAAAGAAAAAAAATGGATGACAGACAGCTAGTTGTCAACATGTGGCCTGTATTCAATTACATATTTATGGTCGTGGCTGTACACACAAAGCTTTGTTTAAATAGTCTAATGGTAGCGGAGATACGTTGGACACGACCGAAGTTTAGAATGGTCAGAAGTCCGCCTGACTAGCTGCCACCATCTTAACGACATATCTGACAGTGGTATGATAGCCAGTGCCTAGTTGATGGTGAAGAGAAGAGAAAGTAGGGAGATAGAGATAGAGGGAAGTTTGTATAAGAGAGAGAAGGGGGGAGATAAGATAAGATAGCCAGTGTCTCAGCCTGTCTCCGCTCATTACTGTAATAGTGGCCATATCATGTTTAAAACTCTCAGTAATGTTATAGTGATATTAGTGTTTAAGTGTAAATATTATTTTGTCGTTAACCGTTTAATGGCGTTTTGGTATGTTCATCACATGTGGGGCAGGGTGCGTTTGGTTGAACCTGCGGAAACGGATGACAGGCCAACTGGTGCGTTTCTTTCAAAGGAATAAGATATATACGTTTATAATTATAGGTTTAACAATAACAATAAAATAGTTACCCTGTGTTCTTTCAAGCACTACGAATTTTTTTTTAAATTTATTATAATTAAACCTTAATGCTCCAATGTTAATAAAATTCTAGAATATGATAAAAACTGTTTTAATTAAATAATAAACATAGAGTTTGTAGTTCGTTATTTTTTAAATTGTCTCGCATTGACGTATCATCCGATCTTATGAAGATTTTTCACTGTGTTTTGGGACGCCCTATACTTTTATTTCCACTCCAAAATATACAATTACCATTATTATTATGCTTTTTTAAGATTAAAACGCACTCTGTCTCGTTCTAAAATAATTTGCTTCTAGATATCGACCACGTTAATAGTGTGTTAGGAAATAAACACGAAATTAAATTTCACTACAAATCTATTATATTTTTAACACAATATAGATTGTTAATTTACAACATCATGTATGTACTGACGCCAGCACATCTCGACTATCTAAAAGTGTCAGATTTCTTCAGTATTTATGTTCAACCGTATACCATATACATATAGTTTAAAGTCGATTGAGGAAAGGACATGGCAGTATGGACGACTGCCCTGAAATGTATAAACATCGTATCTAGTAGTACCTACGTAATGCTGAATAGCTAAATATTGTTATTTCATATGTAAACGAACTTTTCAAATCTTTGCAATTCTTCGTAAATAGGTTAACAAGCTTCAATTAGACATTTTGCTATAAACTTTAGCTAGGCGTTTGTTTACAGACTTTAAAAACTAGGTAAGTACAAAAATATATTTTGCTTGGAAAAACTAAATCAACAATGATAAAAAATAAAAATATATTTTCCATATTTTTTTTGTAAAACGCAACGTCTTAATCATATTTATGGTTTCCTTGTCAAACAATACCATAAAAACAAGTTAACATATCAATATTTGAATAATTCAAACTAGTGAGAAGTTCATATACATTTTAAGGGCAGATGCTTAGCCATGTCCTTTGTCAGTTTGTGTCAGTCTCATGTATAGTCGTGTGATCTGTCTGTTCCCAATTATAATAAAAATATTAATTAGTTCTGGCAGAGAACTGGAGGATAATTGTTAGCTAACTAGCTAGATTTTTTGTTTAATATGTTTATTAACACCACACATGTAGATTAGTAAATTTTGTTAATACTAGTTAAGGTTGATTCACACTGGGCCAGTTACTGACACCAGTGCGCTGACTCTGTACTGTTAAGACAGCTTTGAGCCCCTAAATCTGTGTTATAATATGAAATATCTCGTTTTAATTTAGACAAATATAGATTTAAATAATTAAAAGAATAGATTAATTAACAAAAAAACATTTATTTCTGACATGTGTGTTTATAAGTGTTCGTAAAAAAATATCTGGTTCAGTAAGCAGCGTCAGCACTGAACACTGGCGTCAGTAATAATTAGCCATAAGTGTTTCTCACAAACAAATGTGTAGTATTTCTAACCCTGTAACATAGTATACTGGTTTTCGACCATATGTCGTCGGAATAAAGTTGAAACTTTGATGCCCAGTTTATACTAGAGAGCTTTATAAATATCAAATATAGTAAATTCATTTGGAGCCTACTTCAGGGCGTTATCACGAGTACAGTCAGCGTCCAATTGATCGACGCAACAAATTGATCAAAAATGTTTAAGCAAAACAAATCTTACTGTAATTAGACTATATTTTTGACTGAAAATGGCATTGAAGTTACTTTTGAAATGAACACCAATACTCTTTAAAGGTTCGTGGTCTGAAGTAGTCTAAAATGTCTTTTGGATCATTTAGTATGCTTCAGAAAATTTGGAGCTGACTGTACCTAAATTGTATTGAAGTGATAAGAGAGCTTGCGGAATGTCTACCTCCACTTGTGTACCGACCAAATAACAAATAACTCGATTGTAATGGTTACGATAATAATAAATACAATATATTTTTAATATTGACAGTCTGTTGAAAAAAAATATGCTTACTGTGTGTGTTTTTTGTAAACTACCGATTCTTATAGACAGGTTTATTACTTACATCGAATACTTATATTTCTTGTCTTACACTATTCTGTGTATTAATGTGCAGGGTCATTTCGAGAATACTAACACATATTTTTATGAATGATATTGATTGACTCGAGTTTGTTTTACATATTTTTTTTATTTTTTATATGTAAAATTATATTTTTTATAAATGATATTGTTTAATTTCAGCTTTTTAAGGGCTTGTTCTGGCTGTCATACTGACCAACTACTGAGGGACATGTCATATAAAATATGACAATATAAATACAGCGTCTTAGGGCGTCTTTTGTATGGAAACCTTAATTATGTTTGTCATATGTTTTGACCTGTATCTCTTGCGAAAAGTTGTTCAGTGTCACAGTCTGAATAGAACTTTAAAAGGTCAAATTAAAATAATCCACGCTTTAAAAATCTTATAAAATAAAAAAGTTTCTTAAATTATAAGTATATTTATCATAAATATATAAATATACTTTATTGTACACCTAAAACCACAAAACATTTGACAAAAATAACGACATTAATCACATTAATTTATTCAAAAGGCGGTCATATCACTAAGAGTGATCTCTTCCAGACAACTTTAGATGGACGTGAAAGTTTATTCTTTTTGCTAGTTTTTGGCAAGAGGTTGAAAGCATTTTCTAAATGACCCTATATAATTTAATACTAGTACTATTGTTTTGTACGCAACTGTTTCATATTAAGCTCAGTATTAGATTTTTTTACGGAATGACTCACAAATTAACGAGAAATGTATGTTTAAGCTAATCGTATGCTGTGTTAAGTATTTACTGATGACTATTTGATGATTATGAGTCAGATCCTAAGCGAACAACAACAAAACAAATAAAAGTCGACTAAATGATTAAATAATCATGTTAAATTGTTTGGTTATTAAATCATGTTTTTTGTTAGAATAAATATTATTAATAGGATTATTACCATGTTTTTTGTTGTGTTTGAGTATCCGATATTTTGGCACTGTTGCATGCGCCATGATCACGGATGTAACCCCATGGTAACACATGTTGATAAATTCGTTAATAATATTTATTCTAATTTAAGTGATCGTGATAGTTTAACCTTTTCACCGCCAACAACTTCTATAGAAGTTCGAGATTTTCGTGCCGTCCACGCCAGCACTTCTATAGAAGTTCTTCTTTGTACCTACTTTATTAAAATACATTATACGTTGGCGTACATCGCGTGCAGGATAGTTGGGCGGTGAAAAGGTTAAAAAGTTAGTTACATGTTTTTTGTATTGTGATATCAAAAAAAAATGAAGAAATTTCCATAGGGTGCAGGTTCAAATCCTGCTCGTAGAGATATTTCAACATTTGTGTTTTTGTAATCTGTTCGCAACAAAATTTGCGTTAAAAATTATATAAACAAAATAAAAACATTTTACTAACTAATAAATTAAAAATTAATAACGTAAGTAATTACTATGCGTTGGTCTACCGAACGCCTTCGTTTGATTCGATCGATATTCATCCGTAAAATATATAATATGGTGTTATTTTGATTTCTGATTAACATAAGCGTTTTTGTTATTTTAATTTTTGCTTTCACAATGCTTTTTGTAGTTACGAGATAAAGTTTTACTTGAAAAATAAACTCCAGGCAGCTCGAGTGGGGATTGGAATCCTCTTTTTTTTTTCTAGTAAAATTGTATTTTGTATTGTCATTAACATTTTAGGTATGTAAAACAAAAATTTTATACGAAGATGTAGCAATCTTGTTAGAAATTTTATACGAAGATGTAGCAATCTTGTTAGAAATTTTATACGAAGATGTAGCAATCTTGTTAGAAATTTTATACGAAGATGTAGCAATCTTGTTAGAAATTTTATACGAAGATGTAGCAATCTTGTTAGAAATTTTATACGAAGATGTAGCAATCTTGTTAGAAATTTTATACGAAGATGTAGCAATCTTGTTAGAAATGACTTAACAAAAAAGTTTTTATTTATGCAAACTCAGTCTCGAGAAGCTATTTCAAATATTAGGCTTCTATCTTTAAAAGAAATACTGATAATAGTAATCTAGATGATTTGTTAATAAAAATATTTCATTCGGAAAGATGTATTTGTTTTGTGTTACTTAATAAACATACATGTCATCTTGTGTTACCGAAATATTGATGAAACGGCGATGACTAAATCATCATCAACATCATCGTCACTAGCTCATTTGTTCCCCACAGCTGCGCACGAGCCTTCCCTATGGATACTTACACCACAGTGAGAACGGGCCGTAAACCACCACGCGCGCCCAGTGTGGGGCGGTGGTTGTTAACGATTGCTTAAATATGAAACAGTGTATTATAAAAAAATATTGTTGTTTTTGTTTATATAATTTTTAACGCAAATTTTGTTGCGAACAAATTACAAAAATACAAATGTTGAAAAAATTTCCACGAGCAGGATTTGAACCTGCACCCTTCTGACATACCGGGTCAGGTGCTCTCCCAATTGAGCTATCGTGGTTCTATCTAACCGCTAAGTAAATAGTGTTGAATAATTTCGGCGGGCTGGTTAGAACCACGATAGCTCAATTGGGAGAGCACCTGACCCGGTATGTCAGAAGGGTGCAGGTTCAAATCCTGCTCGTGGAATTTTTTTCAACATTTGTGTTAGCGTATTATAATTTTATTGTTTTGTGAAGATCAGAAATCAGAAAAACACTATAATTATTAATAAGTTTAAAATGAGGAACATTGTAAATAAACTATATCTAATGTATAGTAGTGCAATATTTTTGCATGTTAATAAAAAAATCACTTTTAAAATAATAATTAATTAATTAATTAATTTAGTATAAATTAATAATTATTTCCGTGCCCATTTATCGGAACTTGCCATTATGACTAACTGGAGTACTTAATTTTAACGTTTTTAGTTTTAGTTCAAAGTTTCTAGTGATAGAAAAATGTACGTTTAATTATGAACATGTTAAAAGTACTTTATTATGAGCCTTTTCACAGTACGGTATCTTATTCAAACCAATAAGCCGATTTTAATTAAACTTCCTATGCTTAGTCAAAGTCAAATATTTTTTATTCAAATAAACTTTAGAAAAGTGCTTTTAATAGTACAAACATTTTTATACATGTAGTATGTATAAAAATGTTTGTACTCCATTCAGGACGTCTATTTTTTTAGCTGTCGAGAAGAATGGGTGCAAGTCATACATATATCTTTATCGTCAGCCTATACACGTCCACTGTTGCGACATAGGCCCCACCAAGTGCACGCCACCGATAAAGAAATAAAACAAATAAAGGAGATTGCCACTTTTGTATGGGAAGTTGGGTCCCTGTGGAAAATTGTTGTGCCCTGAAGATGTTTGCTTTATATTATAGTCAAAACATAGTATATTCATAATTAAAAACAATTTTTCATATATTCACCCTGGTTCAAGAGATATCATTTTTTTCTGTTAAAGTAATTGAGGTTATTAACTGACATTGACATGATAGATACCACCTACAGCCCATCTATCTATTAAACATCACCATTTGGGGATTAAATTAAATATCTCTTATAGGTCCCACTTCATTTATTTATATTTACTTTATATATAAATCATTTATTTAGATTATTATTCAAATCAGGCACACGATACCACAAAAGGGACCTGCTCCATGGCAATCTCCTTTGTAGACAGTTAATAGAAACAGCGGGAAGCCGCTGGATGCGAGCAGCACAAAACCGGTCGTTGTGGAGTTCCTTAGGGGAAACTTTTGTCCAGCAGTGGACGTCTTTTGGCTGAGACGACAATGATACATCCTTCTGACTGTGAAAGGGTTAACTCGATTGAATGTAAACAACTATATCGGGTTGTGGTGGCTCTGTAAAACCCACCTACAGCCGCATGTAGAAATCTATTGTATAAAAATGTTAATTGTCTAATTGTTTTTATGCTCTCAATGTGAGTGGTATAAAATGTTTGAAATACTCTCTACTCTATGACTCACTGGTAGTTGTGACTTTAGTAGTAACACGATTGTTGTCTTCAAGGGAAGAGTGCTAGTTCGATTCCCGATTCGATCATTTTAACGAAAATGAGAATTTGTAAGGCAAATTGCATTAACCTTTTTACCGCCAACAACTTCTATAGAAGTTCGAGATTTTCGTGCCGTCCACGCCAGCACTTCTATAGAAGTTCTTCTTTGTACCTACTTTATTAAAATACATTTATACGTTGGCGTACAGCGGGACATCGCGTGCAGGATAGTTGGGCGGTGAAAAGGTTAATTAACCATACACATCTTGCTAGCCTGGCTAGCCACCACCATCTTATCTTAATATGTTGCCATAACATCAATGTTTGTAAGCGCCTAAGATAGCCAGTGCCTCAGTAGTTGAGGATCCCGGGTGAGGTGTGCTTCCACCATTGGCCTTATCTTCACTTAACATATCAGTTGAGATTAATCACAAATTATAACTCGTAAGTTAAATAAAAAAAGAGGAGAGTTGAAATTTTGTAATACAAATACTCGTTTTCGTTAACGTGATAAAAATGGCGGATGAAACATGCTTGAGTCACTCTGATATGAACTTTATTGCATTGTTGTAAGGTGCAAAATGACTTCTATGTGATGATCACTACAATTCGTTATGTTTATATGATTTTTCAATGTGTGAGCTTTTGGTAATGAAAGATTGTAGTAACTAGCCAGTTTTCGTCGCCGAAATATAGAGTTTTATTGAAATTGTACCGATTGACAGGCTAGGGAACAGATGGTAATTGTTGCTGAAATCAAAATTCAGTTTCTGATTTAATTTTAATGATGAATGGAAATAAGTGGTGATCGCTGGTTCTCAGTCTCTACCCTATGCTGGTACAGATATTGTTGAAGCTTATTATACACTCGACGTTTGTCTAATCAAAGTGTGAACGAGCGGGATTGGAACCCGCTACCACTTGTCATTTAAGAGGTTGTTGTCAAATCCCGCTTGTGTATTTATAATAGAATACTTTTCGGAATCACTATTATAATTTTTTTACCTTTTTACCGCCAACAACTTCTATAGAAGTTCGAGATTTTCGTGCCGCCCACGCCAGCACTTCTATAGAAGTTCTTCTTTGTACCTACTTTATTAAAATGCATTTATACGTTGGCGTACAGCGGGACATCGCGTACAGGATAGTTGGGCGGTGAAAAGGTTAATGAAGTTATTTTAGACTCTTAAGTTTACTAACGGTTATTCCACCTATTTCTACCAAAGTATTTCCGCCAGGGGAAATAGATTTCCATTCATTTCTACTACTCTAATCTACTCTAATACAACATGTTTTATAATGTCAATGTAGTAATAATCGTAATAACACAAACAAAAGTCTTTATATAAATAAATATTTATTATAAGTAAAATATATTTTTAAACAAACAATAAATTAATTCCTTTGATAACTTCAAAACTACAAGAGAAACCGAGTAGTTACTAATTGTAGTATTAATGATATTAAAAACTTATTCATTATTAATTCTGCTCACACACTAAATAGGATGTTCTGATAATGTAGTAGAAATGAATGGAAATCTATTTCCCCTGGGGGAAATACTTTGGTAGAAATAGGTGGAATAACCGTTTACTAAGTATGGTTTATTTTACATAACAGTCCACCTGAAATAACAATGATACATAATAACAGTCCCTATTTATTTACTCTTAATTTAACTATGAACCTCTTCCTACAAAACAGTGTCTAAAAACTGGCTAAATACGTGTTTGACATATTGTGTGTCTGAAAATTAGCTAAAACTGACATCATCTGTTTTAAGCAGTGTCTAATTTTAGCCGTTTTGTGGTACCGCAGTGAGAGTTTAAAATGGTATGTTGTCTATGGCTTTTTGATGTTCAATACCAGAGCTCACACTCTAGTGTCTATTCCTGGCTTAGTCTCAAACTGTACAAATGTACGTCCGACCTGTCGATGCCTTAACTTTTAGATGTAAGTCAATAAACTTCATTGTTTAGAAATTAAAAATGTGTTTTATTTGAAACTCTGTCATTATCATCATCATTATTTAGTCCCCACTGCTGGGACACGAGCTTTCCCTATAGATGGTAACACCACAGGGAAAACGGGCCGTAAACCACCACGCGGGCCCAGTGCGGAACTCCTTATAACTCATGCTAGCCTGGTACTTCAACCACCTCACGGCCTCACCCCAAGTATGTAGCTCACGCCAGGTATACCTCCTCGTGGGTTGTGATAGCCTGGTACTTTGGACTTTCTCTCGTTTTTCAGTTATTTTACGTCTTCCTGCTGGGGCATGAGCCTTCCCTATGGGTGGAAACACCACACGAATAACGGGCTATTAACCACCACGCGGGCCGAATGCGAATTGGTGGTTATTAATAACTGCTAATGCAACCGGGACCAACGGCTTGGGTTCGTCCACCAGGATCGCCTAGCCTGATCCCCCAAGGAATCCTCGTGAACTCATTAGTTCATCAGGATCCCCTATAATAAAAATAAGCATAAAAAGATGGTAGCACACTGAGTCCGATTTAACTCCGATTTTGATTTATAAAAGAACCTTTTTCGAACTGGCTAGTAATGCAAACTTCTTGTAAATAAATAAAAAAAACATAGGTAATCCTCCTTCTGACGCAGTCGGCTAAAAACGGCTCGATTCACGTGCCTTCCAATTAACAGGCACATAAACGAAACAGTAGTGCAACACAACAGCTTAAGTCTCATCTGCTCGCCGAACAGAAGTTAGGTATTCCTAAACGATTTTTGTAGGTGGCGAGGTAACAAAAGCGAACTAGGTGTTGTAGATATATGTGTAAATCGAATATATCCTTACCCTTGTGCGTGGTGTATGATGTATTATCAAAACTTCTCTGCTTGGGATCCTTCTTAATAAAATCTTTTCATTTTAGTACCATCATTTATTTATTACCTTTCTTCTAAACATTTCTAATAAACAATTCTCCAAGACTATATATAAAACATTATGTAAACAAACCAATTTCAATCAAAAGACAATAGCAACCAACATTTTCCACAAGACGACAACTTCAAACTATTTCAAAATGTTCCATACATATATTTATTTTAACTCAAATAACTTCCAGCCAGTAAACTACCATAGACATAAAATTCTATAAAACCTATATTCCAACACTAGGTAGACACACTTATTATAATAAGTTTTGAAAATCTTTGAATGGGGATCAAAATTCCATAAAAAATTATGGATAGTCTCCTAAGACCATTTTCGTGTAGCTGCAACGAATAAGGTACTTCCCCTTACTGCCCCGCTGAAAGTTTCCACCCTGTATATATTATTTTACTTTGCATTTTTACTTATATATTATTATATCCTTATCTAAATTAATGTCAATTATAAACATAATATACACTGCACAGCTTATACATTAAAAAATCTTTATTTACAATTTTTAATATTTTTTTACAGCACGGTCAAGGCTACGCTCACGGGCACTTTACTGATAATCGTTACGGGCACCGTCCTCGTGGTCACTCCTGGTTGTTGCTGAAAATCAGCGATTCACTTGCTATGCGAGTGAATACCACGCTGAGCAACGACCCTTTTGAGATGCTGCGGCACACACACATTTTTGTATTTTTAATACTTGTGTTATGAAATTATGTTTAGTGTAATTGTTGTTTTTTTATTATTTACGATTGTATATTGTGTGTGCCTATAGTGTCCAAATAAAGACTTTATCTATCTATCTATCTAGTGAATGAGTGAGTGGGCTAATGAGCCCTAGAAAAGTAATAATTATTTTGATTCTATGGAAGCTCTAGGTGTCTCATAGTGGAAGCGCACTACACCTGGAATCCTCATCTACTGAGGTACTGGCTTTTTATCTTCTGTCAGAAGTAAAAAACAATAACGAGTAGAATGATGGTAGTTACTTGCCAGGCGGACTTAATACAAACCCAATCGCCAACTAATACTAATCACAATATGTAGCCTCCGTTGGGAATCGAACCCGGTACCAAACAGCACAAGTGATTTATGAAAGTACTTATGGGGTTTCATCGTCAGCCATATTCCTCGTTCGGTTAAGGACAGATTCTGATTATGGCAGATTCGAAGTGTCTTTTTGTTTTGACTGTGGGAGTGGCATAGGCTATAAAAAAAAACAAAAAAAAAAGGAAAAACATCGGCCGGGTTGGCTATTAGTAGTCAAAAAATTAACGTGTATAAATTAGAGTGACAAAAAATGTCTTTCAAAAGCGAGATTACAACTTATATTGTGAACTGTCCTTCTTCTGCCCTAACACGAATCTCCCATAAAAAGAATCTGCCGTTTGAAGAACCTGCCATAACCAGAATCTGTCCTTAACCATATGACCATACCATATGAGGGGGCCATATGACGCCCACTGCTGGTCATAGAACCCCCCCCCCCCGCCCCCCCCCCCCCAAGGATCGCCACAACGATCGGTCCTGCGCTGCCCGCATCCAGCTGCTTATCCCGCGACCTTGACCAGATCGTTGGTCCACCTTGTAGGGGGCAGTGGGCAGGCCGCCCACGGAACGTCGTCCGGTGCGTGGTCGCCAATCGAGAATCTTTCCGCCCCAACGGCCATCGGGGTATGAAATAGTATGGGGTCTATGAAAGTTTAACTCTAGAATTAATACATTTGTACAGTAGGTATCTGTAGTCCTGAGATGGAAAACGGTCACCCATCCGCCCCCAAGGATTCTTCACCAACATTTAAAATAAAACAAGCAAATAGACAAAATACTTTTAATTCATTATCATAATATCTACACACTGCCACGGCTACCCTACGCTATACATTGATCGCTGACTATTGCTAGATGGCACGAGAAAACGGCGCAAAGTGCCGTTTCATTCGCCATTTGAACTCGTTAACGAAAACAAATATTTTTATAAGAGAGTATCGTGGTATAGGCACAACTCTGCTACGTTTATACTGACACCCCCCACCAACCGTCAGGTAATAAAGTAGGTGTCAGACAACCTTGCGCAAGCGCAAAGGACCATCTGCGTCAGATCATTACGCCGCGCCAGTGCCAGTGTCCTTTATGATCATGCTGCCTAAAAACGAACACGTCTACGTGAAAGGACATGGCTAAATACAGTATGGACGACTGCCCTGAAATGTATAAACATCGTATCTAGTAGTACCTACGTAATGCTGAATAGCTAAATATTGTTATTTCATATGTAAACGAACTTTTCAAATCTTTGCAATTCTTCGTAAATAGGTTAACAAGCTTCAATTAGACATTTTGCTATAAACTTTAGCTAGGCGTTTGTTTACAGACTTTAAAAACTAGGTAAGTACAAAAATATATTTTGCTTGGAAAAACTAAATCAACAATGATAAAAAATAAAAATATATTTTCCATATTTTTTTTTTGTAAAACGCAACGTCTATTTATGGTTTCCTTGTCAAACAAAACTATAAAAACAAGTTAACATCTATTAAATTATTGATTTGTTCACGAAAGTTCTAGGAAAATAATAAACACGTTATTATTATTTAATCAATATTTGAATAATTCAAGTGAGAAGTTCATATACATTTTGAGGGCAGTTGCTGAGCCATGTCCTTTGGCCTAAAACTTTATTGACTAGTGTTAGTTTTGTTTACTGTCCGTATTCATTCGGTTACGTTTACGAAAACGAAAGTCAGTATGGCATTGAAGCAGCGCTTCCTAGCGACATACAAGAGTTAACATTTTGTCATACAAATTCTCGTTTACGTTAACGTGATCGAATGGCGAATACGCACCCAGATCAGACGCGCCGAAGCGCATTCTTCATCCGGAACTCTTAAGACGAACTCGAACGAGTAGCCCCGTGGACGTCAATGTTTTGAATTATTCCCCAAAGATACACTTTCCCCGTAGAGACACTTATAATAAAACTGCGCTTTTATTCCTGTAAGATACACTTTCGGCTTGAACACCTAAATAGAAAATATTTTTTATGTTTATGTTTTTTAGATGAAAAAAAAACTAATTATTAATATTAGTGCACTACATTTAATATTTCCAACATAAGCCATAAGTTATGGTAGCCTGGTACTTTATGTTGGAAATATTAAATGTATTGCAACATGTATGTAGAAGATTGTTTGTGTCTGTGGTTTATACATTCAAATTATTTATCTTCAGCAATTATTTAGATATTTATTTTATTTTATTTATTAAAATTTACAAAGGTACTTAATATTAATTTATAGATCGAAGCAGTGTGATAAAAACCAATATTGTCCACACACCGGCACTCACCGCCTTACGCTCACAATATACAGAAAAATAAAAATAAAAAAAATAGTCAAACAATATGAACATTACAATCCACCCTCAACAGGGCTAACATTTTGCATGAGGTTCGCACAGCCTAGCGCTGCGCTGCCCAACCACACACGCTATAACTTGTGTTATCACACGGGGTGGTTTGTGATACTTCATTTATAATTATGTATTCTCTAATGTATACTATTAGGTACTATGTCTTAACTGCACAAGTGTTTATTTTTCATAATAAACAATAATATAATATAATATAATATAATATAATATAATATAATATATTCAATATTATGAGCTTACTTGGTTAGGTTAGCTACTATTACCATTACCTAAAAGTGTATCTAAGAGGACAAATTGGTAGGGTTTAAAAAAAGTATATCTTACAGGAATAAAAGCGCAGTTTTATTAAGTGTCTCTACGGGGTAAGTGTATCTCTGGGGAATAATTCGATGTTTTGTATGGCAAAATTGTAATTACCTCTTTTCTCACCAGTGGACGCTGTTTGTCATATTATTGCTCGCTTCGTTAACGTGATCGAATGGCCAATAAAGCGTTTGTTCCAAATAATACTGACAACTTAGAAAGTTATAACTTAAAGACCGTATCAAGAATAAATAAACTTAAATAGTTACAGACCGTGAAGCTTCAGTTGTTATAATAACAATATTATTAATAAGAATTTATTTTAGAATAATTCCATAGACTGTTAGTAATTACAAAAGTTCTTGTTATGCCTTTATGCCAGGGATGAGCAAACTTTTTCATTCACGTGACAATATCTAACGAAATCTATGGCGGGCCAGACTATTGAATTTTTTGCTTATTTTTTCAATAAATAATTTTTTTTTTGTGAAATAAAAATATTGACAGGTAAGCATTTTCTGAAACACTCACGCACTTGAATTTTTGTTTGATGGTCGCGGGCCGAACTTTGATCATTCACTGGCCCGCGGGCCGTAGTTTGCCCATCCCTGCTTTATTCTAATCCAATCCAATTCAATCAAGATAATGACACCAGTGTCCGGCACTTTAAACCCAATGATCGACAGAGCTTTCGACGCCAATTACATAGACTTTCATTGAGACACTACGGGACGACAGATAAAGACTAAAACCAGTTATTGATCCCTATGTTTAATAATGATTAGAGGAAAATGGAGAAGACGAAAGTTATGTCGAACTCACGTGTCGTACCCACTCCTCTGAAGGTTGGGGACTCTGCCCTTGAAGTTGTGGACGATTATGTTTACCTGGGACAAACGGTCCAGCTAGGTAGGTCGAACTTCAGCAAAGAGGTCAATCGTCGAATCCAATTAGGCTGGGCAGCGTTCGGTAAGCTACGAAATATCTTCTCGTCAGATATACCGCAGTGTCTCAAGACGAAAGTCTTTGACCAGTGTGTGTTACCAGTGATGACATACGGGACTGAGACGTGGTCGCTCACTATGGGCCTCATAAAAAGGCTCAAGGTCACTCAAAGAGCAATGGAGAGGGCTATGCTCGGGGTTTCTCTGCGTGATCGAATCAGAAATGAGGAGATCCGCAGAAGAACAAAGGTAACCGACATAGCCGGAAGAGTTGCTAAGCTCAAGTGGCAGTGGGCAGGGCACATTGCTCGCAGGACTGATGGCCGCTGGGGCGGGATAGTACTGGAGTGGCGACCGCGTACCGGAAAGCGCAGTGTGGGCAGGCCTCCAACAAGGTGGACCGATTATCTGGTGAATGTCGCGGGAAGCCGCTGGATGCGAGCAGCACAAAACCGGTCGTTGTGGAGATCCTTGGGGGAGGCAGACATCCAGCAGTGGACGTCTTTTGGCTGAGATGATGATGATGATGAGAGAAAAATGTTGATCACTGGTTCCTGGCGAACACCGGTGCCACACCCTGTGTTCACTTTCTGATCTGTCTTATCTTTTTAAAGTGATAGACCAGACAACATTACAAGCAATTTTGTAAGATTTTCGGTTCTTTTTAATAATAACTTAAATATAGAGCTGCTTGTTATGCGTCTAGGAATCAAACTGGTTTTACTTTATCAACAGATGATGTTACGTACTCATAATCATTGATACGGTCTTTGTAAACGGAAAAAAAAATACATAAATCTATCACGTTGTTTAGGCTATAAAGTCTGAGATTCATTTACTATTATAATTTTATGACGATTCCTGTTAAACATGAGATGTATAAAAATATTATGTAACCTATTTGATCTGAGAACAGTACGGGTTGAGAGGTTGATTTGATTTAATATATATATTTCAACATTAACCTAAGTATGACATTATAGAAGTTACAAAACACTTTAGTACCATGTCATTATATTTTTACGAGAAGTTAACAAACATCTTATAGATTAATTAGTTGCTTTGACAAAGTATAAAAATGTTGCAGTAACTTTTGTCACCAACTGTACCAAGATACAATCATGTTCATAAAGATGTCGAACCATTTAAGTTAATGCACATAAGAGACAAAATTAATATGTGAAGGACACTTTTCTATGACAACTTTGTCTTACCTACCAACTTATTAATATTTATACAAAAATTTTAAATAATTCCGCATTATTTTTAAACAAAATTAAAATGATGTAAGCTAGAATACAATAGCTGCTATAGTGTACAGTAAATACTTATACTTACGAATAATATGTAACTTATACAAGATTTTTACATTATTCCATAGACTGAATAATTACTTAGGTGTCTTGCATTTGATATTAACAAAACCTAGAACCACGCCATCTACATTTATGAACATGCACTTAAAACTAAGTTCAGGTATTGGATCATAGATGGCGCTAGTCACTGTTTGTTATTTACACCAATAAACATAACCTAATTGTATCTAATACAAGAAGTTAAAGAATACTGTTGTTATCTACACATAGCAGTTATTTTGAAAAACATTATTTTGTGATAGAGCACTAAATAAATATATATAAAGAATTTTAACTTTATTACTTTATACAATCGTGTAGGTATAGCGTATTGGTACACAGGTACTGTTCGTAATCATAAACGCACAAAGCAATATTTATGTAGATATACGGTCCGCATATAAACTACAGATAAACAATAGTAAATTAGTTATTAGTAAATACCAAAGAGTACTAAAGTACCTACTAAAGATAAAAACTTGAATTTCAAAATTGTATTTATAGTTGTGTTTTACAAAACACGTAAGACCCAAAGAGAGCTCTCTGTTTGTAGATATCCTATATTCTCACGTTGTGATAGCCTGAGGAGAGCTGTAAAAATAATCACTAACAAATGCATCTTTCGCATTATCATACTTAATCATAACACAGTTTAATACTATTGGAGATTTCTATACATTTATTTACAGAGCTTAACTGATCTGTTCAACAAAGTTTACATTTACGTGGGCACAGTCAGATCCAAAGACAACAATTTATACATAGAGATAGAGTTTTGATCTTTTATTGTTTTCCTATGCAGGATGTATAATAATAGTTGTATATTCCCGAATCATAGCCATGCAACCAAGAATAGAGAACACTGTATTATCATGCAAAATCATATTTACGTAGATTAACCTTTCCATAAACGGACGGCGGAGTCTTAGTAATAGTAAATTATTATAGTTATTACAGTAAAACTTTAAAGTGACAACCATTGGTCAAGCTGATACGTTGTTCTTGGTCGTCAACCTCATGGTCAAACTTATACAGAAGTCAAAACAAAAATAAACAAAAAAAATATTAATGAAATAAATTTTAGTTTTTTAGGGTTCCGTACTCAACGGTTGGGTTTATTACCTATTTATTACCTAGGGTTGTCACTTTACAGTTTTCCTTAGTAACAAAGAACCTCAATACCTCCGCCATGTGGTGGTTTTCAGTTAAGTTCATAATTTTCTAGGGTTCTGTGAACGGTGAACTCTATTTGCCATATTCGGGATTATACAGGTATTACCAGACACCCTGTATTAACTTAGTGCGAAGCGCGAGTTTTGAAACTTGTTACTAGATGGCGCTTGATACTTTTTTTTTGGCAAGTTGGCTACAGCTGGCTTTTATAGCTTAACCGGACTTTTAGTGGATGGTGAAAAACTTAAAGGGTTCCTCGAGCCTTATGATCGAAAAAACCTAGGTCTTGGCATCACGCAAGCAAACGCTTGCGTGATGCCAAGATCTAGGTTTTTACGAACAGGGAAACCCTGTTCTAGTAGATTATCCGGGATGTTCGCAATGGAAGGAGCGATCAGATAGTGAAGAAAGCTTGTAATAAACACATAGAGAAGTCGTCAAATTAAAGTTAGCGGCCACTTACTGAAAACTTCGTCCACAAGTTCGTTACTAAGGTGCTGTTCAGATCTCATATAAGTTGTAGTACTTGTAGTTAACTTTAACTCGATCAAATTGTGAAGAGAACTCTTAATAGGCACTGTAAGGTGATTTTTCTCATTCCTCTGTACTTTAATTCTTCTTATCCAGAATCTGACTTCCCCATATGTTATATCTTGTTGAAACAGACACTGTATATCTTTCACAGGATGATATCACAAGCTTTAAACAATAAAGAGTTTTAATAACAACACGAAACTTAATTAATAAACGCGAACTTAGAAGATAAACTTATTGATAGCAGGAACTACGCAACAAAACTTATTTTAAAGTCTTAATAGGGCGCTTTGAGGTTATTTTAGCACACCTTTTTTGTTTAGCATGAAAATTGTTTTTGTACTTTTACACTGATAATGTATTTCCATTTCCAAAAGCACATAGACTTTTGATACTTTATTCATTACTCATAGACATAGTCTGCCGTCATAATTAAAAAAGGCACATCTAACATTTTTCAAATCAGGAGAAAAACGGGTTTGAAAAGATAGGCCTTTTTCTCCTGATTCCAAATATGTATCTAACTCAAATTTAAAAAAAATGTTAGTTGTGCCCTTTTTCCTTATGACGGCAGTAGTGCTTGCGCTAGTTAGGTGGCACTGCAGATAGTTTTTTTGGCATGTTGGCTACATCTGGCCTATAAAGTGTAACCGGACTTTTGGAAACCAAGGGTTCTTCGAGCTGTGGTGATAGAACATCATTAGAGGGCTTCTAGAGGGTATGTTATCATGCAAGTGTGTCTCCGTCCTCTGTTAGTTTCTCTGAAGCGTTCGGATCGAATCGAGAGTGGACTGAGGGCGCCATTAAAGGCTCGGCTCGCGGCTCGGGCTTATTTTATAATTTCAACCTCTATCACGAATATCACGATACCTTTCAAAGGTCTTTACGCTTGTCATTTTGCATAAACGATTTTAAATAAATGTCAAATTGACGATGTCGTTTATTTAAAACATTCAAAAACGCGTTACGATCGCAATCACTGACACTTATGAATTAGTTTGAAGTTCTTCAATAGCTTTCAAATGTCAAATTGAAAGGTATTATGATAGGTATTAGAGTAAAACGGTAAGGGGGCAGGTCGTAGGGACCAGTCTCTTACTAGAATTTCCGAGGTGTTCGGATGGAATTGAGTTTGAATGCGAATGAGTGCGCAAAGTTTGGTCATAGTATTGTACAAATTGTGCCAAAATACCTCGCTTGTATTACTAGCCCATCCAATATCAACAGGACAAATAATATTAAATTGCTTGTGACATCACAACTATAAATGTTAACTTAGCATTAAAAGAAAATTATTAAATTTACAAGTTTTATATAAACAAAAACGTATGTGATACCATCTTGCAAAGAGAAAGTTATGATCTAAGTGAGATTTACGTTTCTTGTTACAGTCGCATTGTATCAGAAAATAAAACCATCTATTACGAAAATACTGTTGCTCCTATAGTTTGTAAGCAAGGCCACTATAATATCTATTCATGGTCTACTGTTTTATGTACTATGCATATACTTACTTTGATGTATTTTGTTATTCAATTATTACGTAACTGTTATTTCTCTTAATACTTAATGCTTTGTTAAGCTGCCAATCGGAGATAGACTGCATTAGATCTAGTCACGGTTTCTACGTCTGCATACCTAAGCTAGACAACTGATAAAAATATTTACAATATACCCTGATCTATTTAAATATATGAACTGATTTTAAATGATGTCGTCGAAAATTAATATGCCTACTGACCCATAAGGGTTGAATACGGATTACAAATAACTGCATCAACGCATTAATCAAGATTTACTGACGAAAAAAAATATACGAGTGAATACGTTGTTTAAAAAGATCATTATGTCATTCACATATAAGAAGTCTGGTTTAAAATATGTAACAGTATACTGCGTTAAATATCAATTAAAGTATGCATTCAGTCAAAGTTTGACTGCATACAAGATATACCACGGCCTCAAAAGCATAGTTATTATTGAAGAAGTCGGTCTTTATACGGCTCGTTCATAAGATAATCATGTCATCAACAAAAGTATATTTTATAAAGAATAGCAGTTTTCAATCGATTTTATGTTATTATATAAGTTAATTGCTAACGGATGCCCAAAAATAGACTCCATGCTTGTTTCTAAGTTAACAGCCACATAAATATACCACAATATCGCTGTTGAATATCTTGTTTTTATTTTAAAAGTGATTTGTAGATAAGCTTCATTCAGATCTTCATCATCTAATAGGCAACGTGGATTCTTATTGTTCTCGACTACAGCTGCAATTTGTTATATAACCTCTTATTAGCACTCGCGTATGTCCGAAGCATTAGGCTTAGGATGGTTGCGAGGCGTCGTCGTCGGCCTCGTCCCGCAGCGCCAGCATGTCGGGCAGCTTGAAGTGCTGCATGTGGAAGGGGGGCTCGGGACTACTGCATGGCTTCAGCTGTCCGGAACAAACGTTACAACATAGTAAATATAGTTTTGTATTAGATTCAGAAACTTATCTGTAAGCAAAGTTAACCTATAACGTAAATAAAGTTAACCTATAACGGCCAGTACCTACAGTTGTAATTATTCGTTGGTTTTCAATCTTATTCTAAATGTTTAAGGTTCGATATGATTTACTCCCATTTCATCATGTTCTCATTTGATCATTTTAAATTTATTATGATGGTATAACTGCCATTGCCTTTAAAAGGGTAAACTCACTCAACTTTAACGCCTCAGTGGCGCGATAGGCCTGATATCCAGTGATCCTAGGTCGGACAATATATTTTTTGAATATTTTCGATGCACAGCCCGGGTGCACCGACCCTCATTCGGCAAGCGTGGTGATTAAGCCATTACCCATCAACTGTAGTGATGACTTGATATCAATGATGGAGGCTTTTGTCCAGCAGTGGGACAGTTATAGGCTAATTGCTACTACTACTACAACCTCAACGTGGTTGCATCAGAGTATGTTATACCAGTTTATTTCGAAAAACCACAATCAAAGCTTCACGAACTTGAGAAATCAACCACTAGATGCCTCTGTCAGTGCTTCGATCTCTTACAAATTAATTGTATTACTTTAACTCTATCGAACAGTGAAGAAAACTTACACTCAGCATTTAGATGTATTTTCTGGAAAAGGTGCGCTTTTACCAAAAATCATGTCCTAGATCTGAGATAAGGTCATCTCAAATTAAAAGGGCAGCTATTTGCAAAGATTTAAAGCGAGGTCAGTAGTACATGCAAGAGTTCTGTTTCGTCATGAGTATGTGTTGCGATTACCTACTTGCGCACTCCGACCGCGTCGCCGCCTCGGCAAAATGCCTTTGCGCGCCATGAAGAAACTGCAACAAGCACATCATTGAAAAGCCGATGGTGACAAGGTGAACATGTAAACATAATTCTTGTCACATTTAACTCTGTAAATTTTATCAAATAACAAATATCTAATACTAAATATACTTCGAACCAGCTCACAAGTTTTTATTACACTACGGCCTAGGCCTTGACCTCACTCTGGTGAGACTGACAGTAAGGTCGAAGTGGAAAGGTACCCGGAATCCACAAACAATGAGAGAACTAGCTATCATAACTATCCATCTTATCTGGCAGAACTTTATTTATATAAGCTAATACTGTTCTTGTGGCGACACACTTAGGTAAGATGGTGGTAGCTAGTCACGTGATCTGAAAAAAAAACAGCCTTTCCACCAAACCGAATCAAATAATATATTCCATGCTGGCAATAAGGACTACTAGGTCTGAGACTCGAGATTTTACTACTGATGAGATTGAATCTATTATGAAATATAATTAGAAGCAGTCTTACCTATCAAGACAACCCCGCTATAAAAGACTTTAAAGTTAAGACACATCCTACCAACCGTTAGGTTGCAAAAAGGTGTCAGACGACCTAGCGCAAGCTAACTAACTCGCACAAGGGACCATCAATGTCAGGACATAACACCAGATCAGGACGCGTCGAAGCGCATTCTTCATCCGGAACTCATAAGACCAGTGTATTTCTTTCATTCGTTAGTGAGAGTTGCCCCGTGAACACGTATAGTCTACTACCTAATATCCAGGTTACCAGAGCTGTAAGCTCGCTCACTTCTCGTTGCACTAAGAGTACAACTCGCAGTTTCCACCTATCAGGACAATATAAAGACTATGATAGGGCACTTTTCAATATTTCTACTGCTGTGAAATAAAGGAAAAAAAAAGAAATACCCTTACAAAGTCCCTGAACTGATGGCATAGTAACATTTATAAGAAAAACATTTTTATTTGAAGTAAGTATAATCATGAGGTAGGCCTCCTTCAAATTTTGCCATTCTTCTCTATTTTGTGCTCTCTCTATCCACTTGAAGTCGGTCACATATTTGAAGGAGGCCTACATCCATATGATTGAGAACGGCTGAGAAGAAGAAGATGAAGAAGTATAATCTGAGTTTTAAAGTGCAGTACCACTCACCGTATCGTAGAGATGGGTATGTTGAACTGCTCGGAGACGGTCTGGAAGGTGAGGCCGCGGCTGACGCAGTCGGCGGCCTGGCGCAGCACCACCTCGCTGCGGCGGATGCGCTTGTTGATGCTGTACTCCGGCTGCGGTGACTGCGGCACCTGCGGCGACGGGGGGATGAATTAGCGTAGGCAGTTACAACACGCTTATTACACAAAACGCCGCTCACTATGGGCCTTATCAGAAAGCTCGAGGTCACTCAGAGAGCAATGGAGAGGGCTATGCTCAGGATTTATCTGCGTGATCGAATCAGAAATGAGGAGATCCGCAGAAGAACGAAGGTTACCGACATAGCCCGAAGAGTTGCTAAGCTCAAGTGGCAGTGGGCAGGGCACATCGCTCGCAGGACAGATGGCCGCTGGGGCGGAACAGTCCTTGAGTGGCGACCGCGTACCGGAAGACGCAGTGTGGCAGGCCTCCGACAAGGTGGACCGACGATCTGGTGAAGGTCGCGGGAAGCCGCTGGATGCGAACAGCACAAAACCGGTCGTTGTGGAGATCCTTGGGGGAGGCAGACGTTCAGCAGTGGACGTCTTTTGGCTGAGATGATGATGATGATGATGATGATTACACAAAACGCGTCGATGGCCGAGTGGCTATAGGTTATAGTCGTGGTTGTTATTTTTTCGGTAATAATTAAGCCTGCCATATCCTCGACCACTGAGAAAGTCCGTCGGGTTTTTTTTATCCTTAACTGTAGGAACGCAACAATGCTACTTACACTGATTAATGCTGATTGAAACACTTACACACATGAAGTTTAATAGACACTTCAAATTAATGTAATAAGTAAAGGCTACGTCCCACCTGCGGCCGGTCGCCGACGTGTATGACGTTGACGGCGTGCGCATACGACGACGGGCTGATGGTCATGATCTTGGGCGACACCTCCACGAACGGCTGCGCGGGCGCCGGCGCCTGCGGGCGGGACTCAACATCAGTAATAAATAAAGAAAGAGATAAGTGACAAAAAGAAAAAAGAATCAAATAAAGTAAAAGTTTTATTATTATTATTTTTTTATTATTATTTTACAATGCTATATACAATATGTAAAAAAAAACTGTCCGATCGCAAAGGGGTACATAATATAGGTACATACAAATAACAATAACCAAAAAAATAATAAACAAATATTATTCATGACGCAATTTAAAACGCAAGTTACAAAACCGAAGCTGTTCAAATTACCCCAAAATCTAGTTAATATTGTAAATGTGACTACACTTTCCATCAATGGCGGCGGCACCAAAGGTCCTACCTACCGAAGTATCGACAAAAGTCAATACTTTTGAAATGGCAATGTATATTAGTTTTGTAATTTAATAAAAATTTTGTCGATGTAAATTTTTCACTTATTAAAAAAAAATGGTTATGTAAATAGAACTGAATCTGGATACCTAATAACACCTTAACGGGTCGAATAGGGTTTTTTTTACATATTGTATAGATACAAAGTAAGGGTTGTCCCTTAGCCGGCTTTTTCGACTTTTCGGCACACTTCTTTTTCACTTTACCCATTGCGCCTATCTATACTAATATTATAAAGAGGAAAGCTTTGTATTTTTGTAACGCATATACTCAAAAACTACTGGACCGATTTAAAAATTCTTTCACCATAACAATGCTACATTAGCGCTGAGTAACATAGGCTATATTTAAAAAAAATGTCCACCCGAGCGAAGCAGGGACGGGCCGCTAGTTGATTGATAAACAAGGATTGTTTTTCCCGCTATAGCCATTAACGGCTTTTTTAATATTTCATACGGGTAACTTGGCCTGAATCTCACGATGTTATGTGACGACAAGGCCGGGGGTGGAAGCGCACTTCGCCCGGAATCCTCAACTACTGAGGCACTGGCTATATCTCATCTCTATCTGCCGGAACACAACAATGCTACAAACATTGATGTTACGGCGACATATTTAGATAAGATGGTGTTGGCTAGCCAGGCGGACAAACAAGCCCTACCACCAACCAAACCGAGTACACAAACATGTACCCCCCCGCTGGGAATCGAACCCGGGACCTTTGGGTGTGAGACCAGTGGTCTTAACCACTAGACCACAGAGGCGGCTTTCGGGATTGCGGCACGACATTATAATTAAAAAATAAAATAAAATTAAAATCATTTATTTCAGGCATATTTTGCCCATATTAAACCAATATAATATATTTATGTAATATAATGTATTATAATACCAATATAATGTATTTGACTATACTCGTACTATGCAGCTAACATTGCAGCTACATCCTAAACAAGGAACACCCTGCTACACACTACTTTAAAGTTTATACTGACACCCCCCACCAACCTTACGGTTATAAAGTTAGGTGTCAGACATCCTTACGCAAGCACAAGGGACCATCTAAGTCAGGTCATAACGCCAGATCAGAACACACCGGTACGCATCCTTCATCCGGTACTTTTAAGACTAGTGTCTCGAGCTAATTGCTCCGTGGGCACGTATAGTCCACTACCTAACATCCACATAGGTTACCGGAGCTGTAAGCTCGCTAACTTCTCGTTGCATTAAGAGTACAACTCGCAGATACCACTGCTCGGGTCGTCAACTCTAAAGTCGACTACCAAATGTCCTCATTGGTGGAGGAGTTGTAACCCTCGTTGTAACCCACTTCTCGGTACCCATCCAGGCACCTGATCAATTCCAAAATCCTACGCGGCTGATTAAACCGGAGACTTTTGCATCTAGCGGGCGCCTCTACTAGTTCTCCAAAATAGTGTCGCGGATATGTTGGAAGCCTACTCAATGAAAACCACCGAGCAGAACAACCAACTATGGACAACTCACCCGCTCGCTGTAGAAAAAACAAGGAACAGTTGAAATAGAAATGTATTTGTTTCTCTCACTGGCATGTTATGTCGAATGATGAAGGCGGGCGGTTCGTCGGAGCTGTTCTCGTGCAATCTCTCGATGTCCCCGTGACCCTGCCAAACACAAAAAATATGTAACAATCATGAAAAAGGTTTTACATAACTTTAAAATCAACTTTGATCTTCTAATAATGTTGTTCAGAGTAAATTTAGTACTATGTTACAAATAGTTCCTAAGAATATTACTAGATGGCGCTGTATTTGTTAATACAATTCCTGAATCGCGGTATTGAGATTTTTGTCAACAACTACATATAATATATTTACAAATCTCTATTTCTTGAGCATTATTGGGACATTGTACAATGGTTCTTTGTACGCCAATATAGCATAGTGCATAGTACAGGTAGTGCACTTGACCCGGTATGTCAGAAGATGCGGGTTTCAATCCCGCTCGTGGATTTTTTTCAACACTTCTCCAAACTGATCTCAACTGCCCTACTGCCAAGGAGCGCTTATAAATATTTTGTATCTTTTGTAAGAAATCCATATAGCTGCTACTACAGCACCAGCGTCCGACAGGAACCAGATCGTGCTTGACACTTTTTTTTCTATCATTAACAGAAAAAAGAACAAAACAGACAGCAACAGTTTTTTCCCTTTAGCAAGGATTGAATACATTTAACAGCTTTTTAGCTTTCATCCAGTTGTAATCTATATTATTGCTGGTGCCACTACTATTACTAGTAATAATAGTTAGGTAAATAAATAACACGTTTGGTCCTTCGATCCAGTTTCTAGCGAGAGTTTTCTAAAGTTTACGCGAACACTATCATTGAATATCCTATACCTATCATGAATGTCAGAGGGCGCTGTTACGATACAAATCAGCTCCGTAATTTTTTAGTATTTAAAAATGAATAAATAATCGTATTTCTAAAGCAGTGACAAAAAAGTGTTAACAAGGTCGTGAAGAATTAGTGTAAATGTTATCTCTCACTAATTATTAAAAACAAAGTGACAATCGCAAAAAAAAGTCAGCAGTGAATTTAAGTCATTGCTAAAGTTGAGTAACTTTTGCAAAGGCCGGTCATCGTATGGGAGACCAAAAATGTATGATCTCAAACTTTCCCGTGCTTCGGACGGCACGTAAAGCCGTTGGTCCCGGTTGCATTAGCAGTCGTTAACAACCGCCGCCCGCACTGGGCCCGCGTGGTGGTTTACGACCCGTCCTCCCTGTGGTGCTTCCATCCATAGGGAAGGCTCGTGCCCCAGCAGTGGGGACTACAACTAAAACGAGAAGAGATCTAAGTACCAGGCTATCATGAGTCACAAGGAGCTGTACCTAGCGTGCCCTGGGAGCTTTACCTGGAAGGTAGTCAAAGTACCAGGCTAGCATGAGCTATGAGGAGATGGCTACATCCCTGGGGTGAGGTAGTCAAAGTACCAGGCTAGCATGAGCTATAAGGAGCTACATTATATGAGAAGTAGTAGTCCAAAGTAACCACGGTACCGCACCGGGGTTTACGGCCCGTCCTCCCTGTGATGTTTCCATCCATAGGGAAGGCTCGTGCCCCAGCAGTGGGGACATACAATGAGCTGATGATAGATGCTTTTTTAAAGAGTTTGCTGATTGCCATTGGACATTTTCAGCTTCACCGAGGCGAGAAACTTAAAGGGTACCTCAAGGCGTGTGAAACGAGGCACCGTCGTTTCACACGGGTTGAGGAACCCTTTAAGTTTCCCCCCGATGCACCGTCAGAGCTTTACTAGAGGGAACGCACTCGTACGTGTGGCCGCACCCTACTAGATTCTTCGAGAGGTTCGGATCGGATCGGGGTTTTCTAAAGGGAACGGCATCACGCACGAGTGCGTGTCCCCTTATCCTACTAGATTCTCCGAGGGATTCGGATCGGATCGGAGGGTTCAGGGGCCCGCCCGCCTAACCGATCGCCTTGACTTCGCGTGTGGTCTATGACGTCATCCTGTCGTTTCGTGCCGCCTATGAAAGCAATACCGAAAGCTATAGCCTTTAGCTTTAGATATTGTTTTCATAGGCGGTGCGAGGTAGCAAGATGACGTCACAAACCACACGCGCAGTCAAAGCGATAGGTTAGGCGGTCGGGGGGCAGATCGGATAGGGGGCTCGGATTGGATCGGGGGTTCGGATCGGCTTCGGATCTGATCGGGGTTTGCTAGAGGGAACGTAATCACACACTAGTGCGTGTCCCCTCACTCAATAGATTGTCCGAGGGGTTCTGTTCGGATCGGGTGATGGTTGCGCACCGGCACGTGTTGTATGAGGAAGGCGGGCGGCTCGTCGCGCGCGCCGTACGTATGGTCGCGCCGCACCGCGCCGCCCTCCGCCTCCGCGTCGGAGCTGTCGTAGAGGCACTGCACATTGGCGATCGCGAACTCGGCCGACTCTGCAACCAATTTAAACGAACAAATATAATATTGTAACACTTACTTCATTATCAACGTGAGAGGTCTAGAGCTATCTAGATCTTGTATGTAGAGTTACTAAGATATAGTTAATTATTAAATTCAAAATTCAAAATCATTCATTCAGTTTAGGCTACAAATAGCTCTTATGAACGTCATTTTATGCCATCAGTTCGTAAGTCTATCTACTCTGGGCGGGAGATCTTGTACTGAGAAGAACCGGCAACAAACTCAGCAAGTATCCAGCTCTTTTCTCCCTTACAGCGTCAAAAATATTGGAAAATGCCCTATCATAAAAGGACACTTTCCATCACAAATAAAAACACAAAATGTAAAGGACAATCACAACATGTAAAAAAACACAAAAAATAAAAAATAACTAAATAAAATATTTAAGTCTGCAAAAACATAATTTACCATTTAAATTTTTTACAATATCATACAGTACTTGTAAAAGTCAAAACCTGTCTAAGAAAAAAAAAACAAAGTTAAAACTATAGTTAATTAGAATAAAAATAAACTAATTGTAATGTTCAATGCAACGCTATTTTGTTATCTGCAGGACTCTGTTTATAAGTAGTATTATGTATATGTTTTTAATTATAGCCAGGCTGTTTTATCATCTAATTATTCTTTGACTGTATAATAATATATATATATATATATATATATATATGTATATATATTAACTTTATTTGTTCTGCAATATTTAATTAAATATGTATATTGTGACGTCACATCAAAATAAACAAGTCACAACCCTAATGGTTTAGTAACCTCTGTGTACTTACATTCTAACTCTTAAAGAAGAGACCAAACTCTTGGTGGCGGAAAGAAGGATTTGGAGGAAGATTCTGGGGCCAGTACGCACATAGGACGGAGTATGGAGGAGGAGGAAAAATGTAGAGCTGGAAGATCAGGTGGACGAGCCGAATATCATCGGGGAGATAAAGGCCCACAGACTTTGCTGGCTCGGCTACCTCGAGAGGATCGTGCGGTAAAACGAGCGTACACAGGACGTCCTAGTGGCCGACGACCGGTTGGACGACCCAGGTACCGCTGGGAGGTACCGACGGGGTCTGTAAGAACTTGCGCGAGCTTAACGCGGTTGACTGGCACCAGGTTGCGCAGGACAGACCCAGATGGCGACTCTTATTATCACTTTGGGTCGCTGCGCCATTCTAGTTAGTTAGTGTACTCACATTTATGATCACTGCTGCTTGCTTATGCGCACCTGACTTTACTTATTTACTTTACTTTACTTACTTATTGCATGACAAATTAAAGTTTACAATAATGTCTCAGTAACTCTGCATACAAGACCTAGACCGGATACACTTTGGAACTTTTGATTTTGACCACACCTTTCAGTTACATGTTGTACATAATTGAAATATGTTATTTAGTTAAAAATAATAACCACCGATTTCCAAAACATTCTCGTCCTGAAAATTTACGCCCTAAGAAAAGGCTTGCAAATACCTCATCTATGTTACAAATGGTTAATTCAGGTCCGTTTTCAATGTCAATCAAAATCTATAATCAAATTCCGGAATCAATCAGAAATTTACAAAAAATATAAATTTTTAAAAATAAACTTTATAAAATAAATATTATTAACGGGATTATTACCATGTTTATTGTCGTGTTTGAGTATCCGATATTGGCATGATATGGCGCATGCAACTGTGCCGAAATATCGGATACTCAAACACGACATAAACATGGTAATAATCCCGTTAATAATATTTATTCTAATGTAAGTGACCATGATAATTTAAAAAGTTAAAACTCAATAAGTACGTATTATTCAAACGTTATTATTCGGTGCGGGAGTTATTTGCTGATAAAGATACGTATGCCTGACTGAATAGTACAAAATTAAACATATTAATGTATATTAAAGTTGATAATTATGTCTTAGTAACTCTGCATACAAGATCTACGTCGAAAACACTTTAGATCTTTTCATTTTTACTTCATCTTTCTGTTACATGTTGTATAATATATTTTCTTATGAATAGATAAAATAATTAAAATGTAAAATGTGATTTTAAATTATTAATTAATGAATTAATCAATATTGTTTTCTAAAGTTTACGCGAACACTACACATTAAAATGAAACAACGGTCTCCCTGTGATCACGGACCCTGCAAAGGGTTCGAAACGTCAGGATAAACATTAAATAAGTAATGTGTAAAATAAACGCGAGTAGATCCGTAAAACTTATTTCATTTCAATAAGCAATCAATGTAATATTTGCAGTGCCCTTGCAGGGTTCTTGTGTGAACTGATGTTTAGTTTTAAGATCTATTGTATCTACACCAAGAGTAGCAAATAAAAATTAGTATTTGTATTTGTAAATGAAAAATATTTACTCTAGGCATATTAGTGCCTCGGTGGCCGAGTGGCAACACACTCGGGTCGATTCCCAGGTCGGGCAAAGTATTTCAGATCGATCGATGCATAGCCCGGGTTTGTGATCACAAACCCGCATTTAGCAAGCGTGCTGATTAAGCCATTACCCATTAGTAATGTAATTTATTCAAAACAATAATGAAACATAACATAACTACATTAAAGAAAAAATAAAGCAAAAAAAAATTAAGATAACTTAACTAAAGACAAAATCCTACTAATATTATAAACGCGAAAGTTTGTATGGATGTTTCTTACTCTTTCACGTAAAAACTACTGAATGGATTTGGATGAAATTCGGCATACAGATAGTTTATAACCTGGATTAACACATAGAATACTTTTCATCCCGATATTCCCACGGGAACGGGAACCACGCGGGTGAAACCGCGAGCGGCCACTAGTAAAACAAATAAAAAATGTCCTCCAGCTGTGGGCTCATGGGAACGGCCCCAAGAATGCTGGCAACATTACCTCTTTGGATAGCCAAGCTAATACGTTGGCAGAGGCAGCTGCTAGCCTTCTTGTCACCGGTACCGGAGGCTTCAACAAGGCGAGCACTCAACTCTTTAATAAGCTGCTTGCTGCTTACCCATGAGTTGTAGTGATGACAGGATTTCAATGATGGAAGCCTTTGAACAGCAGTCGGACAGTTATAGGCTATTTACTTTTTACTTTATAAGTATTAAACAAAGGACTAAGGTGGACCGACGATCTGGTGAAGGTCGCGGGAAGCCGCTGGATGCGAGCAGCACTAAGCCGCAAGCTTTTACCGATCTTTAAATGAGAGTCGCAATCGCACCCATTTGCAATTTATCGCTATCAAAACATTTTCGTATTACGGAACGTAAAACGCTACGATAGCGCACAAGCGAGGGATTGACGAACTAAAAGTCTTTCACCAAAACTATGGATTTCCGCGTCTCCCCCTGTTAAGGGGGGCACACCCCTCTCTCCCCTCCCACCTCTCCCTGCTCCCCCACTCCCTCCGACTGCCGCCGAATACCAAAGCAACCTCTTTATAATGGCGTTGACTTTCTGAAAAAAAGTCATAAAACCGAAAGTCTCAAACAGACGCACTCAAACTAGGTTTGAATTTATAATTAACTAGTGGACCCGGCGGGCGGACTTCGTACCGCTTTGACAGTTTCCATCAAGTGATTAAATTCTCTTTGGTTTCCATGACAACAAAACAAACAAACATTTTTATTGGAAAATGAAATTGTCGTTTTTAGTATATTTATAGTGTGATTCCCGTGGGAATATCGGGATAAAAACTATCCTATGTGTTAATCCAGGTTATAAACTATCTGTATGCCGAATTTCATCTAAATCCAACCATCCGTTGCAGCGTGAAGAAGGAACAAATATTTCGCATTTATAATATTAGTATCATAAAATTAAAACAAAAAAAAACCAACGGATAGATATTTAGTGTTTTTTTTTAAACCTTCATCAAAGTTTGTTATTGAAATAAATTACGTATGTATTCACTATGAAAACTTGGTGGCATGAGTAAAAAGAAACAATGCAAGTATCGACACGAATATATCAATATATTAAAATAAATACCTTGGTTTGTCATCCCCATAAATTTAACAATAAAATGTGCAGTACTTTTTAAAATATATTGCGTTTTCAACAAAGATACTCAATGAATAAAAAGTCTCTATGAACGTCACATTTTTATAAAACAAAATTTGACAATCTGTAACCAGCTAGTGTGAGCCGCCCAAATAATAAATATGATCTCCTTTGTACTCATGATTCATTGCCTTTGCAATGGTCACTTATAGCAGCTGCTAAGTCGAACATATTTTTTTAATTTTTGGGTAAGTGTCAATGCATTGTGCATCGGGACCTTTAATGCAAGTAAAAAAACACTATCCTTTCATTTTTTATGTTAAAAAGGAGGCAAACGAGCAGGCGGGTCACCTGATGAAGTAATCACCGCCGCCCATGGACACCCGCAAAACCAAAGAAATCGTAGATGCGTTGCCGGCCTCGAGGAAGGAGTTGGATCTTGAGGCGGGAGTAGGAAATGTGAGGGAGGAGGGGGCCTCCGGTACTTTCACTCACCGGACGAAACACAATAGCAACGAGTGCAACTGTTTCACGCCGATATTCTGTGAGAGGGTGGTATTACGCCGGGCGAGTCGGACCATTTCGTGCTGCAACGCAGCGTGGCTCTACACCACTCAGAATACTTCTACTTCTGTATAGATCATCATCATCATCATCATCATCAGCTCATTCTTATGTCCCCACTGCTGGGGCACGAGCCTTCCCTATGGATGGATATAAACCACCACGCGGGCCCAGTGCGGATTGGCGGTTATATTACAACTGCTAATGCAGCCGGGACCAACGGCTTTAGTGCCTTCCGAAACACGGAGGAGCTCGAGACGAAAAATTATATATCTACATAGATAGATAATACAGATGATAAAGGCTAATTACTTACTGGGTTTCAAACCGAGGACCTATGGATCGATAAGACCGGTAGTCTGACTAGACCACTGAGGTGGTAAAATATATCAATCAGTTCTTACGTTCAAAACCGCCTCGTGGAAAAAAATTTCAACACATTTGAAAATTGTTGTGTTTTTGCAACAAAATTTGTGTAATTTTAATATTTATTGATATTTACATAATTATAGTCATAATTATTGGTTTTACTTGCCTTTCAAAGCAAGGAGGATCTAGAATTATCTCTAATTTACCTACCCTTCGAGATCGTACGTTTTATTGAAAGAAAATAGCTGTTTGCTAAACTACATCATGAAATAAATACGTAATAGAAGTTACATGGGTTTATTTAAAAAAACAACGATAATTCACGACAAAAATCTTATTATTAATAATACAGTCACCCGTACGATAATTATGACACAATAATTGCAGCTATTATAATAATAATTATAATAATAGTAATAATTTACAATACAAACGTTTATATTAATCTAAAATATAATCATTAATCACTTATCACTTAGTTGCAAAGTTTAGGATTATCGAATATTACCTACGTTATTTATATAACTTACATTTTTCTTTGGAAATCAAAATGATTTTAAATCATATAAAACTTGCAAGCCATTGTCCACTTCCATGGAATTCCTTCAATATATTAATTATTCGACGTATCAATTCATAGTTTTCGATAGAATGTTTAATACGGAATTATTTTTAAGGCGTACCTAAATGTATACAGAAAGAAAACGAGTAAATAGATTACCGACAAAAAAGTTCGGGCAATATTGTTCATAAAACACAATATTAGACCAACCATACAACTATTTTGTCCAAGCGACCTTCGAACGTTTTCTTTTCTGTTAAATTAAAAGAAAATTAACCCTTTTTTTCCCACTTTTTACAATTGTATCGGCGGCGGCGTAGGTAAGTATTAGAACAGCCCGTTGGGCATCAAACTTGAGACCTTCGGCATATAAACATAATCTAAGGATAGAGTTTTTTCCCCGTTTTGTCAGACTTAAAAAACTTTAGGTTATGGTACAACTTATGTATCCTTCTTTAATTAAACTTCTACATATAATTCCTGACAGGGAAGTTATTGCATTAAATAATATTTAAGTACGAAAACCGAATAACAAAAAAAATGCGTACAACATAATTTTCATAATAAAAATTTAACATGTTATAAATAGTAATTTGAACAAATAATTCGTTGTAAATAGTGACTATATAAGTAAACATGATGGCTTTGGCGCATAAGGAACTGAAAACATATTGTTTACAGATATTTTATTTAAAACACACATAATTAAAAACTTTAAACACAGCTACCTACCTACAGATCAATACGACACGATCTATAGGTAGCTGTGATAAAACATAGTTGAGTCAGCGCTCGTTTTCGGTAGCTTTTTAAAACAATTAAGTACAATTTAGGACCAAGTAGTTAATTACACAAGACTAGACAATGAAGATAGTGGTCGCTTTAAAAACATAACTCTTTACATGTGGAATTTATTTGCTTTCATAGATCACTCTTGAGATTTAACAAAAAATAAAATTGTAAAAATGAATTTCAAAAATAATCAAATGTCTAAAGAAGGAAAATTTCAAATCGTATAAAATTTGTTAAATATAAAAAAAAACTATTACATTGTCAACATGACTGGTTAATGAAAATCACACTCTGTTGGCTGTCTGATTGGTGAAAAATTCTGGGTACACCATGAAGGTTGAAACCTCACTTAGTTTACTGTAATTTTGCTAAATTAATAGCATTTTATATAGGTACTTAAAAACTAAAGTTACCTTACAAGCTGCGCATATTTGATTTATTTAAATTTAATTTTTATAGAGTTTGTATCCATGAAAACATTAAAAAACACAATATCACTTTTTTGTTAAAAGATTATAATGAAGAAAGTTTGGAAAATACGACTTGAAAAAATGTTGAAAATTTTTTCAGCACAGTAATTTTATTACTTTTCCAAATTGTAATTTGTTTGCAACAAAAGCTTGCATTACATTATATAAACTCATAAGTTTAGAAATATAATAAAAAAATATTTTAACTCTCACTGAATGTGACGCCACTTTATTTTACAATTCATAAATAAGACTAACCATAATTGCAACCATTTTAAAAACTATTATTTCCATTCACACTTCATAGTATTACGCTATTCTTTGATAATGTTTCTCATTATCTTTGGCTCTTATTAATTATATTACAATAACTATTGTATCCCTGTAAAAATATAATATATGAATGAATCTCACAATGACTGGTGTTTTCTTTAATAAATATTAACCAGTGATCAGAACCAAGAAGGCTAATACCTAAGGTTGGCGACAAGATACCTAGCAGTTGTTAATTTATTTTTATCAAATCCCGGATCCCGGTAATAGTTTAACATGTTAGTTGTCTCTACTAACATGAAATTACTCGCTGTAATATGCTGCTAGTGGATTTTTTTTAAATATTTGTGTTTTTGTAATTGTTCGCAACAAAATTTGCGTTAAAAATTATGTAAACAAAACAAAAACATTACATGATTTTGAATTGAAAACGTAAATCATAAAATATTCTTAACTAGTTCAAAATCATATTTTGAGTAATTTCATGTTAGTCTATGCTACTAGTCATGTCTTGTCAGCAATTTTAGGAGTTTAGCCCCCTTCATTCCGATCACTGATAATGAAGGCGACACACTGAAAATACATAGCATAGCTCAAATAGACGATTGTATAATTTTAACTCCATAATACCTAATTATTTTCGAAAATATCCCAAAAATATTACTTTTGTTGAAATTACAACAACATTGTTTAATTTATATGCTTGGAAAACACTCAAATACATTGTTAACATCAATTCGCAATTTGGTAGCTGCATATCTTGATAATAACTAAAACCAATAACTTAAAAAAATCTTTTTTTAGATTCTGTTAATTTGCGGTCTTAATCGCCGCAGGCGCTACATATTTTCGACCCTGTGACAGCGCCGGTAAGGATCAGCCTTTTTGAATGTTCACAAACCGAGGTGTCGTCCTAACCTACGCAAACGGCGCGTACCACTGCGCCATCGAGTCGTAAAGTTAATAATGGTTAAAACTCCATTCATTGCTAAATTCACCTTTCTCCACAAAAACTAAATGTAGTACTTAACTTACGCATATAATTATAAACTAGAATGCTTTATATAATTATTTCCCTAACTTGCAGCGCACATTCGAGACATAGCTTGCGTTAAAGAGGGTACAGTCAGTAACAGAAGTCAATAAACAGTTTTGTGATAAAAAACATTTTTTCTGTAACGTCCGATTTTTGTGATACAACGCCATCTAGCTAAAGTTGTTGAACTAAAATGTTTTTATTTGTTATTTATATAATTTTTTACGCAAATTTTGTTGCGAACAAATAACAAAAACATAAATGTTGAAAAAATTTCCACGAGCAGGATTTGAACCTGCACCCTTCTGACATACCGGGCCAGGTGCTCTCCCAATTGAGCTATCGTGGTTCTAACCAGTCCGCCGAAATTAATCCTGGCCCGGTATGTCAGAAGGGAAATTTTTTCAACATTTGTTGTTGAACTACTTAGTTTTATTTTTAAAGAATACTCTTTTTTGTACCCAATCGGTTCACAGTAAGAACAATATTCTTATACTCTGTACGTGCCCCTGCGCATCCACCTACAACAAACTGTCAAATTTCCTCAATAAAGTTTGAACTTTATGTATTAAGGCTCCTGTTATATTTTGACCGTGATTTTTGCATAAAATGCCCAATTTCGGCGTTCTTGTTCAGAGAAACTGAAACCCTTAGACAATTTTGACTCACTGTATGGTGGAGAATAGTTATTATAATTCGTAGCGGCCTCGCTTTCTGCAATTTTCCCTTATCTATTTATATAAAGCCAAAATTCCGAAGCTAGTTTTCAATTAAATACGTTCATGGATTGAACTACTTTACTAAGCAAACGAAATGAAAAATATACAATAATATCTCTTAAATAGTGGTTAAGTTCGTAGCGGCTTCGGAATTTATATGAATGGAACTTCTACAAAAAAAACCCATTCAAAGCCATAAAACGTTCAGAATTAGCTGTAAATATCTCCTTACTCCATTAATATTATTAAGTTAAATGTACACCAGAGTTAACGTTAGTTTATAAGATTTTGAATTATACACTTTTTTGAACGATTAAAAAATTATTAAACTTCAAATAAATGCAATTACAACTGCACAAAATGCCCACTTTTGCGATGCGTCGGCCGCTCGTAGTACTGAGAAAGCGCGAGCGCGCGCATTTTGTGACAGGCCTCTTTAAGGTTGAAAATGTATTGAACAAATTTGACAGTTATAGTAAGTTTGATGTTCAGGCGTCTATCTGTACCCAATGCATTGACATATACATTGGTGGATAAAATTGAACTGATAATTCATGATCGGATATATACTAATCTGTTGACTGATGTAGTTTAAAAATACGTAGTTCAATTAATATTTATAATGAGAACTAATTATTAAATCGATTGCAAATTAAAAAAATATATAGGTTCCTACTTATTATTTATTATTAAAAATAAATGTTAATTAAGTTAGATTATAAATAAGAAACGTTCAATTGAATTCTTTTTGCGGATTGTCTGTAATGTGCGCTAGTCATAAATGATCACTAAATTACGATTAGAACATTGATAAATTGAAAATATTATTATGGAACAAATTACCTTAGAAATATATTTGGCAAGATTAAGTACAATACAATGTTCTTGGGTTAATAAATAATAATAGTTAATAGTATTTTTCATTTGCTCCGACCATCACTGACGTACGCTTAAAACAGATATTTTTATAAAAGAAAATATTAAACCAGTATTTCCGAAATTGATGTCAATACAAGATTTGTATATCTATCTATTGAGCGTCTTATCTAAAACCTATTAGACCAATATATTGTTTATTACTGACTATCGTAGTTATGTAGCTATTGATTTTATTTAAAATACGAACCAGTACATAACTATGAAATAAAACATTATCTGTACAAATAATCACAAGCACACATCATGCAGAACGTACGCAGGTCTTTTAACTAAAGCTGGCACGTTCAACACATTTACACATTGCGCTTGTCATGAAAAATCTATCCGTCTCTCTCGCGCTCGGTGAAGCTTATGAGTATGAAGGAAGCAGTTATTGTTTTGCTTTTGCTACTGTTCAAAATATAGAGTAGTATTTTTTGTCATTCATCCGTTAGCGTCAATCACGTTTAATTAAACCGACAAAGATTATTGTGTCATCTTTGTTTACCTATTTTAAGGTTAGATTAAAATGTCTTCTCAAAGAATTGGTTCCGGCAAAACATTAACAGGACAATCTCAAGGTAGAAGATTTAATTTACGATTCTGACTAGAAACAATTAATGTAATAAAATATAATTTTTCAAGTAAAACATATTTTTAAATTTTATTTACAACCCTACAACTTTACTCAACCTACAACTTACAAGCAAGCACTCTGATTTTATAGCTTATAAAATCAGAGTGAGAAGAATAAATTTTTATAAATTTCCTTTTTCAATCAAGATAATTTAATTAATTTAATTTAATTTAATTTCTTAACATGCAGTATAGTGAATTTGCATTAGTGTGATGCATGTGAACATGCCAGCTTTAGTTATCAGACCACAAACACGCTCGTGAAACGCACACATATACGGAATCTCTATCTTCAATCAGTCGGACCGCATGCTGAGCTGTTGGGATATTCCGTGTTGGTGAGAAGTTGTCTATATGTGCGTTTATCTTCTGCAGTCTCTTATTTTATAAGATAATTAGCGTACGCCGTCAATTCCAAACATTATTACCTCCGTGTGTTCACTAAATATAAAAGAATTACTAACAGCAAGGGTATAGAAGTGTCAATTGTGCGTGCTCCAAACGCTGTGTCATAGACGGGTTAACGATCCATATCGAATGCCAATGTTCGAAAATCAAATGATCTACAACGATTAATCGAAAGGTCAAATAATCGCATTGTTATTATTCAAAACATCGAGTTCGCAAAAGTTCGAACGTTCAGGAGATGAAATTATTGTTTTTGTATCAAAAATTTAATAAATCGAATGTTTGTTAATCAAAATTAAGTAATCTTAAATAAATATGATTTATGTAAATCATAACGATATCTCATTTCTACCATTATTCTCGTGAACCATCGATCATTTGTAAATTCGATATTTTGAACGTTCGATGTTTTGATTATTACATGTTTTCAACGTTCGATGTTATGAACGTTCGGAATAGGTAATAACATTGCAATTATTTAATCATCAAATCAATCAATCATCAATCAATCAAATGATCGACAACGGGTTCGATAACCCGTTGTCGATCATTTGATTTTCGACCAATTGGCTCTACGAGTTTAAGGTGTAGTGTAGATACGCCGACTTACGACTGGGGCGATATTTCCATTCCTATACTCCTACTACGAGTTATCCTTACACTACAACCTTCTTACAACGGATCTTCATACCTCTCCGAGCGAGTTTCCGCCATGAGGTCCAGCGGATCCAATGTCTGATTGGCTAGCGTCCCCCTCCTACCTTTCGAAAACTGGCTCTTTATATCATACTTTTCCATCCAATTGCGCAAAGTCTTTCTCGGTACACCGTATTTGTTCGAAGCTGCGTATACACTGTAGCCTTTCTTGACCGCTATAAGTGCGTCTCTCAAGTGCTGCGAAGAATACTGCTTGTAGGACTTCTCTTGGAAGACGTCAGTCTCGATGTTGACAATCGCATTCGGCCGGCGGCCGACGATGCGCGGTCTTGCGTGAATATTCAAAGGTATGCCGTGGTCCACATCAATGAAGTGCCTTGTCACTATTTCGGTGGACGTCCTGACGCCTGCAACAAGCCAGGTAAGAAACTGCCCTTAGTAAAGTTTAAAAATAACAAGCTTAAAACCTCTTTTTTTTTTGTATTATCTCTTTTTAATAACGGGCGTTCCTTTTCCTTGCTTCTCACAGGCGGTGGGGTATTACTTAATGCGTTCCCTGGAAGGGGGGGCAGTGTAAAAAGCCAGGAAAAGCCGCTCTAAGGGATTGTTATGGCAAATCAAGCTTAATGTTTGGTATGCAATAAAGAACTTTAAACAGCTACAGATAAGTTACATTTTCAAAAGGTTGGTTTAAATGTCACAAGAAAGTTTTATTATTATTTTTAATTAGTTATTAGTTAACGTTATGCTTGATGTGCCGTGGGTAAGCTTAGTTAAAGGTGCAAAAGTATTATCTATCTATATACTAAGTAATCATTATTTTTAACTTAAATAACAAAATTTACACAAATATTATAACAATTTAGCCGCGCCATCTAGCCTAATCGCAGCTAAACGGCTTGCAATTTAAAACGGATACACTCACACGCGTACGCGCTGCATTATTGGTAATATTACGCAACTATGTGGCCAGAGGGCGCTGTTAGGGCAATGCATTATAAAAGGGGCGGGCGACTATCCGCGGCTCTCTTTTTGGTTCACTCATCCATATATGATTTATACCATAAACATGTCAGAATCGAAAAAACCCACGTTTTCATTCCGGCATCATTTTACACGTATATACCCCACGAAATATATAACTCAAGCACATGTATACAGGGTCTAACAAAATCAATAAGCGAACGTTTAAGGGCGGTATCTATACATCATTCTGAATACAATAACAAAAAATGGGCTCCAGTTTTATAGTTATTTTTCAAAGTTATGTTTTCTAACAAACTAAATCAATTAAAATAATGCACATCATGAAACATGCTGTATCTTTACTAACACGCACGCAAGCGTTAATAAAAAGATAGTGTACAGATACACGCACACAATTGGCATGTTCAGCTATCTTTGTGTGCGTGTAGTGCAGCTGTAAGGGTTTGGAAAGGGTGTATTTTTTGGTGAATTATGATAATGTTTTGTTGATTATCTCGGTAACGAGCCTGTAGTTTTGGACCAAATTTGGTGAGCATGCTCAGTGTAATATATAGATGCTCCCCTTAAACGTTCGCTTATTGATATTGTTAGACCCTATATACATTTGCAAGCTATATGCAAACACTTGGGTTAGGGCCTTTTTCCTGTCATGCGGATAGCCGCCCGCGTGCTGGTCCGCATGCGGGCTGCCGGCATCCTATCATTTCATACATGCTTTTCCTATCACGCGAGCAACACGCGCGCGGGACGCAGATTGGCTGCGGCGCAACCCGCTTGCGGGGCGCGTTCTTCTACTGCCAAGGTAGTTTTTACTGTCGTGCGGGTTACACGTATGGTCATTGTACGCATCTTCTGTGCACAAGTATAATCACTGGCGACACGCAAGACACTGCAGCGGCGAAAGTAATCTTTGTTCTGCGTGTGGCCCGGAGCGTATTATAACCCGCATGCGGACGAGATCCGCACGCGGGTGAAAATACGCATGACAGGAAAAAGCCCTTTATATATTTCGAAAACAATGTCGCGTTTTCTCACTTGGCAAGTGGGTACTTGGAGAGATGAACGTGGGACCCTGTGAAACCGTTTTTGTGTTGTAGATTTGTGGGCATATCATTTTTATAGATAAACAGATCAAGAAGGGTTCTGGACACGCGCGCCTGCACGTCAAACTACCACAATTACTGTCAAATTTCCTCAATAGACTGTCTTTAGGTATTTATGTCTGTGTCTTTAGGTCTTTATGTCTTTTGTATTATGGTTGAAAATGTATTGAAGAAATTTGACAGTTCTAAATAGGTTCATGTGATGGCGTCTGCTGCACAATGTTATGGGTACAAATAATCTGTACTAGAACTTCGTACCTTTAGTAGTCAGTAGTTGCGAAAATAATGAAATGTCTCAACCTAAGATGACTCATAATAATATTTTTTTTAAATACCTATACTATAATAACATAATAACCACGCAGTTTTTATCCAGAGATCATATTAACAATTTATTTTGCTCTTTAATTGAATGAAGATTTTTATACAAAAGTTTAATTTAAAAAAAACCTGTGATTTAAATGTAATTTGTGAAAAAATTAAAGATTGTAATTTGTTTTCATTTTATTTTATTAACTCTCATGTAATAGCAAAAAACTGGTACAATTTTCTCAATAATAATAATAATAATTGTAATTAACTATTATTATTTTACAATAGTAAATCCAGGGCGGAACAGACATTATGTAAACACAAACGTCTGTAGAATTATAATATTTAATTCAGTGATTTTACAGACTGTTGCCAAACATTATATTTTACTTAAAATGTACCTATTAAATAAGGTTACAGCGAAACAAAGCTATTCTGTAAATAAATTTAAAAAAAAACTAGTGTTTTAAGGCTTTATGTATGTTTTTTTTTAAACAGTGACTGGCACATAAAACTTTTCTCATGAATTTTATTAACAATATTTTAATTAGCCTATAAACATCTTCCAAGGGAGCAATAACATGTGGAAATGAAGGTCGTAAGTCATGGCCTGGTATTGGTATTTGTACCTAATCAAAAACCAAAAAAAAATAAGATAATAAAATTCAATAAAAACATGCTTGTATATTTTTAGGTTATCATTTTTATAATTTTTGGAACACGTCTTTGGTGAGGATGATAGAAAAATGAATAGATAAAGAAATATTTAGTTAAATATATGCAAAGTGTCATATATTTATGCAATGGTGCTTGTGGTGTCTCTATAGTAATAAAACATAGTAAAATTAAAATATCTCCAAATTGAATTAATTAAAAACGCATAATAAATAACTCAGTAAAATTTACCGTAGGTAATCACTTTGTTTATACAATAAGTAACAAAAACCCTGAAGGACCCGCGCCGGTGATCACTTTCTAAGTTTAGTCATAAAAAAGGCAATGCATCAACGAATTATGCACTTTATAAATATTTAGTGTATTTTAAAATACAAAAAAAATCTATAAAACTGACTCTTCACCCCAAAAAAGTTTGTGTGAGTGTCTGTACCGACCCGGCGGGCGGCCGGCGCGGCGCAGTGTTAGATCGACCACATATTGGGATTCTAAACATTTTTGCGTAATTAACGATTTCTTACACACTTTTTGCAGTGTCGAGTTACGATGCGATGTAAGGTGTTATTAGAGTACTTTTTAACGAGATTCTTAATATGTTTATTATATGTGAGTATCCGATATTTCGGCACAGTTAATGCGGCTGCAACTGTGCCGAAATATCGGATACTCACTTAAAATAAACATGGTAGGTACCTAAGTAAGAATCCCGTTAATAAGTACTTCCCGTTAATGCAATTGACCATGATTGTTTAAACAGTTTTATGTAGGTTTTATTTTTGGCAAATTTAATTTTTTACATACAAGCTCCTAATAGATCCCTCAGGGTTTGTTACATTACTGAATAAAACTTCATACAAGGTATGTAGCTTGATTTCAGAGGTATGTATTTTAAGTACCGAATTGTTTCTTTTAACCTCAAGACGTAAAGTGGCACAAATAAACTTAAGTACAGCCGGGGGCGCGGGTCAACTTAAAACTATTTAGCAAACATAATACTGTATAATTAACATTTATATAAATTAGTTGAAGTTATAGGAATCCATTTGTTACACAATTCTGTCTTAGACATTGCATTTTTTTATTTACAGTCAACATCGCAGTAACAAGCCGTCGATTGAACAAGGTTTCGCAGTATGATATTTTCGCAGCAAAATCGTTCCCAGTACAGTTTTTCGTACAGTAATGAAACATCGTATTAATAAGACGTCGATTTAACAAGGCGTCGTCGCAGTACAGAGATGTCGTTACGACTTTCGCACTCAAGTCAATTTATAAACAGTCTCTTTAGGTACCTATGTTACGTCCTTCCCATTTATCAATTTGAAACAGGTTACCATGTAGTTTCCAACGTTTGCGAGAAGAGGCTACAGTTTGAAGGTTTAATGCGATAAAAGTCTTTTGAGAAATCCTCGCTTACAAATGTATTGCATTTCCACAAATAAATAGGAAAAAAGTATATTCGATCATGGTTTTTATAACCTGAGTAGCGCTGGACTACCCCAAGTACAATACAGTAAAGTGGGGTCAGTCTCAATTTGGGTTTGAAGCTCTAGACGTCTGTGGTTGACATCAAAATGTAAGTATCTTGGAATAAGTCACACTAAAGAACTGAATTGGTCACCGAACCTGCGGCCTGTTTGCTTAGTAAAGTGTTGGGTTACTAAGTCTGCTGCTGCTAGGCGGCAAAAATAAAATGTAAATATAAGCTTCTCTATTTGAAAGTCTAAACGCAGTATACCAAAGTGATTCCTATAACAACTATATAGTATTTCCATACTGATTAAGTTATTATATCTACAGCAGCTTACAACTATTTAATTATGTATATTTATATAGTCTAGGAGGCACTTGATGGGCTACCTAAGCGTTCCGTTTATTCTGTGTTCGGTCTACATTTATTTTTAAAAAAAGTATTAAATTGTTTTTGGTAAAAAAGAAAATGTCTTAGTTAAAGAGAAAGTCTTAGAAATATTAATGTAACACCAAAATATAAATTCAAAATAAAGTAGTAAGTACAATAAATATTACATAATATGCCGCCAATAAATAGTAAAATGTAATGTAATGTAATATTAATAATGTCTTGCTTACAAGATTTTGATACAAATTTAGTTAATTTATAATGTAAAACGAGTCACAATATAGTAAATTGTTTTTTTTTAAACAGTTTTGTTTTTGTTGTACACAAATATGTTTTAAACTACTTTTGTTAATTAGATCAGTTTGATGACGCCTCGTTCTGACTGCATGTATCATGTAGCATGCATCTTGACCAAAACCATTCACATGAAAATGTCGAAATCCACTTTCAAAATATACGGAACCCTCTGGTAAGTAAAAAACAATCAAAGCATCAAACTTATTAAAAAATTAAAAACTTATTTTATATGCGACTTTCTTAATCCAAATTATTCTTAAGCATTTTTTGTAACTGGACACTTGAAAGTTTCTAATTGTAAATGTATTAAATTAAATATTGTATGATTAGGTGTCGACATATACTTTTGTAAGTTTTTTTTAAGAAAAGCACTTTTCTTAAGATTTTTTAAATATTTTTTTTGACTTTATTCATATTTTTTAAACGTTATTTTTTTCTCTAATATTTAATATAGTGATGTATGATTATAGATAGAACAATAATTTAACTTTAAAATCAACGACATGCTTCTTAGAATTTACCCTATCTTTTATAGTTTCAGACTTCCCCATACTGGCCTATTTGAATTATTCACACTGAAAATGTTCATGTCGTTGAAAAATTAAAAAACATGAGAGGGATGCTTATCAAATCGGTTAGTAATTGTTTTACAAAAACAGATTTAAAAAATACTATAAAATATTTTCTCTTAAATATAACTGTAAAAAATAATTAATTCAATCATGTAACAATATTAATGTAAAAACTTTAATAATAACAATTATTTATTAGTTTCCAAACAAATTTCAAAGTATACAGGATCACTTATTTATCACTGTCCAAACCTTCTGAGATGACTCACGTGATACAAAACATCAATATTAATTCGACCTAAATGTAACAGCTGAATTTCATTTTCGAGTTAGGGAGTTGGCCCAATAGTAAGAGTTGTTCGTTTGTATCACGGGAGTTATCTCAGATAAGGTTTGGACGGTGATAAAAAAGTCACCCTGCTCATAAAAAAGTCGCAGATAAAATAAGATTTTCAGAAAGGAACATTTTCATCAACACAATCGATCCAACATCGATTGTAAAGCGCTACGCGATCGATTTGTTTTTGGTTCGATGACGACAATTAACGTTAGCCTAAACAATATTAAAAGTATAAATAATTTATCGTTTTAGTTATTTATATAATAATAATTTTCTCAAAACTTCAAGCGATTATTATATTTATCAAAAAGTTTTTACCTATGACCGATTTCAAACTACTGCCTGAACAAAAAGATGTATATATTTATCTTTTTGTATACTTACCATTTTTTAATTCAATAATTTATTTTTAATCATTTTGGATCAAAAATATAGGCAAATATAATGTTCATATTAGCAAAGTTTTTATCACCTTAGTAATTACTTAAAAGTACTGAAAGACTTGGCAATACAAAAAATTACACAACCAAGCCCTTAAAACAATGGATGTTCAGTAATTTATTATTTAAATCAGCCATAGTTAATTTTCTTAGCTTAAAATTAACACTAAAATTTCATATCAAGTCTTTTCTTTAATTTGGACGTAGTCCGATCAAGCACACGATTTCCAAAAGGCCAATGTTTCTTTTTAAATTACATACCAATTCAACTAATACTTAACTAATACTAAAACGCGAAATTACAAATAAATAGTAACTAAACATGTACCATTAAAACTACCATTTGGTAGATTTTTTTGCACTGGCGACGTTAGCCTTACCTCTTGGTAGACTTATCTCTAATTTAGCACGAATATAATTGATTTTGAAATATATATACAGTTTTTCAATATATAAGTTTTAGAATATAACAATCTTTGGGTTTTATATTGCAAACAAATTAAAACGATGTTTTTATTTAGAAAAAAACAACAAAAAGATATAATTTATCGTTGGGTTTTAAAATACGCAGCTTCCATTCTTTGATTTTTCTTCATAAGCAATATATTTAAGTTTTGTATACGCCAAGTGTACAACACTGTGGCTAAGTTAATAAACTTAAAGTATTTTTTTAAGTAAATAAATTATTTATTAAGTTAATTTTGGGTTTTTCTGAAGATCCAAAAAACTTCCTGGATAGGTTTTAATTTCCTTCAAAAATTTCATTTTAAGTAAGCATGATCTTGTGCAAGTAAGCATTTTGATGTTATTTTCGGCACCAATAATAAACGAGTAATAGGAAAAAACGGACGCCACCAAACCCCCAAATAAGATGATATAAATAGGCCATCACACAAATAGATCGAGCGGTCGTAACAGTAGACATTTGCCCTATTCTATAAAATAAGTTATGAACTTGGATTAAAAGCAACGCTGACTCTTTTTACGAAAAGGAGTCTATCTTTTGTCTACGAAAAGGATTAAAGTTTAAAATTAACAAGATCTTAGAAGAATATCGTGTTTTAATATTGTTGTTTTTCTATATTGTATACTTTAAGAAACAGTGCGAGAGTACTATTGGTAAACTTATACACATAAATACTGTCATATCATCTCTTTTGGGGGGTGGGGCACATATATCAGTCCATTTTCCTTCTTTTAACCAAAAAAAATTATCAAAAAGTACTTCCTAATCATGCACAGACATATCAACTGCCGCGGTATCAATTTGATCTTTTGCATCGTTAAGATCATTTTTTGCCTCATCTTCACTCGACACTGTATTCATTAGGAAATGTTTTCCGAAATCCATTTCTGCATCGAAGGAGGCGACGTCTGTCTCTGTGCCGCTCTTCTCATAGTTTTGCTCAGGGTGGTCGGTTTTAGTGAAATTGTTGTACTCCTTCTGTTTTTTACTGTTCTCAACAAACTGTTTGAGCTGCTGCGGCATCGGGAAGGAGGACTTGATGTGGCAGCGTTTCATCCAGTTACGTAGAGACTTTCTTGGTACTTTATGAGTTTGGGCAGCCCTGAAAGGAAAATAATCGGTTTTTTAATATTTTCTTATTCGATCAAAAATCTGTTATTTTTTTTGGTGTTGCAGTTAGCGTGAATAAGTTGCGATCGCACTATTAAAAAAAAATCGCAGTGGTCAGTTCGGGCTTATGAACGGGAGACTATAAGATTGTCAACATTACATTATTCCTATCACACATAAATTATTAAACTTTTTTCGACTGAGTCTAAGCAGGCAATCAAGCCTGATCATAAGATGCCACCGCAGCTTATTGCCGCTTGCAAGACCATAGGTATAACACCAAACCATATCACAGGCTTTTGTTTGGTTTTCCTTGACATAATTTAATATGAAACTATTTTGGTGCATCCCGCTGATAAACTTATTGCATAAAATTGTAATATTCTTGCTTACCTATAAATGCTTCCTCCTTTTTTGACATCCATCAGAGCAGCCCACATGGCCTCGTTCGAATACCTTCTGTTAGGATTGAATTTGCCCATCATCACTCTCTCCAAATCTTTCCTCGACAACCCCGAGGAGCTAACCTCCTTCCCTTCCAAAAACTGGTCGAGATCAGACTTCAAAACTGTCTCTCCGATGTCTAGATTTTTATCTTTGAACAGTGGCGGGCGACCCCTCCGTCTGATTTGAGTTTTCTCTATCTGCGGCTCTTTTACTTTCGGTATTAACTCCACCTCCGACTTGGCAGGCTGCTTCTTTTGTTCCCTGATTTTCTTTTGACCAGCTTTTAGCAGAGACACCTCCAATTCCCCGTTTTGTTCTAACCACGACTTGTAGTAGTCGTTCTCTGTTTTCTCCGCGGTCTTTTGTAAATAGTCTTCTGTGGTCATGTTTGTGTTGAAGCCGTATTTGGTAAATTCATTCTTTATTTCTGTAGGATTCATTTTTGATAAGCGACTTATGTATTCTGACTTTGCTTTCGCTAAGCTTTGCAATTTGTTTTGGAAGAACAACTCACTCTCTGGCTTTACACGTATGTAAGAGTTGCGGCGACCTGAAAACGAATTTAAGTATGAATTACAACCGATCCACGACAACAACGTCTAGACAAATCATGCGTTTGCGAACCATGAATGCTAGTGCGAAGAAAAAGAGAGAGAAAAAAACGCAATTATAACAAAAAAAAACCGAAAATCAAAGACTGAAATGTCTGTAAGATAGTTCTGTACAAAAAAATAAATTAAAACATAATTGGGAATATATAAAAATAAATAAACTTTTTATAAAACTTCCTTTTTGGCAATGTAAAAAAACATTCATGGTTCTTCTATTTCTACTAAATACCAATTAATAATTGAAGCAGCCTACCTTACAGACATTTTTGGTTTGTGTTTTCGTCTTGGGTTTTTACAATGTCCTTTCGCGCGATGATTCGTCACAGATAGCGCAATCACAAGACTTGTGTACTTAGTATGTTTGTAAGTTTATAACGCAAACTTCAACATTCACATTAAGAGCGTTTACGCCGCACACTAGCGCCACTAATGAAAAAAAAAACATATTAGTAATTTAGCATTATTACGTCACCTAATGAACACCTCACATGTTATGGTTTAGTTAAATAAGACGTTACGGCCACTTTTAACTATAACGCCATATTTAACTAAACCATAACATGTGAGGTGTTCATTAGGTGACGTAAAAAAGCTAAATTACTTTATTCAGATAGTTTGTTGAGCATAATTTGATTTTCTATCTCTAATTACTAGATATGTTTTTTTTTTCATTGGCGGCGCTAGTGTGCGGCGTAAACGCTCTTAAGAAGGTATTTTTAAATATTGTTTGCGTGAACATCTAAACATGATTGTACGTATCTACACGCGTTCAATTAACATAAAATTTTTGACGAGTTTTCGAAACGTCAACTCAGATTATAAGAATATGGAAATTAAACGCAAGAAGATCCGTATAAAATGTTTTGTTTCAACACCTAAAGTATTTTTTCTTTAATATTAATGTTGGAGGTAACAAACTCAATACATCATTTTAATTTATTTTTTATATTTTAAAAATATTTAAAGATTTTTTAATAATTAACTAATCTATTAGAAAAATAATAATTAAAATTAATTATCTATTATGTTTTACAAAATTAACGATGTTTTGTACAAATATGGACATTGCAGTTTTGCTAAACCACATAGTAACTCAACTAACGCTATAATAATTATTTTGTGTAGGAATCGTTTTGTTTGGCATACAAGTATGTTTGTAAAAAAAGAAATACAACTCACCGGAAGTCTGTCCGAGACTGCTGCTAGGTTTGCCGGGTTCTTCGTCCTGAAACGAAACGGAGAAATAAGTAAAAAAAAAGTAACATCATGGTAAGAAGTAAGTAACGAAAGAAGTTGCCAGGTAAAAATAAGTAAATAATATATTTTAAGTTATTTGTACAGTGACGAGCATTGACACGTATGTACACTTTTGACTCTTATTTAAATAAATTTGTTTACATGTTAATCGAGGAGCTCGATGGCGCAGTGGTTAACGCGCCCGGTCTGCGATTGCTAAGGATAAGCAACTTACTCAAAGGCCGGTCATCGGATGGATGACCAAAAATGTATCATCTCGACCTCCTCCGTGCTTCGGAAGGCACGTAAAGCCGTTGGTCCCGGCTGCATTAGCAGTCGTTAACAACCACCGCCCGCACTGGACCCGCGTGGTAGTTTACGGCTCGTTCTCCCTGTGGTATTTCCATCCATAGGGAAGGCTTGTGTCCCAGCAGTGGGGACACAAAATGAGCTGATGATGATGACGTGTTATTGCTCGTGACTGTACATCAATGTTGGGTTTACTTATGTAAGACGTTGCCAGTGACTCTAACATAAGTGGAGATAGGTTTACATCTGTTATTACTTATTACTGTATTAGAAAGATACGTTAAAATGGGAAAACGAGCTTTCCCTATGAATGGTGCCGTTAACCACCACGCGGGCCCAGTGCGGGGAAGTGGTTACTTTCGACTTCTATAACTCATATAATGTAGCACCTTATAACTCATGCTAGCCTGGTACTTTGACTGCCTCACCCCAGGTATGTAGCCATCCCTCATAACTACTGATAGCCTGGTACTTTAACTACCTCACCCTAGGTATGTAGCCATCTCCGCATAGCTCATGCTAGCCTGGTACTTTGACTACCTCCCCCTAGGTAAGTAGCCATCTCCTCATAACTCATGGTAGCCTTGTACTTTGACTACCTCACCCTAGGTATGTAGCCAGCTCCTTGTGACTCATGCTAGCCTAGTACTTTGGACTTTCACTCGAACGTAAACTACCACACGTGCCCAGTGTGGTAGTTTACGGCCGAAGGAGCTCGAGATGATAAATTTTTAGACACCGAAGGTCTAAATGAATATGCTTAACTAGAATGGCTGTTCACCTCATTGTATTCCATGTTGTCCTGGTCCAGTTCTCCGTAGTACAAGCCGTCTTCTTCCACCGTCTCTTCCTTCACTGTCCTCTCTTCCGACTTGCGCTTCTTGGGTCCGTTGTGGGGGGCGTGCGTCGCGTGGGGGGTGGGTTTCTGGGGCGGAGGGGCTTGCGGGGGGGTCGTGCCTGTGGAACTCAAGTTAGTTAGCATAGCTTATATACTGGCCCACTGCTGAGTGAAGCCTAGAGAGATCATCGCTTCAATTGATGGGTATTGGCTTAAAGACGAAACACTTTAGCCGTCCTGGGAGTTGAACTGAATTTTTGAATTACAAACTTATTCTTAGTAAGAATATGACTCGCAGTGATCGACACTTGATTTATAGCAAAATGAAATGAAATGAAATGACTTTCATTTCATTTCATTTACAGCAAAACTGTTGTGTGTAGGTATAGCTATGTGTATAAATGTGTGTAGGTGTTGTAATAGCCCACCGTTGGCGTTGTGGTGCTGGGCGTGGGCCACGAGCGCGTCACTGGCCACCGTGAAGTCCTTGGCATCCGGCTTGCCCAGCTCCGGGGATAAGCCCGACGTGTCGCTCGAGCAAAGGCCTGCAAAGAAGCAGGTACACGTTCACAACTTGAAGGAAAATCCACAAGCGAGATTTAATTCTGAAACTTTGACCTCCTTTTGCCGTACCGAGTTAAATGACATAGACTAATATTTTATAGTTAGCACGGCAAATGACTCCATTCCACCTGATGTTAAGTGGAAATGGAGTCCAGACGCGAAGACAACTGGTGCAGCGTGAAAACAACGCAGTATCAGTTAACCTCATTCTGCCGGGCCGCAAGGTGCCTCTTCACACCTCGATTGAAGGATCTCATGCGTAGGAGGGAAAACAAGTGCTGGTACACTATTCCATCTTTTGGAGGTGCGATAAAGAAACGAGTCACCATTATGCGTGATAGAAAATTTTAGAGAGTAAATCGGGGACTCTGGAGAGCGGCACTTGCAAACAAGTCAAGTTAAAGACGATTCGTATTTTGTGTATGTATATTTGTTGGCTCTTTTCGGAAGTGTGTAGATCGGTAGCTAAAGCGCTAATATACCCATTCTTACTGTTTGTCCTCAATGAGTAGGCATAACTGATATCTTAAATAAACCATATTTAACTGAATAAAAGTAAAAGTATGGGGTGTCTGAGGATGTGCGTTAGTTCTGTACAACGTTGGATAATCATCTCAACTCCACCCCAGCCGATTCTCGAAATGCTACTACACAATTACAGTATACACCGAACATGCACACTAGTTTAGGCCCAAGACACCGTACTCGTAGAACAAGGGTACGAAGAACCGGTTCATACGCGCTCTATACCAGGTACAGACATGTACCTGGGCGCTTCTCCCCACCACCACGGCCCGGTCAACCCGAGCCGAGGTCCGAGCTTTTAGAGGCGCCGATCCGAATCCAGTAGGAAAATCTAGTAGGGCACGGGGACACGCACTAGTGCGTGATGCCGTTCCCTCTAGAAAACCTCTAAAGGTGATTCGTTTCACACGGCTTGAGGAACCCTTTAAGTTTCTCGCCGCCCCCGAAAAAGCCCGGTGAAGCTGAAAATGCCCAGTCAGCACTCTCCAATAAAAACTTTAAGACTTTTTTGTTTGCGCCGACTAGACCAGTCTAGGTACTCTCGATTGGACCTGGGACCGTCCCGTGGTTCAAAACTCAAAATCATTTATACAGTTTAGACTACAAGTAGCTCTTATGAATGTCACTATGCCATCGGTTCGTTCTACACAGGACGGGAGACCTTGTACTAAGAAGAACCAGCAAGACACTCGGCGAAGGCGTTTCTTTTCTCCCTTACAGCGTTAAAACACTCGCACATATTGTCATGGTTGTCGCACTCACCCCTGATCTGCAGCGCCTCCGCGGACTTTAGCAGGCTGGGCAGTTCCTCCTGCGTCACGTTCACCTCGCCCTTGTACATGAAGTCCACCAGCGCTTGCATCTCGCTGAACCTGGGGAGAATCAACATTACCCCTAGTAACAATTTGAGTTGGCGTTTTGTTGGGCCTTTGAGTACGTAATTGTTGGCCAACGGTGAGGTCTGTCATACCTATTTGTAGGTGGGCCAACCGTAGGACCAATGTAAGCCCAACTGCGAGTAACCGTTACGCCGTTGGCCCTATGATGGGACTTTGTGGGATATATAACGTAAACATTACGCGGTTGGCCCTATGATGGGACTTTGTGGGAAATTTAACGTAAACATTACGCCATAATTGTAGATGGTGGTGCAGTTAGGCCAACGTTAAACCCGCGAAGCAATTTTCTTGTTGGTCGACCAACGACACAGGTAGTAGGCCCACTGTTAGTAGTTTGTGGTAAATATAACGTAAACGTTACGCCGTTGGCCCTATGATGGGACTTTGTGGGATATATAACGTAAACATTACGCGGTTGGCCCTATGATGGGACTTTGTCGGCAATAACACTACCATCTCCCTACCTTTTCCCTGCCGTTGGCGAAGACACCCCAACGGAAATTGTTACTAGGGACTAGAGTATTATATAGAATAGAATAGCATAGAATAGATTTAAATATATAAACTAATAACATATAAATTATAATATATAAGGAAAGACGTTGGTTTTCTTTAGGAAAGAGATCAATCAACGTGCAAGTTGCGGCAGCGCAGATATGACCCGGGAATTAACCTAGCACCTCAGGATTTAGGGTAGAGGACCTTTGCCATTATATACGAGCATACAAAACCAAACAAAACAAAATGCGCATATTTTACTGTAGATGAAAGTTTTATTACGAATATATACAAAAACAGCGCCCTCTCTTATTCGTATTTAGAACTACCAACCTCATTGATACGCAGCGCCATCTGTTATTCGTATCAGGAACTACCAACCTCATTTTTACAGCGCCATCTATCATCCACATTGGGTACAAACCTCATGTCCCTCATCAGCACTATCGGGTGCTTGCACGGGTTCTGCAGCAGCAACCGCTCCAGGTACGCGGAGCACGCGGATAGCACCAGCTTGTGGCAGCGCAGCTGGCGGGACTCGCACGCCAGCGTCACGTCCGCGAACTGCTCAGTCAGCAGCAGGCGTGGGAACACCGTCTGGAGGGGGGGGGGACCCACTTTAGATGCAGTCGAATCATGCATCAACATAAGGCTATGGCAGAATAATAGGGTTTGTGGGTCGTCTCCTGCATTCGCTGAGCCATAGACCCTTTTGACTGCTTGGATGTTACCCCTTGTGTATACTGTGTTTTTTGTTAGTGGCAAATTCAAATATTTATTATTATTATTATAACTTTGTTAAGCCCGACCATCATCATACAATGCTCCGACTTCAAAAACAGTAGCTTAAGCACTTGTGCTATGGATATAGGGAACAACGAAGATACCAATACCACCCAGACCCGAGAACATATAGAAAAAGTTCGTTTATCTACATTAACCCGAACGAAATCCAACCCGGGACCTCGGAGATGTCAACACCTGAAACCGTCCGAAAAGAAGGCCGTCAAATCATTCTTAAACAAAAGACGTCCACTGCTGGGCAAAGGCCTCCCCCAAGGACAGAGCTTTCATCATCATCACCAGCTCATGTTTATGTCCCTACTGCTGGGGCACGAGCCTTCCCTATAGATGGAAGGATTGGGACGTAAACCACCACGCGGGCCCAGTGGATTGTTGGTTGTTAACGACTGCTAATGCAGCAGGGACCAATGTCTTTACGTGCCTTCCGAAGCACGGAGGAGCTCGAGATGATAAATTTTTGGTCACCCATCCAATGACCGACCTTTGCAAAAGTTGCTTATCTTTAGCTATTGACCTTCACAAGCTAAATGCTAACTTGTAAGAAATATAAAAGGTACTTACCTGTAAGTTTGTGTGGTAGGAGTTCCACCTCACGCAGAACTGTTGTGGAGGTGCCGCCATCTTCCATCAGTTTTTGTAAACGTTTTCAATTACAAATCATCTTTTCTCATTACTTATTCATTATCTTTGGCATACGACCTATCTATATTCCATCAACATAGTAAAATGTCCACATACAATACAAATATCACAGCTAAAGGCTAAAAAAGGGAAAATATTTCACTTTTTCCTTTTTTTTATATATATTTAAATTTATTTTTTTAAGTACAAACAATACTTTTTAAGTAGAAACTATTTAGACTAGACTGTATTTTTTTAATACTGGAACTGATTCCTCTTGTTTATGTACCTGCAAAAGAAAAGATAACATTGTTAATATTTAAAAAAAAATACTAAAAATAAATTTCCTATTATAAAATAAAAACGCGTTTAGAAAATCAGAACATAAGAGTCAGGGTATCATAAAAGGGAGTGTCTGAGAATATCAATAAAATTTAATATTACTTTTGGCGACGAACACTGGTGTTGGATGATGTTTTATAGTCCTGACCCAACACCCGAGCCCGACAGACGTTGTCCTGTCTGAACCAAATATAGAGAAAAGGTATGAGTTTCATTCCCGTGCGAATAACGGGATAAAAAACTATCATATGTGTTAATCCAGGTTATAAACTATCTGTATGCCGAGTTTCATTCGAATCCATCCATCCGTTGCAGCGTGAAGAAGCAACAACTATACGAACATACACACAAACTTTCGCATTTATAATATTAGTAGGACTAGCGGCCGCTCGCGGTTTCACCCGCGTGGTTCCCGTTCCCGTGGGAATATCGGGATAAAAAGTATTCCATGTTTTAATCCAGGTTATAAACTATCTGTATGCCGATATTAATACAAATCCATCTATCCGTTACAGCATTAAGAAGCAACAAATATACAGACATACATACAAACTTTCGCATTTATAATATTAGTAGATAGGGTTCAGAGGGTTGATGTTAACGGTAAAAGATCTCCGGGATCGGTGGTTACAATGGGAGTTCCACAGGGTTCAATTCTTGGTCCTTTCTTATTTTTAATTTATATTAACGACTTGCCTTACTTTGTAAAAAACAAACATGAGATAGTATTGTTTGCAGATGATACCTCACTTTTATTCAAAGTGAAACGACGACAGCCGATTGATGACGATGTGAACAATGCTGTCTCAAAGATAGTTCATTGGTTTAGTGTTAACAATTTGCTATTAAATGAACAAAAAACCAAATGTATAAGATCTGTATTACCCAACGTTAAGGAGGTAAAAACCAGTGTAAGAATTAAAGATAAGAATGTGGACCTTGTGGACACCACAGTGTTTCTAGGCATTACGTTGGATGCAAAGCTACAGTGGGGCCCACATATAGATAAATTGTCGAGTAGACTGAGCTCTGCGGCTTATGCAGTAATGAAAATTCGTCAGATCACTGACATTGAAACAGCTAGACTTGTTTACTTTAGTTATTTCCATAGCGTAATGTCGTACGGCATTTTACTGTGGGGCAATGCTGCCGATATTCAAACTATCTTTGTGCTGCAGAAGCGGGCTATTCGAGCAATTTATAATCTAAAAGCTGGTAATTCTCTTAGGGAGAGATTAAAAGATATTAATATAATGACAGTTGCATCACAATATATTTACGAGAACCTAATGTATGTATATAAAAATATTGAAACTTTTTCTAAAAACAGTGATATTCACAATGTAAACACTAGAAATAAAAACAAACTAGCAGTACCTAATACTAGGCTCCACAAAGTAAATAATTCATTTAGAGGCCTGTGTGTACGTTTTTACAATAAAGTTCCAAGTAATATCCAAAAACTAGATATTAATAAATTTAAAATCGCTATTAAAGAGAAGCTTTATAAAAAAGCTTATTATAAAGTGTCTGATTACATTGAAGACAAAACAGCATGGGTTTAAAATGCTCCAATCTATTTCTAATCCAAAATATTGTTAAGGTTTTTTAAACTTGTATAACTTGGTAACGTAACGGCATATAATTTTGTAAATGTCGTTACATATTGAATTAAAGCTGTGGAGTTTCTTGCGCCCATTCTTCTCCACAGCTAAAATATAGACGTCCTGAATGGGTAGTAGGTAAAAAAACTATGGACGATTCAAAAGCACTTTTCTAAAGTTTATTTGAATAAAGAATATTTGACTTTGACTTTGACTTTGACTTTAGTGTGATAGTGTGATGGGAAAAACCAAGAAACCAGAAAAGATTCATCATCATCATCATCAGCCTATACTAGTCCACTGCTGGACATAGGCCTCTCCAGGTGCACGCCACCAAGCACTATCCGCGGCTACTCTCATCCAGCTCTTGCCCAGCCACCTTGCGAAGATCGTCGCTCCACCTAGTCTGAGGGCGTCCTACACTACGTTTACCGATACGCGGTCTCCAATCGAGAATTCGTTTACCCCAACTGTTGTCGGTTCTGCAACTAATTATGGCCAGCCCACTGCCATTTCAGCTTGCCGATCCGATGGGCTGAGTCGATTGCTTTCGTTAGAATTAAATTAAATTATTTTCGAAGAGTAACTATGTATTGGAACAAATTAATGAGAATGCGAACGTCGCATCTTATGTAATACTAGCTGTGCCCCGCGGTTTCACCCGCGTTCTATTAGTCATAGCGTGATGTAATATAGCTTATAGCCTTCCTCAATAATTGGACTATTCAACACAAAAATAATTTTTCAATTCGAACCAGTAGTTTCTGAGATTAGCTCGTTCAACCAAACAAACTCTTCAGCTTTATAATATTAGTACTTATAGATGTAAACGAATTGTTTGGAATAGAGATGAATGGAAAAGGCTACACCGACAAGAACATGGCTCCTATATTAAAGACTAGCGGCCTCTCGCGGTTTCACCCGCGTGGTTTCCGTTCCCGTGGGAATATCGGGATAAAAACTATCCTATGTGTTATTCCCGGTTATAAACTATCTGTATGCCGAATTTCATCCAAATCCATTCAGTAGTTTTTACGTGAAAGAGTAACAAACATCCATCCATAGTTACAAACTTTCGCGTTTAGGATCAGGCGATGCAGGCAGGCAGTGCACCTGACCCGGCACGTCATAGGGTGCGGGTTCGAATCCCGCTCGTGGAACGTTTTCAACACTTTGTCTTTTTCCAAATTGTAGGTAATTTGTTCGCAACAATATTTGCTTAAAATTATATGTAAATAATCATACACCTAAAGATTAGCTACAGATTTTTGACTTAAGCAAAAATTTAATACAGACCATTCTCTTTCCCAGCTGTCTTCCAATAACATTTTAATTAAATTCTATATTATGTTTTGGGCAAAGAAAACGGTTGACGAACGCTGGGTTACTATGAAGAATCCAACATAGTAACATCCTCGACCGCACCGTCACTTAACATCAGGTGAGGTGTAGTCAAATGCCTGCCTATAACCAATAAAAAAAAAAAAAAAAATGCTAGTATTCAAAACTCAATGCAGCAAACTACCGGCAAGATTGTTACCGAAAAAGCAACTAGTTAATTGTACAGGATGCCAAGTACGAGTTTCATTGGCCAATTAATCGAACGAGAATTTGTATGGCAAAATGTTAACTCTTCTCGTATGCCGCCAGGTGGCGCTGCTTCAACGCCATACTAATTTTCGTTTTCGTAAACGTAACTGAATGAATACGGATAGTTAACAAAACTCACTAGGCACCCAGCTGCAACGCGGCTGCAAAGTTGCAGTTGATAAATTGGTAGGTATTACGGACACAAATCGCAGCGTTTACGCTGCACACTAGCGCCACTAACGAAAAAAAAAAACATATCTAGTAATTAGAGATAGAAAATCAAATTATCCTCAACAAACTATTTGAATGAAGTAATTTAGCATTTTTACGCCACCTAATGAACATCTGCCATGTTTTGGTTTAGTTAAATAAGACGTTACGGCCACTTTTAACTATAACGCCGTTTTAATTAAACCATAACATGTCAGATGTTCATTAGGTGACGTAAATATGCTAAATTACTTCATTCAGATAGTTTGTTGAGCATAATTTGATTTTCTATCTCTAATTACTAGATATGTTTTTTTTTCATTGGCGGCGCTAGTGTGCGGCGTAAACGCTCTTAAACAAAACTCAACGCAGTAACCTACCGGCAGACTTACACAAATCTCTCTCGCTTAGTGCATTTGCGATTAAAATGTATGTAATAGTTTGTATACATTGAGCGATTTTCGGTAATAAGTTTGCGGTGAGGAAAGACTATAAAGCGCAAACTCAGCGTGCCCACATAACGTCACAACACACTCCCACACACCAATCTCTATACAGACAGATATATATAGATAGTGCATCGTCAAAGTTACCAAGCGTCGTATCGTCGCGTAACATAATTTGTGGAACTTCGGTGGTGAGTGCGAGCGAGACGGGTGTACTTCGGTAAGCCCTCCCCCACACCAAAAGTTACAAACAAAAAGGCGTTTGAACATAAAAATCAATAACGTAGGTACGCGCTAAAAAGAGGGCTACTCTTGACTCTGACCCTACGCCATGTCGCTAGTTATGACATTGCAAGTTTGCTGAATCTTCACACAACTATTGAATGAAATATAAAAAGAAAAAAATGTCTTTGAATGTCCCACTGATAAGAAAAGTCTTCCATCATTAAAATCAAGTCTTCCCTCGAATTGATAAGTATTTTTTTTTTGTTGATGGCTTCGTGCGATTAGCACATTTAGCCAGTGTCAAAGTAATTTTTCGTACAAGTAATACATAAATAAACAATATTTCCTTAGATGATGATGAATGATATTAAAAATGGGAAGTGAGAAATGATATACCCCCCAACCCCTAGAGTATCTCAGTAAAGATGTGGGGCTTTACTAAGTCCTCACGCGAGCTTCTTGAGAGAATTTGAAAAGTGACGTCGCACTGTTTTGTTTCATTTGCCAACACTTATGCACACTCACGAACACTTAACGGTTAATAATCCACCATTATTTCACATTAATATTCGACATAACACAAATTTTGGAAAATAAAACAAAACCGCAGACATGACGCTTCCCTTTCCCGCCAAGAAGTCCTTTTTTCTTGATGGGTATTTATTTATTATTTATACTAGCTGACCTGGCGGACTTCGTACCGCTTTGACAGTTCCTATGACAACAAAACGAACAAATCATGGAACATTTTGAATTGGAAAATATAATATTTGGGGTGGACCACCCTTATCACTTAGGGGTACTTATTTTATTTATTTTATTAGCTACACAAAACGGAATTACAGCGTTTACAAAGTAATTTTCAGCTAGTGCAAACATTGGTAGACTGCACTTCCAAAGTATGTGCAGACAGCATGCATAAAACACATCGAGATTAAAAAGTATACAGCATAAAACATTATTTCAAAATTAATTACATAAAATCACATTAATAATTGCTAATTTAAAATTAATTACAATAAATCACATTAATAATTGCTAATTCAAAATTAAATAAGGACAGACAAAAACATAACATTTAATGAACAATAATGACAATAATTTCAATTAATAAATAAATCATTTAAAAATTTTGCGAAGACTAGACTTCCAAGCGCCTAGTGATGAACCATGGATGTCAGGCACACCATCCACTCTATTTGATAGTGTGTTATATTCGCGACACATTCTGTATAGGACAGGGCGCTATGGCGCTCATTAGGGGAGGCCTATGTCCAGCAGTGGACTAATATAGGCCGATGATGATGATGATGATGATTCTGTATATGGGGTTGTGAAAGGAAACATTGAACATTTATTGCAGAAAGGCACCGAAAAAGAGCAATCATGTCTAGAGGACTTAGATGGGATTTTAAGGCGTATATCCGACAAAAGAGAAGTCGTAATAGAGCCATTCAATATTTTATACAAACAAGTTAAATCATGTATCTTACGCCGGAACTCCAAACCTTTAAAATTAAAGTATCGCATGCGTGCGTCATAACATGTGAGCTCCCGCTTCCTACCAAACTTCAATGTGAATGTGGGTATGAAAAATAGATTACGACAGATTGTCAGACCTACCTTAAACATATAAAATTTCATAAACATCGATCGAGCCGTTTCGGAGGAATATAGTATAGCAAAAGCAGGCACGGCATCGAATGGAAAGAGCAGCCGGGTATGAAACACTCCAAATCCTTCCTAGGCGAAAACGCCTTAGGACGGAGTAAGTTCATATGCGGAGGCAGCAGAAGGCAGGCCCGATTAACCATCGGTGCCTTGACAGGGCATTATGCCACAAAACAAATGCTTCACAGAATGCACCTTTCAACAATGAGTTTGTGTAGGGCATGTGGAGAGCAAACCGAGTCAATGCAGCACCTACTGTGTGACTGCGACTCTCTGGCTAGGAAAAGAATGGGACTCCTGGGGTCGGCCTATCCGAAACCGGAGGACTTCAGGCTCTTCGCTCTTAAGGACGTTGCCAGACTTATGGTATCTATCTTTACAGAGGAGGAAGAGTGAAAGGATGGGGTTGCACAAAAGATCCCAATGGGTCGAAGTGTTACTGGGAGGTGGAAACCTCGGCAGGCCCCACTAAGATAAGATAAGATGGCAACTAACATGTGAAACGAGAATTTTATGTACCTACTAGCTGACCCGGCGGACTTCGTATCGCTTTGACAGTTTCTATGTCAACAATACAATGGTTTATGGTTTATTTTATTTTTTATTTTTTTTATGGTTTTTAGTTATAGGTTCTTTGTACATAATAATTTGTTCATTTAGTTTGTAATTTTACAATACAATCAAATCGTTTCTATGACAACAAAACAAATAAATCGTATGTTTCACAGCTAGAAACATTTTGTGTTGGTAAATTAAACAAAAAATTGGGGTGGAACACCAAAAGCCAGTCAGACTGAGTGCCTAAAGTCTGTAGGTACCTACCTACCAGTTTTAAACGACATTTGATCATGTTAACGTACACAAAAAATAAACAAAAAATTAACCCTTCATTACGCACTTGGAGGCTGCTTTAAAGCCACACTAATTCTAGTTTCAACCAACGTGATCTAATGCATAGGTACGGATAGTAGAGAGAGAGAGAGAGAGAAACATTTATTGACCACACACACACATAAAGTAAACAAAACTTAGGTCTAGGAGGCGCTGGTTCAATGCCTTACAAATTAACGGATTCGTTATCGTGTTAGAATGGAGAGTGAAACTCGCGCTAGGCAATTAGGCATACAGGAGATGCTGATTTCTTTATTTTTTCGTTTAGTTGATGGCTTCGTGCGATTAGCACATTTAGCCAGTGTCAAAGTAGTTTTTCTTACAAGTAATACATAAATCTATACATATAATAAGAACGTAGGGATAAAAAAATCTGTAAATGCAATATATAAAAAAAAAATTACACAGGTTGCCTTAAAATCACTTACGGAACATGATAGAATAGTTTTAAAAAAAATTGTTTGTTTGTTTGTTTGTTTGTTTGAAGTCGATAAACTCGAGAACTACTGAACGGATTTTGATCCTGTTTTCACCAAAATGCTAAGAAAAATCCGGAGAAACATATAGGCTACATAAATACTCGAAAATACAGGGTGTCTCATTTAAATCGGTCAGTATGGGAAAGTCTGAAACTATAAGACATACGAAGATCTGTCCTTAGGAACCATGTCATCGATTTTAATAAGAAGAAAAACTGCATTCATACATTTAAAGAAAACCTGTACTCAGCTCGGGAATCGAACCCGGTTGTTTTGAAAAAAATAAACTTATAGTATTTCTATTTAGATATCGATTGTGTAGGTCTTAAGCAGTAAATAGCTCTCTGAAACATGATGTCTAAAATGAATAAAATGCATTGTTTTCACGTACTTTAGTTTATTTTAGTAGGTGTTCGAATTGACCATTATTAAAATCGATGACATGGTTCCTAAGAACAGATCTTCGTATGTCTTCTAGTTTCAGACTTTCCCATACTGACCGATTTAAATGAGACACCCTGTATAATAAGAACGTAGGGATAAAAAAATCTGTAATTGCAAGATATAAAAAAAAATACTTTAAAATCACTTACGGAACACAATAGAATAGTTTAAAAAGAAAATGTTTGTTTGTTTGAACACGATAAACTCGAGAACTACTGAACGGATTTTGATCCGGTTTTACCGAAATGCTAAGAAAATTCCGGAAAATAACATAGGCTACATAAATACTCGAAAATTGTTATATTTTGATTTGGTCTAAACCGGGATTTAATCCTTGGTTGCTTGGCAACTGTTGTTTATTATGTCATCATCATCATCATCATCATCATCAGCCTATATTAGTCCACACTGTTTATTAATTATGTAACATAGGGGAATTTTTTTTAATGAGTTTTACGGCTTTGGCATTTGAGGCTCTGGCTCTCTATTGCTATCGTGTTTTACGGCTCTGGGTTCTTTGCCTTTTTGAGCCTGTCATTGATAGTTGTTGCCATGAGAATACCGATTTTGATGCGGTTATCACCAAAATGCTTAGAAAATTTCGGAGAATAACATACAAATCGAAAAATGTTAAACAAATTTTGATATACCTATTTACGCGACTAACTGTTAGATACGTTCGTTGAGTTATTATTTCAGAAAAGTTTTGTTACTCTCTAAGGTTACCTACCCTTTATAAATCTGTGAGGCACCTAAGCGAACATTAGCACCGCAATAGTAAAGCGACGGAAAATAAATACAAGCTCGAAATCACGCACATCATTAAACTTGGCTGTACATAGGTACACCTTTTGTTTCATTTTCCGAAATAACCAATAATAATATGGCTATTTAGTCGCGCCTGCGCGCGGCGCTTATTGCAGTTTTCTAATACACAGAAATGTTAAAAGTTAAAACATTACCTATATTTGGCGGTTTAAACCTCTGTGTCGTTGCCCAAAATAATGTCTCTTTTTTAGTTAAGCATAGAAATGTTACCTAGGCCCAAAATCATGTCTCTATTTTTTTAAATATTGCACATAGAAGATATCTTGAATTACATAGCTTGGCTGTATAAACCTTTGGGTCGTTGCCCAAAATACTTAATATTATTTTTTTAAATCTATTTGGTAAAAAAACGCGAGAACAGGAAAATTTAAATAAAAATTGGCGCTCAAATTTTGAAACGAACAGAAGGAAATTTTGATATTTTGCAATGCATTAAGTACCTATTTTTATTTTGTTAATAATTTTCAAATTATATTAATTATTCATTGTGTAAAAGTTTTTTAAAACATTTTATGCAGGTACGTTAAATATTTCAGTACTTATTCAGTTCTTATTAATTTTCAAATATGATTTATTCAATGTGTAAAAGTTTTATGAAACATTTGATGCAGGTAAGTTAAACACTTATTTCAGTACTTATTTTACATGTAAGCGGTTTCTTACTTTGGTTTCTTAACATGTTTATAGGATAAATCTGTGTTCAATGATACAATATAAGTAAGTAAGTATCATAACAATTTTAATATCATAAAACCTATAAAGAATGAATTTTGTACATACTTCTAGATTACAGAAAAATGGTTTTTCCATTCTTCTATCGCATAAGACGATGGCTACCTCTGTTATCAGAGTTGCAAAAATGTTTAAGTTTGCAGGGTACAACTGTATTAGAGGCACGGACTTCAGATTTTTTTATTATTAGAGGTAACTTCTTTCTGTTTCCTGTGATCTATCTCTAAAAAGCTACCTACCTAACAAGATGCCACGAAGAAGTTCAAATTTATCGCAAGTTTGTAACATAAAATACTATACTGTATTACTTATTAGACAATAATATAATTCATTACAGTTCTCAATTTATTGATATTTTGTATCTACGAATAAGAACATAGTTGGTAAATAGTTTTTTGTGCCTTATGCCCGACAACCAATAATCCTGGACCGCTACCTGCTAGGTACTCGATATCCAGCTTCGGTGGACTAGGCAAAAAAAAATTTGAAGTCCGTGGTTGGACAGTATAACAGTAGACACATCTTAGCTAAGATACACCAGTGCCTAGGACGACTCCGGACGAGTACCTGAGCTGTAAAATACCAATTTTATTACATATAATTGAGCGTCAGTAAACCCATTTCAGGTTTGTATGACGTAGCAAATACGCGCAACCCACCGAGAAACGGTGTTGTATACTGAATGTATGTGGAGGGATAATTGAAACGGGAAACTGAGTGAGAATCTGTATGAACAGGACGATTCTGTGCTTCAAACTGAATATATGTATGTACATGGCAGAGATGATAGTCGAAAGAATAAGAGATAATGTATGAAAAATAATGATGGACGTAAAGGAGACACAGGAAGTATGCCAGAACCAAACTAAATGGAGATCGATTGTCTTTGTCTATCTCAGCATTCCCAGCTGAAAGGATATTAAGAGTGAGTAGATGTACGTATGTCGGTAAATACAATGTCAATTTTCTAAATTTCCGATGCATATAATTTTATTATACCCTAATAAGCTTAAATAGATACCTACTTAAAAATTAAACTGTACAGACTACAGCCTTTAGCTCACGCGGACGAAGTCGCGGGCAACAGCTAGTAAACAATATTTCCTTTCTGTATGATGATGATGAATGATAATTGAAATGAGAAGTGAGAAATTATAGACCCCCCAACCCCTCGAGTATCTCAGTAAAGATGTGGGGCTTTACTAAGTCCTCGGGCGGAATTCTTGAGAGAATTTGAAAAGTGACGTTGCACTGTTTTGTTTCGTTTGCCAACACTCATGCACGCTCACGAACACTTAACGGTTAATAATCCACCATTATTTCACATTAATATTCGACATAACACAAATTTTAGAAAATAAAACAAAACCGCAGAGATGACTCTTCACTTTCCCGCCAAGAAAAGTCCCATCATTAAGTTTTTATAATGTTTTATTGTTTTTGTATTAAAATATTGTAATAATCTAGTTTTAAGAAAGAAAATAAATATAGAGTATAATAATAATACAGAAGGAGTAACATCCAAGCAGAGTACAGTTAGAGTTAAATATTTAGATACGTCATACGTATAGAAACCACCGCAGACGACCAACAAGCCCTACCACATAACAAACCGAGTACTTAAACATGTACAGTCGGCGGCAGATCAACCTACCCAAATCTGTCAAATTTCTCCAATGAATATTGATCCTTATATGCAAACAAAAAGGTTCAAAATTGGTTGCAGAAATTTGACAGTTTTGGGTAGGTTGATCTGCCGCCGTGTGTACACACTATTACATGTACCCCGCTGGGAATCCAACCCAGAACCTCTGTGTCTGGTACGGGCAGTGGTTTTAGGGCGACACACTGACAAAAATGCACCAACTTTCGTCGAATAGTTTAAGACTATAATATGATGACTAATGAATCTGAAATGTTGATATACGTAAAATTAATTAAATTAAATTTAATTAAAATAAATTAAAAATAATTAATTAATTAATTTTTATTACTTAAATTCATTTTATTTATTTTTATTTTTTATTTATTAAGAGACAAACAGTTATTATAACACAAAGAAAAAAAAAATTCCTGAAATGTAAACCTGTCCCCTAAGTTATCTGTACGGTCTATACAACCGCACAATTGCGTCACATCGGCAATTCAGCATTTTTGTAATTTACTTCATTTTATTATAATATTAATTTAGTACTCATTCGATCGCCTCGATGGTCACTCGTATCAAATATTGTATCAAATATCAAGCATAATAAATTCAGACTTTCATCAAGACTTCTTATCATTTCATCATTATCAAATTAAATATTGTACAGCAGCAGCTCGTACATTATCTATATATTAATACGTGAAGCAAAAACTTTGTACCTCTTTTTACGAAAATTGCGCGGACTGATGAAATTTCGCACACTTATATATAGTTTATTTATATAGAGAAGGAGTACAGACTGTTAATATTTTTTAAAATTATGCATTAAAATACATTAAATCAATAAAACAATCATTACACACACTACCATATATTTGACACACACGCATATATATACTCTTTTCAAAAATATCAAAAATGTAAGAGGAGCGGCCGAAATCTGTCAATGCCAATCCAAACATACATTCTATCTTTATGAATATAAAGATAGCTTTATGAATTTTTCATTGCTTAAGATACGTGCAACCTTAATAAAATTACGGTCGAATTTCGACCACAGGTCGACCACTAATTTATTAATTCATGTCTTTATCTTGAATTTGCTAGCTCAAATACACGATTGTATAATTTTGACTCGTACATAATTATTTTCGAAAACACCTCAAAAAAATCAGTATTGTTGAAATTACAACAAAATTACACAACTTATACCTATGCTTGGAAACCACTTACACATTGATGACATTAATATTCGTAATTTATAAGCTGCATATTGTATGATAGGAGTTAAACTGAGTGACAGGATAAAAAATGAGTGAGATAAGGAAACGTTGTGGTCTGAAAGAAGATGTAGTGACAAAAATTGAGAAAGGTATGCTGAGATGGTTTGGACATGTCGAGAGAATGAATGAAGAACGATTAACGAAAAAAGTGTATAAGGGGAGTGTGAATGGAAGTGTTGGAAGGGGTAGACCTAGGCGGACGTTTCGAGACCAAATCGGGGACGTCTTGAAAAAAGGTCAGGTCAAGAGTACCCTAAACCGAAGAGCATGTATGAAGGAAATAATGAAAGTGGATGAAGCGAAACAAGTATGTATGGATCGTAGCAAGTGGAAAAAAGTGATATCTGCCTACCCCTACGGGAAAGAGGCGTGATTATATGTATATACATACATATAATCACGCCTCTTGTATGTATATTGTGATGACTAAAACCTAATTATATTTTTAAAATATTTTAAGATTCTGTTAATTTCTAAGCGGTTTCAAACGTCTCCCAGGCGCTACGTATTTTCGACCTTATGACAACGCCTGTGAGGATTAGCCGTTTTGAAAGTTCACAAATCGATGTGTCGTCTTAACCACAGAACAGTAGAGTCGGTTTTCGTAAAACGGATGAATTGTGGTTAAACACGCACTATGCAGTATGTACTTGCTTGGAAAGGCACGTTAAGCCGTTTGTCACGACGACGACGCGACGGCTGATTAGCAGTCGTTTAGCATAAAAGACACAACATTAAAAATATTGGCACTACCACTGCTTAATGCGTGTTTTATTCACATATCATTTGATCACGTTACCGAAAACGATTGTTTGTACCGATACAAATTTTTTAACTCAAAATGATATTTCATTTCGAAAAGTTAATACAACTCGTACTTACTGGGTGCAAAATTTCCCCGATCCGATCCGAATTAACCCTTCGGAGATCCCGATCTGCCCCCCGACCGCCTAACCGATCGCTTTGACTACGCGTATAGTTTATGACGTCATCTTGCCACCTCGCACCGCCTATGAAAGCAATATCAAAGCTAAAGGCTATAGCTTTCGATATTGCTTTCACAGGCGGCACGAAACGACAAAATGACGTCATAAACCACACACGAAGTCAAAGCGATCGGTTAGGCGGTCGGGGGGCAGATCCGAACCCTTCGGAGAATCTAGTAGGGCACGGGACGCGCACCTTTAAGTGTGCGATGCCGTTCCCTCTAGAAAACCTCCGAAGGTGATTCGTTTCACACGGCTTGAGGTACCCTTTACGTACCTCGCCGCCACCAAAAAAGCCCGATAACGCTGAAAATGCCGTTTGAGGATATCAGCAATCTCTCCCAAAAAAAAAAAATACTGGGTGCTTACTGCCTAGTATGCGTGGGTTGTTGTACATTCGCCACAGAGTTAGTTTGCCACGTTTTTGTGACTCCATACATTGAAAGTAAATTCGCCACAGGTAGGTAAGGGTTATTGTAAATTCGCCACAAGTCTTCATAGTACATCATTTTTGCATAAAGTACCGGTAGCAAGGAAAGTTCGTTTTGAGCGCTCGATATGAAAGGTAGTTATTTTATTCTAAAATTATTGATGTATGTAGATAACCTACGAAAAAAATTTAAGACAAAGTAACCATAAATCTCTCTTTTTAAAAATTTATAAATAACGTTTTTATTTTACTTAGTTATGAAAACTGCGCTTTTATTCCTGTAAGATACACATTCGGCTTGGACACTTAAATAGAAATGTGTTTTAGATGAAAACGAAAAATAAATAAAGCGTAATTAACCAAAATTAAAGCTTTTATTCCCCAGAGATACACTTTCGGCTTAAACACCTACATAGAAATGTTTTTTAAATGAAAAAAAAAAAAAAATATTATTAGTGCACTAGATTCAATATTTCTAACATAAAGTACCAGGCTACCATAACTATGCAGGAGATTGCTTATTAATATAAAATAATAATATAGTCTTGTAAATACATATACATATAGCAAAGATTATAATAATATTCTTTTATATTAATAAGCAATCTCCTGCATAGTTATGGTAGCCTGGTACTTAATGTTAGAAATATTAAATCTAGTGCAACATGTAGGTATCTATAAGATTGTTTGTGCCTGTGGTTCATACATACAAATTATTTATCTCCAGCAATTATTTAATACACAACAGTACCTAAAAGTGTAGCTAAGAGGACAAATTGGTAGGGTTTAAAAAAGTATATCTTACAGGAATAAAAGCGCAGTTTTATTAAAAGTGTCTCTACGCGGGGTAAGTGTATCTCTGGGGAATAATTCGATTTTTCTGCTGCCTGTGTCGAAAATAAGAGTGTGGCGAATTTACTTGATAAAAATAGAACTGTGGCGAATTTACACATACTTTTTTCTGTGGCAAACTAACTTTGTAGCGAAAATACACACGGCGGCAGATCAACCTACCCAAAACTGTCAAATTTCTACAATCGATTTTGAACTTTATGGTTTGGTTATAAGGATCAATATTCATTGGAGAAATTTGACAGGTTTGGGTAGATTGATCTGCCGCCGTGTGTACAACAACCCGTATGCGTGTTGCATTCGCTCTTCGATCACGTTACCGAAAACGACAATTTGTGTGGCAAAATGTTAACTCTCCTCGTATGTCGCCAGGAGACGCTGCTTCAATGCGCTGATTCTTTTTTGTGTGATTATTTGTGATGGAAAGTGTCCTTTTATGATAAACTAACTAACTAACTAAATAAACTTTCCTACACTCACACCAATTATCTAGCCCAAGAGAAGCTTCATTATGAAACTCGTTAAATGGTTACTAGACAACGGATAAACATACTTAAAATACTTAAATACATACTTATTATACATAGAAAACACCCAGAGCCGAGACAATTTAGAAAAACAATAGTTTCTAAATTGACCCGACCGGGGATCGAACCCGGGACCGCAGAGATGGCGACACCATGAACACCGGTGTACAAACCACTCGACCAAGGAGGTCGTCATGATGGGGCATTTTCCAATATTTTTGACGCTGTAAGGGAGAAAAGAGCTGGACACTTGCTGAGTTTGTTGCCGGTTCTTCTCAGTACAAGATCTCCCGCCCAGAGTAGACTTACGAACCGATGGCATAATGACGTTCACAAGAGCTATTTGTAGCCTAAACTGAATAAATGATTTTGAATTTTGAATAACATACTAATTCTCGTTGACGTTAACGTGATCGAATAGCGAATGAAAATCGCACTGGCATATGGCACCCTGGGGCCTGCACACTCCCAACGTTAAAAAAAGGTCTCAACTCATCACTGGCTGAATTTAAATTTAAAAAATAATATAGGTACTTAAGCCGATATTAATTTGATGAAAGACTTCTTAGCGGGAAAAAGAAGAGTCATGTCTGCGGTTTTGTTTATTTTCAAAAATTTGTGTTATGTCGAATATTAATGTGAAATAATGGTGGACTATTAACCGTTAAGTGTTCGTGAGTGTTGGCAAATGAAACAAAACAGTGCAACTTCACTTTTCAAATTCTCTCAAGAAGTCCGCCCGAGGATTTAGTAAAGTCCCACATCTTTACTTAGATACTCGAGGGGTTGGGGGTATATTTCTCAGTTTTCATTTCTATTATCATTCATCATCATCATACAGGAAGGAAATATTTTTTATTTATGTATTACTTGTAAGAAAAATTACTTTGACACTGGCTAAATGTGCTAATCGCACGAAACCATCAACTAAAGGAAAAAAATATTGATGAACGAACAATGCAGCAGCCAGACTGCCTACCTTCAGCTCGCAGACACGAGGAGAGGCCGGCGGGCGTCATGGCAACCAGACTACTCCTAACTACCTATCTACTTGCATTTTTGGAGACTTTTTGGCGGGAAAGGGTTTATGTATTTTACAAACTTGTGTTTTATCTATCTTAAAGTATTTTAATACGTGAAGAGAGAGATAACTTCGTGTTTCTTTTTATGCTCATTGCGCGCTTTGAGTGTGAGAATTGGTATACCTACCGACCTACAGTTTGTAATAGTCCCAAAAGATAACATTTTTTACATCTATATTATAAACTTCTTGTGTCACATGTGAATGTGAGTTGCCATACTCCTCCGAAGCGGCTCGATCGATTTTTATGAAATGTTATATGTATATTCGGTAGGTCTGACAATCGGCCGTAATCTATTTTTCATACCCCTACCTAAGTGATAAGGGTGGTCCACCCCAAACATTTTTTTTCCAATACAAAATGTTCCACGATTTTATTGTTTTGTTGTCATAGAAACGATTTGATTGGTATTGAACTGTCAAAGCGATACGAAGTCCGCCGGGTCAGCTAGGTGTTAATTATATAAATATGCAATCATTACCTTGCTCAGTTTATTTATTTATTTATTTATTTAAGGACCATCAACAGATTTACATGAAAAAATACAAACTATTAACACAAAGTTATTACATAGGTACATATAACTAATTTAATTATAGACGGCCTCACCGTGCCCCTAATACTGATTTATTAACATATATACCTACACATCTAAATAAGACAGCTGTTTCTATGCCATGTATTGAACCTAACTAACTAATTACTAAATATAATAAAATTAGAAAAAACAAAATAAGTATAAGTACTAAACGCTCTTAAATAAGTGCTTTAATATTTTAACATTTTGAGAGAGACAGAGTTTGTACAGAAGAATTAAAAAGAAAATTCAGGACTTCCGGTCGAATTTCAACCACTGAACGTCCACTAGTGATCAAAAAACCGGTATGGCCACTATAATAAGTACCTAGTTTAAATCACAATTCGAACTATAATTAGGTATATCGAAGCGAAAGATGATCCAGAGAGGGAGTCATCGTGAGACAAGTAAAAAAGGTACTCCCCAAGGGTCTAGTGGGTCAACGACCCTAGGGGCGCGCCCGAAATAAACCGCGCGGGGGTCTGTCCGCCTGTACGGCTGTATTAATACCGGCGTTCTACGCTCGCTGCTGGAGCGATCAGGGGGCAGACGCGTTTCTTGGTAGCGATCCACTGGCGGCGATGTCTATTCACTCCCACATATCAGTAGGTTTTTAGCGTTAAAATCACCGTTTATGTAGTTTAAAGACTACAAGACGCCATTTTTATTTTTAATCTTCGTAAGTCACAAGTTTGGCGCGTAAGAATTACGTTTCATTTTTGAAAAAAAAAAACTTAAATTAATGCAATTTCAATGAAACTCTATGGCTTGCTAATTATTATTTAGCAGAACGTGAGACAACATTATGCCGGATTGACATAATCGATGTAAGATTAGAACAATAGATAGGAACAATTGATGTCACATCTCTAGCGTATACCTAATAATACCTAATAATAATACAGACGTACGCGCTGAAAACAATGAAATACGTAATGTGTGTAAAAACACTATAATCACTTTGTATTTTATGACATCCTACCGACTATTGGTCTATTGCAAATGAATGTGGAACTGGACAGTCGTAACAATAATGTGCAAGATGACTGGATAAAATTAGGAATTATCCCTAAAAGATTAGTAACAATCTCAAATCACAGAAATTAAACTTCATGCGTTTATTTTACACATTATTCCCAGTTTTCCTGTGAGGGGGCGAAACTTCAGGATAAAATATATATAAATTAAACGCGAGTAAAACCGTCAAAGCACAGACGACGACGTCGTCAAGTCACGACCCTCAGTAACGAGCAACACGAGACGTGAGGAGGAGAACCGTCAAAATGTTTCACTTCACTATGTAGAGTCAACATACAAAACTAGACCATGTTACCGATTTCTTTTACATTATTGATAAAGGGCTTCAAAATCTACCACCACAACTGTTGCCATCCCTTCCGGGTACACTGGAAAGTCAGATGCGGCGAACAGCAAACTATCATCATCAGCTCATTTTATGTCCACTGCTGGGGCACGAGCCTTCCCTATGGATGGATAGGGAGAACAGGCCATATACAACCACGCAGGCCCAGTGCGTTTACGTGCCTTTCGAAGCACGGAGGATAAACTTTTGGTCACCCATCCGATGACCAGCCTTTGCGAAAGTTGCGTAACTAATAGCAAACTTTTCTTCACAGAAAAAAGGAAAGACAGAGAAAACTGTCTAGACAAAAGTGCAATGTGAAAACGAATATTTTGGCTAGCCAAAAGGGTAAACTATAGTCTAGTTAGGACCAAAACCAAAAGACACTCGCAGCCAAATCAAATTAAAAACAGAAAAATACTTCAAGGTATTACTGATTCATTTTCGTAACATTGCATTAAAGTGTAAAGACAAGAGTTTATAACCGTGGTGACATTTAAAAAGTCAGAATAAATAAGGAATAACTTAGCAAGCCTCTAACAATACGAAAAACAAAATGTTGGAACAGACAAGTGATATTAATTCAGCACACAATAGAGGTAGTACCTACTAATGATGTTAAATAGGTACTGGCCATTAAAAGTTTCTAAAAAAGGTGGGTCCAAACAAGTAAGTTTCTTTACTTTGTGATACGACTCTATGTTGTGACTCTACTGTGCTCCACTCACAAGGTCTCATACCATAGAGTCAAAGAAGAAACAGTCTCTGATTTTGTACGTGTTTGTCACAAGACGTATGTACCTAAAATAGGTACCTATTATTATTAGATGACCTTAAATTCACCGATAAAGTACAATTTTAGTGTCACTTTTAACAAAGATAAGATTTTTTTTCTGTCAATTGATAAAATTGAAGTAACCTAGCTTGGTACTTACGTATTTTGGTTACACATTTATTTTTTATAAAGTTAAGTCTTTTAGTTAAAAAATAAAATACACAAAAAAATAGTTAAAAATCTTGCGTTATTATTATCCATGGTTCATATCGCGATCTTGTACAATAAAAAAAAATTAAAAAGGTTGAGTCACAAAAACACGGGGCCCGTAGACGAAATCTAAAGCACTTAAAAAAATATCTTATCGTAACTTCACAGGTAGGTAGGTACCCGCCAAGCGGTAAACATTGGATTTGGCGATTTGACCGATAAAAAATGTCAAAAGCAAAATAATACAATACTCGGACGTGAGTAGGTAGGTACTCACCGGTGAAGCATCCGAAAATATTGGAAATATCACACGCGCGCGTACAGGAAACGTAACACTAAATATTGTGGAGTTTCCTTGGCAAGTACCTCTGTCTTGAACGCTTACGGGAGCATTATGGTTTAAACATGAGCACAAAGTCAGCATTTGGCCGATCCCAAAATAGTATACCGCAGGCCCCAACTAATGTTATAAACATTCAGTGGGATCACAGCGCGGAGCACATGCATGCTTGGCCCCACGTTTGAAAAACAATCGATAAATTAAATACTTTTTTCATGGAACTCCATGGAGTATGGATTAAAAACTATTTAATGGCATCAGAACGCGATGCAACAGACATAGACACAGCGAAATGGTCGACTCTCTTATTAAAGGCACTGAAAAAATTAGAATTTTTCATGAACACAACCTCTAATGGTGGAAATCTACCAAAATAGACTAGTACTCACGGTTGTGGACCTCGCGGCGACACATCACGTATGCAATTAGCGCGGTCTGATGTTTTTTTTAACGATGGAAAATCAATAATTTTTAAGAGCACAAAATTGTTCATATTTTTCCATTGGGGCCTTGCTTTCCTCCCCGTCTCAGTCTCGCGGACACTTAAAAATGAAAAACCTATTGCAAGAAAACTGTGGAAACGAAAGAGATGCATATACGTCGTCGATTGTAAATAATGACAGGGGCAAATCATAACAAAAGAGCGAGACGGACGATGGAGTCGACACCTTCGGCGTTAACAAAAACAAAATAGTTACGTAATTTTGTGTACAATTAAATGCTAGTGACACTTACCAGTTTTTTTGTGTTTTTTGTATGGAAGTTGACAACAATATTTTGTGTTTTAGATGTGTTTTATCGTCGCGAATGCATTTTGACGGCGAGCAGTCACCCGTCACGCGAACGCCATATGCAATAGCGTGCCGTGCACTCAACTCATGAACTCAGACTCAGTCGTTTGTCGTCGGGCGATTCGTTCCTCATATCCGATCACTCCACTTGATGCTAAGAATTAGTTATAAAATTGTTTTGAATTGTTACTTCTTTCTTTTTATTTAATCGATAACTGACCTCTTTACATTAACTTTTTTTGTAGAATAACATTTTTTTGTTTCGATGTAGAATCGAAAGAAAAGTGTACGATTTTAGTCTATAGCACTCTATGGCAACATTTTGTTTTTGTCTGGAAAAGAGCGGGAAATTATGAATTTTACGTGGTGCTAAATAAATAAGCAGAGTTTACAAGATTTGCTTCCTAACATTGAGAATATTTTTCCAATAAGAATCTTAATGGGAATTTTGTTATCATAAGTAGGTACTAGGTTTAGAGAATATTTATTAGGTATCACAAATCATAATTTCACTTAGAAGACAAACTTAAATAAGTACGAGTATAATAAATATTGTTACATGCTAAAACCTAAGCTAAAAGTGAGCAGTAGTGACACAGAGTAGATTTATGTGGTAGTGAGCTGCTTGTTACAAATATATGTTAACTTATTGTTGACTTAAAACGTGAGTAAGAATTTAATTTAGTGACAGAAATGGCTATCTATATAAAAATAAATAGTTCCGAAAACTTTTTGAGAAGAGTAGAGAAAGCAAAAACACATTCTCTTAACAAGTTTATGGAAACATTGTTATCTAAAATTTACGCAAACACTACACATTGCAATGAAACAACTTTTACGGATCGCGTTTATTTTATACATCAGTTTTAGTTAATGTTTATCCTGGCGTTTCGAACCCTTTGTGGGGTCCGTGGTCACAGGGAGACTGAAGTCGTTGTTTTACGCAGAAAGAGCTTACAGTATCTTTTGGTTTGGCAGTTTGGTGTTGGGGCTGGGATTTAATATTTTATATGAGATGGGATCCCCTGTGTGGTGCCGGGGATAAAGAATTGCACCACCCCATCTCTTCCCGTAGGTGTCGTAAAAGCCGACCAAGGGACCATTCCAGAGGATGGGCAGCAGCATCTCTCTGAGGTTACCCTCAACCTACTGCGTTCGCCAACCCGCCTGCCAAGCGTGGCGATTACGGCAAATACCCCTCATATCCTTGGGGGAGGCCTTTGTCCAGCTGTGGACGTCTTTTGGCTGAGATGATGATGAGATGGGATCCCAGGCTGGTGGTATATTCGAACCATTTTCTCTATTGAAATTAGAATGTTTTTGCTAGGGATGAATCGTTGTTCTCTAGTAGAGAGTATAAACGCTACCGAACACTGGTGCTTTTGCATAACTTACAATTTGGTTACAAATTGATTTCATTCTTTTTAATTTGATAAAGAAATGTATTTGTATTGTATATACTCGAATATCAATTTTTTATAATATTTCAATAGTTTTTACGTTCATATTTTATTAATATTGTATCAAATTCAGAGTAGATTATGTTAAAGATTTACCATGTCGTGTACACTACACGTCATAGGAACTAAAACCTGTCCGTGATACCTACAGCAGCCTAACTGTGATGTATTTGTAGATGGCTGGGCAGCTATCCAGTCAGTGTTTATCTTTCTGTGAAACTAAATGTCCTCTAAAGCGTTTTTATGTATTAAATCATTCTGTGTTTAAATGTTTTTATAATTTTGTGGTTAGTTATGTAATAATAATAATGATGATAATTTTTATATTCTGTATGTTAGTTATGTAATTGGGTCCGTCCCGTGTAACTAATAATAACTAATAAATAAATAAATAAAAATAAATATCTTGTAACATTTTTACCACGTTAAGTTGTAATCTGTCACCGGTTCAAAAATACCATTATTATGTCTAGTTTATTCAATAAGACTTGAAACTTTTAGGTCTATGCTATATGGTTGAAATTTAGTTGAAATCAATTACAGAGTGCTTCTTTTTTAGGGTTCCGTAGTCAACAAGGAACCCTTATAGTTTCGCCATGTCCGTCTATCTGTCCCCAGCATAGCTCATAGACTCATAGTACTAGAAAGCTGTAATTTGGCATGGATATATGTATGTATATTAATCATGCCGACAGTGGTGAAAAAAAATTTTTTTAGGTTCCTTCCCTACACGTGAAGTGGGGTTGTAATTTTTTTTTCTTGTCTACCCCATAGCGTGGGGTGTCGTTAGATAGCAATTTCAAAAATACTGCGGGTTTGTGAAAACTGTTTTTTGGTTGAGGCATCCGTTTGTGAACTATTAAGCTAGTACAAAATTTTGTTAAAGTAAAGTGAACCCCCCCTCCCCCTGCCAGCCAAATGGTTGTTTTTGGATAGGTACGTGAAAAAATTCACGGTAGTTGTATATATGACGAAGTTAAAAGGAAAACTATCATAGCTAAATAGGCTTTACAAGTTTACGAGTAACAGTCGACTAATTTATAAAATGTACTTGGCACAGTACAAATTCCTCATTGGGAACTACTTACATAACGTTGTCAGGTGTGTGAAACCGGTAGTATCTTACAAATAAATGTTCACAAAAGCCCTCTTCTCAGAGTCCGCATTATTGAGATGGGCTACGGAACCCTACACTGAGCGTGGCCCGACACGCACTTGGCTGGTTTATTTTTGTCATCGAAAATTTTTGAAGTACGATAACTATATATCTTAAAAATCAAATTGTTAACAATACAAAGGAATATATTTCATAGTAGAGGCTAGACACTCCATTTTTTGCCCGTTTCACTGCTTTGCATGTTACACATTCAAAGCGAGGCGAGTCTAATATTTGTGAACCTACACAATAACAATCTATGGACGCATTTGTCTGAAAATAAATTAATTTTATTTTTAAACCGCCTCTGTGGTCGTGGTTAACACCACCGGTTAAGACCCAGAGGTGCCGGGTTCGATTCCCAGCGGGGGGTACATTTGTGTACTCGGTTTGGTTGGTGGTAGGGCTTGTTTGTCCGCCTGGCTAGCTACCACCATCTTATCTAAATATGTCGCCATAACATCAATGTTTGTAGCATTGTTGTGTTCCGGCAGCTAGAGATAACATAAGATAGCCAGTGCCTGAATGTGAAAATTAAAAAAAGTGAAATGCGCTTCCATCATTGGCCTTCTCATCACTTAACAACATTAACCGAAATACTAACCTTATTGTATTTGCGATTAGAATAGTTTTTATTATCATCCTCCATTTCATTAGAACTTAAATTTAAACGTTTTAATAAAACTATAGTATAATATAATAAAACACAAGAATAGTACATACTTTAATAGTTTATTTTATGCAAATACGTAGTAATTATATGTAATCCAACATCTTCAACTATATTGAGAAAAAGATTCGTAATTCCAGAACGAATTTAGAAGCTATTGCTGACAGTTTCAAGGCGGTACCTGTAAAAGAAACAAATTATTTAAAATCATTGTTATGAGAATCATATTATGCACAAAAAGTGGGCTGGTGGGTTCGTGGGCAGATAAGTACGTGGGTAGGTGGATAACTGGGCAGGTGAGTATGTGGGTAAGTTGGCAAGTGGGTAGCTGAGTACGTGGATAGACGGGTAAATGGGTATGTGAACAGGCGGGTAAGTAGGTAGGTGAGTACGTGGGTAAGTGAGCAGGTGAGTATGTGGTTAGGTGGGTAGGTGAGTACGTGGGTGATGAGTAGGTGAGTAAGTGGGTGGACGGGTAAATGGGTAGGTGAGTAGGCGGGTAAGTGGGTAGGCGGGTACGTGGGTGATGAGCAGGTAAGTAAGTGGGTAGGTGGGTAAGTGGGTATGTGGTCAGGTGAGTACGTCGGTAGACGGGTAAATGGGTAGGTGAGTAGGCGGGTAAGTGGGTAGATGAGTAGGCGGGTATGTGGGTGATGAGCAGGTGAGTAAGTGGGTAGGTGGGTAAGTGGGTATGTGGTCATGTGAGTACGTGGGTAGACGGGTAAGTGGGTGGGAGAGTAGGCGGGTAAGTGAACAGGTGAGTATGTGGTTAGGTAAGTACGTGGGTGATGAGCAGGTGAGCAGGTGAGTAAGTGGGTAAGGGGTCAGGTGAGTAACTGGGTAAGTAGGTAAGTAAGTACGTGGGTAGGTGAGTAAGTGGGTACTTACGCGGAAAAACTAACATTCGTTGCCGTACTCAGAGACGTCAATTAACATTAATGATTACTTAGCACCTAAAATTGTCTATTGTAAAAGAGTCTCTAACAGTGTCACTTTAAGCACATTTTCGACTGAACAATAGTAGGTACTAATTAACTATTAATGATAATGGACGTCTATGAGTGCGGCAGTAAGTAGTTTATTCTGTACCTTTTTGTAAAATATATTATGTAATGTTTTGTATATAAACATAAATATGTCGGAGACTTGGCGCTAGCATCGCTTAGAAACGACAAGTATAGTCTACTTAGTGTGCCCTGCGTAGCCTATGCTCTATGGTGCGCGAAACGTCAACGTCAGTTGGCTTCGCGCGACAACGAACTGGACACATTTGAACTAGTGTTGCCGAACTATCGATAGTAAAACTAATACTATATCGATGGTATCGATACTATCGATACCATCGATACCATCGATAGTATCGATAGCTCAGAACGAGGCAATACTGTCGAATGACTGCAATACTATCGATAGTATCGATTGTTGGTCGCGAAGAATAAACTATCGATACTGTCGATTTTATTTGCAAAAATACTATCGATAGTATCGATACTATCGATAGTTTTACACTATATATAGTCTGCCAATTTGCAATAGAGTAGAGTAGTAGTAGTAGTATTTGTAGTAGTTAGATATTTAATTATCAACACGATGTAATTATTTATTCCTATATCCTTATAGTTGTGAATGTTGTGATTGTGAATTTGTGATTCACTATTATACCTGAAAATTTCAAACAATACTATTGCAAATTGTCAAACTATCGATTGTCTAAAGCAATCGATAGTATCGATACTATCGATAGTATTGTTGCAAATAAAGTAGACAGTATCGATAGTTTGTTATTTAAGAAACAACAATACTATCGATAGTATTGCCTTGTTCTGTGCTATTGATAGTATCGATAGGCCTATCGATATTATTGCGATTGGTCGGCTATCGATTAATAGTCGATAGTCGATAGTCGACTATCGATCGGCAACACTAATTTGAACGAGAGCGGTTGGAGAGTACGCACGCGCAGAACTCACTTCGTTTCTAAAATCCATTTGCATCGGGCAACTGTTTCTAAGTTATTTAATTGTGATGATAAAATAACATCAAAGCGACTGTAAGGAATACGACTGCGTTCTTATTTTGAAGATCCAAGATGAACAGTGCTATCAACGAATCCGAGTTTGCTCGACCGTCCTACCTACAAAACCAACCTCCCCGAAAAAAAATTAGCACTTGAAAATAAAAAGTAAAAATTTACTATAGCGTTGTGTCATCAAATTTGTGGTATTTCATCTGCAAAATGTATCTGCATAACCATCGGTTGCATCGACCTTTGGATAGATGGCGCGCTGTGCCGCTATTAGCACTCAAAAAAGCATTATAAAACAGTGACAAAATTCAGCGCTTACGTTAGCCTTCCCGGTAGCATAGCGGTCAGTGCAGCCGCCCGATTGCGGAAGACCCAGGTTCGATTCCTGGCTGGGTCGGGTAGGCGTTTAATTTTTTCACTGTATTTTATAAATATTTAATTTAGCTTCAGTGCAGCAATTAGCACTTGAAAATAAAAAGTAAAAATTTATGTATAATTAAATATCTTAGAGTAACTTAGTTTTCTAATAATATGGTTCATGCGGTATTTACCTGTAAGTGTTTGTTACATTTAGTTATGTATTTGCACTACTGTTATCTGTTTAGAAACAATGTAAACAAACGTTGGTGAATCTAATAAATAAATAAATGAAATAAATAAATAAAATTACAAATGTTGAAAAAATTTCCACGAGCAGGATTTGAACCCGCACCCTTCTGACATACCGGGTCAGGTGCTCTCCCAATTGAGCTAACGTGGTTCGAACCAGCCCGCCGAAATTCTTCAACACTATTTACTTTCAAAGTAAAAAGTACGATAGCTCAATTGGGAGAGCACCTGACCCGGTATGTCAGAAGGGTGCGGGTTCAAATCCTGCTCGTGGAAATTTTTTCAACATTTGTGTTTTTGTAATTTGTTAGCAACAAAAATTTGCGTTAAAAATTATATAAACATTTTATAAATAAATATTTAAAAAAAATATATATAAATTTTCCACTGCAACCCTACATAGTATGTAGCGGCGTACCTGTGGCCGCTCGTGCGTGTGGCCTACAGGCCGCAGACGTCGGGCTGGCTGCCCAGCAGGTGCGCGGCGCCGTCGACGGCCTGCGCCCACGCACTCAGCCGCGCCGCCAGCGCCGCCGCACCCGCCGCCGGCAGCGCGCGCGGCCGCACCCACACCACCGCGATGGTCTCGCTCACCTAGCCACGCAACACGCAATCGACGATCACTATTTACATCATTCAATAAACAACTAACTAACTTGTGTCTATTACTGTTATTTTATGCGAATATTTATGTACCTAATTGATTAAATTTTATTTTATTATTGCTAAGCAGTGTCATATGCGACTACTGCAAGGTTCGTTAATTGTATTTAATTATTTTTTATTTAATTTAATTTTGCTTAATTATTCTTGTTGTAATGTTATTTGTAGAATGTGTAATCTTTAATTATTGTAATTGGTTTTTTCATACCGTTTTAATTAAAGTAAAATAAATGTCGCACTCGCCCGTTTCTAGAATGTGTCAGTTATATAATAATATAATGTCGTCTAATGGACGGCTGGATGTGCTCGACGTCTCTGTACGAGCCCGTATGAACCCGTACTGATGTCAAGAATATTATGTCAATTGTCACGGGACGTTCTACGTAGATGCAATTAAAATACGTCAGTAGAGGTCGAATGTCTTTAATACACTGTCAAACACAGTGAACAAATGCATTTATGTAAAAGTAGGTCATTATTGAGCAATAACGCAATGCATCAACGCAGAGTGCAAGTTAGTAGAAATATTTAAATGGCTTATACAGTCTTTCATAACTCCTTTTTAGCTTTTAGGAATTATTTAAAGGAAATTGTTTACAAAAATTGCACTTATTTGGTTAATTATTTTAAACTTACTTAACTTAATTAAAGTAAAATCAAAAATGATGTGTCACTCATAATGAAGCTCATATCAGAATTTAACGTGGGTGTTCGCGGTGGAAATTTTTTTGATATTGGAAGGCGTCGATATCAACAAGCAAGACTGCGATGGCGGCGGCGGTGCAATAACTAGCGTTGATGATCAGAAAGCAAAAGCGAAATTGGTGATGACCATCGATTCATCCTTGTACGTGCATATAAAATGCGAGAAGACAGTTCAGGGTGTGTGAAAGAAGCTACGATCGCTATTTGATGACTCTTGGTTCTCACGCAGAATTAGTTTATTGCGAAGTCTGATTTCAATACGTCTGGAAAGCAGTGAGTCAATGACGGCATACATTACTCAGCTAATAGATACGGCGCATAAGTTAAAAGGAACCGGCTTCAATATTAATGAAGAATGGATCGACTCATTATTATTGGCGGGACTCCCAGATAAGTTTTCGCCCATGATAATGGCTATCGAGCACTCGGGCATCGCCATTTCCGCTGACGTCAAAAAAACGAAATTAATGGATATGGGTGATGATGTTGGCAGCAATAAAGCAGAGGGCGCATTTCTAACGTCTAAAGGTTGTCAGCAGCGAAAAAAGTTTAGCAATGGCGGCAAGACTGTTGAAACGTCAAATCGACCTGTCAAAGTCATTAAGTGTTACAAATGTAAACAAATCGGGCATTACAAGAACCAATGTCCACAATTAAAAGAAAAGCCAATGAATGCATTTAGTGCAGTATTTCTTAATGGCAGTTTTGGTAAACACGAATGGTATATTGATTCAGGAGCCAGCACCCATATGATGATTAGCCAGGAAAACATAACAAATGTGTCACATAACCTATCAACGAAGGAGATTATAGTTGCAAACAAAACAACTATGCCAGTGTTGTGTTCAGGAGATACACAGATTACGACTGTTGTTGATAACTCATATTATGATATTGTTGTAAAAGATGTTTTATGTGTTCCTAACCTCACAACCAACTTGTTGTCTGTCAGCCAGTTAATAAAGAATGGTAACAAAGTTAGTTTTCATAAAGAAAGTTGTTACATCAGAAATCTACAGAATGAGTTGATTGGAACAGGAGTATTGGTGAATGGGGTTTATAAATTAAACACAAGGTCAGCATGTTTGTTAGCAGCATCAGCAACAATGACCTCAAACATGATTTGGCACAGAAGACTTGGCCATATTAATAGTAAAGATTTAAATATCATGAAGAGTGGTGCTGTGGAAGGATTAGTGTTTGACAACAAAGCAGAGATCAGCAGGTTTAACTGTACAGTGTGCTGTGAAGGCAAGCAGACGAGATTATCTTTTCCACACAGCAGTCATAGAAGTGAGAAAGTCCTTGAGCTTGTGCACGCTGATGTGTGTGGACCAATGGAGACCCAGTCAATTGGTTCATCTCGATATTTTTTACTTTTTGTAGATGACTACAGTAGAATGTCATTTGTTTACTTTAAAAAAAATAAAAGTGAAGTATTCTATTACTTTAAAGAATTTAAGCTCATGGTTGAAAAACAGATGAATACCAGTGTTAAGATTTTGAGAACAGATAATGGCACAGAATTTTGTTCAAATGAAATGACAAATTTTTTGAAGCAAAGTGGCATAGTTCATCAAAGGACCAATCCCTATAGTCCAGAACAGAATGGAATGTGTGAAAGATTTAATCGCACTATAGTAGAAAAAGCCAGATGTCTACTGTATGACGCCAAGCTGGATAAGAAGTTCTGGGCAGAGGCAGTTCACACAGCTGTGTATTTAAAGAACAGATTTTTGGCTACGGGATTGAATCAGAAAACCCCTTATGAGTTATGGACTGGCCGAAAGCCTAATGTCAGTCACATAAGGATATTTGGCAGCATAGTAATGTCCCATGTCCCAAAGGAAAAAAGATTCAAGTGGGACAAGAAGGCTAAAAAGTACTACCTCGTAGGATATGCTGATAATGTGAAAGGTTATCGCCTATATAACCCAGTAACAAAGAAAGTCATAACAAGTAGAGATGTTACTATCATGGAGCTAAACAATGATTCAGAAATGATGCAAGGAGTAATAAACGAACATCAAGAAACATCATCAGACCATGAAGAGCAGCAGCATGAAGACTCAGTTAACTCTGACTCTGACCAGTCCCAGAGTACAGTGGTAAACAATAACGACAGCCTGTATGTGACAGAGGAAACTAGCGATGATAGTTCTTCGGATGAGTATTTGAACAGTACACCTATAGAGGTAAAGAATATTTCTCAGACAGTGAAACCTAAACAGGCAGTTAGAGAAAGAAAAAAGCCTGAAAGATATGGTTATAGCAATATGTGTGGTCAAGCAGATGTCAATCTACTTGGAGATCATATGTCATATGAAGAGGCTTTGAATGGGCCAGAATCACAAGAATGGTGTAAAGCTATGGTAGAAGAACTAAAGTCATTTGAAGAAAATGAAGCATGGGAAGTGGTAGACAGGCCAGATCGAGCCACAGTGGTGAAGTGCAAGTGGGTTTTCAAAAAGAAGCCAGATAGGGGTGAAAAAGTGAGATACCGTGCTCGTTTAGTCGCTAAAGGCTTCACGCAGAAAGCAGGAATAGACTATAAAGAAACCTTCTCCCCAGTGCTCCGCTATTCTACCTTGAGACTCTTGTTTGCATTAAGTGTCAAATATAATCTAGAGATAACTCACCTTGATGTCACCACAGCATTCCTAAATGGTAAATTAAATGAAACTGTTTACATGCAATTGCCAGAAAATTTTGATTGTTCTGATAGAGAAAATAAAGTCTTAAAGTTAAAAAGAGCGATTTATGGCTTGAAACAGTCTGCTATTGCATGGTACAAGCGAGTAGATGATTGTTTACATGGCCTAGGATATAAAAAGTCAATGTATGAACCCTGTTTATTTGTTAAGATAAATGGTAATGTCAAAACATTTATAGCTTTATTTGTAGACGATTTTTTTATTTTTTCTGATTGTAAAAAAGAAACAGAATGCCTTAAGATTGAGTTACAATCTAAATTTAAAATAAAAGACTTAGGAGAGGTCAGACAATGCTTAGGTATGAGAGTCAGAAAAGAAATCAATGTAATTAAAGTAGACCAAGAACAATTTATTGAGCAGTTATTATGTAAATTTAATATGAAAAATTGCAATCCTGTTAGTACACCAATGGAGGTAAATTTAAAGCTTAATAAAAATGCTTGTTGTTCCTCTGAATATCCTTACCAGCAGTTGATAGGAAGTTTGCTATATTTGTCAATATTAACCCGTCCAGATATATCATACGCTGTTTGTTACTTAAGTCAGTTCAATAATAGTTTTAATGAAACCCATTGGAAACATGCAAAACGTATTTTAAGATATTTTAATAAAACAAACATTTTGGTTTAAAATATGTCAAAGACGATTTAGATTTGATAGGATATGTAGATGCTGATTGGGCATCAGATTGTTTAGATAGAAAATCTTATACTGGTTACATGTTCAAAATGTCTGGTAGTGTAATTTCATTTGAATGTAAGAAGCAGTTGACTATAGCTTTATCAAGTACGGAGGCAGAATATATGGCCATTTGTGAAGCGAGTAAAGAAGCTATTTACTTGAAAAACCTATTGTCTGAATTGCAATGTCGAAGTGAGTCACCTGTGATATTGTTTAATGATAACCAAAGTGCACAAAAACTAAGTAAAAATTGTGTGTTTCATAAGCGAAGCAAGCATATAGATGTTAGATTTCATTTTGTTAGAACTGCTGTTGAAAATAATTTTATAGTTTTAAATTATTTACATACAAACGATATGCCTGCTGATATATTAACCAAAAGCTTAAGTTGTCAGAAACATAACAAATTCATTAAACAATTTGGCATCACTGAATTGTAGCGTATGTATGGTGCCATTGTGTGATGTCATGTATCCTCATATCTGTAGTTTTTTTTGTTGAGAGTGTATAGGTTATTTCAATAAGGGAGTGTGTTAAAGTAATATTGAAATACCATGTTACAAGACAACTAGCGACATCTAGTTGCTAAATGTAAAAGCTGTCAACCATCTGTCATTTTAAATTGAAATAAAACTACTGGTCAGTCTGTGACAAGCACACGATCGTTTTATTATTAGTTTATTCATTTTATTAATTTATTAATTTTGCTATTTTATTTATGTGATTGTTATTTTCTGAGTAGGTACTTAAAATTTTAATTGAAAATTGAATAATTTTATTTGTGTAATTAATTTTAATTTTTATTCTCTGATTTTTATCTTGTAATTTTTATTTTTTAAATTTTTATTTTTTAAATTTTTATTTTATTTTAAATTTAATTTGAATTATAATACTGTACTATGATCCGAAGTTGGTTGAAATAAACGCATTTCATTTCATTTAAAGTATGGGAAGTCCAAAAACTTTTGACATATTTCATGAAACAGCCGATTCTGACTCGCTCCGGAAAATTTGCGCTCAAGTAAAAAAAATATCCTGTATAACTTTACGCAAATATTATTGCTACAAATTAAAATTTGAAAAAAAGACAGTGTTGAAAAAATTCCACGAGCAGGAAACGAACCCGCACCCCATGACGTGCCGGGTCAGGTGCACTGCCAACTAGGACTTGAATTCAAAATCATTTATTCAGTTTAGGCTACAAATAGCTCTTATGAACGTCATTTATGCCATCGGTTCGTAAATCTATCTACTCTGGGCGGGAGATCTTGTACTGAGAAGAACCGGCAACAAACTCAGCAAGTGTCGAGCTCTTTTCTCCCTTACAGCGTCATAAATATTGGAAAATGCCCTATCATAAAGGACACTTTCCATCACAAATAAAATCACAAAATGTAAAGAACAATCACAACATGTAAAAAAACACAAAAAATAAAAATTAACTACTTAAATAAAATATTTAAGTCAGCAAAAACATAATTTACCAGTTTAATTTTTTACAATATCATACAGTACTAGTAAAAGTTAAAAAAAACTATAGTTAATAATAATAAAAATAAGACTAATTGTAATGTTCAATGCAACGCTATTTTGTTATCTGCAGGACACTATTTATAAGTAGTATTATGTATATGTTTTTTATTATAGCCAGGCTGTTTTATCTTCTAAATATTCTTTGACTGTATAATAACCTTTTTTTAATAAAGAAGACTTTACATGTTTTTTAAACTTATCTAAAGGTAAATCTAGTACAGTATTTGGTATTTTATTGTAATAGTGTATACCTTGCCCCAAGAAAGAACCAACCAAGATTGAGCCACGACAGCATAGTTGGCAATGCATCGAACGCAATGCAATAAGCGAACGTTTAAGGGCGGTATCGATACATCATTTTGAATACAATGACAAAAAATGGGCTCCAATTTTATAGTGATTTTTCAAAGTTGACGAACGAATGACGTTTTTAAAAAACTACCGTGTTTATAGTAATTAGGTGTGTATTTCGATTTAAGTGCGCTCGATTGTTGAGTTATTGTGATTTAATTTAGTAAGTAAAAGTTGTTTCTCAATAAGTGAATACCTATTGTAATTCTAATGAGAAATAATAAAGTTCTTTAACCATATATAAGTTATGTTTTCTAAAATGTTTATATAATTTTTAACGCAAATTTTGTTGCGAACAAATTACAAATACACAAATGTTGAAAAAAATTCCACGAGCAGGATTTGAACCTGCACCCTTCTGACATACCGGGTCAGGTGCTCTCCCAATTGAGCTATCGTGGTTCTAACCAGCCCGCCGAAATTATTCAACACTATTTTTACTTTTTACATTTTTTTTTTTACTTTGAAAGCCAAAGGCGTCATTCATTAAACATTCATTAAACAATCATTAACATAATTAATGACGGTAGTTGTTGACATTGAATGGGCGCCTTTGGCTTTCAAAGTAAAAAGTAAAATAGTGTTGAATAATTTCGGCGGGCTGGTTAGAACCACGATAGCTCAATTGGGAGAGCACCTGACCCGGTATGTCAGAAGGGTGCGGGTTCAAATCCTGCTCGTGGAAATTTTTTCAACATTTGTGTTTTTGTTGTTTTCTAACAAACTAAATCAATTAAAATAATGCAGATCATGAAACATGCTGTATCTTTACTAACACGCACGCAAGCGTCAATAAAAAGATAGTGTACAGATACATGCACACAATTGAAAAACCATTGTATGACATTCATACACTCACGGCTATCTTTGTGTGCGTGTAGTGCAGCTGTAAGGGTTTGGAAAGGGTGTATTTTTTGGTGAATTATGATAATGTATTGTTGATTATCTCGGTAACTAGCCTGTAGTTTTGGACCAAATTTGGTGAGCATGCTCAGTGTGATGTATAGATGCTCCCCTTAAACGTTCGCTTCTTGATATTGTTAGACCCTAAATACATAAAAAATAACGCCAATTACACTTTTCCATACAAAAGTGTAATTGGCGTTTTTTTTTATTGAGTAGGTATTTTGGATCATTTTTTTAACCTTTTCACCGCCAACAACTTCTATAGAAGTTCGAGATTTTCGTGCCGTCCACGCCAGCACTTCTATAGAAGTTCTTCTTTGTACCTACTTTATTAAAATACATTTATACGTTGGCGTACAGCGGGACATCGCGTGCAGGATAGTTGGGCGGTGAAAAGGTTAATAGTAACCTAGATAAATACTGTCTTAATCCAAATAACATCACAAGTGCAGCAAATGATGCTCTAATTGCAAAATCATTTTGGTATTCCGTTAGTATTATAATTTTAGCTTATGTTAAAAATGCCACCCAAGTAACGATAGAGATCGTAACGTTACCTTTGTATTCTTCAGACAATTTCGGACTTAGATTAGTACTGTATGACATTGTGAAAATTGAAATTGGTACCTGATGTAATTTTTGCAAACTTAAACCTTTTTTTTTTTGTGTTTTGTGAATTTGTGATTGTCTTTTATTTTATTTTTTTGTCTGTTTATTTGTGATGGAAAGTGTCCTTTTATGATGGGGCACTTTCCATTTTTTTTTTGACGCTGTAAGGGAGAAAAGAGCTGGTCACTTGCTGAGTTTGTTGCCGGTTCTTCTCAGTACAAGATCTCCCGCCCAGAGTAGATGGACTTACGAACCGATGACATAAAATTAAGAGCTATTTGTAGCCTAAACTGAATAAATGATTTTGAATTTTTTTTTTGAATTATGATTGAGGTAACTTTAGCTAATTTTTTAATGTTATACCTAAACTATATTATATTAGTATTCCTCTGACCTGGTCGATATGCCCCCGTATCAGCTTTTCAGCCAACGCCTTCATCAGCAGCAGTTCCACCTCGTCGCGGGGTACGCGAGCTTCTGCAGCGATCTCGGCGAAGGATAGCTTGCGTTGGGCTGAAGTGCGATTGAACGCCATCTGGGAAAGGGGACATTATATATTATTAATTTAATTATTTAATTATTAATTTATTTTATTTTATTCAAGCATCATTCATTACTCATTTGGGTTAGTTACAATAGTTATCTTAGCCTATGTTAGTAAAATTAACAGATTCAATAAAATTAAATACAAATACCTACATGACAATAAATTATATATATATATATATATATATTTTTTTTTAATGGTTAAAGGAGGCAAACGAGCAGGCGGGTCACCTGATGGAAAGCAATCACCTAAGGAGGGAGTAGGAATTGGGAGGGGGGAGGGGTGAGAGATGGGCCTCCGGTACTTTCACTCACCGGACGAAACACAACAGCAACGAGTGCCGTTGTTTCACGCCGATATTCTGTGTGTGTTTTGAAATAAGTTATATTTTTATTATATTATTAAGACATATCAAATTACAAATGAATTATGAATATATTGTAATATACTTAACGAGTTATTTTTTAATAAACCGGAGTATAAGCTTGAAACGAGGAGCTCGATGGTGCAGTGGGGTATGCCCCAGGCCCAGATAAAAACATGGCTGCGCCAATTAACCGAAGAAAAACATCAAACAGAATGGAGAAACAGTAAGTAAGGAGGTAGCAGGCAAACCAAGAATGCAGTTCCGGTACCATCAAAAAAGCTTGCCCACAACCTCCTCAGATTAAACAGGGACAGGATCCGTAAAATCATCGACATTATTACTGGCCATTGCCCCCTAAACAAGCACCTAATTACGATAGGTGTGACCGACAGCCCTCTATGCAAAGGATGCATGGAGGCGGAAGAAACGCCACAACACGTGCTTATGGAGTGCAGGAGTGTGGCAGACGAACGGGCACGGTTTCTCCAAGCACCCAGGACGCTTGCGGGGAAGCCTGCAGCAGCCTGAAAAAGCTGCAAGCCTTCGGGATAATCTGGGTTGGTTGGAGTAGGCAGAAGGTACAATACGTACAATGGCCAAATCGAATGGCTAAGTGCGGACACAGCCCAGTATATCTAAACTAAACTAAACTACTTACCTGGGGTAAGCTGGCTAAGGTACCAGGCTATCATAAATCCAAAGTAACCACCGTTTATGGCCCATTCTCCTTGTTAAAATCAGCTGGTGATGAAGTTGATGATGATGATGATGATCACTCACCTCCATGAGACACAGTATGGCGACCTTCTGCCTAAGCTGCCGCTCCGCCCTGGCCAGGTCGGGGTGCCTCGCCTGCTGCTTCACCGCTTCGAAGGCTTGGACGTCGCCCCGGGCCGCGGCTTTTAATAGGGCTACGGCCCAAGCGTCCGGGGTGCCTTCCAGGGAGTCAAGGATAGGGTGCGCTAGCTGCAAATAAAGTTTATTTATTTATTTATTTAAACGAGCACCAACATAGTGTACACTAATACAGTTTTAAATAAAATGCACACACAAAACGACACAAATCAAATGTCACTACAATTATAGGTGTGGACAGCATGCAATATAAAATAAAAATAGCGAGTAACAGAACAAAACACAGAATTATACAAAATTGAGAATAAACAATAATAATTAATCAATTTATAAACAAATAAAAATAAAAATCAAATAATAAATAAATTAATTACAAACCAAAATTTACATTAAAATCAATATCGGGAACAAAGTTAAAATAAAATAAAATAAAAAGCATAAAATTAAGATTAAGAGAAGTCTTGATCAAGATCATTATCAAACAATGTATTATCTATGAAACAGGCTTTGAGCTTCATGGCATTATCAGCAAATACGTCTATCGTCTCCGTTTTAGAAAGAGCATTGTATTGTCTAACGAGTCTAGATATAGGTGCGTTGTATCCAAGACACGATTTGGACCCATCCAGTTTAAATAGAATGAACCTAGATGCCCTTGGCAGTCTGGAAGGCGCGCAAATTGACGCCAATGCCAAAAGATCAGGAGCATAAAGAATACCGTTCACTAATTTATAAAAGAATGTCATGTCGAGCATTCGTCTACGATCCGAGAGGGAAGACATTTTGAAGTGTATATTTGTAAGTTAAAAAATATATATAAAAAATCACGAGATGAGAGGACTCTTTTGATGTGTAACATCTTAAATATTTATAAAATTTACAAAATACAGTGAAAAAATTAAACGCCTACCCGACCACGAGTAACATCTTTCCTCACGCTTTCTAGCAATTTGTGGGAGTGATTTCGTGAAATGGGACGGAAGTGTCCAACTGTGTAACGGGAAGTCAGGGAAGCGCGCCATTTTGTAAATTCAGTAATCGATATTAAAAAATTATTATTATATGTGACATATTGTGTCATTTGACTATCAAAGGTCATTTTGATATGTCAAATGTCTTCTAATGAGTATTTACTGCATTCTCTTTATGATTTGTAAAAAAATATACGTCATTGCTAATTCTACTCATATATTCTATTTTCTGTTGTAATATTGATTTCAACCCTTTCGTGTGTAATAGACTTAATCATTATTTATTTTACAGTTATAAAATGATGTAATACCTGGCCCATTTATTTCAGAATATAATGTTAAAATTGCTTATTACTAAGGCGAGATGTCAAATATTACACATCATATGCCACTACTGTCGGCTCGCTCGTTTTTTTTTATTTTATCTTTTTTACATGTTGTGATTGTCACTCGCATAGTTGGCAGTTGCTCACTATCTTATTATTATTATTATTATTATTATTATACTCGTATACTTTAACTTTGTTTCTCTTAGACAATTTTTGGCTTGTATTAGTACTGTGTACATTGCAAAAATTGAAATTGGGATAGATGGCGCACTGTGCCGCTATTAGCACTCAAAAATTGAAAAAGCAGTGACAAAATTCAGCGCTTACGTCAGCCTTCCCGGTAGCATAGCGGTCAGTGCAGCCGCCCGGATTGCGGAGGACCCAGGTTCGATTCCTGGCTGGGTCGAATGGGCGTTTAATATTTTCATTGTATTTTATAAATATTTAATTTAGCTTCAGTACAGCAATTAGCACTTGAAAATAAAAAGTAAAATTTAAAATATACCCTATTTTTTTTAGATAAATCAATGATCTATAGTTCAATAAAAACACACATCCATGATTAAGCCAATACCCATCAATTGTAGTGATGACTTGACCAGCAGTTGGACAGTTATAGCACAGTTTAGTAAGCATACAGTTGCGCATCGAAGGTACTTTCGCAGAGCAAGGGAGGGGAACCCGAGGGGAAGCGGGCGCTGCGGCGAGTGTACCACAAACAAGCGCAGTTTGTGGTAGCTACCGTGAAGTGCAGCCACGTGCGCGTACTGCGTGTTTTAAACGTTTTTTGAATTTACGTTCAGTGATTCCTATTGAATATAATGGTGCATACACGTTGTTCTGTATACGGTTGTAAGTCGACGTCGAAACACAACAAGAATTTAAAATTTCATACATTTAGATGACTAAATAGTTTCTTTTTCCTTTTTCTTTTATTTATTTTGCTAACTTCTCATTGATTAATAATGAACGTTTTTACAACACATACCTATTAACTAATACAATTACAAATATCAAATTCTAATTCATCACAAACACTACAATTTTCACTTATTTTTATTTCGTATATCTACAACAGCCTCCATATATTTTATTAGGCTATTTCAGTGTTTTTTATTCTCAATTATAAATTGAATCGAATTTTCGTTAACGAGACTATCTATCTTTTGCTCTAGTTTTTGTTTCGCCTTGGTGTTTATAGGGCATTCTGTTATTAGATGTAATATGGTATCGATAGCATCTGTATCACAGTTGCACAACGGGCTCTCCTTACTAAATAGTTACTTCGTAACTCTAACTCCAACCTAGCGGGTTTTTCTAGTGTAGGTAAGTACCTATATGTATTCTTTACGGCGCAAGCTCTTGCGCAAAGTGTAATCATTATGTTTACAACTTATTGGAGTAGTTGGGACGTCGGACACAGAAGGAGTAGGTATTTGTCTAATATCCAACTGTTATGATTTATTTAAACCAACAGAAAAAGAGGAGGTTTTATAATCACCTATTTTTTAGGGTTTATATTTAAGATTTAGCTTATTTTGGCTTGTTTCTTTTTTTTCATTTTTTAAGCAATCCGAATGCGAATTCAATATATTGTTTTGATAATATAAAATTGAAATCTAAAAATAAACCTTTACGTTAATTTAGCAGTGCAACATTTGAAAATATGTATATAGTTTATTCTTGATAATAAATTATTATGTTATAAAAATATTAACGATTATTTGATTTCGAATTTTATTTATTTATTTATTTATTTATTAGGTACACAAAACAAATAGAAATTAAAAAATGACAATAATGCATGATAAATTGTATAAGAGCTAAATTCCTATCTAAAACATGTGTACACAACACGATTAATAATAAGCGTCCATGTTAAAGTTTACCTAATCTACAACTATATCCAATTAAAAACTAAATAAATACAATACATAGTAATGGTGAAAAAATATATAAAAAAAAATAAAAATATAACAAATTGAAAACTTATTCTAGGTTAATGTTGACTTTACAATTTTTATTAAGTGGGAGATGCCGAACCGAGAATTACCCGGACATTTTTTTTTAAATTATGTAATTTCATGGAAAATATGTCGATGTTGTTATTAAGTGAAACCAGTTCATTGTATAGACGGCACATTCTGACAATGGGATTGTAATATGATGTATTATTTTTATAGACATTTAGTACAAAAGTCTTAGGCGCCCGGGTTCGATACAAAGTATTTATTTGAATTAAAGAAAGCAATTTAGGGGAATCGATTATTGAGTGCAATATTTTAAACAAGTAAATTAAATCAAACTGATCTCGACGAACCGCAAGCGAAATCACACCAAACTTAATCATTCGAAGTTCGTAAGAATGAAGAGACCTGCCTAAATGAAAGCGATCACAAAGAAATCTTAAACACTTTTTCTGAATGCCTTCAATACTTTCTATGTGTATTTTATAGAATGGGCTCCAAATTGTACAACCATATTCTAAAATACTACGTATTATGCTGTAATAAAGACATAATACACTTTTTGGTTTCTTAAAACCTTTTGTGGATCTAAATATAAAACCCAAAAGTCCATTACATCTTTTTAACACATGTACATAATGTTGACGGAATGAAAGTTTATCATCAAAAATAATGCCAAGGTCCTTTGCAGTAGTGCATCGAGACAAAGCGCAATTGTTTAATTTGTAGTTATAATTTTGTGTAGTTATACTCGTTTTCTTGTAAAAGATATGACAAAACATATATTATTATTTAGGTACATATTATAGATTACGCACCAATCTTTAACTATGTCAATGTCTTTTTGAAGAGTGCAGCAGTCATCAATGTTTTTAATACTAGTACTATTAATTTATTATATTATTTAATTTTGTGACAACCATTGCATATCGGCGAACGATTGCGTAGATACCTACGCGGGCGGCGGCATCGCCCCACGTCAAAGGCGATGCCCTGCTGTATGAAATGGTAATACTGTGGTTATAGGCTAGGTATTTACTTTTTATAAAAACACTAATTAAAATATAATTACAAAAATAATTTTGAGACTTGATGACTTTTTCTAGTAAAATTTTATCTTGTAACTACATATGAATAAAACATATTAAAAATATTGCGAATAAATTATCTGTTTATCAAATGCAAAAATATTTTTTCAAATCCAACTGGTAGTTCTAGAGATTAGCGCGTTCAAACAAGAAAACAAACTCTTCAGTTTTATTATATTAGTATAGATAATGAAACCAATCTCACCAGCTCCCCTAAATCGTACACTGTGGGCGCTATGACAGCTGCCAAAGCTAGCCGCAGTGCCAGCGGCCTCCTCTCCGAAGCCGGCAGGGATGCGCCCGCGTCCGAGCACCCCAAGTAGCGGAGCGCCGCGCGGTAATAACGAGCCATGGGGCCGCGGACCCTGGGAAAAAATAATCATTCATCATCATCATCAGAATAAACTAGTCCACGGCTGAACATAAGAAAACTAATAATTACTTAAAATTACATGCTCGTTGATCTTAAGGTGAGTTCTGGAGTGCTAAAATCTGTTGAGGTGATTTAAATCACAATTTCTTTTTATGCAAACAAAATTGACCAAAATGTGTCCAACATTAATGATTAATTAATATTAATAATAAATTTAGAAATCTGCTTTATTGTATATAGATACTTTATTATTTTATAAATTAAAATATAAATATAATAAACAAAGATATGTTTTTTTTAAAATAATCACTGACTTTTAAAATACGGGATAGTAAATAAAAAAAAATCCGATTTAAATCAAAGACATCTGATTTAAAACACATAAATCCGATTATTTTGCCCTAATGATATATGAATAAATCTATTGCTTGCGGCTTTGCTAACGTAGAATAGAGATTGTTTTTAATAAAAGTCAAAACCCGTCAAAATCTATACAGATAATCCTGAAACACTTCATAATTTGTTTAAAAATGATAGTTTTCCATACAAACTTTCCACCCACCCATTACACCTCTGCATCTGTAGGGGAGGTTTTTAAAAAATGCTAAAACACGTCATTCGTTATTTTTTTGAAAATCTAAATATTGATAAAATAAATAATTTTGTAGCTTTCTTACTTTAAAAATAACAATATCCCAAAAAAAAACCTTCCCTTTTTTACTACTTTAAAGAAAAATAAACAAAATTGCTGGGACTAATTTTTTTTTAAAAAGCCAAATACTAATTTTCATGTATTGTATCTGTTTACAAAATATTTGCCAAAATTATTCTCCACCGTATAACAGCAAGGCTGGACGAACAGCAACCCAAAGAACAAGCTGGATTCAGATCGGGATTCTCCACTCTTGACCACATGCTCACACTGAAACAACTGATAGAGAAATGCCAAGAATATGGATACCCCCTGTACTTGGCCTTTATTGATTACAACAAAGCATTTGACTGCCTCGATCACGAATATATATGGCAAGCACTCAAAAAGCAAGGCATTGAAAATAAATATATAAGGCTTATAAGAAATGTCTACATAAACAGTTCAACACAAGTCCAACTGGAATCTAAAGGAGACACATTTCCAATAATGAGAGGTGTTCGTCAAGGAGACCCATTGTCACCAAAAATATTCACATCAGTCTTAGAAGAAATATTTAAACAACTGCGATGGGATGATCAGGGACTAAATATTGATGGCGAAAACATAACCCACCTGAGATTTGCAGACGATATTGTACTCATTAGTGACAACCCAGAATCCTTGCAATTAATGATCCAAGAATTAGCATTCGAGAGTAGAAAAGTCGGCCTGACAATGAATCAAACAAAAACCAAAGTCATGACAAACAGAACATGTGATCCCATCACAGTAGACGGCGAAAAAGTCGAATATGTTTCCAACTACATATATCTAGGACAATTAATCTCTATGACAGATCAGATGCACCAAGAAATCGATAGAAGAGTTACGAATTCCTGGACAAGATTTTGGTCACTGAAAAGCATTATGAAGAACCAGCACTACTCTCTCGCAGTAAAAAAGAAACTATATGAGACCTGCATCCTTCCAATACTCACATACGGATGCGAAACTTGGGCAACAACACAAAACCACATCCAGAAGTTGGTAACATGCCAAAGAAGTATGTAAAGGAGCATATTAGGATATACAAGAAAGGATAGGAAGAGAGCAAAGGATTTAAGGAAAGTGACCAAATGGAAAGACGTCGGAACCAAAATTCGATCACTTAAGTGGAGATGGACTGGAAAAATGATGAGAGAGAAAAGTCAAAAATGGACGAAAAAGTTGGTTGACTGGACCCCCCGAGCAAACGTAAAAAGAAAAAGAGGGAGACCAATAAGAAGATGGTTAGATGAGTATAAAAAGTTGATAGACCCACTCTGGCCAACACTGGCCAGAGATAGGGAAAGCTGGGACGGACTGGAGGAGGCCTTTGTGTCCGGAAAGGGCAGGCTTACGAAGGAAGCTGCTGTTAATTTATAAAAGAAAAACTTTGTATATCTATAACAATTTTACTGTTTCTTTCTTTTTAAGTAAATAAAGGCTTATAAAATAAAAAATAAATAAATATCTGTTCATACAAACTTTGCTTTAGTCTCAAAATGTCCAAGTTGCAAAATGTCAAACCGGCTTATGCCCAACTAGGCACGTTCCATAAGCCGGTTTGACATTTTGCAACTTGGACATTTTGAGACTAAACCCAAACTTTCACCCCCTATTTGATCCCCTTAGGTTATGATTAACCTTCAGTCAAAATTTCATCTTATTAACTTCAGCGGTTTCGGCTCCGCAATGATGAATCAGTCAGTCAGGACAAGTCATTATATGTGTATAGATATATGCCCTAACAATGTGTAGGGTTTGTGTGAACTTTTAAAACAATATTTACAAAAACCTATGTAACAATCACCTGTAGTATTCGGAAGCCAGCTTGTAGTACCGCCCGTGGACAGAGGTGACTCCGTCAGCGTCCTCCAAAGTGTTTTCCAAATGTTCAATCACCTTCTCCGTCGAGTCAAGGTCGTTTAAGTGCTCCAGGTAGATCTGACCTTGAAGGACCTGGAATTTATTAATAAAGCACTTAGGTAGTGGCTTCATACAACTTTTGTTTAGCTCTCGATAGGGCCCTGGCAATATATGGGACACCATTTTTACTTTATCCCCTTGACATAAGGATGAACACCAATAATAATGATAACATATAATAAAGCTAAAGAGGGTCGAAAGTCTACATGGAAGATGTTCGAAAAAAAGTTGGCTGGGGATACATAGAATCGATAACACTTTCCAACAATATTAGAGTTTCTGCCTGTTTATTTGACCGTGCATCACCTGAAAATGGCTGAACGGATTTGGATAAAACTTTGCACATAGATAGACCTTAACCCGGACTAGGATAGGACTTTTTATCCCAGTAACAGGTTCCTGTGGGGTAGTAGTAATAATAATTGTATTTATTTAGATAACACAGATCCATGGGTTAGTAGGTATTACTTATGAATATGTTAGTAGAATACATTATTATATATTGTTGCAATTTACTCATCCACCAATCAAAATATGGCTACGCGTCCTAGTATATTACAAAAATATATTCTTGATATATTGTGTTGTGTAATTATAGTTAGTAATCTGTGTGCTTGTGTTTGTAATTTTTAATTGTAAAAAGAACAAATACTTGTGGAATGATTGAAGCTTACGGAAGATGAAATGAAACAACTTTTACGGATCTACTCGCGTTTCCATACAAGCTACCAACTAATTATGAGACGACCAACACCTCAGTCTCCCTGTGACCACGGACCCTGCAAAGGGTTCGAAACGTCAGGATAAACATTAAATAAGTAATGTGTAAAATAAACGCGAGTAGATCCATAAAAGTTGTTTCATTTCAATGTGTAGAGTTCGCGTAAACTTTAGAAAACAATATGTGAACTTTTGGCAGATATCATACTGCTCTTTAAATTCGTAATGTAAAATGTTGTAAACGGTTGGTGTCAAATTTAATAGTTGTTAATCTGTATCTTATCACCATCATCATCATTATCAGCCTATACTAGTCCACTGCTGGACATAGGCCTCTCTCTGTATCTTATAAATATTTGTAAAAAAAACAAAAGTGATGTTCCAGTGTTTTGAATGTGTATGTGTAATTATACCAAATAAAGATTTTTCTATTTCTATTTCTAATTTGTAACTGTTTGTTTATCCTAATAAATAAAAAATCATATCAAACGCTCTGTTTGATCAGCAGTTAAACAAAATGCTTAACTAAGGGCAAGTCATATCTCGCTTAAACGGTTTTGAAGATACTGTTGGGACTACCTCGTACCCTCTCTAATAAGGATGATGAAATGTTTGTTACCTTGCACAGAGCTAAGGCCTCATCGTTGATCTTCACTTTGGTCTCCATCTTCTCGAGGAATGTAATAGCATCCTTCTTGTTGTTAAACTGTTTCACCACATGGACCACAATCTCCATCAACGACAAAGGATTTATTCTGAAAAAGACAATTATTGGTGTAAGGTAAGTTTAAGAATAATGTCATATCTAATAAATATACTTTTACTAACAGAAACTCTTACAATCATCGGCAGATGGTTTTCAGAACTTTGAGTTAAAGATTTAAACCATTTATTTATTATCTTTGAAAGGTTTGAAACAAAAATTTACCCAAAAAGGCGGTATGACTTGCAAGATAAATTCTACGGCTTACTTGTTTTCAAAAGTTGTCAAGAAGTTGTTGTACAGTTGAATTAGGTTGTCGCCTGCCTGCAGGCACGGGTGTTCGACAAAATCCAGCAGTTTCAATGTTAATTGATGCCATAATCTGAAATACACAACGAATAGGTTATGATTGTTTACGAACATAAAAATGTCGTAGTAACACAAAGAAAAACTTGAATGCTTACTTTTTGTTGTAAAGTTCCTCTAATTTAGCCCAGTCTGCGGCGATATCTGGCTCCGCAGCTTGCTTTTTTGTTAGAAAATCAGTCACATCAATAACAGCGAACTTTACGGTGGCCATTCTTGAAATTTATAACGCGTAATGATGTGAAGTTAGCTACAATGCAAAGCAAGCGAACTGCTGTCACTGTCACTCACTGTCTGACAGAATTAAAAAGTAAATAATAACTGGCAAAGGAACGAATTTCTTACGTACGAAGGAATGTGTAGTGCCAGCTTTATATTTTAGTGCCACCTAGTGTGCAGTAGCTAAACAAAATAGTACTAAATTAAGCCGCAAGATGGTACTAAGTGTTGTATGTGTTAAAAGGCCCACTCTACAAAATTTCATATATAGGGATAGAGTTTTGTATGTCTTGAACTAGAATTCTGATTAAACATCAGCGTATACCTGTACACCTGTCTCGTTTTCTACTGTCTATATAAAAATTTTGGTTAAATAATAGAACATCAAAATCATATTTCAACGTTGACACAGAGTTTATACACACTCTACCAGGTATTAGTTTAATTAAACCTACATTTCTCGCCTTTTTCAATCAATATCATAATATACATAGGTAAAGGTCAAAATTATTGAAATCTCTTCCTTTTATGTTATGTAGGAATAGTACCAGGTATAATGTAATAAGATGTCTGTGATAGACCAACTTTACACTCACTTGCCGTACCTAATAGGTTTGTAAGGTAAGTAGGTAGGTATGACTATCAACATCAAAGTTTTGTGGAAAGAGTTCTAAAGTATACCTACTTAGAAATTATTGTTAAGCATTAAAAAAGTATCATTACAGCTTGTTTAATTCGAGTTCCTAGTACTACCTACCTAGGCTAGGCCTAGCTATACTTATTAGGACAATCGTAGGTAGGTATTACTTCAATACCTAGCAGTTACCTACTTGGTGACTTTCACCGTATTTAACGTATGTAATATACGTTTCTATAAATAATAGAAAAATAGAACCCTTCATTTTACCTACATTTATTCATCAGAACACATCTTATTAATTACATATTGACACTATTTATGAAAAAAATATTTTATGAAAACAAGGTTTCAAAGTTTACTCGCTAGATGGCATTATAAGGTGAAGCACACTAGAAACCACTAAAAATTATATACGACTTATTCCATAGATAGACTATGTATAATGAAATGACCTAATCTTTTAGTAAAAACGCTAGCGTTCAGGTACGGGAAACTCCTTGCTTTATAACATCCTATCCTACATATAGTGATGAAAAATGGGAATAACTTTAAACCTACCTTTAAATAAATAAAATAGGATGAGAGGTGGCAAAATGAAGAGTAATATTTGCAGTTTTATTATGTTTTCAAAAATTTACGTTTTGCCGAATGTATGTAGGTATATAAAATAATGGTTGCCGTTAAGTGTTCATGAACGTGCTTGAGTGTTGGCAAATGAAACAAAACAGTGCAACGTCACATTTCAAACGATATCATGAAGTCCGTACTGAGTCCCACATCACCATCATCATCATCATCAGCCTACGTAGGCTTCTCCAAGTGCACGCCACCGTGCACGATCCCACATCTTTACCAGAAATCAAGGGGTTTAGGAAAAAACTGGACAGGGCCCATTAACTTCACACTCTTTGTTTTGTCTTTTTTTTCGTTTATTCCCTTGACAGCTTTTTCTTGTTTCTTTTTGTAAGTATTTATGTGTGTTGTTATTACATGTTTTTCTTAATCGAAAATGAGCAATTTTAAAAGAAAAAAAAGTGAAAGTAACATTTTATTTACCATTACCATTTATTTATTTAAACTTACAATTTCAGTTAATTAACAAACTTATAATTTGAATAAACGGATTTCTCATCAGTTCAATTTTGTCTTTCTTTTTTAAATTTCTATTTTTACATAATTGTATTAGTTTTTTCTAGTGATAACTTTCACCTACGATCATTGGTCTTATCATAAATGTATTACATAACAAAATGTTTAGCGAAAGTCAAGGCTAGTCTAGGAAAATCTGGTGCCTAATAGGAAGATGAAGTTTGTAACTCATCGCTCTTATTTACTTACCTATTTACTAATTTATAATTGTGTATAATGTTTTTCTACATAGCTAATTAATGTACCACAGATCATTAAATAAATAAATGACTTTTTGACTACCTACTCGTAGTTGCTTATATTAAAACAGTTAATAATTTCAGAGTAAATCATTGATAGCGGTAAGAATTATTATGATCAATGTTATTAAATGAAAATAAAGTTAAGTGTAGGTATATAGGTATGACACGATTTATATGATTAATGAGATGTTAATTTTACATTGATAAAATGGATAAAAATGTATTGGACGCATTTTAACCTTACATTTGAAATGCCACGTTGTATTCACAAAGTATTATACCTATTCCATTATATTTACGAATTCTGGTTTTATATCTACGAATTGTATAAGTATTCTATTTCAGTATAGGCTGTCGATTGCCGTAAATACCAGACACAATAGAATTTTAATTATTGCCGTGGATCCACGTTTCGACATACCAAAGGATAGTATACCTACCTATAGTCACTCTTGTTATTACCAAATTTTTCCTTTCTTACGCATTATGATCATAATATCATGACATTGCTATGTCATGACTCATGACGTAGTTTAGAGTAAAAAAATTGCTTTGTTCAATTTTATAAGGTATACTAGCGGCCCGTCCCGGCTTCGCTCGGGTGGACACTTTTTTTTTAATATTGCCTATGTTACTCAGCGCTAATGTAGCATTCTAATGGTGAAAGGAATTTGAAATCGGTTCAGAAGTTTTTGAGTTTATTCGTTACAAACATACATACAAAAAAGCAAAGCTTTCCTCTTTATAATCACACTAATATTATAAATGCGAAAGTTTGTGTGTATGTTCGTATATTTGTTGCTTCTTCACGCTGCAACGGATGGATGGATTTGGATGAAATTCGGCATACAGATAGTTTATAACCTGGACATGGGATTCCCTGTGTGGTGCCGGGGATAAAGAATTGCACCTCCTGTGGGTGTCGTAAAAGCCGACTAAGGGACCATTCCAGAGGATGGGCAGCAGCATCTCTCTGAGGTTACCCTCAACCTACTGCGATCGCCAACCCGCCTGCCAAGCGTGGCGATTACGGCAAATACCCCTCATATCCTTGGGGGAGGCCTTTGTCCAGCAGTGGACGTCTTTGGCTGAGATGATGATGACATGGGATAGATTTATCCCGATATTCCCACGGGAATCACACTATAAATATACTAAAAACGACAATTTCATTTTCCAATAAAAAATATTTGTTTGTTACGTTGTCATGGAAACCAAAGAGAATTTAATCACTTGATGGAAACTGTCAGAGCGGTACGAAGTCCGCCGAGTCTACTAGTAGGTATTATGGCATTATTATACTTACTTAGGTATTCCGCTGGCTCAGCGACCCGTAGTGGATCCTGGCCTCCGACACAACAAGACGCCATTCTTCCCTAATTTGGGCCATCTCAGACCAGTTGTCGACCTGGAGCCCAAGTAGGTCCTTTTCTCCACTTCGTCACTCCAGCGGTACCTGGGACGCCCAACCGGACGTCGTCCGCTTGGCCGTCCCATGTAGGCTTTCTTCACTGCCCGATCATCCTCCATTTTCTCCACATGCCCAAGCCAACGGAGTCTGGCAGATTATTATTATTATAATCTCTCTATTTATTTTCTTACATATTAATTTACATTTTAAAATATTTTCTAAAAAACAAAACAAACATTTAAAAATATAAAAAATAGGGGTCCACCGGCATCGGGACCAGGGTCCAAACTACCGGTGATTAGGGCTCCAGAGACAGAAACCTCCTCACAATGCGTGCCGTTTAGAGGAGAACTGCTTTCTGAATCAGGCCCTTGATCCAGCCGTTTAACGAGAGCCTCATGAGATGTTGATCGAGGCTCTTGGCCATCAGGCCGTTGGATTATTATTATCAGCCACTACTTTCCCACTGCAGGGCTATGGCCTCCTCTCTCCTACCACCTATCTCTATCCTGAGCTGGTTCGTACCAATTCTTCAAGTGGGAGTCCAACTCATCCCGCCATCTCCAGGTAGGTCTTCCTCGTTGCTGTCTTCCGTTTGTTGGGACCCATGATGTGGCAATCTTTGCTCAGGATTCGTCCGACATACGGGCAATGTATATCATCATCATCATCATCTCAGCCAAAAGACGTCCACTGCTGGACAAAGGCCTCCCCCAAGGATATGAGGGGTATTTGCCGTAATCGCCACGCTTGGCAGGCGGGTTGGCGATCGCAGTAGGTTGAGGGTAACCTCAGAGAGATGCTGCTGCCCATCCTCTGGAATGGTCCCTTAGTCGGCTTTTACGACACCCACGGGAAGAGATGGGGTGGTGCAATTCTTTATCCCCGGCACCACACAGGGAACGTATATAGGTGGGTATAATAATTGACAGCCTGGTTTAGAAATTGAAATGGTGTCAATTTTTTTTATAGATGACGTAGTTAGGTAGAAACGAGCTTGCAGACAGATTTCATAGCATTCGGCTAGATTTTACGACAAAAAGGTATAGTTAACGTGACCATTTATATTTTTACTCAAAACGGGATTTCGGTTCATGTAGTTCGTCAATTGATAGGTTTACAGTGAAAAAAATACTAATTTCTTGTTAAGTTTTATTTTATTTATCAAAATAGTAGGTATTACAAATGAAAAAAGTAATTAAACAAATGCTCAGTTATTGTATATTCTTCAGTGATGATTGTAAATAAGAATAAAATTCTAGGCACGTTTTTTAATGTTTACCATTGTTATCAACATTTCCTTAAGGACCGGTTTTGGAAAACGGGACAATTTTGCGTCCCGAAGCTTTTTTCGGGGACACCGGAACAGAGAACCGCAAAAAGGGACTGTCCCGTTCAAAACGGGACGTATGGTCACGTTAGGTATAGTTCATGCTGAGCTAAAAACGGGACGTATGGTCACGTTAGGTATAGTTCATGCTGAGCTAAAAACGGGACGTAGGTATGGTCACGTTAGGTATAGTTCATGCTGAGCTAAAAACGGGACGTATGGTCACGTTAGGTATAGTTCATGCTGAGCTAAAAACGGGACGTATGGTCACGTTAGGTATAGTTCATGCTGAGCTAAAAACGGGACGTAGGTATGGTCACGTTACGTATAGTTCATGCTGAGCTAAAAACGGGACGTATGGTCACGTTAGGTATAGTTCATGCTGAGCTAAAAACGGGACGTAGGTATGGTCACGTTAGGTATAGTCCATGCTGAGCTAAAAACAGGACGTATGGTCACGTTAGGTATAGTCCATGCTGAGCTAAAAACGGGACGTATGGTCACGTTAGGTATAGTCCATGCTGAGCTAAAAACGGGACGTATGGTCACGTTAGGTATAGTTCATGCTGAGCTAGTTTGTACTTACCAAAATCTTTGAAAGGTTTAAAAGCTTGTCAATGATCACAACTATTAGATTTTCGAATTCACATTCAAATTTATTTATCTATATCTAGGTATACTTAATATTATAAAGCTGAAGAGTTTGTTTGTTTGTTTGTTTTGTTTGGTTGAACGCGCTAATCTAAAGAACTACTGGTTCGTATTGAAAAAATATTTTTGTTTTGAATAGTCCATTTATTGAGGAAGACTATAGGTTATATTACATCACGCTATGACTAATCGGAGTGGAGCAGCAATGAAAAGTGTTGCAAAAACGGGAAAATATTTTTTTTGAGAGCTCTCCTTTCGTGCGCTACGTAAACGGTGAAAGTTACGCAAAAATCATGTATTACGAAATTGTTCCCCTTTAAAAGTTCTAAAAAAAAGTCCGCGACAGCATATGTCTAGCTTTTAAGGTTGACTCACTAACGCGGGTGAAACCGCAGGGCACAGTTAGTCTTAAAATAATCTAGATATATTTTATTTATTTTAAATACGTGATAGGTATGTAGGTAGGGTTCAGTGTTCGACAGATACCAATTACCGTCATTTTTGTCCTATAATCATTAAAAACAATAAATGATTTTATTTAGTCTTAAAATTTCAATAAAAATCTATTTTATTTTTTGGCGATGAATACTGTCGAGCTCTGGGCTTAAAGTGTCGAAGACTGATGCCATCACACGATGTGTTTTATTGTTGTTATTATTTTTGTTATTAACGCCAATATCCGGAAGTACCTACTCGGTTAAAATACGGTTTATTCAACTAAAAATATATGTGATTTTAAATAGATATTTAACAGTTTAAAATAACCATTATGCATAATAGTTTAAAATTAATGCCGTTTACTAACTCTCTAGTCAAGATATTTTATTTTTCAATAAGCACAGAAAGTTTTTATCATAATTGGCTCGTTTGTTTGAAAAATATTGAACTTCAGTTTATAGGTGTTGAATATCAAAATAAAAATAACAAATAAAAGCCTAAACAACTACCATATAAAGGCCTAGTAGGAAAACAACTTTATATACAACATGAAGAAATGAAGAAACATGAAATAATGAAGTTTATAAAGTTGTTGTAAATGTATAACATACAATTTAAAAATGAAAATAAATAAGAAGTCAAAGTTATCAAAATACAAGTTATAATATATAATTATTTTTAACTCGATAATTAAATAAATAAATCTAATATAATCTTTAGTATTTAAGGTAGAATATTTATTAGTAGGTAAATTTCGTTTATCACTATTATTTTGTTATTGTTCAATATTATAAATATATAAATGCTCTATCGACATTTACAAGTGCACTTTATGTGCCAACATTTTAAACGCAGTTTTAATTTGATTATAACTTAGTACCTATAAGAAAGACAAAAGACAATAAGGCGAGCAGCACAAAACCGGTCGTTACGGAGGTCTTTGGGGGAAGCCTTTGTCCTGCAGTGGACGTCTTTTGGCTGAGATGATGATGACAGCATACAGCATGCCTGATGGAAAGCAGCCACCGCGTCCCATAGATCCTCACGACACTAAGGGAATCTAGTAATCTAGTTCATTTGCTGACTCTGTAGCTTGAATTCTTTAGCCTCTACGTCCTGGAAATTCACTGGATCTAGTACTCTTCGAAACGAAACACAGCCATGCCGAAAAATCTCTACCTAATGCTGTTTGACGGCAGAAATAGGTAGAGTGGCACCGGTGCCCGACAGGAACCATTGATCAACATATTTTTCCTTTAATCATTAAAATTAGGGGTCAACAACTGGTTTAAGATACCTAGATAGATAGATAAACACTTTATTGCTTACACAATTATACACAAAACAAATAACAGGAAATTTTTAAATAATAGTAGGCAAAGGCGGACTTATCGCTTAAAGCGATCTCTTCCAGACAACCTTTGTGGCATAGGACAGATTAGGAGACAATGAGAGGTAGTGCACCGGCAACAGCAAAAATACAACAAAAATTAAGTCTTAATATACATACTTCTTTTAATTTTATTCTTCCGTAAATTTAATTAAGTACACTAAATAGTTAGGTTTTCTATTCACGATTTTGGAAGTTTGAAATTTTTAGGTGCGTACGCCTATATTTTAGTAAGTCCTTCATTTTTGCCTGGAAAACAGGATAATCCTAGTTCAGGCACTTGTGTTTTTTTGACATTATATAGTATGTTTAGTATCCTGGATATATTGTAAAAGAAGGTATTCAATAAAGATTATTATTAATCTCTTTATTAAATATACATGTTAATTTTTTTTTTACAATATTTTATTTAAAAGCATATTTACAATATAAAATATAAAAAAAAACTTAACCTAGGTAGCGGGGATAGACCCAAGCTATCGGTGGTTGTTATTATTATTATATATAAATACCTATCGTTGTTGTACCAGTGTTTGACACACTAACCCAATGTTCAACACCAGTTGTCATCGCCATAAATTATTATAGCAGTTGATTGATAAAAATACTAAATGACTGCTAAAGCAGGTTATCTGTATTTAATTGTTGAAAAAAAAAACAAATATCCGTTGTTGATTTTTAATAATTAAAGTAAGAAAGGGTCGATTACTGGGTTCTGTCGAGAATTGGTCACTTTAAACTTCTCCCTTTAATGTTATATTCTTTAAATTTAATTAAAAAGACTGAATAGTTACGAGTTTTTTTTATACGCGATTTCGGACGTTTAAAATTAGTAGTTATAACGTTATAGTATGTATTATTATTACATTATATTATTATTATATTAGCCATAGCTGTCCCACACCTGGGCAAGGGCCTCCCCACACTTTGTCCACACCTTATGTATGTATTACACCCTTTTATTTGAATACCAAAGATTTTGTTTAAGAATTCAGTTTTATATTTGACTTAGCAAATAAACACAAAAATAAATAATATTACAAAATTATTAGGACATCAGGTAACTTTTTTATTTTCAATTCGTTTTATGAATTTCCCGTATACGACTTCTTAGTAAGATAACTAATTATCATTACAGGGAGTTTACATTTGATTTTTTTAATTTAAACACCACATTTAACCTGCTTTGAATTTGCATAAAATGTTTGATTAAAAACTTTTTAGGCCAATTTGTTTAGAGACAAAAATAACAAGAACTGAGTGTAACTTTTTAATTTTTTCCAACACAACTGGCCTTATTAGGTCCAATTAAAAGAGTTAGGTACATTTGCGTATACCTATCGATGGCCGCTTAGGCACAACGCTGGCGAGGTCGCGGCCGCAAGGTTAGAACGACGGCCGGCAAAGAAGCATTTTGCCGCCATTTCGATATCAAACGCGCGAGCGGCATACACGCTGAACGCCCTAGCCCTTATTTGCAAAAAAAACAAAAAAAAAAACAACCCTTACATTTAAAAACAAAAAAATTAAAACAAAAGTGTTTATTTAAAAAAAGTATTTACATCAAAATTTTATTGTGATAGTACTTTTCATATATATTTTTTAGGGTTTTCGCGTACGCGTATGTGGTGTGCCCAATTGGGTCCGAGCCCTTATCAGCGAGTTGCCTATTGCGGCAGAGTGGCGTAGTAAGGCGTCATTCGTTTAGTGAGACGCTGACTCGCGCGCCTCTACAAGTAGGCCTAAATGAGACCGCGCGCGGGCGGACGCGCGAAATTTTTGCACATTATACAGTTGGATTTTTTCAAATAAGATTCTTATAGGCCTATTTAGATGGCGTTATTTTATTAAAATATGGATCCCCAACTCGGTGTTTGTATAAGAATCCACATGAAAAACTATCGTTTACTATATTTTTTCTTTAGTTTTGTGCAGTGACTGTGCGTGCGACGTTTTAAGAATGATTGTGTACGAAAAAACTAGTGTATCTTCATAAACACTGGATTGTTCCTGGTTAAAATGTGAGTACATTATGTATTTTATGTTATTGACACAGAATATTGTATGGGTAATTGGTTTTTTTGCACTTTTTAAGCGTTTGTTTGACGCGCTCCCCGCCTCCGCGCCACGCTGTCGTAAATTGGCATTTTTGGCCAAAATGTTTATATATTACACTAGAAATATCATTTAAATTGGTTATTCGATAATTAAATAACGTTTTAAAAAGAGTTTTTAATAGTTATATTGGTTATATGAAGTTTGAATGTCAACTTTTCAATGTGCTTTCTAAATATACCGCGATTTGATTTAGGCCTACATTTGGGCCTAGACTGAGATTTGCTTGGAAGAAATAATGGCAATTTGCTTCTGTTTCGTTAATAAAATTATAATTAATGGAGATTTAGAAGTTATTTTAAAAATGAGCTTGTTTTTACAATTTCGATTTAAAAGACTTTTCAACCTTATTTTGGTTATGATGCCAGTGTAGATATTTTAAAATTAACTTTAAATTATTAAAAACAAGTATTATTTTAATAAAAAAATATATTTCACTTTATTGAGATATTTCCTTTGAAACAGTGTAAAAAGCTTTCGTCTTAATTGTTTGTAATAGCTCTAAATAACCTACAGTTTGCTCCTTTTTGAAACAAAAGCAGATGTACTCTTTCTCAGCCATATTATAAAACGTTTTATTTACCTATTATCTATTTTAAATAAAAAATAATAAGGTTTAAGTTAAAAATAAAATACTTATCTATTTATTACATTGTCTTTGCAGTAAAGTGAGCAGTCATTTATAAAATAAACTTGATAAGTACATTTAAAAAGATAAACGAAAATTTAAAAGTTGCTATAATTATTTTTAGATATTTATTTGGTAAATAAAAATGGGTTGCATTTTGATATGTAAAAGGACAATTTATTTTGCGTTAAAACCTAGGTATTTAAAGTTTTCTTTGAAACTTGGGTATATAACACGATTGTTTAAAATGAATTATTATGAAATTGGTAAGCCAATTATCACTATTTAACTAGATTTTCTACGTTAAGTTAAAATTGTACTAGTATTGAATTGGTAAGTTAAATATAACTGTATAAATGTCCTTCTTCGAAAAAAAATATATAGTACTCTTATATCTTTGTATAGATTATAAGACAAATACCTATATACTATAAATAACTTTCCTTCTGACGCAGTCGGGTAAAAATAGGTTTTAATTAATCAGGATCACTGTATTGTTTTGTATGTGTATCCCTATAACAACTCTTTAAAGGTTTAGTTTAAGATAATTACCTACTTAACGCGATTTAAAATGTCCATAAAAGACTATAAATCACATAAACTCAGTTATAAAAATGATTTTTTATAAAAAACTTTTGTCAATGCTCTGTAGGTCTACCTTACTTCCCTTAAGCATAGAAACTTTCATAAAAAGTGGCTTATTGGTTTGAAAACTTTGAAATTTATATGGAATAGGTACCAAAATGTGAAATGGAACTCAAATAATATGTAAAAAAATGTACATTGCAATCTAATAAGAGTTCTCAATAAAATAAAATAATTGACTATATCTATGGCTAAAATAAATAAGTGTTTCATTTTAAATCATGCCTTAGTAGTTTACAATTTAATACAGTTTAAAAATATTAACTATTTAAATATAATAATTATCGTGTTTTATATTTAATAGGTACCTACATTATAATTTGTTGATATGTGGCTCTACCAAAAACATGTACCTACCTAATACTGTACAGTACCTAAATAGTTAAAAATTTCAAAAATTTAAACGTCTTTTATAAAAAGATTTGCTAAGACTAAAATACATATACTTTGCAATTTGCGTTAAACCTCATTTAAAACTTTGCTTTTTATTGCTTTTAAAGTATTTTAGTATTTTATAGAAAAGGATTAATAATAAGTGTTTTAAGAATAAATGCAAAAATATATATACCAATGTGTTCAGCATACGATCCCACTGTTAGTGTGTGTCCTTCAAAATTCAAAAAAATTCAAAATTCAAAATCATTTATTCAGTTTAGGCTACAAATAGCTCTTATGAACGTCATTCTAAGCCATCGGTTCGTAAGTCTATCTACTCTGGGCGGGAGATCTTGTACTGAGAAGAAGATTACTTACATATATATTTATTAAATGGGTTTTTTTTCTGTCCCACTGCAAGGTCTCCCCCAAATCCTTCAATTTGTCTCTGTACTTATTACATAATCATATATTAACCACACGCATTTATTCCACTTAAACAATCTTTTATATCTTATTATCTTATCTTCTTATCTTAGATGATGATGATGACGATGATGATACTACCACACTACTAAGCAAAAACCTAACTCCATTAATCTATGTCCTGATTGCAAAAGAATACATTAAGTACTTATCCCATCAGTCCCGTCAGTGCTGCCGCCCGGATTGCGGAAGACCCAGGTTCGATTCCTGGCTGGGTCGGGTAGGCGTTTAATTTTTTCACTGTATTTTATAAGTTTTATAAATATTTAATTTAGCTTCAGTGCAGCAATTAACACTTGAAAATAAAAAGTAAAAATTTATCCCATAATATTAATTTTTCCCTTCTATTTTGTAAGGACCTACCATAAAAGTCCTCCCAGATATATATACTATGTCCTTATAAAAAAGGATAGGTTGACTATACCAGTTTATATCCGGATGGCTACAAGTCGCGATGTTTTTAAAAAGAAAGTGCTTGTTTTTGTAATATACCCTGTCCAACAAAAATTTCCTATAGCCCTTCTATTCCTTTCTGTCTTGATTACAAAAATATGTTATATTGACTATACCCGATTTTTTTGACTTAAACTGTCCCACTTCTAGACATATATACCTACATACAAATATACATACATATTATATACTATTTCAGGACTTCATCAGGATCAGGATAGCCTGATCCTGATGAAGTCCTGGAATAGTCGTATTTGAACTATTAAATAAGTCCTATCATTTAAGACTGATCCTATTACAAACGTATATTGATTCGGATTGTTATATCCTGTCCCATTGCTGGGCAAATACTTCTCCAAGTCCTTCTATTTCTCACTGTCCTTATTAGAAATAGATTCTTAGGTAAGGATCCATCCTTAGTCCTTTCATTTCTTCCCTGTCCTGATTACAATTATATATATTGACTATACCCGATTTTCTAAAGCTTTAACTGTCTCATTATTGAAAAATTTTCTCCTATATGTCCTTCTGCTTTCCCTGTATTGATTACAATTGACACATATTGACTAATCCCAGATGTTTCATCCTAAACTGTCTTACTAACTAATGGGTAACGACCTCCCTTATGTCCTTTTATGATATATCTCAGTCCTTATAACAAACAGGAAGGTTGACTATACTACTTTATATTATGTCCCACTGATGGGCAAAGGCCATCTCTAAGTTCTTTCATTAGCTCATATTTTTTTTTAAACATTTATATGTATATATATATAGAAGTTATTATTTTTATAATGTTACACTATTAGGTAAGGACCTACCAAGTCTTTTTATGACTCTGTCCGTTTTACAAACATATATATATATTAGGTCCTTACCTATGAAATTGACGTTTTTTTTCTCACTTATTAAAAGGTGTATTACTTCTAAAAGTCAATACCGGTTGTTAATATTATTATACACATTTAATTAGGACTATGTTACTTAGGCTTCAGTAATAACAATGATTATTAATGTTGTGTCTTTATCGCCAATATTTTTTTTAAATTGACTAATTTTTTTTGCGGAATTTACCTTTTGTTTCATTGTAGCTTTGAATGGTCTTGATTTTTTTTCTTTTTAATGTCTGCTATATTTAGCTAGTGAAACAAACACACTACTCTACAATTTTTATATTGTTAACATAAATAGATGTTAAGAAAACTAAAAAAAAACGTTTGTATAAAAAAAATAATTTTATAAAAAATCTTCATACAAAACTTCAATTTCATAGGTAAGGACCTACTATTATATTATTCAGTATCCTATATTTTTACAGCCCATACTATTCCATTGCTAGATAAGACCTACCAGTCTGATACGACGTTGGGCCAAATCCTTTCATATGTCCCTGTGTTTATTTTATGTCCCACTGCTGAGCAAAAGCTTCTCCCAAATCCTTCTCTTTCTCTGTGTCCTTATTAGAAATAATAGACACTATTTAAAAGCCAGGGGGGTAACCATGAGCTCTTATAGCAGTATTATTGCAGTTGTGAAAACGAGACGCGTGTAGCGGCGAATATATATGCGTCTCTTTTTCACAACTGCAATAATACTGCTATAAGAGCTCATGGTCTGGGGGCAGGCCTAAGTCTTTCCATTCTTCCCTGTCCTGTAATACAAACATATCTATATAAAAATTGCTGTTCTTTAGTCTCGAAATAACTTAAAAACGGAATAATTATAAAATATAGTGAAATATAATTAAATGCCTACCCTACTCAGCCAGGAATCGAACCTGGGTCTTCCGCAATCCAGGCGGCATTATGTTACTAAGGAACATTATGTTATGTTAAAAAAAAAATTAAAACGGCTTGACTGGTTTCAATAATTTTGTTTTTTTTTGTTTGCTCTAATACAAGGATGGTTTTAAAAAAACAAGGGAAACTCAAAAAACAGCTGAGACATCGAAAATTTAAAAAATGGTAATTTTGTGTAGGAAACGCCACTTTGGATAACTGTTAATAGATGGCGTTCGTGGCATATATTTATTAAAACTTAGAAATGACATCGTATATCGGGTCAGCTAGTATTGACTATACAGGGTCACTTTTTATCACCGTCCAAACCTTCTGAGATGTCTCCCGTGATAGAAACGATATACCTACCATTGGACCAACTCCCTAACTCGAAAATAAATATCAGCTGTTACATACAAAACATCAATATTCATTCGACCAAAATGTATGGAACAGCTGATATTTATTTTCGAGTTAGGGAGTTGGTTCCATTGGACTATTCTATCCTATTGGACTGTATGGACGATTACTATTGTAATAGTTGTTCGTTTGTATTACGGGAGCCATCTCAGAATGTTTGAACGGTGATAAAATAGTCACCCTGCATATTGACTAGTTTTTTAAAGCCTATACTGTCTCACGAAGGCTCGCTGACGTTTCGGACACATTATATTCGGACACAGTGTCCGAATTGACATTTTTAATTTTATTATTTTTTTTAACTGACGATTCGGACACTATTAAATTATTGAAGCAGTTCAGTACAGTCAGATATAAAAGCTTCAAAACGGGTAAGTACCACTCCTATCTTCTTCCATTTGTCTTAGCACTTAATATTTCAAACGGATAATTTGTATTTTTTTTATACTGTCCTTCTTCTGGGTAAGGACGTTTCTATGTCCTTTCATATGTCTAGCTTCTTATTACAAACGGATGTTGATCATTACTAGTTTATAATACTGTCCCAAAGCTGGGCAAAGGATTCTTTCCAGTCCTTCTAATTCTCTATGTCCTTATAAATCATAATTACTATTCCGGGATTTTGGCAACATATACTATGTACACTATGTATGTATACTATGTACGGGCAAAGATTTACCCCTAAGTCCTTCCATTTGTCTCTGCCCTTATTACATACGGATATATAAAATACACTCGTTATTTTCATATTAAATTGTCCAAAGCTGTAATTTTTTCGAACCCATATTATTTTTATATTAGGTATTTATTTATTAGCATCATGAGTACATAAAAAACAAAGAAAAAAAACATTTATAAATACTGTTGAAGCAGAGCCACAGAAGAAAGACACTAGGCAGAAACAACTGCTGACTTTTAAACATAAAACAAAATAATCGAATAATACCAATTAAGTCATTGTCATTGACTAAAATAAAAAAAAATATGCATTTATTTCGACCAACTTAGGATCACAGGTACATTAAGTCTTAAATAATTCAAAATAAAAATAAAATTACAAAATAAAAATAAAAATAACATTAATATAAAATAATAATAAATTAAGCGAGTTTAAATGACAAAAGCAAAATAGGTAAAATTCCTACATTTACAGCAATCACATAAATAATATAATAAAATTAATAAATTAGATATAAATCAGCATTAAAATGAATAAAATAATTAATAAAATAAAATAATTTAACTATACTTAAATGTAAATTAACAGTCACAGGGGTCCCGGGTTCGATTCCCAGCGGAGTATAAATGTTTGTACTCGTTTTGGTTGCTAGTAGGGCTCGATTTAAGTCTGCCTGTCTAGCTACCACCATCTTATCTAAATATGTCGCCATAACATTAATGTTTTTATCATTATTATGTTCCGGCAGCTAGAGATAAGATAGCCAGTGCCTCGGTAGTTGAGGATTTCGGATGAAGTGCTCTTCCTTCGGCCTTATCGTCCCTTAACATCAGGTGAGATGATGCCAAGTACTTACACGAAGGAAACAAAAAAAAAACAACATGAGTATGACATGACATTCATCATAATCCAGCATCACCCTATAAACATAATTTAGCTACGTTTAAATCTTCCCTCAGGAGCTAAAGAACTAGACATAGTATAGTCATGTGGTATCTATAATAGTTCTATCTTCTAGCATAAATTACACTTGACCCTTATATAATAAAGTGTCTCCTGTAGGTACAGTTAATGTTAACCAAGGGTCTTAACTGTCCAATGGGGGAGATCTATTCGGTACGATAAGGATCTGAATGGAATAGACCTGTATCTATTTACGATGACTCTTTTAAACTATCACATATAATTAAAGCAATGCTATCCTTAGCTGTTTTTTTATATTGCATAAACTCTGTTTAAAAAAAAATCCTTTTGTATGCATTTTATTTGATATTATTATTATAATTTATTTTTACTTACAACCATTTTTATCTTTTTATTATTTTTTTTTCACTTAAGGTTGCCTGGAAGAGATAATAATTTTTTATGCAAGGTATTCGGTAATAGATGTATTATCTCGTAAAAAACTTAGCCATGCAACTAAGTTTCAAGGACATCGTGATAACATGCAAAATGCATATATATGTAAATTTTCTTTACCATATAAAAAATCACTCGATCGCTCGAGAACCTCGATGGTGCAGTGGTTAACGCGCCCAGTCTACGAGTGCTGAGGTTAAGCAACTTTTGCAAAGGCCGGTCATCGGATGGGTGACCAAAACTTTATCATCTCGAGCTCCGCCGTGCTTCAGAAGGCACGTAAAGCCGTTGGTCCCGGCTGCATTAGCAGTCGTTAACAACCATCGCCCGCACTGGGCCCTCGTAGGGAAGGGCAGGCTCATCCCCAGCTGTGGGGACATAAAAATGAGCGGATGATGATATAAAAAATCAAATTTGTTTCAATATTACAATATTTTTTGTTAACTTTTGTCTCTTTTCGAGCATGAGATTGACGACCACGAACAAGGTATCAGCTAGACCTGGAAATGTTCTCTATATCTGGTTGATAATCATAAAACCTGGAGCTTTTCACCGTACAATCGGTAACACTTTTGCCCAGCCTTGGAATTGAGCCAACGAGTAGGAGTTCCTAAGAGGGATCAGGAGCTATTACTATACTACCGAGGTTTCTTTTTAAATGACAATATATAAATAAAATAAATAAATTTACTTTCCTACACTTACACCAATTATCTACCCCAAGAGAAGCTTCGTTATGAAACTCGTTAAATGGTTACTAGACAATGGATAAACATAATTTAAAAAAAAACCGACTTAAAAAAAAAACAGGAAACTTAAAAAAGTAAAACAGCTCTAAAAAGCAATAAATAATATTGAAATCATAATGTTAATTACCTTGATACGCATGTCAGTTTTAAAAATTGTCTATTGAAGTCGGGTGGTTGGTGGTCGGCTGGGGGACAATTTTGTTTCATTTAAACTTTTATAGTTGTTCCATTATTTCCACTTTTTATTGTAAAAGCTCCACCCGACTTCAGTAGACATTTTTTAAAACTGACATGCGAGTCTAGGTAATTAATAATATGATTTAAATATTATTTATTGCTTTTTAGAGCTGTTTTACTTTTTTAAGTTTCCTGTTTTTTTTTGAAGTCGGTTTTTTTTTGTAAAAAAATATTTTATTTTACGATTTTTAGTGATGGGTAGACGTAGACCTAACAAAGATGCTTCTCGGATGAGGAAACGATGGCCTAGTAGGTAGTGGTATTCCTATGTAAAACTTCAATCTTAATTAGGTATTATTTATATACGAACTAAACATTTTGGCATATTGAACCGTATGAAGTAAGCCCAACAAAAGGTAACTGCTGTAAATCGTTGAGGAATTCCCTCGATTGTCTATGGTCTCCATCATCAGACCTGAAATAGCACTTATAACCGATATGGGTGCAAAGTTCTTATAAATAGAAATGAATTAAGACCAAACACAAGGTAGCTACTGTAAAACGTTGAGGAGTTCCCTTGACTGTCCTTCGTCTTCATCATCAGACCCCTTATGGCAGTCACAACCCATCTAGGTGTTAAGTTCTCATCAATACAAATTAATCAAGCCCAAACACCATGTAATTGCTGTCAATCGTTTAGGAGTTCCCTCGACTGTCTTTCGGCTCCATCATCAGATCGACTCCAGACCTTCATTAAGTAGTAGTGCTTTAAAATACTTAATGAAATATTTAACAAACGCACTAGTCACCCCTACAATTTTCGAAAGTTCCCCTCAATTTCATTGGGATGCCATCATCAGATCCTGGTTTCCTTATCATGGTACCACCCTTGGGATATCTCCTTTACAAAAAAAAAGAATTATCAAAATCGGTTTATAAACGACGAAGTTATCCGCGAACACACATAAAAAAAAATAAAAAATATACGAGTCGAATTGAGTAACCTCCTCCTTTTTTGAAATCGGTTAAAAAATACTTAAATACGTACTTATTATTCATAGAAAACACCCAGACTCGAGACAATTTAGAAATACAATAATTTCTAAATTGACCCGACCGGGGATCGAACCCGGGACCTCAGAGATGGCGACACCATGAAAACCGGTGTACAAACCACTCGACCAAGGAGGTCGTCAAACTTATACTTACTTATATTATCACAATGCTATAGATCTATACTAATATATAAAGCTGAAGAGTTTGTTGTTTGTTTGTTTGTTTGAACGCGCTAATCTCAGGAACTACTGGTTCGAATTGAATAATTCTTTTTGTGTTGGATAGTCCATTTATCGAGGAAGGCTTTAGGCTATATAACATCACGCTGCGACCAATAGGAGCGAAGCATCAGTGAAAATGTTGCAAAAACGGGAAAAGAGCCTAAAAAATTAAAAATGCTGCCGAAAGTCACTATTCCACGCGGACGAAGTCGCGAGCACAGCTAGTACAAGATACAATTTTACCAGAAAAAATCAACCGGCCCGGCCTCAGGAAGCTTCAGTGAGAATCGAACCCAAATACGCAATTTTTACGCAAAATTCAAAATACGCAAAATTTTAAAAAATATAAAATTATTGTATGCAATTACGTTTTTCTAATAGATAGAGCGTCTTTCGAGAGTGGTTTGTGCACAAACCAACACGAGCGAAGCCGGGTTGGGTTTGATACGATTTTTTAAATCTGAATCCATATACATTTTAGGCTATATGACTTTTTTCTTATGACTTTGCTAATTATTTCTCTACTGCGATTGCAGTAAATTTAGCAAAGGCCGGTCATCGGATGGGTGACCAAAATTATATCATCTCGAGCTCCTCCGTGCTTCGTCGTGCACGTGTTGCCGTTGGTCCCGGCTGCATTAGCAGTCGTTAACAACCGCCGCCCGCACTGGGCCCGCGTGGTGGGTTACGGCCCGTCCTCCCTGTGGTATTTCCATCTATAGGGAAGGCTCGTGCCCTAGCAGTGGGGACATATAATTAGCTGGAGAGAGAGAGAGAGTCCAAAGTACCAGGCTATCATAACCCACAAGGAGATATACCTGGCGATAGCTTACTTGGGGTGAGGCCGTGAGGTGGTTGAAGTACCAGGCTAGCATGAGTCATAAGGAGTTACGCACTGGACCCGCGTGGTGGTTTACGGCCCGTCCTCCCTGTGGTATTTCCATCCATAGGGAAGGCTCGTGTCCCAGCTGTGGGACATAAAACAATGACCTGGTAATGTGATGTTTCTGAGTAATTTGTCATCAATATATATTTCCAGTACCTAGATACAATCAATTAAGACATCACTTAACTAAATTATTATTTTTGCAGTTAATTAGTTTTGAAATAAGAAGAACTAAAGGCAGTTCGTTCCGAGAATGAGACTTTACCAAAAAAAATATGTTTTAAGTTTTTTTAGTGTTCATACATACCTACTATATAATATTTTCAAAAAATACCAGCAGTTTAGAATAAGTTGGAACCCTTATTCTAGAAATACATTTGAATGAATTTATTATATCAGGAAAACAGTAAAAAAATATTACGTAAGTACTTAATAATAATAATAATCGACCGATCCCAGCGCCAGGCAATACTGGTTGATATCACCATACCTCATGATGAGAACCTCGTGAAAGCCGAGAAGGACAAGCTCAGTAAGTACCTTGACTTGGCTCGTGAGGTTACCGCCATGTGGGATGTGGATTTAATCATTATGGTACCGATAGTCGTTTCGGCAAACGGTCTTTTAGCCAAGAGCCTCGATCAACACCTAGAGAGGCTCTCGCTGAAAGGTTGGGTCAAGGGTCAGATGCAAAAGGCAGTACTCCTTGACACGGCACGTATTGTCAGGAGGTTCCTCACTCTGCAGCCCTGACCACCGGTAGTTTGGGCCCTGCCCCGCTGCTGGCGGTACTCTCTTCAAATTTAATAAGCACAGAATAATTGGGTATTCGACTGATTAGTCAATAGAAAATCAGTTTAGTAACCTGTGAAAACGATATTTTTCAATAGATATTGTAAATGGCGAACTATGACGTCACCATTGTGTTCCGTCAATTGAGTTTCTTTAAAACTTTGTAGGTTACTTAAATGCATGGTTAGGCCAAATAAAATATAGGTGAGTGTTTTAAGGAACTGTTAATTAGTTAGGTTCAATACATGGCGTTATTAATCTAAGTAAATGGCATAGAAACAGTGGATTTATTTAGATGTGTAGGTATAAATGTATAATTATGTTAATATATTAGTATTAGGTGCACGGTGAGGCCGTTTATAATTAGAGTTTATCTAATAACTTTGTATTCATAGTTTGTGTTTTTTCATGTAACTCTGTTGATGGTCCTTATATAAATAAATAAATAATTGACGTCACCATTGTGTTACGTCTATTGATTGTTTCTTTAAAACTTTGTAGGTTACATAAATGCATGCTTAGGCCAAATAAAATATAGGTGAGTGTTTTAAAGAGCTATTACCTGATTTTATTCATACTAATGTTCTGGAGTTTTTTTTTTCAATTGATGGCTTCGTGCGATTAGCACATTTAGCCAGTGTCAAAGTGATCTAACTTACAAGTAATACATAAATAAACAATATTTCCATATATGATGATGATGAATGATATTAGAAATGGGAAGTGTCTCAGTAAAGATGTGGGGCTTTACTAAGTCCTCACGCGAGCTTCTTGAGAGAATTTGAAAAGTGACGTTGCACTGTTTTGTTTCATTTGCCAACACTTATGCACACTCACGAACACTTAACGGTTAATAATCCACCATTATTTCACATTAATATTCGACATAACACAAAATTTGGAAAATAAAGCAAAACCGCAGACATGACGCTTCACTTTCCCGCCAAGAAGTCCATGTTCTGGAGTTAATTATGGTTTTTGTTAACTAACCTATATAGAGTCTTTATTTCTTAAATAGAATAAAAATAAAATAAAATAAAAAGCCTTTTATTTCTTGCTTTACAGTAGACATTGTCAATTTAAAATAATGCGCATGCGAAATTAATTAATTAGATTGTTGATAATTTTTTATTTCATATACCGAAATAAATCAATTAATTGCAATAAATTGCTTACAAACTTCTAATAATAGTTAATTAAATATTAGGGTGTAGATGTGCATTGCAAGAACACCTCCTCCTTCTCTATATTATATGATGATATTCTATTAAGGAGGCCTTTACCTTAAATAGAATATCATCATATAATATATGACCTACTCCACGTGTACTTTGATTACCAGCCTTAAGACTAGGGTCGGGGTGACTTTTAGGTGCCCCGAAATTATGCTGATTGGGAGCGGAGCCTTTTTGTGCCCCTAAAATGTTCATGTTTTATTTTTGTTTACAGTTCCTGTATTTGTGATACAAATAAATATTTTTCATTCATTCGTTCATTACTATGATAGGGATAGCTATCTAGTCAACTGACCAGATGGACTTGAATTAATAAAACAAGCATTACCTGGAATATAACACGGTACGGGTCTGTGACGTATCTAGTTTTTTTTTTTTTTACTTACACCTCCAATATGGTTGGAGCTCTTGTTTATCTATTCTACTATATCATTCTTTCTCTCTCTTGCATGCCACTCGTACTTCCATTCTTCATACTACTCTTTCATACTCATCATTATTATTATTTTTTGAATTTTATTGTGGCACGCCAAAATGGCCTCACCCTGCCTGATGAAAAGCAGCCAGTGAAGCCCAAGAAGTGAAAGCGTTCATAACAGAGCTACCACGCTATGCCGAACGCTCACACTATGGCGGCCTGCATAAATGCTTTTTCACGCCCCGCTTAAATAACCCGGGAGAGAAAGAGGAGGGAAACACGTGTGCGGGAAGCGCATTCCACATACGGGCAGTTCGGCAAAGGAACGAATGTCCAAACTTTTGGTACGTGTCTTGATCAGCACGGTATGAGGGTGGCTTTTCAGACCTGCACGCGTCGATCTGGAAAGGAATGGAGAGGGAGGAATAAGGTTAAAGAGCTCCTCAGAGCATTCACCGTGGTAAAGGCGGTATTATTCTTTTGCGGGTGGGATGCCCGTCTATTGTTACTTTATCTTTTGATCTTTATTATATATTTTCTTGTTAGGGGTAAAAAGGTACACAAAAACAGTTTTTTTTTTAATTTTTACATGATACTTATCTGCTATGATAACATAAACTAATCCTATATCATTACAATTTCTAATTCTAAGTATATTTTACAATTTTAGTTACACACTGGAGATTACATATTATCTATTTTATTACAATTTCTATTTCTACGTACTTATATTTTACAATTTTAGTTACACACTGAAGATTACGTATTATATTTTATAAGTAGAGAAAATATAGAGGAAAAGTTATTGCTATTTAGACGTATCTAATTAATGACGTGGGCAACTTTGCAAATAATGGCCACATATTAGCGATACTGCAGAAAATAAGCTTATACAAACGATAAGTACGAGTAGGGTCGTCCGTAGCCCCGGTGTACGCATAGAGCATTTTCATCATCATATGACGCTCATCGCTGGGCATAGGCCTCTCCCAAGGATCGCCACAACGACCGGACCTCATGTTGGGAGGGTGAGGGGGGGGGGGGTTGCCATAATCACCACGCTTGGCAGGCGGGTTGGCGATCGCAGTATGGCCTACTGTTTGAGGGAGGCGCTGCTGCCCGTCTCCTGAAGGCGGTTATCCCTTTGTCGCCTTCTACGACTCCCACGGGAAGATAGGGGGTAATGGTTCTAAGCCGGCATCACACGGCAAATAAAGATAAAGCATTTTAACTAGTTATATGTCGTTTACCTAGTTGTATGTATGTAAATATGTCGCCATAACATCAATGTTTGTATCATTGTTGTGTTCCGGCAGCTGAGATAACCAAAAGATATATATATATATATATTTTATTGAGATAAGATAACCAGTGTCTCAGCATTTGAGGATCCCGGGTGAAGTGCGCTTACATTAAATGGCCTTATCACCACTTCACATCAGGTGAGATCAAGGCACTGTGCTTATTCATAAATATATAAAAAAATATCTATGCTTGAAAAAACTTTACTTATCTCAGAAATATTTTTTTTTTGAAAAAGAACCACCCTTAGTGATTAAACATCTTCAAAAGGTTTTTAGAGAGTATGGCCATTCATACAACCGTGTCCCAACACCTACTAGATTCTCCGGGGTGATCGGGTCGGAATCAAGATTATTTTTAAAGTAAATATTGTATTTATCCCGGCAAACGAGCCTATTCCTGCCATAAAGGCCGGCATCTGCGATTTCTTTGGTTTTGCGGGTGTCCATGGGCGGCTGTGATTGCTTCCCATCAGGTGACCCGCCTGCTCGTTTGCCTCCTAATAAAAATAAATAAATAAATAAATTGCTCCACTACACCTAAAGTGAAGTGGAAATGGAGTCCAGACGCGAAGGCAACTGGTGCAGCGTGAAAACGACGCTGCATCAGTCACCCTCACCCTGCCGGCCCACAAGGTGCCTTCACGCCTCGTTTGAAGGACCCCATGTCATAGGAAGGAGGAAAAACGTATGCTGGTAGACTATTCCATCTTTTGGAGGTGCGACAAAGAAACGAGTCACCAAATTTATTTGTGCGCGATGGGATATGTGTGACAGTGAAGCGATGACTCCGGAGAGCAGCACGTGTACTTCTATGGAGGAAGGGAGAAGGTGGGATAAGGTCAAACAGTTCTTCAGAGCACTCGCCGTGGTATAAGCGATAGAAAACGCTGAGTGACGCTATATCTCTACGCAATTGCAGGGGTTCGAGAGTATTAGTGACCTCTGCCTCCTACCTTCGTTCCTTCATCTGACTCCTCTCCTCCTTCTTATGTCGTGCCTCGTTTGAAGGGCCCTCGGAGGCTAATTTGCTCTTCTTCTTAGTATTAGTGACCTCTGCCTCCTACCTTCGTTCCTTCATCTGACTCCTCTCCTCCTTCTTATGTCGTGCCTCGTTTGAAGGGCCCTCGGAGGTTAATTTGCTCTTTATCTTAGTCGTTAAACTCTTAGCAGAGTGGTCGAGGTCGTTACTTCGGTCGCAGTGAGCCGCCTGACCAGCCGACGCCATTCCCCCTGACCGATGCCATCTTTGTGCACGCGTATAAGGGGTTATCTACTGCTGGCTTTTTTCTCCATCCAGCTCATCGGTGATCTACCGCGCGCCCATCATCACCTCATTTTATGTCCCCACTGCTGGGGCACGAGCCTTTCCTATGGATGGACAGGGAGAACGGGCCATAAACCACCACGCGGGCCCAGTGCGGATCGGTGGTTATTAACGACTACTTATGCAGCCGGGACCAACAGCTTTACGTGCCTTTCGAAGCATGGAGAAGCTCAAGATGAAATATTTTTGGTCACCCATCCAATGACTGGCCTTTTCGAAATTTGCTTCCTCAGCACTCGCAGACCGGGCGCGATAACCACTGCGCCATCGAACTCCTCAACTTGCCCTGGACTACAAGACGTTCAATTGACTCATTATCACGCCGAGAATATGTCCTAAGTATAGAAGTATAGACTAGGTTCATGTCCTAAGAAATAGATCAATATGTAAGGAACCCTCTCCGCGCTGAACCGACTCTTCATTGTCGGTTTTTTGCGACTGGCGAAGTCCGGTAGAGTCGGTTACGAAGAATTTGAGAACGCAAAAAACGCACGCGGAACTCAGAGTGTGTTTGGAAAAAAAACCACGCAACATAAACGTCACGGCATGACATCAGTGGGTGTTCAAATGTAACGGATTTAAATTAATATATAAATAAATAGGTATACCTATATCAGTATATTTAGTTAGGGATGATCTGGGGCATTCTCCTTGCTTCGGAGGGCACGTAAAGCCGTTGGTCCCGGTTGCATTAGTAATCGTTAACAACTGCCATTCCGCATTGGGACGTTAGGCTTTATCAAACGATGGTAAGTCACGATGAGACCGAAAAATAAACATACAAAATGTAAATGTAATGTAATGTATGTAGTTCGATCCCCGGTCGGGTCAATTAAGAAATTATTGTTTTCTAAATTGTCTCGGGTCTGGATGTTTTCTATGTATAATAAGTATGTATTTAAGTATTTTAAGTATGTTTATCCGTTGTCTAGTAACCATATAACGAGTTTCATGACGAAGCTTCTCTTGGGCTAGATAATTGGTGTGAGTGTAAGAAAATTTATTTATTAACACATTTCTTCTTATATTTCAACAGGAAGCTTTCATCTGAAGCGTTTTTATCACCATTATCACTAGCTCATTCTTATGTCCCCACTTGCACTGCTGGGGCACGAGCCTTTCCTATGGATGGGTACACCACAGGGAGGACGGGCCGTACACCCCGGTGCGGTACCGTGGTTACTTTGGACTACTACTTTTCATATAATGTAGCTCCTTATAACTCATGCTAGCCTGGTACTTTGACTACCTCACCCCAGGGATGTAGCCATCTCCTCATAGCTCATGCTAGCCTGGTACTTTGACTACCTCACCCCAGGGATGTAGCCATCTCCTCATAGCTCATGCTAGCCTGGTACTTTGACTACCTCACCCCAGGGATGTAGCCATCTCCTCATAGCTCATGCTAGCCTGGTACTTTGACAACCTCACCCCAGGGATGTAGCCATGTCCTCATAGCTCATGCTAGCCTGGTACTTTGACTACCTCACCCCAGGGATGTAGCTATCTCCTCATAGCTCATGCTAGCCTGGTACTTTGACTACCTCACCCCAGGGATGTAGCCATCTCCTCATAGCTCATGCTAGCCTGGTACTTTGACTACCTTCCAGGTAAAGCTCCCAGGGTCTCAGACTAGGTACAGCTCCTTGTGACTCATGATAGCCTGGTACTTAGGTTTCTCTATCTCGTTTGAGTTTTAGTCCCCACTGCTGGGACACGAGCCTTCGCTATGGATGGAACCACTGCGTGGGCCCAGTGCGGATTGGTGGTTGTTATAAACTGCTAATGCAGCCGGAACCAACGGCAAGACGTGCCTTCCGAAGAACGGAGGAGTGAGAATAATACATTTTTGGTCACCCATCCGATGACCGGCCTTTGCGAATTGCTTAACCTCAGCACTCGCAGACCGGGCGCATTAACCACTGCGCTATCGAGTTTCTCATATAAAATTCATTCATAAAAAAATCACACAAAAATATCTCTTATTATAAGTAGGTATGTGATTTCAAAAGGGTCATTGTAAATAGATACAAGTCTATTCCATTCAGATCGTTATCGTACCGAATAGATCTCCCCCATTGGATAGTTAAACCCTTGGTTATTATTAACTGTACCTACATGATACACTTTATTAAATAAGGGTCAAGTGTAATTTATGCAAGACTAGACTATAAAACTATTAGATACAAATGAATACATAGTGTATTCTTTTTTGGAAGATCTATTTACGACCTCTTCTATTTACAATACAATACGACCTCCGTAGCCGAGTGGCTTGCACGCCGGACTTTGGGCGGCGCTAACTCTGAGGTCCCGGGTTCGATTCCCGGTCGGGTCAATGTCGAAAACGAACTAATCGATATTGTGTAGGGTCTGGGTGGTTGTGGTACCGTCGTTAATTCTGATTTCCATAAAACGAGTGCTTTACTTACTTGGGATCAGAACAATGTATGTGACATGTGATGTTGTCAAATACATATTTTTTTTTACTTAAAAATTTTTTTTAAGTTTTTTGTTTCTACTTCTTTTTTGACACAGTAGCTTACTGTTCAACATAAGTTTTCATCGCCAAAAAAAACCCCAAAGTATGTTATTGTAATTTTTCTGTATGACTATTCATATAATAGAATTCTATAATAGAATATAAATATGGTGGGAAAAAGTCCATACGTACATAGGTACATTTCATATTTTTATCCAAAAATTGGTATGCAAATACAGAGAGAGAAGTCTAGCTGTTATACAATTAAAAATTACAATCAATTAAATAAAGTAAAATAAAATAAAATAAAACAATAATCAAATTAAAAAATCCAAAATAAATTAATTAAATTAAGTAAAATAACAAAATTACATAAAAAAATAATCAAATAAAATAAAAAGAAATCTAAATTAGCAAAAACAAGAACGTAATTAAAATTGTTATAATTAAAAATAGTATTCAAATCTTGCAAACAATAAATTCATTTATACTATAAAAACATTTCTTACTCAGTAACTCGTCTTAGTGAAGATTTGAAATTCTTGATGGGCAACCGGTCTTTGTGGAGATCCTTGGGCCTTTGTCCAGCAGTGGACGTCTTTTGGCTGAGATGATGATGATGATGTCTTACATGTCATTAGGTAGCTTATTGTACAATTTAATAGACATAACAAAACAATTTCTTAGACAATTGGTAGTCGCGCACGATGGCAGCAACAACCGATTTGGATACCTCGTTGAAAATGTACACACCTCATGCTTGACAGCTGACTTCTTGGCGGGAAAGTGAAGAGTCATGTCTGCGGTTTTGTTTTGTTTTCTAAAATTTGTGTTATGTGGAATATTAATGTGAAATAATGGTGGATTATGAACCGTGTTAAAAGTGTGCATGAGTGTTGGCAAATGAAACAAAACAGTGCAACGGCACTTTTCAAATTCTCTCAAGAATTCCGCCCGAGGACTTAGTAAAGCCCCACATCTTTACTGAGATACTCGAGGGGTTGGGGGGTATATCATTTCTCACTTCTCATTTCTATTATCATTCATCATCATCCTATAAGAGTTTAATTTTGAGAAACGTATAAATTAAGTTTTCCACTGAAGGACTAGTATTCATGGTCATGAACAAATTAAAAAAAAAATTGCTGACAGCTAGGAAACAGGTGATCTATATTCAACTGTCGCTAAACACTTAACAGTTGGTCACCCTTATTTCTGATGACTAAAGGAAACATGACGATCACTGGTTCATGTCGAACACTAACAAAATACAAAGTAGACTCAAATAAATCTGGTTTTTCTAAAGAGTTTGCCGATTTCCTTAGCAGCTTCACCGGGCTTGTTTGGGGGCGGCGAGAAACTTAAAGGGTTCCTCAAGCCGTGTGAAACGAATCACCTTAGAAGGTTTTCTAGAGGGAACGGCATCACGCACTAGTACAAAAACAAACAAATAAACTTTCCTACATTCACACCAATTATCTAGCCCAAGAGAAGCTTCGTTATGAAACTCGTTAAATGGTTACTAGACAACGGATAAACATACTTAAAATACTTAAATACTTACTTATTATACATAGAAAACACCCAGACCCGAGACAATTTAGAAAAACAATAATTTCTAAATTGACCCGACCGGGGATCGAACACCATGAAAACCGGTGTACCAAAGAGGTCGTCTAGTGCGTGTTGATACCTTACTAGATTCTGCGAGGGGTTCGGATCAGATCAGGGGAAATAAATCTCGCAACCGATGTCTCAGTACTGAGAGCAGGTGATAGCGATCTACCCTGTCGTGAATTAAAATCATAAAAAAAGGTATCAAGGTTATTATATTAATCGAATGTCAAGGACTATTGCTCAAAGAAGCCACCCCTATCTCTAACATTAGGCAGACAGGTCTCTAACCCTTCTTCGACCCTTACACACCAAGGTCACTCCCATAATTATAATTCTTTTGGTAAACAGGTTCAGAATAAATTGTTCTTTATGAATCTCTTTATATCGCAAGGTGAATGGAATTATTTTTATGAGAAACTTCATTTGTAATGGGACATGTGATTTAATGTTGCGACGAATAGGGGAATCTATTTGCTATTTAATAGAAACGAGTCTATGTATTGTGCTATGTAGACGTGCCCCTTCTATTTCTTAAATACTTTTTTATCTAAAACTATTTGGATGAATGATCTCATTATGGGGCCATTTTGTATTTCAGTGTCGTATAGAAACTTTAAAAATGTGTGAATAATATGAATACTATAGCTATTTATTCAGAAAAGTAAATTCAAGTCTTTTTGTATACTTTTTTCACAGATCAATGTTAATGCACGTCTAGTTCCTAAATAAGTTAAAAAAATACATTACATTACATTAGATAACACTTACAATAAGCTAAGCGGAATGATTTTGCTCTGTTATCTCTAGTTTTAAGTTACTTTGTTTACTAGTTTGAAATTAAGCATGCCGTGGCAGCCTTTAATTAAAGCGGCGCCTGTGTAACAGTTATAGGGTTTTAAATGTAATGTATGTCTTGGTGTATGCTTTGTTGGATGTCCATAAATAAATAAATAAATAAATAAAAACATTAAACGGTATCCTAACTTAAAATTATAAATGCGAAAGTGAGTATGTTTGTTTGTTTGTTTGATACGCTTTCGCTCGTAAACTATACAACCGAGCATTATGAAATTTTGTACACATATTCTCAAGAGTATAATCAAAGAAAGACATAGGATACTTAGTTTAGTTTAGTTTAGTTAGTAGTTTAGTTTAGTTTAGATATACTGGGCTGTGTCCGCACTTAGCCATTCGATTTGGCCATTGTACGTATTGTACCTTCTGCCTACTCCAACCAACCCAGATTATCCCAGAAGGCTTGCAGCCTTTTCAGGCTGCTGCAGGCTTCCGCAAGCGTTCTGGGTGTTTGGAGAAACCGTGTCCGTTCGTCTGCCACACTCCTGCACTCCATGAGCACGTGTTGTGGCGTTTCTTCCGCCTCCATGCATCCTCTGCATAGAGGGCTGTCGGTCACACCTATCGTAAATAGGTGCTTGTTTAAGGGACAATGACCAGTAATAATACCGATGATTTTACGGATCCTGTCCCTGTTTAATCTAAGGAGGTTGCGGGCAAGCTTTTTTGATGCCACCGGAACTGCATTCTTGGTTTGCCTGCTACCTGCTACATAGGATACTTATTATTTAAAAATATGTTTAAAGAGTTTATTCGTTTGTTAGTTTGATACACTTTCAGGCGTGAACTATTTTAACGGTTTGTTTGTCTTGTTGTCATAGAAATTGTCAAAGCGCTACGAGGTCCGCCGGGTCAGCTAGTTAATAATAAAATATAGATCATAATTATTATCTATATATTAATACCTGAAGCAAAAACTTTATACCCCTTTTTTACGAAAATTGCGCGGACTGAATGTCAAATACGTGGTACATGGTACATACAAATACATGGCGGATGTCAAATACATGGTAGTGTGTGTAATGTTTGTTTTATTGATTTTTTTGTATTTTTATGCATAATTTCATACTCAATTTCGGCGAGCTGGTTAGAACCACGATAACTCAATTGGGAGAGTACCTGACCCGGTATGTCAGAAGGGTGCAGGTTCAAATCTTACTCGTGGAAATTTTTTCAACATTTGTGTTTTTGTAAGAAAACAAAATCTACAAATACCTCTTCAATAGAACCGCCAATAGATCGTTGCTAGACATTACGGCGACGTACCATGTTGCGTGCTATGTCACTTAATATTCAATGCAGGCAGCGCCGCAGACCGAGACTAGTCTCAAATTTGCATATTACAGCTATTTTGGTACCACATACTATGTAGAGTTCGCGTCGTCTGTTGTCTATGACAAATTAATAGATAAGTAAGTAATTAGCCTATATTGCCACACTGCTGGGCAAATTTTTATCGTTGGAATCAAGTCTATTTGTTGAGAAAAGTATTACGTATTTTAGGAGTTACCTAATTTCATTTGACAAAGATAATCGTGTAAATAGATACTGTTAAGAGGTAATTTTTTAATCGACTTCAAAAAAGGAGGGTTACACAATTCGACTCGTATATATTTTTTTTATGTGTGTTCGCGGATAACTTCGCCGTTTATAAACCGATTTTGATAATTCTTGTTTTGTTGTAAAGGAGATATTTCAAGGGTGGTACCATGATAAGGAAACCAGGATCTGATGATGGCATCCCAGAGAAATCGAGGTGAACCTTCGAAAATCGTAGTGGCGACTAGTGCGTTTGTTAATGTTTTCATTAAGTATTTTAAAAATGTTTATATAATTTTTAACGCAAATTTTGTTGCGAACAAATTACAAAAACACAAATGTTGAAAAAATTTCCACGAGCAGGGTTTGAACCTGCACCCTTCTGACATACCGGGTCAGGTGCTCTTCCAATTGAGCTATCGTGGTTCTAACCAGCCCGCCGAAATTATTCAACACTATTTACTTTTTACTTTGAAAGCCAAAGGCGCCCATTCAATGTTAACAACTACCGTCATTAACATCCGATCATAATATTTTTACAAATACTAAAGATCAGTTAAGAAGTAGGCAAGCTATTTATAAATGTTTATATAATTTTTAACGCAAATTTTGTTGCGAACAAATTACAAAAACACAAATGTTGAAAAAATTTCCACGAGCAGGGTTTGAACCTGCACCCTTCTGACATACCGGGTCAGGTGCTCTTCCAATTGAGCTATCGTGGTTCTAACCAGCCCGCCGAAATTATTCAACACTATTTACTTTTTACTTTGAAAGCCAAAGGCGCCCATTCAATGTTAACAACTACCGTCATTAACATCCGATCATAATATTTTTACAAATACTAAAGATCAGTTAAGAAGTAGGCAAGCTATTTATAAATGTTTATATAATTTTTAACGCAAATTTTGTTGCGAACAAATTACAAAAACACAAATGTTGAAAAAATTTCCACGAGCAGGGTTTGAACCTGCACCCTTCTGACATACCGGGTCAGGTGCTCTTCCAATTGAGCTATCGTGGTTCTAACCAGCCCGCCGAAATTATTCAACACTATTTACTTTTTACTTTGAAAAAATTTTTTCAACATTTGTGTTTTTGTAATTTGTTCGCAACAAAATTTGCGTTAAAAATTATATAAACATTTATAAATAGCTTGCCTACTTCTTAACTGATCTTTAGTATTTGTAAAAATATTATGATCGGATGTTAATGACGGTAGTTGTTAACATTGAATGGGCGCCTTTGGCTTTCAAAGTAAAAAGTAAATAGTGTATAGTATATAGTAGTGTAGTGTAAATTTTTGTAGTTCGTACAAAAATAATACCTAATTAAGATTGAAGTTTTACATAGGAATACCACTACCTACTAGGCCGTCGTTTCCTCATCCGAGAAGCATCTTTGTTAGGTCTACGTCTACTCATCACTAAAAATCGTGAAATGAAATAATTTTTATCAAAAAAAAAAACCGACTTTAAAAACAGGTAACTTAAAAAGTAAAAACAGATCTAAAAAGCAATAAATAATATTGAAATCATATTATTAATTACCTAGATACGCATGTCAGTTTTAACAAATGTCTACTGAAGTCGGGTGGGGCATTTACAATAAAATAATGGTAGTAATGATATTGGAACAATTATAAAAGTTTAAATGAAACAAAATTGTCCCCCAGCCGACCACCAACCACCCCGACTTCAATAGACATTTTTTTAAACTGACATGCGTATCAAGGTAAATAATAATATGATTTCAATATTATTTATTGCTTTTTAGAGCTGTTTTCACTTTTTTATTTTTTCTGTTTTTTGAAGTCGGTTTTTGTGTTACTTGTAAGAAAAATTACTTTGATACTGGCTAAATGTGCTACTCGCTCGAAGCCACCAACAAAAAACAAAAAAAACTAAACAAAATTTTTTCTTCAAAAAAAATATTACAAACGTGTCTTCACTTTCCCGCCAAAAGGTCGTTATCGTTATCGGCCGGACTGACAGATACCATTTTCATTACATCGGGCCGATGTGTTGTTCCCGATCGCGGCAGCACGTGTAATTTTTTTAACGTCTACACAAGCGGTGTGGCTCATAAAAAAATTGTCTGTGACCGCGTTTAGTTAGACCACTGGCCGCAATCGGGAACGATAATTTTATGACTAAGCTTGGTGTGTGCGTCTAGAAAACCTATGACGGTGCTCGGTGCTTCGTTTCACACGGCTTGCGGAACCCTTTAAGGTTCCCGCTGTCCCCAAAAGTGCCCGGTGAAGCTGAAAATGCCCAGTTTTGCAAAGAACTCTGTCAAGCAAAAATAAAAGCTTTCGGCCCGATTACACGATGGTCCTGCGTTCTATTCCAGGTCGAGCAAAGGCTGTTTCGGATTTGTTCGATGCATAGCCCGGGTTTGTGATCACCAACCCGCATTTGGCAAGCGTGCTGATAAAGCCAAAACCCATGAATTGTAGCGATGACTTGATTTCAAGTGGCCTTTTATGATAGGGCGGGCGTTTTCCAATATTTATGACGCTGTAAGGGAGAAAAGACCTGGACACTGGAACTGGAGTTTCTTGCCGGTTCTTCTCAGTACAAGATCTCCCGCCCAGAGTAGACTTACGAACCGATGGCATAATGACGTTCATAAGAGCTATTTGTAGCCTAAACCGTCTTTGCCCAGCAGTGGGACAGTTATAGGCTATTTACTTACTATACTGCTGCTACAATTGAAGCTTTGTTTCCAAGGCGACTATGTCCCAACTACATGTATCGTGTTGGCAGGACAGATATACTATCTTATCTGCTGATAGAGTATCATGCGGTCCGGTTATTTGGGGCGCCTCAAAGTCTGCTAGAGACAGTATTTGCATAACAACCTTGGCACAAATATATAGTTTTTAGTTCGCTTGTCGAGAAGTAAAAGTAAAGTAAAGTAATGCACCAGCTTTCGACAGGAACTAGTAATCAACAATTTTTTACTTTGATCATTAAAAATATCAGCTGAGTTTTTTTTTTGTGTAGCGTGCCACACGCTATAATTCCCTCACCCTGCCTGATGAGAAGCAGCCAGTGAAGCCCAAGAAGTGAAAGCGTTCATCACAGCGCTACCACGCTTTGCCGAACGCTCACACTATGGCGGCCTGCATAAATGCTTTTTCACGCCCCGCTTAAATAACCCGGGAGAGAAAGAGGAGGGAAACGCGTGTGCGGGAAGCGCATTCCACATACGGGCAGTTCGGCAAAGGAACGAGTTTAATGAGTATCCAGGTTTAGTTATAATATAAGTACTTATATCCAAATATAATTATATATTATATTTTTCTTATATATTAGTGGAATATATATTAGTAGCCATATTAGCCGTAGAACCGATAACCAATGGGGTAAACGAGTTCTTGAGTGGAGACCGCTAACGGCAAACGTAGTGTAGGACGCCCTCAGACTAGGTGGAACGACGATCTTCACAAAGTGGCTGGCAAGAGCTGGATGAGAGTAGCCGCGGATCGTGCTCGGTGGCGTGCACAAGGAGAGGCCTATGTCCAGCAGTGGACGTGTGTAGGCTGATGATGATATATTAGTGGAAACGAACGTCACCTCGCACAGGCCCTGCCAGATTACCAGCGCCGCCCGCCGTTGCGATGTGACTTGCTCACACTAGCGGCATATGCTGAGGTAGGGTCCTGATTGGCTCGTCACACTGTTGTCTTTGTTATTTGGTTTTTTGGTTTTTTGTTTTTGTTTTCATGTCTTTTTTTTATTATTTTTTCTATTTTAATCATATGTGAGAGTCAATAAATGTTTCTTTCTTTCTTTCTACTGATTTTAGGGTTCCGTACACAAATGGTAAAACGGGACCCTATTACTAAGACTCCGCTGTCCGTCTGTCCGTCTGACACCAGGCTGTATCTCATGAACCGTGATAGTTAGATTGAAATTTTTCACAGATGATGTATTTCTGTTGCCGCTATAACAACAAATAAAAAATGAAGCCTTTTCATACAAAACCCCACATGACAAGGTTATCTTACTTCAAAATTATAAAGACCCTGTTTTTTTGTGATTTAATTAAATATGTATAGTTTTCAGAATTTTCCCTGTACTTGTAGTATAAGATGATATTACTTGCCAAATTTCATAGTTCTAGGTCAACGGCAAGTACCCTATGAATTTTACTTTCCTTGAGAGTGTCGAAATATACGTTTTTTGAGACAAAAACGGCCGTATATATTTTTTTCGTTAACTTAGAAGTTTGATTTTTTCACAGCTTCAAGGGACCGCAGAATTAAGTATATGGTTTTAATTTCAAATCGATACCTCTACGCGTTCCTGAGATAAAGGGTCTTGACAGACAGACAGACGGACAGACGGACAGATGGACAGACGGACAACAAAGTGATCCTATAAGGGTTCCGTTTGGTTCTTTTTTAAATGTAGCCTTTAAGTTACGCAACGCTAATGTAGCATTCTAATGTGGAAGAATTTTTGAAATCGGTCCAGTAGCTTTTGAGTTTAATCGTTACAAACTTACAAAAATACAAATAAATAAATAAACTTTCCTACACTCACACCTTTTATCTAGCCCAAGAGAAGCTTCGTTATGAAACTCGTTAAATGGTTACTAGACAACGGATATACATAAAATACTTAAATATATACTTATTATACATAGAAAACATCCAGACCCGAAACAATATAGAAAAACAATAATTTCTAATTTGACCCGACCGGGGATCGAACCCGGAACCTCAGAAATGGCGACACCATGAAAACCGGTGTACAAACCACTCGACTCGACCAAGGAGGTCGTCGAAGCTTTCCTTTTCTCTTTATAATATGTATTAGTATGATTTAATTTAAGTAAGCCCACTCTCAGTAGCTAGTATAAATCATCGTGTTATTATCGTGTTATTATGACAACCAGATTGTAAAATTTTGAGTCAGCTCGAGGAGCTCGAAGTTTAGCAACCCGCAAAGGCCATCCATCGGATGGGAGACCAAAAATGTATCATCTCGAGCTCCTCCGTTCTTCGGAAGGCACGTAAAGCCATTAGTCCCGGCTGCATTAGCAGTCGTTAACAACCACCAACCCGCACTGGGCCCGCGTGGTGGTTTATGGCTCCTCCTTATCCATCCATAGGGAAGGCTCGTGCAACAACAGTGGGGACCAATGAGCTGATGATGATGATAATGAAGTCTTGTCAAGATTTAGAAAGACAAAGAAGTGACTTATTTTTTTTGTCGCACTTTCTAAAGATGGATTAGTCTACCAGCACACGTTTTACCTCCTTCCTATGACATGGGGTCCTTCAAACGAGGCGTGAAGGCACCTTGTGGGCCGGCAGGGTGAGGGTGACTGATGCTGCGTTGTTTTCACGCTGCACCGGTTGTCTTCGCGTCTGGTTCATTTCCACTTAACATCAGGTGGGGTGTAGTCATTTCATGAGCTAACTATAATAAAAAGATGGCATCATTGCACGATAGTAACCATGTTCAACGGCTTAAGGTGACGCATCGCTAAACTATAAATCTCATACGGAGCGTTTGCGCCCCGTACCATAAGAAAAACTGTTTTTTTTCCTTCAAATTAAAACTACAAATTATTTAAAAACAATTAACTACAATATTGAAGTGTGTGTTAAGACTAATCTAATAAGAAAATTTAGATGCTTAAATCGGTCTGGTTTGCCTGTAAAATGCGAATTTATGTTTTAAAAGAGGACTTTGATATTTTTTTCTCTGTTATAAAAGTTGACAAATCGTGTTTCTGCAACTAGCAAAATGAAGTCAATTAAATAAAAAATTATGTCATTAAATATCACTTTCATATGTTTTGTAATTGTTGGGAAAAATCAAAATCCCCGCCCCCTTAATTTCCAATGCGTTGCCTTAACGTGTTTTTCGAAGCCCAGATACAAAAATAAAATAATGATTAGGCCTACAGTAAAGACAGTTTTTGTTTGCATAAGGTTCCTTTTAAATCTTTTAGGCTTTCTTGTAAATACTTGTTATTTTGTTTTTTAACTTTACTTAGACACCAAAATATCTACGAAAACACGACCTTTCGAACGACCTTCCTGCACCCGCGAACTCAATGAACAATACAGAATTGTAAACCAAACATTCTTACCAATACTACGCCAGAGCATAGACAGCACAACTGCTCACACATTTTAACACTTGTGTCAATCCGGCATTAAGTTACATATTTTTTTGCCTGACCGCTAACCATTGGCCTAGACGCCGCACATAATTATACCATGTTATCTAGTCGGGATGGCCCTGTGACCAACGCCCATCCTAGAATAGATAAACGGGTCTGTAATATTTTTTTCCTTTGTCCGGCTGGCGCCCCCGTCCATAGAAGAAAAAAATTCCACCAATAGGGAGCCGGGAACGCGCATTCCTGATTTTGATTTATTTTTGACAGACACTTTTGGAGGGAAATGCGTTACCTTTTTCTGTTTCGTTTTTTTTGGGGTTCGGCAAATGTAATTTGTTATGTTCTATGGGAGGGGTGTTTGGCGGCAAAATAAAGTATTCTATTTGAGTTGTTTTGTAAAATAAAATGTAAAATGTATTTATTAATATTATTTTCTAAAGTTTCGCAAATACTTGGAATAAAATACTTTTTACAAATGTTAATTTTAATTTTACATTTAATATTATTTTATCCTGATGTTTTGAACCCTTGAAATAAAATGAGCTGGAAAGAGAGAAAGAGTCTAAAGTACCAGGCTATCATAACCCACAAGGAGGTATAATGGCGTGTGCTTACATACTTGGGTTGAGGTGGCTGAAGTACCAGGCTAGCATGAGTCACAAGGAGCTTTTATATAAATACCTATGCAATTGAAATAATATGCAGTTTCATTTTTTTTTACATAACTAGGGTGAACTAGTCAAAGAGGTACTATGTAGTACAGTCCAAAGTAACCACCGCCCCGCACTGGGCCCGCGTGGTAGTCAAAGTACCAGGCTAGCATGAGCTATGAGGAGATGTCTACATCCCTGGGGTGAGGTAGTCATAGTACCAGGCTAGCATGAGTTATAAGGAGCTACATTATATGAGAAGTAGTAGTCCAAAGTAACCACGGTACCGCGTGGTGGTTTACGGCCCGTTCTTGCTGTGGTGTTTCCATCCATAGGGAAGGCTCGTGCCCCAGCAGTGGGAACATAAAAATGCTTAATACTCAATACTCAATAATTAATTGCATTCCACAATGATAAGAAAATGGTAGGTAAAATTGCATTGTAGACCCTGAAAAGGGCACAGCAATTAAAATATATTGAGAGGACGACTTACTCTTTTACAATAACATGTTAATTTTTAAATTTTTAAATGAGCTAGAAAGAGATGCAGATGAGAGGATATTTTTTGACATTTGCTAATGTATGCAAACTGCGTTAAACCAATTTATTTATAGCCTTTATTTATCAATACTTTTTCACATATAAATCTAGCGCTTATGTAACTGATACACAATTCTGCGTCCCATATATTAACCTGATATAGTATCTTCTAATCTGCCGAGGACAGACTGATGTTAGGGTTGAACTACAAAATTTATAAAATAAGAAAAAAAACTACATAATAAAAATAAATTATTATATATTTTCTTATTACTTCAAATATCCAACAGCTTCTAAATAAAACAAGCAATGTATAATAGCTCTATAACCGCCTCTGTATAACTATACCAGGAGTAGGAGGAGGGTTCCTACGCTGGGAATCGAACCTGGGGTTAGTACCCCAGGGTCCCCAGGTGCCTCTTACACAAATATTTACCTTGCTACGTGGGTTAACATAACTGTAATAAATGGAATTTTATAGTAAGTAAGTAAATAGCCTACAGTTAAGGATTTTTAACTTTATTATTTACTAGCGACCCGCCCCGGCTTCGCACGGGTGCAATGCTGATTCACGCAACCGCTATGTCCCTGCATTTTAAATCTGCAATATCTTCGAAAATATTCATTTAAATATATTCATTCATATATTCATTCTATATTAAATGCACAATGTATTTAAGGTACTTAATTGGATAAGGATTAATGCTGTATTGCTTAAAATCGCTTCCATTATTTATCGTAAAAAGTAAAGGATAAAAAAATATTATTGTGGGTTATCCCTAAGAGATAGACATTACCATCGCGGACTTTACTTATTAAGGTGTACAATTACTGTAGTACATTATTTTGATCTATCTCGTAGGGTTCAGCCAGCGTTTTCAACGTAAGCGCAAAAAAATGTGAAACCTCTAAAATTATCAGTGTTTCTCTACTATATTATGCATGTATTTATATACCTACATATGAACCTTCCTCTTGAATCACTCTATCTATTAAAAAAAACCGCATCAAAATCTGTTGCGTAGTTTTAAAGATCTAAGCATACATACATACATACATACATAGGGACAGCGGGAAGCGACTTTGTTTTATACTATGTAGTGACGTGGCTTCAAGGTCACTTTTAATGGCACGTTTACTCAAAATTGGTGATTTTCATGTTCTGTCTGCCCCTTTATGGGGGAAGGACGAGAGGTCTGCGTTTGCTGGGGATTAGATGGGTGACCAAAAATGTATCATCTCGAGCTCCTCCGTGCTTCGGAAGACACTTAAATCCGTTGATCCCGGCTGCTTTAGCAGTCGTTAACGAACACTAATCCGCACTGGGCCCGCGTGGTGGTTTACGGACCGTACTCCCTGTGGTGTTGCCAGGCTCGTGCCCCAGCAGTGGGGATATAAAAAGATCTAGGGAGAAAGAGAGGGACAGAAAGAGAGTCCAAAGTACTAGTACCACAACCCACTAGCAGGTATACCTGGCTTGAGCTCCATAATTTGAGGTGAGGCCGTGAGGTGGTTGAAGTACCAGGCTAGCATGACTCTGGTGGTGGTTTACGGCCCGTACTCCCTGTGATGTAGCCAGGCTCGTGCCCCAGCAGTGGGGATATAAAAAGATCTAGGGAGAAAGAGATGGACAGAGAGAGAGTCCAAAGTATCACAACCCACTAGCAGGTATACCTGGCTTGAGCTACATAATTTGAGGTGAGGCCGTGAGGTGGTTGAAGTACCAGGCTAGCATGACTCTTAAGGAGTTCCGACCTAGAGCCGCGTGGTGGTATACGGCCCGTACTCCCTGTGGTTATTCCATCAATAGGGAAGGCTTTACCCAGCAGTGGGGACGTAAAATGAGCTACTGATGGTGATAGATACAAAATTGCATGTGGTAACCCTATTCCATATCAACTCGTACCGTATCTACAAGGACGAATAGTTTTACTAACTTAGCTTAAAGGGGCCTCTTTCTAATAACTAGTGGTCGCCCAGTGGTCGAAATTCGACCGTAATTTTATTAAGGCTGCACGGATTGTATCCTAAGCAATGAAAATTAAAAAAGATCGAATGTGAGTTTGGATTGGCCTTGACAGATTTCGGCCCTCAGAATAATAACTAAAGCTATTAGTTATTGTTCTGAGTTTCGGCCGCTCCACAGTCGTCCACAACTACTCCAAAATTTTAAAAATGTCTTTTTAAAATTTTTGAAAAGAGTTTATATATGCGTGTGTGTCAAATACATGGTAGTGTGTGTAATGTTGGTTTTATTGATTTAATGTATTTTTATGCATAATAAAAAAAAAAATAACATTGGGATAACCTTCTCTTTAAAAACTATTCGTGTGCAAAATTTCATACTCCTCCGTCCGCGCAATTTTCTTAAAAAAGGGGTACAAAGTTCTTGCTTCACGTATTAATATATAGATTACGTGGACAAAGAAAGTAGGGTAACGGCACCATCAGTGTTCGACAGAAGCCATTGATCGACATAATCATCTATACTAATATTATATAGCTGAAGAATTTGTTTGTTTGTTTGGTTGAACGCGCTAATCTCAAGAACTACTGGTTCGAATTGAAAAATTATTTTTGTGTTGAATAGTCCATTTATTGAGGAAGGCTATAGGCTATATTACATCACGCTATGACTAATAGAACTCGGGTGAAGCCGCGGGGCACAGCTAGTTAACAATAAGGGTCACCAACTGGTTTTAGGCATTACATCGGATACAGACCACTTGCTTTATAGCCTTCATTCCGGAGAATTTCAATGAAAAATTATGTTATTTTTTGTTGGGGAGACAGTGTTGAGCTCTGGTCATTAAGTGTCGAACACTGGCGCTTCTACTCGGACTCGGTTTGGTTGGTGGTAGGGCTTGTTTGTCCGCCTGGCTAGCTACCACCATCTTGTCTAAGTATGTCGCCATAACATCAATGTGTGCGCTTCCATCATTGGCCTTAACGTCACTTAACATCAGGTGAGATCAAGGCACTGTGCTCACCCGTAAAATATATATATGTAGGCTGACAACTCCAGTCACCTTTGCCTTTGTGTAAGAGCGAGACGGGATGAATGGGTGAAAGAGAATTTGACGAATGGAGGAATATAGACGGGGAATGGACTACGACGAAAACGGAGTTGCTGTATTGCGTGTGCTTTAAAATTCGAAATAAATACGTTTGTGTTTAAGATGGTCTCGTTATTCCCTGCCTGCACCCCACATATATATTTTTTTAAATAGCTTTGTGCAGTATAATGCAGTCAACCCATTTAGCCAGTGTCAAAGTTATTTTTCTTACAAGTAATACATAAATAAACAATATTTACTTCCTGTATAATGATGATGAATGATAACAGAAATGAGAAGTGAGAAATGATATACCCACCAACCCCTCGAGTATCTCAGTAAATATGTGGGGCTTTACTAAGTCCTCACGCAGACTTCTTAAGAGAATTTGAAAAGTGACGTTGCACTTTCCCGATCTTATGAAGTTTAGTAAGGTCATACCTTTGTTCAAATCGGGAAACAAAGAAGACCCCAGTAACTATCGACCCATTTCAATACTACCAACTCTAAGCAAAATTTATGAAAAAGTTATATTGGAACAGTTGATGTCGTATTTTAACATAAACAACCTTTTACATAATAAACAATATGGATTTACAAAGGGTCGTTCTACTACTGATGCAGGTGTTGCTCTATTAAAACATATATTTGATGCCTGGGAGAAGTCTCAAAACGCCCTTGGAGTGTTTTGCGACTTGTCCAAGGCTTTCGATTGCGTTGAGCACAAAACTCTGGTTATGAAGCTAAATTACTACGGTCTCAAAGATTTCGCACTAAATTTAATTCAGTCGTATCTTAGCTCTCGAACACAAACTGTCGATATTAATGGAACTAAATCATCTGGTTCTCATGTAAAAATGGGAGTTCCACAAGGGTCCATTCTTGGTCCTTTTCTGTTTTTGATTTATATTAATGACTTGCCATTCTTTGTAGAGAACTTCTGTGAAATCGTATTATTTGCAGATGATACTTCACTCATTTTTAATGTAAGTAGGTGTAAGAAAAATTACGACGATGTAAACAAAGCACTCTCTGATGTACTCAGTTGGTTTACTATTAATAATTTGCAGCTTAATGCTAAAAAAACAAAATGTATTAATTTTAAATTACCAAATGTCAAAAATTAACCAACTGATATAAGAATAAATGGTGATCGATTAGATTTGGTAGACTCAACAGTTTTCTTAGGTATAACCCTTGACTCAAAACTTCAATGGAATCCTCACATTTCGAATTTGGCCGGCAAACTCAGTTCTGCTGCTTATGCCATTAGAAAAATAAGGCAGTTAACAGACGTTGAAACTGCTAGAACAGTTTACTTTAGTTATTTTCATAGTGTCATGTCGTATGGCCTCTTACTGTGGGGAACAGCGGCTGATATTGAAACTATATTCATTTTACAGAAACGAGCAGTAAGAGCAATCTATAGACTAGGTTCACGAACATCTTTAAGAAATCTTTTTAAAGAAATTGATGTCTTGACAGTGGCGTCTCAATTTATTTATAATTGTATAGTTCTTGTACGTTGTAATATCAATTCATTTGCTAAACACAGTGATGTACACAATTTTAATACTAGAAATAAGTCAAAACTTGCAATGCCACTGTTCAGGTTACAAAAGGTGCTTGGTTCTTTCTTGGGGCAAGGTATACACTATTACAATAAAATACCAAATACTGTACTAGATTTACCTTTAGATAAGTTTAAAAAACATGTAAAGTCTTCTTTACTTAAAAAAGGTTATTATACAGTCAAAGAATATTTAGAAGATAAAACAGCCTGGCTATAATAAAAAACATATACATAATACTACTTATAAACAGTGTCCTGCAGATAACAAAATAGCGTTGCATTGAACATTACAATTAGTCTTATTTTTATTATTATTAACTATAGTTTTTTTTAACTTTTACTAGTACTGTATGATATTGTAAAAAATTAAACTGGTAAATTATGTTTTTGCAGGCTTAAATATTTTATTTAGTTATTTTTTATTTTTTGTGTTTTTTTTACATGTTGTGATTGTCCTTTACATTTTGTGTTTTTATTTGTGATGGAAAGTGTCCTTTATGATAGGGCTTTTTCCAATATTTATGACGCTGTAAGGGAGAAAAGAGCTGGACACTTGCTGAGTTTCTTGCCGGTTCTTCTCAGTACAAGATCTCCCGCCCAGAGTAGATAGACTTATGCAGAGTAGATAGACTTACGAACCGATGGCTTAAAATGACGTTCATAAGAGCTATTTGTAGCCTAAACTGAATAAATGATTTTGAATTTGAATTTGAATTTGAACTGTTTTGTTTTATTTGCCAACACTCATGCACGCTCACGAACACTTAACGGTTAATAATCCACCATTATTTCACATTAATATTCGACACAACACAAATTTTAGAAAATAAAACAAAACCGCAGACATGACTCTTCACTTTCCCGCCAAGAAGTCCTATGGATATATTGTAAAATACTTTCTTTGTTTAAAATGTATAATAATTAGTGATTATAATGAAAAATGATTCCCCGAACCCCTTCAGGGTGCCTAGTGGGAGTTTTATTTGCTATCCGTATTCATTTGATTACGTTTACGAAAACGAAAATTAGTATGGCGTTGAAGCAGCGCCCCCTAGCGGCATACGAGAGGAGTTAACATTTCGCCATATAAATTTTTGTTTTCGTTAACGTAACGTATTTATATAAATAAAGATGTGGGACTTTACTGAGATCTCACGCGGTTTTCTTGAGAGAAATTGAAAAGTGACGAATGAAGTTTACGAACAATGCACGGTTAATAATCACTTAATCCACTGTTATTGTCTTCAGAACAATAACTGACGCTCGCTAGTTAGGTTGTTTCACATTAATATTTGACAAAACACAAATACAGAAAATATGACTTATACTGCAAACAGGCCTCTTCGGTGTCTCGCCAAGGAGTCCTGTATAAAAGTTTTATTTAAGTATTTATTTTTTATAAGTCCAAGCCTTATTACTTTATTACTAAGCCTTATTATGTGGCATATCATATTTACTTGCCAGTCACCCAATATTGACCAATATAATTCTTAATTAGAAATGAACACAACCTGCTTGCAGATTGAACTCAAGTCTAAAGACATCAACAGTGGCGAATTCTTGTAACTGTGCCAAAACGACGGAACGCCAGCACTGTAACATTAAAAAAAAACTATTTATTTACATTCCTTCCGCGCTGAATTCAGATTTGTTTGGGTAAATTAATGCTTGTGACAAAAACACAAATGTTGAAAAAATTTCCACGAGCAGGATTTGAACCTGCACTCTTCTCTGACATATCGGGTCAGGTGCTCACCAATTGCTTAAGACGTTACGGCCACTTTTAACTATAACGCCATATTTAACTAAACCATAACATGTCAGGTGTTCATTAGGTGACGTAAAAATGCTAAATTACTTCATATAGATAGCTTGTTGAGCATAATTTGATTTTCTATCTCTAATTACTAGATATGTTTTTTTTTTCATTGGCGGCGCTAGTGTACGGCGTAAACGCTCATAATGCTTGTGACTTCAAATCTGGAGAAAGATAGATAAATATAAATAACATCCTACTAATATTATAAATGCGAAAGTTTGTGTGTATGTATGTTCGTATATTTGTTGCTTCTTCACGGATAGATGGATTTGGGTGAAATTCGGCATACAGATAGTTTATAACCTGGAATAACACATAGGATACTTTTTATCTAGATATTCCCGCGGGAACGGGAACCACGCGGGTGAAACCGGGAGCGGCCGCTAGTATTTAATATAAAGAGGAGCTCGCTGACGCAGTGACTAACGCGCACAGTCTGCGAGTGCTGGTGTAAGCAACTCTCGCAAAGGCCGGTTATAGGATGGGTGACCAAAAATGTATCATCTCGAGCTCCTCCGTGCTTCGGAAGGCACGTAAAGCCGTTGGTCCCGGCTGTATTAGCAGTCGTTAACGACCACCAATCCGCACTGGGCCCGCGTGGTGGTTTATGGCCGGTTCTTCTTATCCATCTATAGGCAAGGCTCGTGCCCCAGCAGTGGGGACACAAAATTAGCTGATGATGATGATGAACCCGCATTTGGCAAGCGTGGTGATGAAGCCATTACCCATCAATTGTAGCGATGACTTGATTTCAATGATGGAGGCCCTTGCCCAGCAGTGGGACAGTATAGGCTACTTTACTTTACTTTTTAAATTAATAATATCACCCGTTCTTAGCCCTCATAGTTGGTAGTGCAGTCATAGGGTGTGGGTTCGAATCCCGCTCACGGAATTTTTTCAAAAGTTTTTTTTTTCTTAATATTACTTATATGTAAATAATCATAAGTAAAAGTAGTAAAGTAATAACTGCCCCACTGCTGGGCAAAGGCCTCCATCATTGAAAGCAAGTCATCGCTACAATTGATGGCTTTTTCAGCACGCTTGCCAAATGCGGGTTGGTGATCACAAACCCGGGCTATGCATCGAAAATCAAACACACTGCCTGACCTGGGAATTGAACCCGGGACCGTCGGGTATCGGGCCGAGCGTTCTGCCACTCGGCCGCCGAGGCGAGTAGTACGATGTTAGGGTTAAAGAATATTTATTTCTTATTAAAAACCATACAGTCACTTACATAAGAAATTATTTTATAATGTAGATAGGTCTAACTGTCCAGTAGTTAGTAGATATATTGGGTTTGGGAATCGTCTCTCATGTTATATGTTTTATCTAGGATATATTAAGGGTGCGCCGTCCATAAGTGACAAGTGTCATATGTTTTATTTGAAATGTCGTCGTCCATATTTATTTGATGCCGCGCGGCCATACTAATTTTGTATGGGGAATTTAAAGTGCTTAATAAAAAATAATTATTTAAATAACCACTAGATGAATCGAAAATGTAGTCTAGCAATTTGTAGTTTATCCATTGATGATTGTTTAGACAAAATCAGAGGTACAATAATTTAGATAAACTATAAGAAATATACTAAACGCCGCCACTCGTTTTCATGATTTTTGCCCAACTTTAAATTAATAAAATATTGTTTAGTAATCAGCTTTTTATAAAAATCCACTAGACCACTAGTTATTATTATTGTTTGAGGTGTTACTATACTCTTAAGTACCGTGTGACGAAAATTACGATTTCATCCAGCCACTTTATACACATTTTTATTAACAAACTAGCGGCCTCTCGCGGTTTCTCCCGCGTGATTCCCGTTTCCGTAAGAATATCGGGATAAAAAGTATCCTATGTTTTAATCCAGGTTATTAACTAACTGTATGCCGAATTTCATCCAAATCCACCCATCCGTTGCAGCGTGAAGAAGCAACAAATATACCCACATACATACACACAAACTTTCGCATTTATAATATTAGTGTGTGTGTTAGTGTGATTTATCAATTCGCTATCAACACGTTATTAGTAGTCCTGTGAACCCACCTATAAGCTATACGCTTGTGTCTCACGTCAGTACTGTAATGAAGCTATGGGTTGAACCGCGGTTGCTCGCATTCAACCCGAACATCTCACCGTTCGGCTGCCAACGTTCCAACTAAAGTCTTTGTGTCCAAAAAAGTTTTGAATACAGAATAGAGGGCTTTTTGAGTTGCACCGTGTTGGAGGGAGAGGGAAGGCAGACGGTATGGGTGGGAGGGAGAGGAAAGATCGGTGTCTGCCGAACGCGCAGTCTCGAGTTTGGGTGGAGACTCAGTGACAGCGAGATGGTAATTTTATTGTTGTAATGTATTTGTTTTATGGTGTTCTTATTAGGCTTTATATAAAACGGTATCTGTTTGTTTAAAAGCTTTGATAGTTTTTCTATATAAAAGCAACATCATCATCATTATCAGCCTATACTAGCCCACCGCTGGACATAGGCCTCTCCAAGTGCACTCCACTGAGCACAATCCGCGGCTACTCTCATCCAGCTCTTGCCAGCCACCTTGCGAAGATCGTCGCTCCAAATAGTCTGAGGGCGTTCTACACTACGTTTATAGAATAAACATAATCTATAAATAAAAGATGCCCCCAATTGTGGGAACGGTCCCAAGATTACTGTCCTAAGACGGCAACTTTACTACTTTGGATTGCCATCTATGTTATCTCTGTTTAATTCAATTAAAAACACGAACAATAATAAAAAGTTAAAAATAAACTTGTAGGTAATGCAAACAATTGCCCCCGAAAATTATAACTACAACAAAATTTAGAACACATTCTTATTTTAATTTATATGTTTAGTTATTTACCTATATTATTGGCAGTCGTGTCTTGTATATAACAATTGTATCTTGTACATACGTTTACGTTTATATGTATACGTTTGTACTGGAAAATAAATTATATATAAAGAAAGTGTTTGTATATGTATTTATTTAATAAATACTTGGAAATAATTATGTATTTTGTTTATCAGTTATATACTTCGATGATAGTGCTAGATAAAAGACCCGGGACCAAAATACATTCAGAAAGTGGCCAAGTATACATTTACGTATTACAAAATGTGAAATATCTTTTATATAACTTTTTAAACTATCATGGTCACTTACATTAGAATAAATATTATTAACGGGATTATTACCATGTTTATTGTCATGTTTGAGTATCCGATATTTCAAACATGACAATAAACATGGTAATAATCCCGTTAATAATATTAATTCTAATATCTTTTATGTTTTAGAGCATCAACAACTTCAGCTTTATTTCAATTTCAATTTATTTTATGAAACTTAAATCATAAATATAAAGTTTAATTGTTATTGTGAAATATGTATTTGTACTCAATACTTAGTGTCATTGAAGAAAAAGGTAAAAGCAATAAATACGAAAACATTTTTGAATAAATACAAAAATATTTTGATATTCTAAAATAAACCTTAACCGTTAGCAATAAAGTTAAAAAACATAGTCGTGACAAAATAGGCAAAAAGAAAAATAAAAAGTTATACTTCTTTTTTTAATTTTGGCATTCAAGGAGGTTCTATGTCACCCGCAATCAGTGGCGCCTCGCACCCGAGCGGAGGCCGGCAGCTTACAGGTTCAACGACCGAAGGCTGCTACTTCCGCGTGCCCACTACCAGACTATCGACTCGCATCCGAACTGTGCGATACTGGGTGGGTGTGGGTACCGCAATGTAACTAACAAGACCTTTGATATGCGGAAAAGAATTGGCGCGAAATTGCATGAAAAATAATGAAAACTCTATGGTGGGAACGTTTTATTTTTAAGTTTGACAGTTTTAGAACAGTTTGAAAAAGATTGACTCGAATAAGGATTGTCGCGAGATTGCATGAAAACTCCTTGGTTTAAACGTTTTCTTTTTTTAAGTTTGACAGTTACGAACAAAAGACAGATTTGAAAAGGGATTGGCGCGAGATGGCATAAAAACTATTTGGATGAAAGCCTTATTTTTTAATGGATAGCGAAGAAAAAAGAAAAAAATTGTCAATCATCAATGCTAGTGACAATTTTTACAATAAGGTTGAACAGCTTTTTAATGCAAGATATTACTCGTAGGTATACAAAATCTTGGCAATTTTAACGTTTCGTTACGAATTAATAAGGAAATAAGAAAATGTTAATTAAAAGATAAAATAATTTTTTTTTGGTAGCTTAGCTGTTAGAGCATTGGATCGGTTATCCAAAGGTCGTGGGTTCGATTCGGAATCGAGCTCCCTGAGGCTGGTTGATTTTTTCTAGTAAAATTTAATCTTGCAACTATATACTATAGCATAGTGAATGCAACATTCAAAATAATAAAAATAAATATTACTTAATTAGTTTATACAAACTATTGACAATAAATTCATGAAACTTAGAATCAAAAATTGACAGAAAATAAAGCATAGACATGTTTAAACAGGATGAGTGGGTGAGCGTACAGTTTTAATAATAACAGCTAGCCTGGCGGACTTAGACAATGTACAATCAAAGTCCAATTATACTATGATGTCAAATCATTTCTAGTAATCTATCTATTGATCTAAATTATCATATTTTATCATTTAGTTTACTATTAGTGTCAGTGATAGTTTGATAAGTAGATTTATGGAATTTGTCGTTTCTTTGCGGTAATCAAAATGTTGTTAGTACTTAAAATAATGTACTAATAAAATGGACGCCTCTACCCAGCAGTGGGACAGTTATAGACTATCTACTTACTACTTACTTACTAATAAAATAATGTAATGTAAGTACTGTGATAGCTTTATGCATACACCTATGCTTGATAACCGAATTCGTGATTTTATTACTATTTTATAGTTACTAACAAAGCTGAATACAATTTTTTTTAAAGTAAGACAAAATAGCCCATTATGATAAGATATTCCAAGTTAAGAATGCTGTTTCCTTACCAAATAATTTTAAGCTAAGTACCAATTTCTAAAAATACCCCCTTCAATATAAATAAATCTTACAAATCTTAAAAAATAACATATCCACTTATTCTTCACAGCAACTGGCGATTGTATAAAATGATACCATGTGTCAACTCGAGGCACCAAGGCCACGCATCCCTGTCAAATGACAACAGGTATCATTGAATGCGACCCTTAAAAATCAAGGTTAAATTCGGGCCCAAGTCGAGTGCCTTGTGGTACACTCGATGAAAAACAAACAAAAATCCCAAGACTTGGTCTTATCATTTAAACTCAGCCGGTTTTATGCTACAGACGGTTGGGGCGCGTTGGAAATTAAACCTTACAACTTAACGATTACGTTTTAAAGTCGTTAGTGATAGTGTCAAAGGCCTTGGTTAAGACAAAAGTGGGGTGTGCTGGAATTATGCTGTTGCTAAGTGCGTACGCACTTGCTGTTAGCTCCGCAGATGGAGGGCTTTATCGAATTAAAATAAATCCGCTCAAGGTAATTATTTCTTTGACGATACCTTTCTTGAAAGATAGTTGACTGATTTGTATCAAGAGGTCTATACTTATATACCCATTTACTGTTTTATACATTAAATGACAATAATTTTATAACATATTTATTTATATTTATTAAGTGAAACAGTTATTCGCTTATCTTACGCAACATAGTTTTAGAAATACTTAGCTTGGTCTGTAAATACTGTCTGTACCTCAATGCATGCTGAGTTCACCTTTAAGTTGTTGTACAGTCGGCGGCAGATCAACCTACCCAAATCTGTCAAATTTCTCCAATGAATATTGATCCTTATATCGAAACAATAAAGTTCAAAATTGATTGTAGAAATTTGACAGTTTAGGGTAGGTTGATCTGCCGCCGTGTGTACATTAAGTATATGACACTATAAATGTAAACCACATAACTGTTATAATGTAACAACTGTTGGTGATCCTATAAATAAAAAAAAATAAAAAATAACAAATGCACCGTATTCTTGCCTTACAAAAGTAAATAATAATATAGTGACCGCTTTGGGCACTGAGAGGCATAACGCTCAACCCGTTATCAGGAGGTCTTAGGTTCTATTCCCAGGTCAGGCGAACAGTGGTTCTAATTGGCTAGGAGACTGGTTAGTCAATAAAGAAAATTTTTAGCAACTATCAAAACGATTATCTATAATAGAAATTGTATGGGAATGGCGAACTATGACGTCACCATTTTGTTCTGTCAATTCAGTGTTTATTAATAACTTTTGAGGTTACAGAAATTGATGATTCTGATTCATATGTCATACTCGTGAACGGGTGCCGCCTGTGGAGGCTGGTCTGCTCTTGCATACTTATCTTATTTTTAGTATTATTAACTATAGTTTGACTTTGTTTTACTTGAACAATTTTTGACTTTTACTAGAGTACTGTAGTGGTACCTACTGTATGACATTGTGGAAATAAATACTTTTACATAATTATCTGATGTAAATTTGTTAACTTAGATTTTTTATTTTGTTTTTTTACATGTTGTGGTTGTCTTCTATATATTTTTTTGTGTTTATTTGTAATGGAAAGTGTCCTGTTATGATAGGGCATTTTCCAATATTTATGACGCTGTAAGGGAGAAAAGAGCTGGACACTTGCTGAGTTTCTTGCCGGTTCTTCACAGCACAAGATCTTCCGCCCAGAGTAGACTTACGAACCGATGGCATAATGACGTTCATAAGAGCTATTTCTAGCCTAAACTGAATAAATGATTTTGAATTTTGAACTTTGAGGTTACAGAAATTCATGTTTATGTCAAATATGAAATAGGTGAATGCTTTGAAGAACTGTTAGGGGATTTCATTTGTACGTTTAATGTTCTGGAATTTGTTATTATTGTTGTTAACATTCTTAATTTGACATGCATAGCCCAGGTTTGTGATCACAAGCCCGGGCTAAGCAAGTTTTGCGAAAGTTCATGATTATTCACATACTAGCGGCCGCTCGCGGTTTCACCCGCGTGGTTCCCGTTCCCGTGGGAATATCGGGATAAAAACTATCTTATGTGTTAATCCAGGTCATAAACTATCCGTAAGCCGAATTTCATCCAAATCCATGCAATCGTTGCAGCGTGAAGAAGCAACAAATATACGAACATACATACACACAAACTTTCGCATTTTAATATTATAGGATAATTTTACCGATCCGATCCGAACCCTTCGGAGAATCTGTAGGGCACGGGGACACGCACTTTAAAATGTGTGATGCCGTTCCCTAGAGGGAAAACCTCCGAAGGTGATTCGTTTCACACGGCTTGAGGTACCCTTTACGTACCTCGCCGCCCCCAAAAAGCCCGGTGACGCTGAAAATGCCGTCTGATGCAATCGGCAATCTCTCTAAAAAAGAAAAACCACAACGTCATTGAAATGAAGTCATCTTTGACGACCTCTTGGTCGAGTGGCTTGCACACCGGTTTTCATGGTGTCGCCATCTCTGAGGTCCCGGGTTCGATCCCCGGTCGGATCAATTTAGAAATACCTGTTTTCTAAATTGTTTCGGGTCTGGGTGTTTCCTATGTATAATAAGTATATATTTAAGTATATTAAGTATGTTTATCCGTTGTCTAGTTAACCGTTTCTCGAGTTTCTTAAGGAAGCTTTTCTTGGGGCTAGATAATTGGTGTGAGTGTGGGGAACATTTACATTTACATTTCTTTAAAATCCTACTAATATTATAAACGCGAAAGTTTGTTTGGATGTTTGTTACTCTTTCACGTAAAAAACTACTAAATGGATTTGGATGAAATTCGGCATACAGATAGTTTATAACCGGGAATAACACATAGGATACTTTTTATCCCGATATTTCCACGGGAACGGGAACCACGCGGGTGAAACCACGAGCGGCCACTAGTATTTATATAATTTTGAATTTTGCATTATAATGCTCTATAGCATAGTTACAAGATAAATTTTACTAGAAAAAATCATCCAGCCTCAGGAGGCTAGAGTGTGAATCAAACCCACAACCTTTGGATTCGCTCCAATGCTCTGACCGCGGCGCTATCGAGGCTCCAGAAGACTCGTTGAATTTTTCTAGTAGTACTTTTTTTTTTCAATATTTTGCGGGTAAGCACAGTACCTTATCATCACTTAACATCAGGTGAGATCAACTCACCTGATGTTAAGTGATGATAAGGCCAATGATGGAAGCGCACTTCACCCGGGATCCTCAACTAGTGAGGCACTGGCTATCTTATCTCTAGCTGCCGAAACACAACAATGCAACAAACATTGATGTTATGGCGACATATTTAGATAAGATGGTGGTAGCTAGCCAGGCGGGCTAACAAGCCCTACCAACAACCAAATCGAGTACATAAACATGTACCCCACGCTGGGAATCGAACCCGGGACCTCTGGGTCTAAACCGGTGGTCTTCGCCACTAGACTACAGAGGCGGAACATGATTTGTGATTTACTGTGAAGTCACTGTGAAGTTACTACCGTCACAGTCCAAAACTTATCATCGTTACTATTTATAGGTATTGGCTTAATCACCACGCTCGTCAAAAGCGGGTTAATATGTATAAATTTATAAAAAAAACCCATAATAGACAATAAAACGCGCCTCAGAGCCCACAGATAACGAAGAGCAATTTAATTGAACAAAAACAACACTAGATAGGTATTGTATGACTCAGAACCTAGACACAACATTCAATTAGCTGTTCTGTCTTTAGTCTAGACTAGCTTATGACCTTTCTAACGAATTATTACAAGTTATAGGTATATAAAAGCAGGTTTGGATAACTTAGAAAAGAGTTTTATTACTCAATACATAATATAATGGATGATAAGAGTAATACAATAAAACAAACTGCGTATAGTAGTGGCTCCAGTGTCCGACACAGTTGATCCAGAGGTCGACACCGTTTCGAAAAAATAATCCTACATAATATAATATTATAAACGCGAAAGTTTGTAAATATGGATGGATGTTTGTTACTCTTTCACGTAAAACTACTGAATGGATTTGGATGAAATTCGGCATACAGATAGTTTATAACCTGGATTAACACTAAGAATACTTTTTATCCCGATACTCACACGGGAATGGGAACCACGCGGGTGAAACTGCGAGCGGCCGCTAGTGTATATTAAATTGAAATGTTATTGAAATAAACATAAGGTTATCTGCTTTTGAATCGTCCAAACATATTTTATAGCTACTCTATCCATTCAGGACGTCTATCTTTTAGCTGTGGAGAAGAATGGGCGCAAGAAACTCCACAGCTTTTAAAGAAGTAACGACATTTCGTAGTCGACGACCTCCGTAGCCGAGTGGCATGCACGCCGGACTTCGGGCGGCCCTAACTCTGAGGTCCCGGGTGCAATTCCCGGTCGGGTCAATGTCGAAAACGAACTTTTCGATATTGTGTCGGGTCTGGGTGGTTGTGGTGCCGTCGTTGGTTCTGATTGCCATGAACCGAGTGCTTTAGCTACTTACCTTGGGATCAGAACAATGTATGTGATGTTGTCTAAAATAAATAAATTATATATTTTTTACAAAAAATCGGCCAAGTGCGAGTCGGACTCGCGCACGAAGGGTTCCGTACCATTATCTATAGAAACGGCAAAAAAATCATGTCTGTTGTATGGGAGCCCCCTTAAATATTTATTTTATTTTGTTTTTTAGTATTTGTTGTTGTAGCGGCAACAGAAATACATCATCGGTGAAAATTTCAACTGTCTAACTATCACGGTTCATGAGATACAGTCTGGTGACAGACGGACGGACGGACAGCGGAGTCTTAGTAATAGGGTTCCCGTTTTGCCCTTTGGGTACGGAACCCTAAAAAAGAGTACATGTCGTTACTAATTCATACAATATTACAGGCAATCTACTATTTGTTTTTCTGTATTAACGGGTAAGCACAGTGCCTAGATCTCACCTGATGTTAAGTGATGATAAGGCCAATGATGGAAGCGCACTTCACCCGGGATCCTCAACTAGTGAGGCACTGGTTATCTTATCTCTAGCTGCCGGAACACAACAATGCTACAAACATTGATGTTATGGCGACATATTAAGATAAGATGGTGGTAGCTAGCCAGGCGGACAAACAAGCCCTACCACCAACCGAACCGAGTACACAAACATGTACCCCCCGCTGGGAATCGAACCCGGGACCTTTGGGTCAAAACCGGTGGTCTTAGCCACTAGACCACAGAGGCGGTAGAAACAATTGTTGTTAAACTCAAAAACCAGTTGCTGGCCCCTATTTTTAATGATTAACGGAAAAAATGTCGATCACTGGTCCCCGATGGACACTGGGACACACTGGGACATACTGGGACACACTGGGACACACTGGAACACACTGGGACACACTGGGAGTGTTCGATACTTTTTTTCTTGGGGCCGGAGGTCAAGCAGCTTGTGCTCGCCTTGTTGAGACTTCCGGTGACAAGAAGGCTGGCAGCTACCTCTGCCAACGTATTAACTTGGCTATCCTTCAGAATAATAATTGCTTTAGTTATTGTTCTGAAGGCTATCCAAAGAGGTAACGTTGCCAGCATTCTTTGGACTGTTCCCATGAGCTGTAGGACATTTTTTATTTATAGTTTTTTTATTTTGTTTTTAATTAAGTTATTTTTCTTTTGCTATATTATTTATTAAGTGTATTAAGATAAGTTATTTGTAAAATAGACGGACACTGGTAACACTACGATTTACGGTTCTTCCCGCAAGAAGAAGAAGAAGTCTCAAAACATAAGCCATCAAAATCAAAGACGTGACTATATAGAAGCGTTTGAATTTATTTGACTACGTTAAAATAACATTATTGATGTGTAACATCTTTCCACTCGCTTTCTGTAAAAGCAATTTGTGGGAGTGATTTCGTGAAACGGGACGGAAGTATGTGTAACAGCGTAACAGGAAGTCGGGGAAGCGCGCAAACGCTATGAAAGGTAATTTTGATATGTCATATGTCTTCTAATGTCTTACTGCATTTATTTTATAGTTATAAAAACATTTAACATTTTTTTTTGACTTATTTTTTTCAGAATATAATGTTAAAATTGCTTATTACTCTGGTGAGATGTCAAATGTCACACATCATATGCCACTACTGTAAGACTCGGTAGTTTTTTTTAAATAATCCATCACTTAATATTCTACAATTACTTTTTGATTCTATTATATACGTAGATTAGGTTTATCCTTATAAACTCCCACATAACACACATTTATCACAATTTTAAGACATTACAATAAAATTAACGTACTCCTTTACTAAGTCATTTCATTACAAATAAATACTAGTGTTGGGATAGTAAACCAAGTGAAGCTCAATTGATATTCAATGACCAATCGATTCAATTTAACTTCCTATTTTTAATTGTAGCTGTATTAATAAATGTGTAGTCTTTGTTTATTTTTATTGAGTATGGCGTTTATAAAGAACTTCTAAAAAGAAAATCAATTCAATCATCATTTGATGCAATTACGTCAGTATTGTCTCAACCACAAAAAACTCACATACAGAGAACAGTTTTCAAACAATGGTGAGCAAAGGTGGACTTATCTCTAATAGAGATCTCTTCTAGCCAACCTAAGGTGGAGTGGGAGCATGATGTTTAAAAGGAAGCGACAAAGTGCAAACAAAAATATCTCAAATAAAAATTCTTTATCTAGTACATAATTAAATGTTTATATAATTTTAACGCAAATTTTGTTGCGAAAATTATATAAAAAAATTTATAAATAACTTGCCTGCTTCTTAACTGATCTTTAGTATTTGTAAAAATATTATGATCAGATGTTAATGACGGTAGTTGTTGACATTGAATGGGCGCCTTTGGCTTTCAAAGTAAAAAGTAAATAGTGTTGAATAATTTCGGCGGGCTGGTTAGAACCACGATAGCTCAATTGGGAGAGCACCTGACCCGGTATGTCAGAAGGGTGCGGGTTCAAATCCTGCTCGTGGAAATTTTTCAACATTTGTGTTTTTTTTTTAGTACATAATTGATCGAACGTCCCATCATAAGCCTAGAAGTGACGTCTTAGTCTGACAATGATGATTGTGTTGACTAAGACTGTCTAGTTACTAGGCATGCTATCCGACCGGATGAAACTATGTGATATCAACAATCTCGAGATAAGTAAATGTCACACTGTATCTACATGCAGAGTGGAGCCATCTGAAAGTACTTTAGGCGCAAAAAGCATCTTTGTCTATGAATAACGCCTCGGTGGCCGAGTGGCAGATCGCTCGGCTCGATACCCGAAGGTCCCGGGTTCAATTCCCAGGTCGGGCAAAATGTATTTCGGATTTTTCGATGCATACCCCGGGTTTGTGATCACAAACCCGCACTTGGCAAGCGTGGTGATGAAGCCATTACCCATCGATTGTAGCGATGACTTGATTTCAAAGATGGAGGCCTTTGCCCAGCAGTGGGACAGTTATAGGCTGTTTACTATGAAAAACAGCGCTTAAAACTTACAAACACTTCCTTTACATGTTGTTTCTTTCTTTCTATTTATTATGCCTCTATTTCTTCTTTTCATTTTTTTTTCTTATTCGTTCAATTCTATTTTTGACTTTTCTTTTAGACTAGCGGCCACTTGCGGTTTCACCCGCGTGGTTCCCGTTCCCGTGGGAATATCGGGATAAAAATTTTGTTTTAATCCAGGTTATAAACTATCTGTATGCCGAATTTCATCCAAATCCATCCATCTGTTGCAGCGTGAAGAAGCAACAAATATGCACACATACATACACGCAACTTTCGCATTTATAATATTAGTGTGATTAGCAATTTGAATACTTATAGATATTATAGCGATTTTTATCAAAGTTTCAAGTCAAAGTCAAAATTGTTTATTCAAATAAATTTAAGAAAGAACTTTTTTTGAATCGTCCAAACATTTCTACCTAATTCAGAACGTCTATTTTTTAGCTGTGGCGAAGAATGGGCGCAAGTAACTCCACAACTCTATTTGCATTTATAAAAATAGTTTGGGAGCTCTCGCTATTAAATTGCCATGTCCGAAATGGGTTACTAAGTATTTAAGTTCCTTAGAGTAAGGAACCATTATTATAATAATTGAGCTCGATGACGCAGTGGTTAAAGTGCCCAGTCTGCGATTGATAAGTTCGCAAAAACCGGTCGTCGGATGGGTGACCAAAAATGTATTATATCGAACTCTACCATTCTTCGGAAGGCACGTGTTGCAGTTGGTTCCGGCTGCATGGTGCCCAGCCTGTTTACGGCCCGTTCTCTCTGTAGTGTTCCATCCATAGGGAAGGCTCGCGCTCCAGCAGTGGGCCTTAAAATTAGCTGGATGGTTTAGATTCACAATCAGACCCAAGAGATTTTTACAGAAAAATCAAATTATTAAAATAAAACAAAAAACCCGACAGCTAAAACAACTATATGGCGTAAAAACGAAACTGTTGACGTCTAGTATTTTTGACGTTGTAGTTCGTTTTAAGGGTGCGCCGTCCGTAAGTGACAAGGACACTTGTCACTTACGGACTTATGTTATATGACAATATGTTTTACTTGAAATGTCGTCGTCCATATTTATTTGATGCCGCGCGGCCATACTAATTTTGTATGGGGAATTTATTTTAAATTTATTTAAATAACCATTTGATGAATCGAAAATGTGGTTTAGCAATTTGTAGTTTATCCATTGATGATTGTTTAGACAAAATCAGAGGTACAATAATTTAGATAAACTATAAGAAATCTACTAAACGCCGCCACTCGTTTTCATGATCTTTGCCCAACTTTAAATGATATTGTAGAAAAAACTATAGCGTGTTATGAATTTATGGTTCTGACAAATTGTAAACACGTTCCCTATGATACTAAATATATATTTTGTTCATTTAATACGATAGTATTTTCAATTATATTTACTTAACCGTTACTGCATTTTTGGCATTTTTTGGTCGGCCCACCCTTAAGTATTTTATTTTGATCGTGTGGTCGATCTAACAGTTTTTTGGGGTCAAGACTACTAATAGCTAACCCGGCTAATTTTATTACTTTTTTTTGTATTTTCTTAAATTTTTTTTATAGCCTATAATAATAATAATAAATTCGTTAAAACAATTTAAAGTTACAAAAATAACAGGCCCATAGATAAATACCTTATAAACTAACATATACATACCAATATACAATTTTTGTTAGTAATATAAAACTTAATTTATGTTAGTAATTATTTCGACACTTTCGGTGTCGCATTGGTGGCGCTCAAAGGTAGCACTATGTCACTCCCACTGTCAAAACAAATCTAACGACTCAAACAAATATATTAAAATCCACCATGCCGTTTGGGCTGTGGTCAACGTGCGGCTGCGATTGCTGATGGTAAATTTGATGTAGAGCGTGCCAAATAACAGACATACATATTATATTCTATCTTTATTGCTTTCCCTTAACATAGGAAACACCCAGACCCGAAACAATTTAGGAAAACAGGTATTTCTAAATTGATCCGACCTGGAATCGAACCCGGGACCCCAGAGATGGTGACACCATGAAAACCGGTGTGCAAGCCACTCAACCAAGGAGGTCGTCAAACTCATACTCATACTCTATACTTAATATTATAAAGCTGAAGAGTTTGTTTGTTTGAACGCGCTAATCTCAGGAACTACTGGTTCGAATTGAAAAAATATTTTTGTGTTGAATAGTCCATTTATTGAGAAAGACTATAGGCTATATTACATCACGTTAAGACTAATAGGAGTGGAGCAGCAATGAAAAATGTTGCAAAAACGGGGGAAAAAAATTTTTGTGAGCTAATAACGTGGGTGTAACCGCGGGGCACAGCTAGTATTATATATTATTATATAGATATAAATGTGTAGTTACGTTATCTGGTAGATAGCTACCAAGTGCAGTAAGGTCGCGGCAATGTTATCAGCGCGATAGCGTTGCACTTCACGATTGGCTACGGTGACATAGCGGCCAACCTTTTAATGATATATAAGTAAAGTTTTGACGACCTCCTTGGTCGAGTGGTTTGTACACCGGTTTTCATGGTGTCGCCATCTCTGAGGTCCCGGGTTCGATCCCCGGTCGGGTCAATTTAGAAATTATTGTTTTTCTAAATTGTCTCGGGTCTGGGTGTTTTTCTATGTATAATAAGTATATATTTAAAGTTTTTTAAGTATGTTTATCCGTTGTCTAGTAAGTAACCATATAACGAGTTTCATTACGAAGCTTCTCTTGGGCTAGATAATTGGTGTGAGTGTAGGAAAAATTTAAATTTAATTTAATTTAAAGTATATAGCCTATATACTGTCCCACTGCTGGGCAACGGCCCCCATCATTGAAATGAAATGAAAAAAAATATAATGATATAACACGAGTACACACAATAATAGTTATATTATATAATATCTATAATAATAAAACGTGAAGCAAAAACTTTGTACCCCTTTTTTACGAAAATTGCGCGGACGGAGAATTATGAAATTTCGCACACTTATAGCTTAATATAGAAAAGGTTATCCGAATGTTATTATTTTTTTAAAATTATGCTTAAAAATACATTAAATCAATAAAACAAACATTACACACACACCATGTATTTGACACGCACGCATTCAAATTCTTTTCAAAAATTTCTTAAATGGAGCTGAGGTGCGGCCGAATCCTGTCAATGCCAATCCAAACTCACTTTCTATCTTTTTTAAATTTTCATTGCTTAGGATACATTCCGTGCAGCTTTAATTAAAATTACGGTCGAATTTCGACCACTGGGCGACCACTAGTAATCCTACTAATATTATAAACGTAAAAACTACTGAATGAATTTAGATGAAATTCGGCATACATATAGTTTATAACCTGGATTAGCACATAGGATACTTTTTATTCCGATATTTCCACGGGAACGGGAACTACGCGGGTGAAACCGCGGGCGGCCGCTAGTGTAAAATATTCAAATCAGTAAAAACAAGTCATCGCTACAATTGATGGGTATCGCTTGCCAAATGCGGGTTGGTGATCACAAACCCGGGCTATGCATCCGAAATCCGATCAAAAATCCGAAACTCACTACGCCCGAACTGGGAATTGAACCCGGGACCTTCGGGCATCGGGCTGAATTCGTGAATTCGTTCGTTGAGTGACATCGGCACTGAGGCTTTAATTCACTTCATATAAATAGAAAATTAGAGCACAAGAAAATATTCAATAACCATTTTATTAGTTTACTAGCTGTCCCGGCGTACTTCGTACCGCTTTGACAGTGTCTATGAGAACAAAACAAACGAATCGTTAAATATTTACGCGTGAAAGCGAATCAAACAAACAATCAAAAAATAAACTCGCTTTTTTAAACAAAAAGTATCTTATATACTTCCCAATACCTTTCAGAATATGTGTACTAAGTTTCATAATGATCGGTTGTGTAGTTTCTGCGTGACAGCGTAACAAACAAACTCACATTCACATTTATAATATTGCTAGGGATCAGTTAATCATATTGGTTGTCAATATTCCTACTTTAGTCAAAAAACAACTATGATCAGCCCCCTTCCGCCCACTGCAGGGCATAAGCCTCTTCCCTCGCACTTCACGCTCCTGCGCCATCCTCATCCATTCCCTGCCCGCCACCCAGATTAGATCGTCCGACCACCGAACTGGAGACCTGCCTAACGATCGACAAGCATTTATTGGCACCACTCTGTTTAAAAAAAACAAAAAACAATACTATGTAAACTAACTAATTATGAGATGACCAACACCTCAGTCTCCCTATGACCACGGACACAGCAAAGGGTTCGAAACGTCAGGATAAACTTTAAATAAGTAATGTGTAAAATAAACGCGAGTAGATCCGTAAAAGTTGTTTCATTTCAATTTATAGTGTTCGCGTAAACTTTAGAAAACAATAATACTATGTTTATTTTTTGCAAAAATTTACATGAAATATTTTGTTTGCTGTTTCAGTAACTTTTTATGATTATGCTGCTGGTCACATTACGTTTTTAATTCAGTAGATATTGTGAGCCATAGAAGCTTGCCAATCAAAAATTGCAAAATCCTACTAACCATACTAGTTATACAACCTTATTTTTAGTTTATACGAAAATCGAAACACGGGTCAAATATTTTCATTTAAAGAATCAGTACAATAAAAAATTTAAATAATATCTTGAAAACTCACGAAGCTTTTTGTGCTGTCCCGTTGTGTTTTTAGTAGGGTATACTTTATTTGTAAATATTATTTGGTCAAAATGTAACATGGTATAAAAAATATTGAAATCGATTCTATTACTGATTCTGAACAAACAGTTTTCAGGTTTCGTATGAACTAAAAATAACATTGTATATTCTTACATCGACAATGTATTCCTAGATTTCCTACTAGTATCTTATTATCTATACTATTAATAAAGCGGTGACGTTTGTGACTTTGTTTGTTTGTTGTTGTCCAATTCCAATAACTCTTTTACTGATAGAGTTCTATATACCTTGTGGGTAACATAGGGTATATTTTGACTTGATAAAAAAAGATATTTTTAAAATTTGAAATTAGAAGACGGCAAACTGCTAGTTGCTAATAAAATTAATACATTGATTTAAGAGATGTATTAGTCAAGTGTTTGTTTAATCATGTACTTGGGTATTTATATACTTGTTAATATATGTTTATGTATTCGTTATCTAGTACTCATAGCGATATAACTGGATGTTTGATAATAAATAGCGCATAAGAGTTTATGTTGGAACTGTAATAGTTTATTTAAGTTACCTTGCTGTATACAATTTATTGTAAAGATGATTGAACCAATAAAATTATCGCTGAAACAAGAAAATCAAACTAGAAAATTAGATTCGCAAAACAGTTTTTATTTGCATAATACTTAACTATTAATTTTAATTAGTTTCTAAAATCAAAAATTAATGATGGAAAAACTCTGGAAACATTTATTTTTATAAAAAGCTAACCAGCTAAATACATACAGAAAATTTATCTAAAACTAAATCTTAAAAATTATAACAATATATATTTAAATTATAGATAAGTACGCACAACATATGCCAACATATAGTGCAGTGGCGTGGCGATCCATTGGGAAGGCCTGTGTTCAGCAGTGGACCTTTGCAGGCTGAGGATGATTATGATGATGACACTTAACCAAAATAATTGATTGTTAACCGAAAAAAAAAGACAAAAACTGAAAAAAAACTCTTCGGATAATAGAAAGTATTATAATTCAGACATTGTGTTGTTATTTCATTTACATGTATTTATGACACTAGATTTTCTTCAATTTGAAATTAAAGTGGCATATCATATTACTTACAGTTATTTAGTTTGAAATTAGAGATGTTCCTCAATTATTTGAACATAAAATAAGCGTACATCCTCAGCAACGATTGACTTTTTCAAATAACTAGTGCTTTTAAAGGTAAAGTATTCTTTTGAAAGTGTTGGTAGTATACTTCTTTGTTGCTCTCTTAATAACTCCAGCCGAAGGCAAAGAATAAAAAACATTATTCGGCACAGTTATGTTTGAGAAACATAGTGTCATTAAACAAATTAACTGCGCTGCGTTGTCAATTTTCCTTTTAGATTCCATTTTCAAACCACAGAGATTGGGTTATTTAAAAAAAAGTTAACTAGACTTTAAGACCTTATTTTTGATTCCTTGTCTATGACGTTCGTGAATCGCCCGCCATTCCAGACGTTCCTTTATTAAAAATTAAAAATCGTCTCTAATCACAGGAATCGTCCCCGATGCACTCAAAGCTGAGCTCAAAACGTGGTCGGGTGAGTGCAAGCTTTGGAAAGCGGTATTTATTTCAACTTTCTTTTGGTATAAATGGTTCGAGCATCTGTTGCTATGCTATCGAGCGCGGTACGTACCCCGCTGTGCGAGCGAGCCGGCTGTATGCCGTGTGCATGGCGGGTTGCAACAAGCCCTAGGTCAGTTTCTCGCGCTGCACCCGCCCGACTGCGTTTCGCAGCTCGCTCGCGTGAAAATGTTAAAAATCAACCATCAAATTACAAACAAAAAATGGGAGGGAAAACTGTGTGTTTTGTTTTTTTTAACTTTAATTCGTAATTCGGACCTCCTCAATTGCGAAATAGGATTTCAGTTGTACGAAACCTCTTTGTTAGACGCCATGTTGGGTGAGGATCCGAGAATGCCCACGGTGAGTTCGCTTTCCATTTTTAAAATTTTCAATTGGTTTTGGCCTTCCATGTTTAAAATCTTTTAATGTGGTATGATTTTCTTTGTTGTTTCTTTTTAATTGAACCTTTGTTGTGTCACGTTGAGACAAAGGACGCAATATGCCAATGTATGGAGCGTAATAAATGTATTTTTCCTTTTATTCGCTTTATTTACTTGTTTCGTTGTATTAATTTGTGCATAAGCCATACGCCGGCTGCCTTAAAATAGATCGATACGACTACGTCTGTTCACGACAAACAAACGCTGTGAAGTTACAGTGCGCTATACACGGTACAACATCGCTTGCGACATATTCCCCCGATCATTATTCGTTTTTTGTACAAAAACGAGGTTTTCGTTTGTGTAAATTTGGGATTGTGTAAATTTATTTATTACGTCACAGTTGGGTAGCCATTTTGTAAATGGGCGTCCCCCTTCCCTTTGTTGCGTACGCTCCTTTTCTTTTCGTGAATTTTCGTGAACACGCCCTTTTTGGAGAAACACTAAAAACGAACATTTGTGTTTATAAAATTAAAAAGAAAAGATTTACTACTGTTTTATCTGTGGTGCGACGTGGTATAAACTTTTGTAATACATGTAAAATTTTGGGGGTTCGAAATTTAAAGTTTTCGTCAATTTTAAACAAAGTAACTGCTAAATGAAGTGAAATCTTTTTGGTATTCTGATTTAACTTAAAAACTATCGCATTTTTTAACAGTTTTCTTTGATCTCAGCCATGACTTTGGTCTGTGCTATTGGGAGTATTGATTTCTCAGCTTCATTGTCTGAGAGTGCCAGAGCTGTAACACGACGTAAGTTTTGCTATGCTGCCATTTTAGATGCAACGTTTAACGTAGAGTCGTTTAAATATAGCAATTTAATACAGATTTTACAATTACTTTGTAGTCACAAATGATTGAAACTTATTTATGTGAGCGTACATAGGTTTTCAATAAGCTTACTTCTGTCGTTTATAATACTTAGATCTTAAATGTCTCCTACGATTCATTTTGAGCCCTGGATAGAAAAACTATGGTTTTTCATTTAGTTTTTTGTGGTGGGTCGTCTCAATGCTGACTTAAAGATAATTTGATTGCTATGCGTCGAGTGCGAAAATAGATTACCTGTGGTTTAATATGTAGAAGTGAATTTTATTTTTAATGTTGACACAATGAAAATGTGCCTTTTTAATGGTTAGTTTGTAAGATTCTTTTTGAATAAAGTTTTATTACAATTAATGTACAAAATAGATAGTGAAAATATTACGTAGGTACTTAATAATAATAATATTAAAACAAAAATAAATGAAAACAACCAGTTTGTAATAGATACATAATTTATATTAAGAAGCCATAAGGATAAAGTCTAGTAGGTATATGGACCATCGAATTGGTTAACGGCAATTTTTCTGGCTTTAGCCCAAGAGTCTTTATGAAAAATGTCAGTTCTTCAACTCGATGGTCCATATACTAGACTTTTACCAGCTATAATTTATGGGTTGGGTTAAATTCCCAGTGTGTTTCGATTTGTTCGATGCATAACCCGAGTTTGTGATTACCACATCATGTGATACTCGTAAGTTGAAATAAGGTCTTTGTCTAAAAGTGGGAATTATTTCTAAATTGTACACTAAGTCATTATTAAATTTTATCAGTAATTATATTATGTTACTTTAGCATAATAGATGTTATAGTAATGATCTGCCCCGCGACTTTGTCCACTAAAGTCACTAAACTCCCCAAAAGTATAAAACCACTTTTCTCAGCACAGTTGTGTACACTTTATAAGGAACCTACTCATTTTCAAGCTTTTAGTGAGTCAGACAGTTTATACGTGGTTTTTTGCTTAGATCTACCTACAGTAGGTAAATAGCATATAAAAAAATTTAAAGGCCGGCAACGCATCTGCGATTTCTCTGGTTTTGCGGGTGTCCATGGGCGGCGGTGATTGCTTCCCATCAGGAGACCCGCCTGCTCGTTTGCCTCCTTCAAATATAAAAAAAAAATTATATATACCGTTCGAATGCTGGGCAAAGGCTTCCATCATTTAAATCAAGACATCTCTACAATCGATGGATATTGGCTTATTTACCACGCTTGCCAAATGCGGGTTGGTTATTAGGTACAAACCCGATCTATGTATTGGAAAATCCGAAACGCACTATGCCTGAACTGAATCTCCAGTAATCGAGTCAAAAAGGCAAGGTTTTAATGTCTAAATTCAAATTAATTTAATGAATAAGCACTTGTAACTCTCTTCACGTTTACTGAAGCGTTTATATAGCTTATCTATACGGTAAAAAAGTAGGTACCTATATTATGTCACTGACTTTATTAAAGACTAGCGGCCCGTCCCGGCTTCGCACGGGTGGACATTTATTTTATAATATAGCTTATGCTATTCAGCGCTAATGTAGCATTCTAATGGTGGAAGATTTTTTTAAATCGGTTACATTTATGATTTTTTGAGTTTATTCATTGTAAATATACATAATAACAATATATTAGTATGATCTACGTTATCTAATATTTTCATAGCACACAATTTTCACTATATCCGATCATTATGACAGCGCATGTCAGTAAAGTAGCCAAGCATCGATTTTTCTTTCGATTGATTTAACAAATATTAAGATTTCTATAAAAACTTATCTTTATTGAATTTAAATAAAAACTATATTAACGGGGTTAGAATAGCTTTCTTCGAGTGTTAGAATTTCAAAAATCGGTTCAGTAGGTAGAAAACAATGTGTTCGCGAAATATTAAGTGTGTGTATTTTACTAAAACGTTTGAAATGTTGACAGACTTTTAAAATTAATGTTCTTATCAAATTAGTATTACGAATTTTAGACTTACGTAAACGATACCCAATAATTAATAAATAGCCGATGTATTATTTCACAGCTGTGCATAAAGGCCATCATTGAAATTAAGTCATCGCTACAATTGCTAGGGGTTTAGAATTAACGCAGAATTCAAGGGAATTTAAAATGATTTATTCAGTTCATGACATCGCTTGCTAATTGAGGGTTGGTGATCGATAAGAAATACGATGCACTCACCGAAAAGTGCGTAACACACTTAATTTGACTTAAAGTACAAACTCAGAGAACTTCTAGTTATTAGGCCGAGCACTACTCCACAAGACCAGGATGTATTATGTAAAAATTAAAACTTGTATGTTCGAACTGAGTACTCTCAAGAACTACAAAATCGATTCTGAAAATTTACACTTTATAGAAAGCTGCACTAGGTCTGATTAATACAGGCTATATTTCAAAACGATAAAAATAACTTTTCATCCCGAAATTTTGATATGTGTAAGTCAAGTCGAAAGAAAAACTGCTATTAGGAAGCATAAACGGCGTTCGCTGATCAAATTGTTAATAAAGCAGAGTAAAACAAATAGTCTATATACTGCCCCACTGGGCAATGCCTCCACAATTGATTTATACAACATTTGTACCTATAAACGTCTTGTCGCTGCATTTAAAGTCTACTGCATTATTATCTTTGAGTGCTGAAGAGCAGATATAGAATGTTATGTATGTACTTTACACATAATCGCAGACACTGCAGTATGTTTTATTTGTATACATAGTAGGAGCGTTGACCTAGGCACGTTCACAACAAGGACGATTAATTCTTAACGTATTTGTGTACAAATAATGCCATCTAACAGTTTTATCATTCATACTCATTTTGAAACTAGCAGCGATTTTTCTTCCGATTTCACCTACAAATACCAAGACTTCGGGATGAAAAGTTATTTTAATCTTTTTAAAATGAAGCCTGTATTAATCAGGGTTAGTACAGCTTTTCAATGTTGTATAATTTTTTAGAATCAGGTTTGTACGTCTTGAGATTACTCAGTTCAAACATACAAGTTTTAATTTTTACTTAATACGTCTATGGCCTTGTGGAGTAGTGCTCGGCCCAATATCTGGAGGAACCCAAGAGTTAGTTCTTTAATATCTGAGTCGGATTAAGTGCGTTATGGACTTTTCGGTGTGTGTATCGTATCGTGTTTTTGATCGATTGCCAACCCTAAATTAGCAAGCGATGTGATTAATTAAAAAAACATTTTAAATTCTCTTGAATTTTAAACCACTATCAATGGTAGATAGCGATGACTTATACACTTTTAAACTTTCGCGTTCCATAGTTAAACAAATTGAAACGGGGATTAACGCAAACTAATTAGTAAAAAGGTATCATACCTTCAGGCGCAACATCGCGACAGCAGCTAGCCCGTGACCACGGCCGTTGCAACTCGGTCGAAACGTCTGGTATAAAGAAGGTATGATACCTTTTTACTAATTAGTTTGCGTTAATCCCCGTTTAAATTTGTTTAGCGGTGACTTAATTTCAATGATGGTTTTTATGCACAACAGTGGGAGACCTAAGTAACAGTACCTCATCATCATCATCATCATCATCTCAGCCAAAAGACGTCCACTGCTGGACAAAGGCCTCCCCCAAGGATATGAGGGGTATATGCCGTAATCGCCACGCTTGGCAGGCGGGTTGGCGATCGCAGTAGGTTGAGGGTAACCTCAGAGAGATGCTGCTGCCCATCCTCTGGAATGGTCCCTTAGTCGGCTTTTACGACACCCACGGGAAGAGATGGGGTGGTGCAATTCTTTATCCCCGGCACCACACAGGGGACAGTACCTACCACCATTTTAAGTTAGTCTAAAATTCGTAAAACTAATTTGGTTAGAGCATTTATTTTGACGACCTCCTTGGTCAAGTGGCTTGAACACCGGTTTTCATGGTGTCGCCATCTCTGAGGTCCCGGGTTCGATCCCCGGTCGGATCAATTTAGAAATACCTGTTTTTCTAAATTGATTCGGGTCTGGGTGTTTCATATGTATAATAAATATGTATTTAAGTATGTTAACTATGTTTAGGCGTTGTCTAGTTAACCATTTATCGAGTTTCTTAAGGAAGCTTTTCTTGGGGCTAGATAATTGGTGTGAGTATGGGAAACATTTATTTATTTATTTATTTTATTTTCAAAATCTGTCAACATTTTAAACGTTCTAGTTAAATACACACACTTATTATTTCGCGAACACACCATTGTTAACCACTGAACTGATGCTAGAAATTCTAACACTCAAAGAAGGCTACACTAACCATGAGTAATAAAGACTATATTTTAATTCGATAAAAATAAGTTGTCATATAGAAATCACAATCAAAGTCAAGTCGGAAGAAAAATCTGCTATGGGCGCAAGAAACTCCACCAGCATTAATAGAAATAGCGATGTGAGCGTAACCAAACACCAATTATCGTAAAATTATATTATCCACTGTCTAAAATACTATTAACTAGTGGACCCGGCGGACTTCGTACCGCTTTGACAGTTTCCATCAAGTAATTAAATTCTCTTTGGTTTCCATGACAACAAAACAAACATATATTTTTGTATTGGAAAATTAAATTGTCGTTTTTAGTATATTTATAGTGTGATTCCCGTGGGAATATCGGGATAAAAACTAACCTATATAATCCAGGTTATAAACTATCTGTATGCCGGATTTCTTCCAAATCCATCTATCTGTTGCAGCGTGAAGATCAAAAATACGAACATGCACACAAACTTTGGCATTTATAATATTAGTGTGATATTATATTCCACCAGCAGGATTTGAATCCGCACTTTTAGGACGTTCAGACCAGGTGCCCTACCAATTAGATTATTGTGATTGGTTTCGGCCATTGCAAATACACTATCTAGTGATATAGCTCATCATCATCATCACCAGCTCAGTTTATGCCCAGTGCTGGGCAACATCAGGTGAGACGGAGGCCAAGTCTTAGGCAGTTGGCTGGCTTAGAGGCCTTTAGATTTTTAGCGAAATCTGTACCAAACATTTAGGTATGTGTGACATTATCATTAACTGTTATACCTACATAAAATTTAATGTTCTAATTGTAAGTTAAAATAAATAGATCAAGCGATTGGGCCAACTTGGTACCGTCTTGATAGCTACGTAGTAGGTATATCTATAATAATAATAATAACAAGTACTACAAGTATGTGCCCGACCCAGTTCTCGAAAATGATCATGTCACGTTGAACTGGGATCGATCTATCATCACCGACAGGACTATTGTAGCTAATAAGCCAGACATTGTGGTGATAGATCGATTAGCGCGCCGCACGATGATTGTCGATATCACCATTCCCCATGACGAGAACCTCGTGAAAGCTGAGAAAGAGAAACAAATCAACTATCTCGACTTAGCACATGAGGTTGTCGACATGTGGAATGTGGACTCGGCTGTCATCGTGCCGATTGTTGTTACGGCCAACGGCCTGATGGCCAAGAGCCTCGATCAACATCTCATGAGGCTCTCGTTAGGCGGCTGGATCAAGGGCCTGATTCAGAAGGCAGTTCTCCTCGATACGGCACGCATTGTGAGGAGGTTCCTGTCTCTGGAGCCCTAATCACCGGTAGTTTGGACCCTGGTCCCGATGCCGGTGGACCCCTATTTTTTATATTTTTTAATGTTTGTTTTGTTTTTTAGAAAATATTTAAAAATGTAAATTAATATGTAAAAAAATAAATAGAGAGATAATAATAAGAATTTATTTCAGAATAATTCCATAGATTGTTAGTAATTACAATAGACCTTATACACTAATGTTAGTTACATGAAAAAAAAAAAATGCACATTGAAATGAGCTTGGCGCACTGGATACGACCACCCACCGTTAGAGGACGGTGTAGTCGCACCCAATGTTTCAGCATCGGTGAGTCCTAGTCTTGGGGGAGGCCTTTGTCCAGCAGTGGACGTCTTTTGGCTGAGATGATGATGATGATGAGTCCTAGCGGTCAGACAATAATAATAATAGACTATAGTTCGAATAATTTCAGTTTCATTTGTTAATTCAAGTAACGTAACTCAATTGTTTTAGTAAAACTTATTCCTTGTAGGTAAATAGCTAATGATGATTCACTGTTGTATCGTTCCAAAGTCACCGGGTCATTAACTAAATGTCACTCAAACAATATATTTCTGTTACTGACCTATGACATGGTATTATGTTATGCTATTAAGATTTAAAATCATTAGTTATTATTAGTTTAGGCTAATAGGTACTGTGAATATCACTAGGTATTCGAAATTCAAAAATTCAAATTCAAAATACTAAAATTATTTATTCAGTTTAGGCTACAAGTAATGAATGTCACATTCAAAATTGAAAATGTCATTTTTTTTATTTTTTTTATAAAAAGACAAATTATCCAGCTAACGGAGCCTCCTTTTAGGTTTATTATCGACTGTTCCAGAAGGCAACGCTCTGCATGAGTGTGTATTATAATAATAAAAAGTTAACTTACACAAGATCTTATTTTTGCTGAATTCTTAACACAAATTTAAATGCTATGTCATTTATTACCTATGGCCAATTTATACTGTTATACTTCCACATTATGTAAAAATACTACCTACCTATGTAGGAGTATCAGTATAAATAAATGCTACCTACATTTACCTCCATATAAAAAAAAAAATTAAAAAAACAACAAAGAACGAAAGCTACAGAACAAATCCGACCAAATATATTAACTTTAAGCAAGCCACACCTTCCGATTTCCTAGAAAATATTTAAATAACACCACGCTACCTGGCAGCCCATAAAAAAAACAAAAAAAAAACCACAACCAACCAACCAATCCCATTCCTAAAGCTACGTCATCACCTATCCCAAAACGATTAACGAACACATAACGCAACATACCAAAAATAGACCAACCGAACATCCTAGCGCATAACAAAAAAAATATAACGAACCGCCCAAAAAGGTTACACTATACAAACAACGAAAAAGTTCTTAGCTAAAAAAAAAAACTCCTCCCAAATCACCAATGGTCCGAAGCCAGTAAAAAATGCATCTATCCAGTCGCGTCATTCGCTCCAAACAGGTCAGAATAGACCAATAGAGTGGTCTATGAACGCATAAAGGAATGCAGCAGATGCGTCGCTCAAATTCGAATGGGCCAATGAGGTGCGCGAGCGCTCCCGCCCTTTGGGCAGCGGAGCGGCAACGTCGCATGGCCCATGGCCCTTACGACCGCCTGCTATCGCGAAAGGGACATTTCGGGACACAGCGGCATCGGCAGCATCTGGGACGGGTCGCTCGGATTGAATGCGAGAAATGGTAGGGTAGTTGGTGCAGTGTTTGAAATTTTAACCCCAGTTTTCGACACAATTTTCGTCGCCAAAAATAATATAAGTATAGATGTTTTTGAAATTGTATGGGATGATTCCGTTGTATCTAAAGACTAAAATCGGTGGCTGCCCCTATTTTCCAATATTAAAAGGAAAAAATGTTGATGACTGGTTAATGTCGATGACTGGTTCTTGTCGAGCACTGGTACCGCTACCCAAGTTATATTTAAAAATAATCTTTTTTTTTTTTTTCTTTTAGTTGATGGCTTCGTGCGATCAGCACATTTAGCCAGTGTCAAAGTAATTTTTCTTACAAGTAATATAAATAAACAATATTTTATTCCTGTATGATGATGATGAATGATAATAGAAATGAGAAGTGAGCAATGATATACCCCCCAACCCCTAGAGTATCTCAGTAAAGATGTGGGGCTCTACTAAGTCCTCAGGCGTACTTCTTGAGAGAATTTGAAAAGTGACGTTGCACTGTTTTGTTTCATTTGCCAACACTCATGCACACTCACGAACACTTAACGGTTAATAATCCACCATTATTTCATATTAATATTCGACATAACACAATTTTAGAAAATAAAACAAAACCACAAACATGACTCTTTACTTTCCCGCCAAGAAGTCAAAAAAAAAATCTTTTCTATAGTTTAGGCGGCAAATAGCTTTTTTAATGTCACTATGCCATCAGTGCGTAAGTCTACACGGCGGGAAACCTTGCACTGAAAGCAAGAAACTCAGCAAATGGCATTAATTCTTTACTCTCTTCTAAAAAGAACGGAGTAAAAAATAATTGCGAGAATTTGTGAAACCTTCAGCCAGTGAGACTGACTGAGACTAAATAGGTATCAAATTCAAATTCAAATTCAAATTCAAATTCAAAAATCATTTATTCAGTTTAGGCTACAAGTAGCTCTTATGAATGTCGCTATGCCATCGGTTCGTAAGTCTACTCTGGGCGGGAGATCTTGCACTGAGAAGAACCGGCAACAAACTCAGCAAGTGTCCAGCTCTTTTCTCCCTTACAGCGTCAAAATAAATAAAAATTGAAAAATGCCCTATCATAGCAGGACACTTTCCATTACAAATAAACACAAAAAAATATAGAAGACAACCACAACATGTAAAAAAAAAAAACAAAAAAAAAAAACAAATCTAATATATCAAATTTACATCTGGTATAAGTTTCAATTTCCACAATGTCATACAGTACCACTACAGTACTCTAATAAAAGTCAAAAATTGTTTAAGAAAAACAAAGTCAAACTATAGTAATTAATACTAACAATGAGATAAGTATGCAAGAGCAGACCAGCCTCCACAGGCGGCACCCGTTCACGAGTATGACATATGAATCAGCCATCGCTTCGCTCAACCATATTTTAGGGAACGTAACGACCCGACGCACACGCCACCACCGCCATCATCATTTCATATCACCATCATTATCATCATCTCAGCCAAAAGACGTCCACTGCTGGACAAAGGCCTCCCCCAAGGATCTCCCAACGTATTCGAATAAAATTTTATAATAATAATAACACAAATGATGATTGTTGATATCACCATTCCCTATGACGAGAACCTCGTGAAAGCTGAGAAAGAGAAATATCTCGACTTAGCACACGAGGTTGTCGACATGTGGAATGTGGAATCGGCTGTCATCGTGCCGATTGTTGTTACGGCCAACGGCCTGATGGCCAAGAGCCTCGATCAACATCTCATGAGGCTCTCGTTAGGCGGCTGGATCAAGGGCCTGATTCAGAAGGCAGTTCTCCTCGATACGGCACGCATTGATATTGTTTTCTAAAGTTTACGCGAATACTACACATTGAAATGAAACAACTTTTACGGATCTACTCGCGTTTATTTTACACATTAATTTATTTAACTAATTATAACGACCAACACCTGAGTCACCATGTGACCACGCAGACCACGGACCCTGCAAAGGGTTCGAAACGTCAGGATAAACATTAAATAAAGTAATGTGTAAAATAAACGCGAGTAGATCCGTAAAAGTTGTTTCATTTCTAATACGAGTATATTGAGTTCAAAATTAAAACTTTTTCAGCTGTTGCTTTTTACAATTTCGATTATAAAGCAATCTTTTAACAGCAATTATGTGAAAAACGTTAATGCTGCCAATCGTTTTCGTTACTACATCAAAAATAATGAGGCATATTAAAGAAAAACTAAATTGAACGAAAAGCCCTTTTGGTCTTCGCTTTTATCGTGAGACGTCAGTCGTTCTCACCGGATGGCTCTTTAGCAGGCAGAGGGATGTATATTCCCACCAAATTTTTAACTTTATGTCATTGAGATAAGATTGAGAACCAATGAAATATTCAAACATGTTATACCCGTTAAAGGGAGGTGAAACCGCACTTCACCCAGAATCCTCAGAAACTGAGGCACTGGCTATATTATTATATCTATAACTGTCGGGCCCAGTGCTCGAAACTCGACAATAGTTCAATACCCAACTCAATTAACCTATTGCATTGCATAATGTTTACACAATAAGACGGTAGATTTTTACAATGGGAGCAATTATGGACCCTGTCGGGCACAGCATAGCTTAGTAGAAGAGAGGAAGAGAGATCATTATTATTATAATTATATCATATTTATTTGTATTATAATTTATCATTGATTAAAAAATAATTTATAATGTATATGTATATTATATACCATATTACTTTACTTTACATTATTTATAATTTACTAGTGGTCGCCCAGAGGTCGAAACTCGACCGTAATTTTATTAAGGCTGCACGGATTGTATCCTAAGCAATGAAAACTTAAAAAAGATAGAAAGTGAGTTTGGATTGGCATTGACAGATTGCGGCCGCTCCTCTTCTATTTTTGAAATTTTTGAAAAGAGTATTTATGCGTGTGTGTCAAATACATGGTAGTGTGTGTGATGTTTGTTTTATTAATTTAATGTATTTTTTATGCATAATTTAAAAAACATATTAACATTCTGCAATCCTTCTCTATAGAAACTATATGTGTGCGAAATTTCGTACTCCTCCGTCCGCGCAATTTTCGTAAAAAGGGGTACAAAGTTTTTGATTCACGTATTAATATACAGATCATTATAGTTCAGTTCACAAAATATACAATGTAACGATTATTTACATATAATTTTACGCAAATATTGGTGCGACCAAATTACAATTTGAAAAAAGACAAAGGGTTGAAAAAGTTCCATGAGCAGTATTCGAACCCGCACCCCATGACACGCCGGGTCAGGTGCACTGCCAACTATGCTATCGTGGCTCAATCCAACTCGCCGACATTAATCAACACTATCTACTTTTACTTTATAAGCCAAAGGAGCCCTATTATAATATTATTTAAACATGTATGTTTTTTTTGGGGATTTTTTCCATATACCTATATGAAATGTAAAACTGTCAAATTTACTCGATAGACTTTGATCTTTATGGCTATAACATACGGTTGAACATTTTGCAACAGTTGATATTCAGATATGAATGCGTTGTACGAACCAAATTTCACACGTCCCCATGCTCGCTGTGCTTAAAAAGGGGCACAGAGATTTATATTAATGTAAAGTAGAGTAAAGTAAACAGCGTACAACTGTCCCACAGCTGGGCAAAGGCCTCCATCTTTGAAATCAAGTCATCGCTACAATTGATTTATTTATTTATTATACAGTGTATTACATGCTAACTTACAGTTTACCCAAATCGCCAGCATGCTAAAACAAGAATATACAAAGTCTAATAAATTACTCGCAATAGCAAAAATAGTAAATTAATATCAATACAAAAGGAATGTCAGTAACCAATTGATGGGTAATGGCTTAATCAGCACGCTTGCTAAATGCGGGTTGGTGATCACAAACCCGGGCTATGCATCGAAAAATCCGAAACACATTTTGCCCGACCTGGGACTTGAACCCGGGACCTTAGTGTATCGGGCCGAGCGCTCTGCCACTCGGCCACCGAGGCGCTATTCGAACCCGCACCCCATGACAATATGCCGGGTCAGGTGCACTGCCAACTATGCTACCGTGGCTTAATCAGGCGACATCCTAGCGTCTTCTATGGTAAAATATTTATGTTTTTCTTGTTTTTTGCTAACTTAGGTTATGTTTCAACTTATGGATATTGAAAAAATATTTCAAATATAAAATTTGAAATATTTTTTTTATTAATATACTCTTTATTTATTTTCTTTCTTAAAACTAGATTTTTACAATATTTTAATATAAAAACAATGAAACATTATAAAAATCTAATCCTAGAGTTACGCCAGCAGCGGGGCAGGGCCCAAGCTACCGGTGGTCAGGGCTGCAGAGTGAGGAACCTCCTGACAATACGTGCCGTGTCACGGAGTACTTACTGCCTTTCGCATCTGACCCTTGACCCAACCTTTAAGCGAGAGCCTCTCTAGGTGTTGATCGAGGCTCTTGGCTAAAAGACCGTTGCCGAAACGACTATCGGTACAATAATGGTTGAATCCACATCCCACATGGTGGTTGTTGGTGGTTCTTACTATGTAAGCCAAAGGAGCCCCTATTCAATGTCGACAACTGCGTCATCAACATCATAGTTGGCAATACAACTGACCCGGCATGTCATAGTGCGAGTTCGAATCCCGTTCGTAGAACTTTCACAGCAATTTGTCTTTTTTCAAATTGTAATTTGTTCAAAACAAAATTATCGTAAAATTATACTCGTATATAATCATAAATTATACTCGTATATAATCATAAATTTTCTTTGTCTACTTGACACAATTTGAAATGTGACGTTGTTGCACTGTTTCGTTTCGTTTGCCAACACTCAAGCACATACACGAACGCTTAACGGTTAATAATCCACCATTTCACATCCATGTTCAACACAAATCACATTTCTTTTTAAATAAAACTAATCACATGTGCCTCTTAATTTTCCTGCTAAGAAGTTTAAAAAATATATACATTTAGATAAGTACATTTTTTTTCAACAACATCACATAAGTACATTGTTCCGATCCCAAGGGAAGTAGCTAAAGTACTCGTTTTATGGAAATCAGAAACAACGACGGACGGTACAGTCAACAGCAAAAGTAGATGATGTTTACTAGATTTCAAAATTAAGTTTCGATAGTGTAAGTCGGTATTTTCTATATAACTACAGCCAAACTCTGCAGGCACTAGTAGATAGACACTCGAATTCGGATCAGAAAAAGACAATTCTGTTTGAGGGAGCACAGCTGTTTAATAGGTTACCAGATGAAGTGAAAACTTGTGAGATTATATACATATTTAAAAATAAACTTAAACTGCATATCGCAACGAGTACCACAGAGTGACAAATTGTTTACTGTAATATAATATTGTTTATATCTCATTATAAGTGAAATGTAATTTCGTATGAGAATAAAAATCTTTAACCCTATTTCATATTTTGAAACTTGACCAATCATCAGTTACCTTTGCTGTGCCTGTACTACAACCACCCAGACCCGACACAATATCGAACAGTTTTCGACATTGACTCGACCGGGAATCGAACCCGGGACCTCTGAGTAGCACCGCCCAAAGTCCGGCGTGCAAGCCACTCGGCTACGGAGGTCGTTGAAATATATTATTAATAGCTTATATGTTACAATAAATAAATACTAAGAAGTGACTGACATGCGAAGTGATGATAATGAAACAGCGTGATACCTACACGCCAAGGTGGCCGAGGCTAAAGCCCTTTCAAGATCAAAGGTCCATTCGAAGGCAGAAACTCTTGTTCACTGAATAAATACTGGCATTGTTGTTTAATGGTTGATTACGTCAGTTGTAATTGTATTAAAATATACATTTATGTTACTACGCCATTAGTATCTTATCTTATCTTAGTCCTGCCTTTTTGACTAAGTAAAATGCTGTCTTATTTATACAACGACCTAAAGGCTCCCTCGTTAACCTAGCACAGGGATGGGCAAACTATAACGGCCCGCGGGCCAAAGACTATCAAACAAAAATTCGAGTACGTGTGTGTTCAGAAAATGCATACCTACCAATATTTTTATTTCAAACAGGCGACCTCCTTGGTCGAGTGGTTTGTACACCGGTTTTCATGGTGTCGCCATCTCTGAGGTCCCGGGTTCGATCCCCGGTCGGGTCAATTTAGAAATTATTGTTTTTCTAATTTGTCTCGGCTCTGGGTGTTTTCTATGTATAATAAGTATGTATTTAAGTATTTTAAGTATGTTTATCCGTTGTCTAGTAACCATACAACGAGTTTCATGACGAAGCTTCTCTTGGGCTAGATAATTGGTGTGAGTGTAGGAAAGTTTGTTTTTTATTTATTTATTTCACAAAAAAAAAAATATTAAAAACATACAGCAAAAAATTTAAAGTCTGGCCCGCCATAAATTACAGTGATAGCTAGTCCGATCTGATCGGAACCCTCGGAGGATCTAGTAGGGCACGGGGACACGCTGTGGCGCGTGGTACCATTCCCTGAAACCTCTGACGGTGCCCCGTTTCACACGGCTTGAGGAATCCTTTACGTTTCACGCCGACCCCAAAAAGCCCGGTGAGCTGACAATGCCCAGTAACAATCAGAAAAAAAAATCTCAAAAAAAAAAAGTGACAGTATGTATATGTATCATTTTTCGGCATCGCTTTTCCGGTATTCAATTAGACTTGTCTACGTCAGTCATGATCTAACTTTACTCTGTTAACAGAGTATTTTTAGATTTTCTTCGGGGGTTATGACCTGCCCCCTGACTATGAGCTCTTATAGCAGTATTATTGCAGTTGTGGAAAAGAGACGCGTGTATATTCGCCGCTACACGCGTCTCGTTTTCACAACTGCCTTAGTACTGCTATAAGAGCTCGTGGTTACCCCCCTGGGACTGTAGCTTTACTCTTTAAATATACAACGTGAAACCGAAAGGTAGAGCAAAAATGAAAAGATTCTAAGTGTGTCCGATCTAGATCTTATATGTGTTACAGAGACATAATTATTAGCTTTAATTGGAGCAATGTTTAATTAAATTTCTATTCTGACGTCACATCACAGCCATTTTAGTAACCTCTGTGTACTTATATTTATGATCACTGCTGCATGACGCGCATGAAATTCAAAATTCAAAAATCAAAATCATTTATTCAGTTTAGGCTACAAATATAGCTTTTACGAACGTCATTTTATGCCATCGGTTCGTAAGTCTAGATAGACTCTCACGCCCAGAGTATCTACTCTGGGCGGGAGATCTTGTACTGAGAAGAACCGGCAAGAAAATCAGCAAGTGTCCAGCTCTTTTCTCCCTTACAGCGTCATAAATATTGGAAAGTGCCCCATCATAAAAGGACACTTTCCATCACAAATAAACAGACAAAAAAAAATAAAATAAAAGACAATCACAACACACAAAAAAAAACAACAAAATAATGATGATTTCACTAATATAAATATTTAAGATGTAATAGGGTATTTGACTACAATGAAAATATTGATCAAACTGTTGTTAACTTAATAGTAAACATGTTTTTAAACTAATTTAGCCAGCACGAAATTTTAAAATAAGTATGATTTAAAAAAAATCATTAATAACATGATAAAGTTTTTATGATTGACCACGGGATGACGCTGAATCTAGAGTGACGTCACCAGCTTGTTTACAGTAAATGTCAATCAAAGTTTTGTACGTTTAATTTGACAGCTAAAAGTTTGCTTACAAACAGGTGACGTCACGACATCACGTGACCTGCATTCAGCGTTTTGGCGGCTATTTTATTAATTTGAATTTTAATGGCGATTTTCATAAAAAATATAGAAATTCATAACGAATTAATCAAATTGCAAATATATTATGCTATAATGAACCATTAGACACATTTTTCTAAAACCTGTCAAATACCCCATTGCACGACAAATTAAAGTTAATTATTATGTTTTAGAAACAACATATCAAGATCTAGATCGGATACACTTTGGATCTTTTTATTTGTACCACAACTTTCTGTAACACGTTGTATAGATAAATAATCATCATCATCATCATCTCAGCCAAAAGACGTCCACTGCTGGACAAAGGCCTCCCCCAAGGTTCTCCACAACGACCGGTTTTGTGCTGCTCGCATCCAGCGGCTTCCCGCGACCTTCACCAGATCGTCGGTCCACCTTGTTGGAGGCCTGCCCACACTGCGCTTTCCGGTACGTGGTCGCCACTCCAGGACTATCCCGCCCCAGCGGCCATCAGTCCTGCGAGCAATGTGACCTGCCCACTGCCACTTGAGCTTAGCAACTCTTCGGGCGATGTCGGTTACCTTTGTTCTTCTGCGGATCTCCTCATTTCTGATTCGATCACGCAGAGAAACCCCGAGCATAGCCCTCTCCATTGCTCTTTGAGTGACCTGGAGCCTTTTTACGAGGCCCATAGTGAGCGACCACGTCTCAGTCCCGTATGTCATCACTGGCAACACACACTGGTCAAAGACTTTCGTCTTGAGACACTGCGGTATATCGGACGAGAAGATATTTCGAAGCTTACCGAACGCTGCCCAGCCTAATTGGATTCGATTCGATAAATAATACTTTTATTCAACACCATAGAAATACAATTAACAAAAAAATATGATTATAAACAAGTTACAATTCGGCGATCTTATCGTTTTAAAGCGATCTCTTCCAGACAACCAGTCGGATGGAGAGGGCTAATAAACTAGACATTCGAAAGTGGTATGTTTACAAGAACAATGTGAAAACTATTAACTATTATAGTGTGGAAACAAAACTGGTTTTTTTATTCCGAACGCGTAAGCACTGGCCTTCAATCTCACTTGATTGTAGCGATGATACGGCCAATTGAAGCGTTCTTCACCAGGAATCTTTTACTACTGATGCACTGGCTATCTTATCTCTAACTGTGGACACAACAATGCTATTAAGGCGACATATTTAAACAAGATGGTAGTAGCTAGCCAGGCGGACTTAAAAAAATCACCCCCACTCATCAGGTCCTATTTAAAAGCCGGACTTGAAACCAGACTTTCATAAAAGACTCATCATCTCATCATCATCTCAGCCAAAAGACGTCCACTGCTGGACAAAGGCCTCCCCCAAAGATATGAGGTATTTGCCGTAATCGCCACGCTTGGCAGGCGGCGCCTCGCAGTAGGTTGAGGGTAACCTCAGAGAGATGCTGCTGCCCATCCTCTGTAATGGTCCCTTAGTCGGCTTTTACGACACCCACAGGAAGAGATGGGGTGGTGCAATTCTTTATCCCCGGCACCACACAGGGTATAAAAAACTAAAAGACCCAAAAGTCAGACATATTTTTAAATGTTACAATTAACTTTTACTGTTATTGTTACTTAATGTAACTTAAGGTACTACAGGTTTGCATTTAAGCTAATTATACAGGGTCCTACAAAATCAATAAGCGAACGTTTAAGGGCAGTATCTGTACATCATTCTGAATACAATTACAAAAAATGGGCTCCAGTTTTATAGTGATTTTTCAACATTATGACATTCATACACACACGGCGATCTTTGTGTGCGTGTAGTACTGCTGTACGGGTTTGGAAAGGATGTATTTTTTGGTGAATTATGATAATATGTTTTGTTAATTATCTCGCTAACGAGCCTGTAGTTTTGGACCAAATTTGATGCTCAGTGTGATGTATAGATGCTCCCTTTAAGCGTTTGCTTATTGAGTTATATTGTTAGAGTTTATATAATACTAGTGGGCCCGGCGGACTTCGTACCGCTTTGATAGTTTCCATCAAGTGATTAAATTCTCTTTGGTTTCCATGACAACAAAAGAAACAAATAATTTTGTATTGGAAAATTAAATTATCGTTTTTAGTACATTTATAGTGTGATTCCCGTCGAATGTCAGGATCAAAACTATCTTATATGTTAATCCAGGTTATAAACTATCTGTATGCCGAATTTCATCCAAATCCATCCATCCGTTGCAGCGTGAAGAAGCATCAAATATACGAACATACATACACACAAACTTTCGCATTTATAATATTTAAAATAATAAGTATGTATTATTTTAAAATGAAAATACTGTTACGTCCGTCTCCCTATGACCACGGACCTTGCAAAGGGTTCGAAAGAAACGTCAGGATAAACATTAATTAAAAGTAATGTATAAAATAAACGCGAGCAGATCCGTAAAAGTTGTTTCATTTCAATGTGTAGTGTTCGCGTAAACTTTAGAAAACAATATATGTCTATTAATATATGGTTATTGAAATTACCGGACACCTAGCAACTGTACCTACCACTAACCAAACCCAGTACACAGACATGTACACACAGCGGCAGCTCAACTTACCCAAACCTGACAAATTTCTCCAATGAATATTGATCAAAATTCAAAATTCAAAAATCATTTATTCAGTTTAGGCTACAAGTAGCTCTTATGAATGTCGCTATGCCATCGGTTCGTAAGTCTACTCTGGGCGGGAGATCTTGTACTGAGAAGAACCGGCAAGAAACTTAGCAAGTGTCCAGCTCTTTTCTCCCTTAAAGCGTCAAAATAAATAAAAATTGGAAAATGCCCTATCATAGCAGGACACTTTCCATTACAAATCCTTATAACAAAACGGTAAAGTTCAAAATTGATTGTAGATATTTGACAGTTTTGGGTAGGTTGATCTAACGCCGTGTGTACGGCCTGCTGGGAGTCGAACCCGGGACCTCTGGGTCAGACTGGTGGTCTTAAGGCGCTGATAACCATGAAACAGCGTTCTCTGTCGATCTGCATACAAGCAAAAGGGATGCAAATAGTGCATTATCAAAAAACTTGAAAAACGCTATTTATTAAAAATCTACTTACATGTTTAATTAAAAGTAAAACAACAAAAAGTTTCTAATACCTTTAAGTTTACTGAATTTTATCGCCGTATTTCAGTAAACTAGTGTTCGCCCAATGGTCAAAATTCAACCGTAATTTTTATAAAAAGCTGTTTACTAAACAATATTTTATTAAGGCTGCACGGATGTATCGTATGCAATGAAAAATTAAAAAAGATAGAATGTGAGTTTGGATTGGCATTGACAGATTTCGTCCACTCCTCTTCCATTTTTAATTATTTTTTTTAAATGTATGAAACAATTTTATGCATAATTTAAAAAAATATATTAACATTCTGCACTCCTTCTCTATAAAAACTATAAGTGTGCGAAATTTAATACTCCTCCATCTGCGCATTTTTCGTAAAAAGGGGTTCAAAGTTTTTGCTTCACGTAAATCTAAAGATAAAAAAGTTAATCATCTAAACAGATACTGTTTAGTGTCTTCGGATTTTATTTCTATCGAAAAAATTTTATAATTCTGCATTTTGGAAACAAAAACATTGTTGCAAGTACAGTCTAGTATAACATCCTACTAATATTATAAACGCGAAAGTTTGTAAGTATGGATGTTTGTTACTCTTTCACTTAAAAACTACTGAATGGATTTGAATGGAATTCGGCGAACAGATAGTTTATTACCGGGAATAACACATAGGATACTTTTTATCCAGATATTCTTACGGGAACGGGAACCACGCGGGTGAAACCGCGAGCGGCCGCTAGTATATTTTTCTTGACGTTGTAAGAAGCGTATTGCAGAATGCCTATTCATAGTAAACAGCGGCAGCTTTTTTCAAAAACGTGATCTATGTTGAATAAAAATTGGCACGTAGATCGTGACGTGAAAACTCGAAGTGATTGCCTTAAATTCTTTGTAAAGAGCGAAATGTTGAACTGGAAACCGACACGTGTCAAACTAACATTTTGTCATTATATTATTTTAATAGATTACAATCTGTCAAAAGTAAAAACAAAGGGCCTAAGCGGGCCAACACGAAACAATAGCGGCCTGACGAAACGGCAACGCTCTCAACGCGCCGAGAAACAGACGAAAATAGCCTTTACGGCGCAGGTAATAAGCGTGGTGGCGCGTGCGCAGATAAAGCGGTGCGGAAGTGAAGATTGGTTAACGACAGCGGATCGTGAAATAGGTCGGCTTGTGTGACTCAGGGCGTGACGTCACTAGCACAAATTAATGATACTGCAGAAGGCAATCTTCTTACAAACGCGATAGAGCCGCGCACGCATACACAATACGATTTGTTCGCATTTTATACACTTTCTCTTCTAGTACACTTTTTAAATACTCGATACATCCTATCGCAAATTAATAACTAACAAACGTTTCTTTAATTTTCTTAGTATCTATTTATGTTAACACTATAAAAATTGTAGAGTAGTGTGTTTGTTTCACTAGCTAAATAGCACAATCAAGACCCTTCAAAGCTACATTGAAACAAAAGGTCAATTCCGCAAACAAAAAAAGAAGTCAATTTAAAAAAAAAATTGGGCGATAAAGACTCAAAATGAATAATCATTGTTATTACTGAAGCCTAAGTAACATAGTCCTAATTAAAGGTGTATAATAATAATAACAACCGGTATTGACATTTAGAAGTAATACACCTATTAATAAGTGAGAAAAAAACGTCAATTTCATAGGTAAGGACCTATTATGTTTATAACCTGTCACAGACACGGGACCTCGGTACAGCTAGCATCAGTCCGTGCGCTGGCGCGCGTTGCTCGACCGCGTTTCTATGAAGCCTACATTCTGCTGTCCCCTTATTTCCTGTCACGTGGTACTGTGGACCGCGGGTTAGACGTGACACTGGTATCACTTGTGTTTATGGAAAGAGTTAAAACTGTACGGTGTTAGCCTTTACTGGACCTTTGATTTGTGAACTCTATAGTCAAGTGGATAATCAGCAGTCTTACAATAGGAAGTTCCAGATTCTGTCTCAAGAGGGACACGCTACACACGACTTTAAAGTTTATACTGATACCCCCCACCAACCTTACGGTTATAAAGTTAGGTGTCAGACATCCTTGTGCAAGCACAAGGGACCATCTACGTTAGGTCATAACGCCAGATCAGAACGCGCCGGTACGAATCCTTCATCCGGTACTTTTAAGACTAGTGTCTCGAGCTAGTTGCCCCGTGGACAGGTATAGTCCACTACCTAATATCCAGATAGGTTACCGGAGCTGTAAGCTCGCTTACTTCACGTTGCACTAAGAGTACAACTCGCAGATTCTACTGCTCGGGTCGTCAACTCTAAAGTCGACTTCTAAATGTCCTCTTTGGTGGCGGAGTTATAAACCCACTCACTTTTCAGTACCCATCCAGGCACCTCAACAGTTTCTACTCAACAAAATCCTACGCAGCTGATTCAACCGGAGACTTTTTGAACTCTTTTTTCCGAATTTTTGAACTGAGATTGGCTGTTGGCTGCTGATGGACTTTACAGATGGAACTTGACTTTTGTTGGCGGCGAGAAACTTAAGGTTCCTCAAGCCTTCGTGATGAAACATCTTCAGAAGGTTTCCAAAGATGATAGCCACGTAAGCGTGTCCCCGTTCCCTAATAAATACTCTGAGGCGTTTGAGTCGGGAGCGGAACTAGCCCGAGGGCGCCTTAAAGGTTAGGACCTCGGCTTGGGTCGAACGCTTCTCCCTACCCCCACGACCACGTTAGACCTAGATATAGACTAGATCCGATCCAAAACTCCTCGGAGATTCGGAGCTGCTTGCGTGATGAGGCATTCCTTAAGAAAACCTCTGACGGCGTCTCGATCACACGGCTTGAGGAACCCTTTAAGTTTCTGGCCCCCAAAAAATCCGGTAACGCTGTAAAGGCCACCAAAAGGCCATCAGAAAGCTGTCTCCAAAAAATAAAGGGGAGAAGCGCCCAGGTACATGTCTGTACCTGGTATAGAGCGGCGTGTGAACTGGCTCGCCGTACCCTTGTTCTACCAGTACGGTGTCTTGGGCCTAAACTAGTGTGCATGTTTAGTGTATCAAGTGAATGTGTAGTGGCACTTTGAGGATCTGGCGGGACATACGTATACCGTAAGAAGCTGCGATTTCTAAGGTTCATAAGATTTATGACTATATCATATATACCAGGGACCGACGGGTCCCGGCTGCATTAGCAGTCGTTAACAAACGCTAAACCGCACTGGGCCCGCGTAGTGTATCCATCCGTAGGGAAGGCTCGTACCCCAGCAGTGGGGCTTCGTCAGTCCATGTCCATGCTCTTGCGCAATGACATCGGAGGCAGATCGTTATTCCGTGCCTCCGGCTGCTAGAAAGTGATCAGGGCAGCATTTTGGAATATAAATTGGTTGAGGACTGATTGATCACTCGCGGAGAGGCGTCCGTTAGTTTGGCCGGTAGTGTGGCGCCGGTAATAGGGTTGGCGGTTGGCAGTAAGTCCACACTGTTGACAAATTTATTGCAGTAATCATCATCTCAGCCAAAAGACGTCCACTGCTGGACAAAGGCCTCCCCCAAGGATATGAGGGGTATTTGCCATAATCGCCACGCTTGGCAGGCGGGTTGGCGATCGCAGTAGGTTGAGGGTAACCTCAGAGAGATGCTGCTGCCCATCCTCTGGAATGCTCCCTTAGTCGGCTTTTACGACACCCACGGGAAGAGATGGGGTGGTACAATTCTTTAACCCCGGCACCACACAGGGAGGAAATTTATTGCAGTATAAAACTTAAATATTAATCTAAGTTAGTTTAAGTATTTAAATACAAAAAAAACATGAGTGTTTCTAGACGGAGATGGCGGGACGAGTTGGACTCATTTTTGAAGGATTGGTCCCGAAAGCTACAGACCGAGGATGTTGGAAAAAGGGAAGGGCAAACCCTGCAGTGGGACGATATAACCTGAAAATAAAATAATAATATTTATATAATAAAAGGCAACAGGCAAATAAACATTTATGATTTAAGTAATGCTGAGCAAATAAGTTTATCTGTGTCTTTGGTATCTATCGATAACAGTACAACAACCACATAACTAAATCGTTAAGTTATATATTACTGTACTTTAATAATATAATATTATTAAAAAAAAAATGACATTGAATGGGCGCCTTTGACTTTCAAAGTAAAAAGTAAATAGAGTTGAATAATTTCGGCGGGCTGGTTAGAATCACGATAGCTCAATTGGGAGAGCACCTTACCCGGTATATGTCAGAAGGGTGCGGTTAAAATCCTGCTCGTGGAAATTTTTTCAGCATTTGTGTTTTTGTAATTTGTTCGCAACAAAATTTGCGTTAAAAATTATATAAACATTTTATAATAATATAAAATAAAAAATAAAAAAAAATTGTTTAAATATCTTAAAATATTTTTTTTGTTACCACTCTTTATTTAGTACTTACATACTAAATGTAGTCACAAAATTGCAGCAGGCAATGTTTTTTTTTTATTTTATTTATTTCTTAACCAACTTTTAGATTTGATAAAATACGCAAAACTTGGACTAGTTTATGCTAAACTAGATTTCTTTGAAAATCTGTAAATTCAGGATCAAGTACTATCCCTTTAATTACATAAAAAAAAACTTAAGCAAGACTAAGTTTAGTACTAATTCTAAAAAAAAATCTATAGTATATACTAAAAAAAATACTGACAGTTGACAACCCTACCGCCATCCGATGTGAGACGTTGAACTAGTTTTTATGTAATGCAAATAAATTATTATATTCCGATTCGCATCCAACAATTACAGAGCTGTTGCTACGAAATTAGTTGCCGCGTCCGAATATTGTAATGAGGAGGAAGTGTATGTCAAGAGTGGTACAACCTGCTCTGGTAGAAACTCTTTGGCGCCACCCGGCTGGGTCGCGATCGTGCGAGTTAAGCAGCTTCCGAAATGGTTGAGAAAAGATGGGTGACTCAAAAAAGCGCAAAACCGTGAGAAATCGTGGTTCTATTTGGTTGGTTCTGGTTACCAGGAATGGTTACCAAAAAATCCTCTGATCACACGGCTAGAGGAACCCTCGCTCGCCGCCATGGGTTACTTACTTACTTACATACTGCGCTAGCTCAGGGACCCGAAGTGGATCTTGGCCTCTGACACGAGATTTCGCCACTCTGCTCTGTCCACAGCCACCTCTCGCCAGTCCGGCCGTTGGAGGTAGCTAAGATCCTTCTAAACCTGGTCTATCCAGCGATAACTGGGGCGTCCCACCGAGCGCTTCCCGTGGTTACCAGGACATTTATTAATATTCATAGCGCATATAATATTGTAAATTGTAAAGTAAATATGGTATATCCTCAAGCTTAAAAATTTAGTAAAAATAGCTGGTTTAATGAAAATAGAATTTTGGAGTTTGTACTTACTATTGTAGCGATGATTTGAGTTCAAGATGGAGGCCTTTGCCCAGCAGTGGGACAATTATAGGCTGTTTCCTACTACTACTACATACTACTTGTCTATGTGGCCTTATCACCAATTTCTGAAACCTAAAAGGTACAGTGACGTCATTGTCCTACATTTCTGTACAATGCTAAAAACAGTCTCTATTTACTATACCCTATTATCGTATTTTAAATGTAGACTAAAGCCTCTGTGGTCTATGGGTAAAATAACCGTTCTGAAGCCTAGAGGTCCCGAGTTCGGTGCTGTTTGATGTAATTCCGATTACCACTATCCTACTAATATTATAAACGCGAAAGTTTGTAAGTATGGATGTTTGTTACTCTTTCACGTAAAAACTTCTGAGTGGATTTGAATGAAATTCGGCATACAGATAGTTTATAACCGGAAATAACACTTATGATAATTTTTCTCCAGATATTCCCACGGGAACGGGAACCACGCGGGTGAAACCGGGAACCACGCAGGTGAAACCGCGAGCGGCCACTAGTCTTATCTAAATATGTCACCATAACATCAATGTTAGTAGAATTGTTGTGTTCCAGCAGTTAAAGATAAGATAGCCAGTGCCTCAGTAGTAACTCCTGGTACTTCTATCATCGGTCTTATCATAACTTCACCCTAGGTGAGGTGAACGTCAGTGCTTACCCGTAGAAACATAACTCATGGCGATCGAAACGTTGTGTGAAACCCAACTTAAAACTTACCTATCAGTCAGCTGTTGGTCATAGACCGCCCTAACGCATGTCAGCGAGTCAAATCTCTCCTCATTCATCAAAATACTGCCAACCACTTGACGTAGGTTTACCTTTGCCAAGTTGTGGTCTGAACTCCAGAACACGACTTCCCAGTGGTTATCAGTCATCATCATCAGCTCATTTTATGTCCCCACTGCTGGGGCACGAGCCTTCCCTATGTATGGGTAGGGAGAACGGGCCATAAACCACCACGCGGGCCCAGTGCGGGCGGCGGTTGTTAACGACTGCTAATGCAGCCGGGACCAACGGCTTTACGTGCCTTCCGAAGCACGGAGGAGCTCGAGATGATACATTTTTGGTCACCCATCCGATGACCGGCCTTTGCGAAAGTTGCTTCACCTCAGCATTCGCAGACCGGGTGCGTTAACCACTGCGGCATCGAGCTCCTTGATTGTTATCAGTCCTGCGCCTAAAATGACCAGCCCACTGCCACTTAAGTACATGCTTTGAGCAAATTGTATACAGTATATTAAAGTAAAATAGCCTATAACTGTCCCACTGTTGGGCAAAGGCCATATTGAAATCAAGTCATCACTACAATTGATGGGTAATGGCTTAATCACCACGTTTGCCAAATGCGGGTTGGTGATCTTGTGATCCTGGCTATGCACCGAATAAATCCGAAATACATTTTGCCCGACCTGGGAATTGAACCCGGGACCTTCGGGTATCGGGCCGAGCACTCTGCCACTCGCCCACCAAGGCGTTCACTATACAACATAGCAAATAATAAGCTGTATTTTACGATAACTTGAAGAATGTAGAGCAAAAATTGCCATTGAAGAAATTGTTACACCACCAAATTGCGACGCATCACACCACCATAGTCGTTCTAAATTAAAACACAGTATTCTTGAACTTGTCGTGCAATCTCCACGACTGCTATGAAACACTCCCGCGCTATCTAACCTTAGTAGACAGTTCATTTGTTTTAATGTCTAACCTTTCGTCGAGAGCAGTGACACCGCTCAAACGCACAATCCATTGCGTCTTAAACACACCCGGTTAGTAAACGGAGCCGTACTGAAACGTCAATGTATAGCGTACGATTCGATAGTTCAAGTACGTGAGTCGCGCGAGAGAATGGAGCGACAGATGTTTCCCTCTCGCTCTAGGCGCGCGGATGAACGAACTCTGGGGACGCCATATTGCGAACGCCAAGTGACCTTGCGCGCTGATTGCGGATTATATTTCGCAATGAGACAGAAAATAATGTGGTTAAAAACGGTCGAACTGTGCTCCTCAAGTCGGGTAAAGGAGGTGTGCGTGCAAGTCTGCGACTCTGCGTAGATCGGAGCTGCGTTTACGCATTGAGATTTTTTTCCCTTAACTGTTGGCTTCGTGCAGCACAATTAGCCAGGTTCAAATTTATGTAGATATGTTACAATATTTTCTTTTAATTGTAGATGAGCGATGAGTTATGATAGAAATGTTACTCATGCACACTCACGAACACTTAACGGTAAATAATCCACCAATATTTCACATTAATATTCGACATAACACAAATTTTAGAAAATAAAACAAAACCGCGAACACGACTCTTAACTTTCCCGCCAAGAAGTCTGGACTCTTTAATGATTATTTTCTTTTTTCTCTCCGCAATAGGGTAGTGGTATAATCTAAGTCTCCATAATGTAGCAAAGAAGAAACAATATTACATTAGCTCGATCCTGCTGTCATCCTGCTAATTTCAAGCGTTCCCAGTCGTGTCTCATTGATTTGACTTTAACATAAGACGAGAGAGAGAGGGGGGGTCAAAATGAGAGTGAATGTTCAAGAAATCAGGTCAAGTCACGATTGGTATAACATCACATCAGTCTTCTCGGGCAAAGCGATCCTACAGCTAGAACATTCAAGGAAGAAGCGCATTATAAAAATCTACTAGAAATTTTTACTTTTACAATGCTTTTTAGGGTTCCGTAGCCAAATGGCAAAAAACGTAACCCTTATGGATTCGTTATGTCTGTCTGTCCGTCCCTATGTCATAGCCCCTTTTTCTATAACTATAAAAACTATACTGTTGAAACTTGGTAAGTAGATGTATTCTGTGAACCGCGTTAAGATTTTCATACAAAAATAGAAAAAAAAAACAATAAATTTTATGGGTTCTCCATACTTAGAACTGAAACTCAAAAATTTTTTTTCATCAAACCCATACGTGTGGGGTATCTATAGATAGGTCTTCAAAAATAATATTGAGGTTTCAAATATATTTTTTTTCTAAACTGAATAGTTTGCGCGAGAGACACTTCCAAAGTGGTAAAATGTGTGTCCACCCCTCTGTAACTTCTAAATTAAGAGAATGATAAAACTAAAAAAAATATATGATGTAAGTACATTACCATGCAAACTTCCACAGAAAATTGGTTTGAACGAGATCTAGTAAGTAGTTTTTTATTAATACGTCAATCTATGCCATCATTTAGGTACCTCATCATCATCATCATCATCAGCTCATTTAATGTCCCCACTGCTGGGGCACGAGCCTTCCCTATGGATGGATAGGGAGAACGGGCCATAAACCACCACGCGGGCCCAGTGCGGGTTGGTGGTTGTTAACGACTGTTAATGCAGCGGGGACCAACAGCTTTACGTGCCTTCCGAAGCACGGAGGAACTCGAGATGATACATTTTTGGTCACACATCCGATGACCGGCCTTTGCGAAAGTTGCTTAACCTCAGCACTCGCAGACCAGGCGCGTTAACCACTGCGCCATCGAGCCTACCTACCTAATTATAATGTTTACATATCAATAACTTCATTTAAAAAAATACACTATTATTGAAACATCGATCAAAGTTACAACGAACTACAAGAACTTTTATACTATGTTACTTGCTGCTACGGAACCCTTCATGGGCGAGACTGACTCGCACTTGGCCTCTTTTTTTAAATTTGAGACAACATCACATACATTGTTCTGATCCCAGGTAAGTAGCTAAAACACTCGTTTTATGGAAATCAGAAACAACGACGGTACCACAACCACCCAGACCCGACACGATATCGAAAAGTTCGTTTTCGACATTGACCCGGCCGGGTATCGAACCCGGGACCTCAGAGTTAGCGCCGCCCAAAGTCCGGCGTGCAAGCCACTCGGCTACGGAGGTCGTCGAATCAATGAATGCGCAGTATGTAGATAGAAACCATTTTCTTTATTCCATAACTGCATGGAAGCACTAATGAACGTAAGGCTGAAAGTAGAAACTCTTTACCAGGAATCCTCAACTATTACGGCACTGACTATCTTACCTATTACTGACCGAACATAACAATGCTACTAACGACAGACTGAACTTGGTTTTAACTGATAGTCAGCCTAATGGTGAGCTAACACTGCAGCTAGGATACTAGGTCTTAATCTTGCGTTGCTGACCCTATGACCTAAGAGATGATGTCTCTACGATCAGTAATTCTATGCAAAATTCAAAAAATTCAAAATCATTTATTCAGTTTAGGCTACAAATAGCTCTTATGAACGTCATTATGCCATCGGTTCGTAAGTCTATCTACTCTGAGCGGGAGATCTTGTACTGAGAAGAACCGGCAAGAAACTCAGCAAGTGTCCAGCTCTTTTCTCCCTTACAGCGTCATAAATATTGGAAAATCCTATCATAAAAGGACACTTTCCATCACAAATAAAAACACAAAATATAAAGGACAATCACATCATGTAAAAAAATATTTAAGTTTGCAAAAACATCATTTACCAGTTTAATTTTTTACAATGTCATACAGTACTAGTAAAAGTCAAAACCTGTCTAAGAAAAAACAAAGTTAAACCATAGTTAATAATAATAAAAATAAGACAAGCACGCAAGAGCAGACCAGCCTCCACAGGCGGCACCCGTTCACGAGTATGACATATGAATTCATTGGATCTCAAAACTCTTTAAACTGGAATACAGGAGACTGACAGATTATGGGTAGATAGGTGTGTGAGGATGTTAACCATCCAAACCGAATCTGTGTGGGCCCAGTAAACACCATGTCTCCCAGTTTTGTTTTTTTAATGTATCTTGCAGCTATGCACCGTTCCCTGATCTCACCTGATATTAAGTGATGATAAGGCCAATGATGGAAGCGCACTTCACCCGGGATCCTCAACTAGTGAGGCACTGGCTATCTTATCTCTAGCTGCCGGGACACAACAATGCTACAAACATTGATGTTATGACGACATATTCAAGGCCGGTCATCGGATGGGTGACCAAAAATTTATCATCTCGAGCTCCTCCGTGCTTCGGAAGGCACGTAAAGACATTGGTCCCAGCTGTATAGCAGTCGTGAACAACCACCAATCCGCACTGGGCCGGCGTGGTGGTTTATGGCCCGTTCTCCCTAGGAAAGGCTCGTGCCCCAGCAGGTGGGGACATAAAAATGAGCTGATCATGATGATTTATTAGTATGCGTGTCAATGTGTGTCAATCCCTTAGGATAATCATTCTACCTATTACATTTCTATTTTACTACCTACCTATATTTAATTTATTTATTTTATTTTATTTATTTAATTTTATATATCTGTGTTATATACAACAATTCATACGTTATCAAGAAAGATACTTGAGAGTACCACGCCTGGTCACAAAGGAAGGTTTGTGAATCATTCTGTGCGTTGATAACCACAAGGAGTACTTGTGTAGTACATTTCTATCACTTTAAGCGCGACTTCTACCTCGTGGATGTAAGATTTAAAATAAGCTCTTTTTTAAAATAAAACAATTATTAGACACATACCCATAGATTATTAGATTACTTCATTTGTTGACTTGACATACAGATACGTCGGTGGCGTTGGCGAAGAAATAGAAAGAAAATAGGAAATAAGGAAGAAAAGAGAAAATATAACTTTTATGGCATTGACTACGAAAAATAAATCAATCAAAAAGGAAATAAGGAAAAATTTAAGAAAGACCTTTTTGACATTAACAGCTAAGAAACATAATTAAAGAAAAATGAAAAATAACTTTTACGGCATCGACTAAAAAAAAATAACAAAAAGGAAATACGAAAAAATTTAAGAAAGACCTTTTTGACATTAACTAAGACAAAATCAAAGAAATAATTAACAAAAACAAAAATCAAAAATAAAGAAAATATCAAGGTAGGAAATGGGGAAGACTTGTCCTGCTTAGCAATGGGATAACTATTAAATATAACTATTATTAATAAAATATTTTTTTTTACTTAACTGAAAAGTCTTGGCCTTTATCTTTACCTGATGCTAAGTGACGATAAGATTGGTGGTCAAATAGGTTTATTTTATTAGGGAGACTCCCAGTGACCACGGACCCTGCGAAGGGTTCGAAACGTCAGGATAAATTAAATAAGTAATGTGTAAAATAAACACGAGTAGATCCATAAAAGTTGTTTCATTTCAATGTGTAGTGTTCGCGTAAACTTTAGAAAACAATATGTATATTTTAATCTATTAAAATTATAATATTATTGTATTAATTCTTCTGGAGTGTATTATTAGTTCTTTTTATCCAACTGGTTGTCTGGAAGAGAAACGATAAAACCTTCTAATTGCTTTTTTATATTCAATGACATTATATAATTTCATGTTTAATGTTTATTTAATAACATCAGAGTCTCCTGACTTGGATATTTTTGGGGTATCACATTCGATGGATATCCCTGTGTGGTGCCGGGGATAAAGAATTGCACCACCCCATCTCAACCCGTGGGTGTCGTAAAAGCCGACTAAGGGACCATTCCAGAGGATGGGCAGCAGCATCTCTCTGAGGTTACTTTCAACCTACTGCGATCGCCAACCCGCCTGCCAAGCGTGGCGATTATGGCAAATACCCCCCATCTTGGGGGAGGCCTTTGTCCAGCAGTGGACGTCTTTTGGCTGAGATGATGATGATGATGATGATGATTCGATGTTTAGGAGTGAGGTGCTGAAACGGTTTCACTTGGGTTCTCCTCCTTTCTTCGAATTGAGATTGAGAGAAACCTCCTCCTTTTTTGAAGTCTGTTACTTCAAAAAAGGAGGTTTCTCAATTCGACAGTATATAGGTATTTTTTTCTTATGTGTTCTCGGATAACTTCGTCGTTTATGAACCGATTTTGATGATTCTTTTTTTGTTGGAAAGGAGATATCCCAAGGTAACATGATAAAGAAACCAGGATCTGATGATGGCTTCCCAGAGAAATCGAGGGGAACCTTCGAAAATCGTGGTGGCGACTAGTGCGTTTGTTATTTTTTTTCATTAAGTATTTTAAAGCTTTACTATTTAATGAAGGTCTGGAGTCGATCTGATGATGGAGCCGAAAGACAGTCGAGGGAACTCCTCAACGATTTACAGCAGTTACCTGGGGTTTGGGCTTGATTAATTTGTATTGATGAGAACTTTACATCTAGATGGGTTGTAACTGTCATTAGGGGTCTGATGATGAAGACGAAAGACAATCAAGGGAACTCCTCAACGTTTTACAGTAGCTACCTTGTGTTTGGACTTAATTCATTTCCATTGATGAGAACTTTGCACTTATATGGGTTATAAATGCCATTACAGGTCTGATGATGGAAACCAAAGACAGTTGAGGGAATTCCTCAACGATTTACAGCAGTTACCTTTTGTTGGGCTTACATCATACGTTTCAATATGCCAAAATATATAGTTCGTACAAAAATAATACCTAAAGTTTTACATAGGAATACCACTACCTACTAGGCCGTCGTTTCCTTATCAGAGAAGCATCCTTGTTAGGTCTACCTATCACTTAAAATCGTAAAATGAAATATTTTTTAACAAAAAAAAGCCGATTTCAAAAAACAGGAAACTAAAAAAAGTAAAAACAGCTCTAAAAAGCAAGAAATAATATTGAAATCATATTATTAATTACCTAGATACGCATATCAGTTTTAAAGAAGGTCTATTGAAGTCGGGTTGGGCTTTTACAATAAAAAAGTGGAGATAATGGAACAACTAAGTATAAAAGTTAAAATGAAAGATAATTGTCCCCCAGCCGACCACCTACCACCCAACTTCAATAGACCTTCTTTAAAACTGATATGCGTATCTAGGTAATTAATAATATGATTTCAATATTATTTCTTGCTTCCTATAGCTGTTTTTACTTTTTTTAGTTTCCTGTTTTTTAAAGTCAGTTTTTTTTCTCAAGACTTTAAATTCTTAAATAATATGTCCTAAGATTTAATATATTAAAGACAATAATTACAGAAGAGAAAAAAACTTATCTTTATGCATTAAAGAAAAAATAAAGCAAAAAAAACATAACTTAACTAAAGACAAAATGAAAACTATAAATAAAAAATGTCCTCCAGCTCATGGGAAGAGTCCCAAGAATGCTGGCAACATTACCTCTTTGGATAGCCAAGCTAATACGTTGGCAGAGGTAGCTGCCAGCCTTCTTGTCACCGGAGGCTTCAATAAGGCGAGCACTCAACTCTTTAACAAGCTGCTTGGCCTCCCGCCCCCATGGACCCAATGTCCACCGCAAACGGAACAAATAAATATATTTTTTTTAAATTCTTATTTAAAATGTAATTAGTTTTATAATTAAAGTTGTAGTAGTAAACAGCCTATAACTGTCCCACTGCTGGGCAAAGGCCTCCATCATTGAAATCACGTCATCGCTATAATTGATGGGTACCTAAGGGCTTAATCACCACGCTTGCCAAATGCGGGTTGGTGATCACAAACCCGGGGTATGCATCGAAAAATCCGAAATACATTTTGCCCGACCTGGGAATTGAACCCGGGACCTTCGGTGACCGAGCACTCTGCCACTCGGTCACCAAGGCGTTAATTAAAGTAGAATTTATAATAATAAAAAATATTTATTTGTTTCTTCACAATTGGGGTACTTAAATAAACATTAGTAAAAGCCCAAATTGTAAGAAACTGGGGCCTGAAATAAGTTTCCAAAAGGAAATCTGTACCTACAAGTAGAGTTGCCACCTTTTTTTTGTGCAAATAAAGTACATTGGTTATTAAAAGGTAGAAAAAAATGTACACTGTGTCAAAATAAAGTACGATTATTTATTTCGCTTAAAAACATACTTCTCATTGCTTTTAGCAGTTATTAACAAATAATTATCACAGCTAAATAGCTGCACAGTTTTTTTGTGTGTTATATGTAAAAAGAATCCTAGAACAACAAAATATGTGAAATAAACACTTTATTATTAACAATAAAATATGTGAAATGTTTGTGGTGCCGGGGATAAAGAATTGCACCACCCCATCTCTTGTCTAGCAGTGGACGTCTTTTGGCTGAGATGATGAGATGATGATGATGATGTGAAATAAAGTGTTTTCGCGTACTTTATTGTTGTCATAAAGTCTAAAGTACAATTACCCAAAATAACAATACTTTATAATAAAGTACGGGTGGCAACCCTATCTACAGGTCACCAGTCACCATTAATATTTTCCGAGCTAAGTATAAAAAAAAAAAAATATATTTGTAAAGTAGTTAGCAATATTTTAGTATTATTTTAAATTCATTTAGTTAATAAGTAATGAACATCCTTGGTCGAGTGGTTTGTAAGTACACCGGTTTTCATGGTGTCACCATCTCTGAGGTCCCGGGTTCGATCCCCGGTCGGGTCAATTTAGAAATTGTTGTTTTTCTAAATTGTCTCGGGTCTGGGTGCTTTCTATGTATAATAAGTATGTATTTAAGTATTTTAAGTATCTTTATCCGTTGTCTAGTAACCATTTAACGAGTTTCATAACGAAGCTTCTCTTGGGCTAGATAATTGGTGTGAGTGTAGGAAAGTTTATTTTTAGTTTATTATTTTATTTGTTACCTACTTTTATGTGTTTGTCTGTAAGCTTACCTTATTAATTAAATAAATATATTATAATATAATATAATAAAATGTAAATCTTTTAAAGGCAGTAAGTTGTATTTTTTTGTTACAAAATTACTTATAAAAAAAAAAATATTATTGTTTAAAGTTGCAATAAAAGTTGCAATATTATCTATCTTTATAAACTTTTTTAATAAAGTTGCCATGTTAAAAAAACAAATAAAAAATAACAACGTCCATAACGTGTAACACCGAACGCGAGTACGGTGTGGCAACATCGCCCAAAAATTCCAAATAGATAAATCCATATACGCTTGTGGGGGAAGATCGCTGCGTCCTCCTCCCACCCATAGCTCCGTCCCTCTCTGTTGTCTATTTCTTTTTCCGAGAGTTCACATTGGGTCCCGATGACTATGTGTTTCGTTTTTTTTTTTGCTGTAGCAAGGGGTGCACTTTTTTGGGGTCTTCTGTAGGGGTAGTGATGTTTGATGATTGTCGCTAGGTTTAAAACTGGATGTATTCGAAGTTTTTGAACTCAGCTTGTTTCAATAGCCATGTCGTGCGTTTAATGAAATGAAATGATTTATTTTATTTTATTTGACAATTTATGTAGGTAATATTATAAAGACATTTATAATAATTTTGTCAATTTAAAAGTTGATTCTACGAAGGAAGAAACTTAGTATAGGTACTTAAAGCTTTATATTGTGCTTATAGGCAAAGTCAAAGTGAAAGATATTTATTGCCAACTAAATAATAATGTAAAAACGTACAATAGCATTACTTTGTAACAACTGTTTATAATCTAGCATGCTGTCAACACTATTTAAGGGTAGTATCTTGTTCTAAACTGTTTTTTTTTTAATTGTATTGGAATGTTCTGATATCTACCTGTTTGTGTTGCAAATAAATAGGTAAATAAATAAATAAAGAGGTCTTAAAGTAGTTTGCTTGATGTAAGAGTCGTATTCACTAATAATGAAATTGCAATTATACAGAAATTCTAATTTAATATACAATCTTATTTTTAGTTTATACGAAAACCAAAACACGTTTTTTTTGATTCGTTTCGTTTTTTTTGGATCGGATTGTCAAATATTTTCATTTAAAGAATCAGTACAAAAATAAATTAAAATAATATCTTGAAGTTACAAACTTTTTGTGCTGTCCCATTGTGTGTTTTTAGTAGGGTTTTTATTTGGTCAAAATGTAACATGGTATAAAAAATATTGAAATCGATTCTATTACTGATTCTGAACAAACAGTTTTCAGGTTTCGTATAAACTAAAAATAACATTGTATAAATTAATAAATAAACTTTCCTACACTCACACCAATTATCTAGCCCAAGAGAAGCTTCGTTATGAAACTCGTTAAATGATTACTAAACAACGGATAGACATACATAAAATACTTAAATACATACTTATTATACATAGAAAACATCCAGACCCGAGACAATTTAGAAAAACAATAATTTCTAAATTGACCCGACCGGAATCGAACCCGGGACCTCAGAGATCACACACCATGGCGACACCATGAAAACCGGTGTACAAATCACTCGACCACTTTTATTTATATCCACGAAATATAAATTCAAATTCAAATTCAAATTCAAAATCATTTATTCAGTTTAGGCTACAAATAGCTCTTATGAACGTCATTATGCCATCGGTTCGTAAGTATATCTACTCTGAGCGGGAGATCTTGTACTGAGAAAACCGGCAAGAAACTCAGCAAGTGTCCAGCTCTTTTCTCCCTTAAAGCGTCAAAAATATTGGAAAATGCCCTATCATAAAAGGACACTTTCCATCACAAATAAAAACACAAAATATAAAGGACAATCACACATGTTAAAAAAAAACAAAAGAGAAAATATATAATATCTAAGTTTGCAAATTTACATCAGTTACCAGTTAAAATTTTTACAATGTAATACAGCACTAATAAAGGTCAAAAATTGTCTAGGAAAGAGTGTCTATAAATAAAATAAATACCTACCTATACCAGGTACGGTACAGTCAGTAGCGAAAGTTGCTAAAAACTTTAGTAAATAATATAAAAATGGTTAATAAATAAAAAAAGTACCTACATTGAAATAATTTAACTGAGACACTGTCTTATGTAAACAGGCACAATTTAGCACATTGCATCAGGTGAGGTGAAAGCCTAGTGCGTCCCTGTTTTTGAAGACAACTGTGTCGTCTTGCTTCGAGAATCAAAAATTAACATAGAATAGTAAAAGAGAAGAAGAGTATGTTAAAGAGTTGAGTGCTCGTCTTATTGAAGCCTCCGGTGACAAGAAGGCTGGCAGCTACCTCTGCCAACGCATTAGCTTGGCAATCCAAAGAGGTAATGTTGCCAGCATTCTTGAAACCGTTCCCATGAGCCCACAGCTGGAGGACATTTTTTATTTATAGGTTTTATTTTGTCTTTAGTTATCTTTATTAATTTTTTCTTTAATGTAGTTGGTTATGTTATAATAATATGTCACCATTATATATAAAATAATTATCTTATTGCTTGTATAAATAATTCTAATTTACTTTTATCTTTTTTCAGGTATTGGATTGTTTTCGTATACGGACCAGAGATGATATTTCGGTAAGTGACGTTATTACTACCTGTTAGACAATCATATTGTATTTAAAACGATGAGATCAGGCCTCAAAAGTACAGGGTTCGAATCCTAACGGCTTAAAAATCGCTAAAATCGGTTAAGTAACTAATTCTTAACTACTTTCAGGGTATAAAATAAAATATATTATGTAACGTTTCATATTGTCGCATTTATAATATTAGTGTGATAAAATAATATTACAATATTTAAGATTATACGCCAATACCAAAAAAAACGTTTAATCGCAAAATGCCTACCATGTCTCAAAAGGACTAATTCGCGAAAGGACTAATTGTCAAAAGGACTTATTTGCAGAATGCCTAATTGTCAAAAGGATTCGCAAGAGGACTAACACTAACCCATTAATTGTAGAGATAATTCGATTTCAATGATAAAGGACTTTGCCCAGCCGTGGGACAGTATTTAAAGACTGTTCACTTACTAACTTCAATATCAAAATATCACCATATCACCATCTTATCTGTAGCCATTGAGGGTTCCGGGTGAAGTGCGCTTCTACATTTGACCTTATCATCACTTAACACCAGGTGAGAGGAAGGCCAGGTGCCGTAAGATATTAAAAACATATATAAATAACATATAATACTTAATAAATACTTAAATTTCGATTACTACTCAGTTTCATTTACTCACCGAATAAAAGTAGAGTTTTAATTAAAATGTTTAATGAGTAAGTCTCCATCGCTGGTTGCTACGGCTTAAAAAATCACTCGCGAATACTTCAACGATGACGTCGAAAGGTCGTTTGCGTATTTTTTGTATTAAGTACATTTTTTATGTTAAAATTATCATATTACTAGCGGCATCGAGGTCGAGTGACTATGGAATGCGCTTTCGAGGTCTCCGATTCGATTCCCGGCGATTTTTTTTATTGTAACTGAGTAGTTAATAGCTTATGTACTGTTCCACTGGTGAGCAAAGAGCTCCATCATGTCCCCCATTGGCTGTATTGACCTATTAAAAAAGTATCTCGGGCTCATACGAACTTCGGACGCCAGGCTATCTTCTTCCCCGCCCGATCCTCTAAATGCCACTACACATTTACAGAATACACTAAACATGCACACTAGTTTAGGCCCAAGACACCGTACTCGTAGAACAAGGTCACGTAGAACGGGTTCACACGCGCTCTATACCAGGTACAGACATGTACCTGGGCGCTTCTCTCCTCTTCCACGGCCCGGTCTACCCAAGCCGAGGTCCGTGTCTTTAGAGGCGCCCTCGGGTGGTTCCGCTTCCCGATCCGATCCGAACCCTTCGGAGACTCTAATAGGGCACGGGGACGCGCACTTTAAAGTTTGCGATACCGTTCCCTCTAGAAATCCTCCGAAAGTGATTCGGTTCAACACGGCTTGAGGTATACTTTACGTATCTCGCCGCTCCCAAAAATGCCTGGTGACGCTGAAATGCAGTTAGAGGTAATCAGCAATCTCTCTCAAAAAAAAAAATCTTCTTCTGCTTTCACATAATCATCAGCCCACTGCAGGGCAAGTGCCTCTTCCCTCGCACGTTTCTCTTCGCGGTCCTGCACCATCCTAATCCATCACTTGCCCGCCACATGGAGGTCGTCCGTCCACTATTGTGTGTGAGGCAGCCCGGTCTCTAACCTGCCGGAGATCCTTGGATCCCTTTTCCCCTACGTTTTCATGGCCGCTGCCGGAGTCAGGAATAGTGAAACTGCCAGCGACTGAGAGCCTTGATTTTTTGACGTAGGTAACTCATGTTGGAAGAAAGGGTTGGACTGTAAAACACCATGCTGGCCAGTGCATCGTGGTCTCCCTGCCACGTTAGCCTACGATCCATTAGTTCTCGACTGAAAAGTTGAAAATTACTGGACCGCACTTAAGTAAAAACACATTTAGCTAGTGTCAAAGTTATAATTCTACAAGCTGGCCCGGCGGACTTCGTACCATTTTGACAGTTTCTATGACAACAAAACAAACGAATTATTAAATAGTTTACGCATGAAAGCAAACAAACAAACTCAAAAACAGTATATTTATATAAATTGTATATATGTAGGTATATACTGTGCGTTTTATAATTAACTAGCGGCCGCTCGCGGTGTCACCCGCGTGGTTCCCGTTCCCGTGGGAATATCTGAATAAAAACTATCCTATGTGTTATTCCAGGTTATAAACTATCTGTATGCCGAATTTCATCCAAATCCATCCATCCGTTGCAGCGTGAAAAAGCAACAAATATACGAACATACATAAACACAAACTATCGCATTCATAATATTAGTAGGATTATTTTTATTTCTAAATTGTTGTCTTCACCCAATTGTATCTAAAGTTATTCGCGTCCGTAGGTTTACCCTTGAGACCCTACACGTGACCCCTGGGTGGTGCTAAATGAGTAACACTGTCTGAGTGGTAGAGCCACGCTGCGTCGCAGCACGAAATGGGCCGGCTCGCCCGGCGTAACACCACCCTCTCACACAAAGTTACTCGCGTCCGTAGGTTTACCCTTGAGACCCTACACGTGACCCCTGGGTGGTGCTAAATGAGTAACACTGTCTGAGTGGTAGAGCCACGTTGCGTTGCAGCACGAAATGGGCCGGCTCGCCCGGCGTAACACCACCCTTTCACAGAATATCGGCGTGAAACAACGGCGTTGCTGTTGTGTTTCGCCCGGTGAGTGAAAGTACCGGAGGCCCATCTCTCACCCCTCCCCCCTCCCAATTCCTACTCCCTCCTCAAGATCCAACTCCTTTCCAAGGTTGGCAACGCATCTGCGATAACTTTGGTTTTGCGGGTATCCATGGGCAGCGGTGATTACTTTCCATCAGGTGACCCGTCTGCTCGTTTGCCTCATTTTAACATAAAAAAAAAACTTACCTTGTTATTTATGCACCACCATGGTTGACTGGTAGAGAATGCCTCAGGCATGAAGTCCGCCATATAATATGTGTTGCAAAAGTTTTATAATAAAATAAAATAAAAAAACTCACTTTTTTTAACATCAAGTATCCTATGTCTCTGATGATAGGTACTCTTGAAAATATACAAAGTTCCATTATGATCGGTTGGATAGTATACGCATGAAAGCGTGACAGACAACAAACAGACAAACAAACTCACTTTCGCATTTATAATAATATTAATTAGGATTCAGATTCAGATTCAGATTCTTTATTTGCGTTATGTGAGTACAATAAAAAGATGTATAAATGGTACAGGTCCTTTAACATTTTACCCTCATTGGATGTGCGATGTGTGATGTAGGATATCAATTTGCTTTGTTAGTTAAAAAGTTCATGAACGGTAATAGATATGATCACTCGAGGAGCTCGATGGCGCAGTGGTTAACGCGCCCGGTCTGCGTTAAGCAACTCGCAAAGGCCGGTCATCGGATGGGTGACCAAAAATGTATCTTTTTGAGCTCCTCCGTGCTTCGGAAGGCACGTAAAGCCGTTGGTCCCGGCTGCATCAGCAGTCTATAACAACCACCGCACCGCACTGGGCCCGCGTGGTGGTGCACGGCCCGTTCTCCCTGTGATGTTTCCATCCATAAAGAAGGCTCGTGCCCCAGCAGTGGGGACATAAAAATGAGCTGATGATGATAATGATGATGATAATGAATAGATATGATTCTCTCTCTGATGTCTCTTCACTTTCCCGCCAAGCTATCTTCTTCTTGATCTGGTACTCTTAACAGAGCGATCGTGGTTATGGTCAGGTCTTGGTTTCTTTTGAGAGAGAGTTTGATGTTGGCCTCATACTGCCTTAACAGCATCACCGGACTGTTTCGGGGACAAACCCACCACCAACCCATGGTCCTGCCTACATTGCATAGGCTCTTTCCCCGTCTGCGTTTTTACTTCTCTCCCTACAAGTTTCTACTTCCATTCCTTCGGTTCCACCTCTCCCCTTCTGCAGCGTGGACACCACAATACGTTGATTTGCGTCGGGCTGCTCTATTTTATTACTTTCTTGGGGACAAACACCCCGCTACACACGACTTTAAAGTTTATACTGACACCCCCCACCAACCTTACGTTTATAAAGTTACGTGTCAGACATCCTTGCGCAAGCACAAGGGACCATCTACGTCAGGTCATAACGCCAGACCAGAACACGCCGGTACGCATCCTTCATCTGGTACTTTAAGACTAGTGCCTCGAGCTAGTTGCCCCGTGGACACGTATAGTCCACTACCTAATATCCAGATAGGGTACCGGAGCTGTAAGCTCGCTCACTTCTCGTTGCACTAAAAGTACAACTCGCAGATTCCACTGCTTGGGTCATCAACTCTAAAGTCGACTACCAAATGTCCTCTTTGGTGGCGGAGTTGTAAGCCAACTCACTACTCTCTACTCTCTCTCTACTATCTAGCGGGCGCCTCTACTAGTTCTCCAGACTAGTGCCGGAGATGTTGGAAGCCTACTCAATGAAAACCACCGAGCAGAACAACCAACTATGGACAACTCACGTGCCCTGCAGATCCTTTCGCTTCAGGCCCCCTCCGGACCGCTACTCGGACCCGCTCCTGTGCACGAAATGGAAGCCTGGCCAGACCTCAACCAGGCAGACGAACATTCCCACTTCTACAGCTAATCACATGCCACCACGAGTCCAACCTACGTCTGGGACCTGCCGGAGACGCCCGCGAAGGCATAACTGGCAGGGGGCCTAGGATCCGGAACTCCCGTGGTACCCTTGAAAAGACAGCCGGACCCGTAGTTCCAACTGCCATACCCTACCTATCAGGGTCAGTAGATAGGGACTTTCTTGAGGACAGTGGGAAACTTAAACGGTTCCTAAAGCCAAGGTGTGATCGAACCACCGTCAGAGGGTTTGTAGAAGGAGTGGTAACACAAAGCATCCCCGACTAGATTCTCCGCCTCTAAAAGCTAGGACTTCGGATCTGGTTAACCAGGTCGTGAGGGGTGGGGAGAAGCGCCCAGGTATATGTCTGAACCTGGTATAGAGCGCGTGTGAACCGGATCTTCATACTCTTGTTCTACGAGCGGTGTTTTGGGCATATGCTAGTGAGCATGTGAAGTATATTTGAGTGTGTGTTGGTAATCTGAGGGTGACCCAATATCCCCATGCACGATTGTTCCAGTATGAAAGCCTGAGCCAAGCAGTTTTAGGCTGATGATAATGATGATGATGATGGTGATGATGATTAACGGGTTTTCATTCTTCACCTTCACGCCACCCGTAATCCTCAACTACTGAGGCACTGGCTATCTTATCTCTTTCTGTCGGAACGCGACAATGCAACATTGATGTTGGAACCACATATTTCGATGAAGTGGTGGTAGCTAGCTAGGCGGTCTTAAACAAGCTTTACCACCAACCAGAGCAACTAAAGTTAATGTACTACCGCTGGGAATCGAACCCGGGACCTCTAGGTCTGATACCGGTGGTATTTACCACTAGACCACAGAGGCTTTTAAGGCCGTGAATGTGACATGCTTTGTATGTCCCCACTGCTGGCAGTGGGGGCTTAAAATGAGCTGACGATGATTGTTTCCTATCTCTGGCCAATCTTCTCCATGTTTTTCCAGCTAAGCTAAGCTTCACTTTATTGTAATGGCACCAATGTTTGGCACTGTAACCCAGTGTTCAACACCAGTTCACGTCACCAAAAAATAACAAAGAATTTAATTTAAAAAATTTACTTGATGACATGGTCTGCATTAATTTGTAACACTTAAAATCAACTATTAAAGCTGACCCCTTTTTTTAATGATTAAATAAAAAAAATTGATCACTGGTTCCTATCAAGCACCGGTTAACTCCTTTAATTATCATTCTCTCATAACGTTTTTTTTAAACTAGTAAGTTGTTACTACGGAGTGATTACAATCATCCTACAATGAGAAAGGTATACAAGCCATTTGGATACATTCACAAATTCTTCTTTACTGTTTATCTATTCTCTCTTTTTACATTCTTTACCTTCTCCTTTCTCTTCCTTCTTAACCTTTCTCTTTGTTTAATTTACTTTTTAACGGTTAAATATATAATTTTACTAAAGCTTAAAAAAAAAAATTAAGACTATTATTTAAATGTCCATTCTTCTTGAGTGGTTAGGTATCCATTCTCTCTTTTTACATTTATTACATTCTCCTTTCTCTTCTTCGCCTTTCTCTCTTTCCTTCTTTTTCTCTTTTTAACTTCTTCCATTTCTCTTCTCATGTTATTTTGTGACCGCCTTTTTGTTACCCAATTATTTTCCTTTTAATTTTTAACTGACTTCAAAAAGAGGAGATTCTTAATTTTGTTCGTCTGTTTGAATTTTTAATAGTCATACTATGGAAAGTTATCTACTTGACATTCATCTCATCGTCTGCCTATATACGTCCCACTGTTGGGCACAGGCTTCCCCATAGTAGTAGTACATAGAGTGGTCGGGCCATGATCCCCAGTGCTGGTCCAAAGTGGAATGGTAAGTTGTAACGACTGACATCTTACGACATCAACCGGGACTCATAATAATTTTGGTCACTAATGTTAGCTACTTATGTTGAATGTAATAGATATAGAATTATAACTAAGTTTCAGATTTTTGAATCGATTTAAAATATTACAATAAAAAAAAACAATAAATTGGTCTTGGGAAGTGAGACCAGGTTAAGATATTTTTTATAGAGTTTTGGACTCTATATAAAAATAGGTATTTATTTTAAAAAAATACATGTATTTTTTAAATAAATATATACAAACAAATTAATATCTATACGAAAAAAAATATCAAGAAAAGTACATAGAGAGATAAAACTAAAAAAAGAATTTTGTTATTTATTTATAGGTAACAATAATTTGTTTGCTTGTTTGGACCAGTGGTGACTTGTTTGGACCAGTGGTGACTTGTTTGGACCAGTGGTGACTTGTTTGGACCAGTGGTGACTTGCAACAAAAATATGATATACCTACCTAATCTCGAAAACTATTACTGCAAACCTATATACAATGTTATTTTTAGTTTATACGAAACCTGAAAACTGTTTGTTCAGAATCAGTAATAGAATCGATTTCAATATTTTTTATACCATGTTTCATTTTGACCAAATAATATTTACAAAATCTCAAATATAGTATACCTACCCTACTAAAAACACACAAGGGGACAGCACAAAAAGCTTGTAACTTCGTGAGTTTTCAAGATATTATTTTGTTTTCTTTTTGGTATAGTTCAAAATATTATATAAGAATATAATTCTTCAAAAAAATAAACAACATTACTTTATTTATGAAATAAATAATAAAAAAGCACAGTTTAAAAAAATATTTTGGAATTGTTGTTAATAAAATAACTATGTCGACCTTTATAAAAAATACTCCGCCAAAGGTAGAGACACATGGAATGATTTGGGGAAAGCCTTTGCCCAGCAGTGGGACGATATAAGTAAAATAAAAAAATACGGCCTGACACGTTCCTATAATTCCCGCCACGGCTGAAGAAAAGTTCTTTCAAAATTGAAATTAATTAACCATTTGATAAAAAATTGTGTTCATTCGATAGAATAATACATTTGCTCTCACAAACGAAGAGAATTAAAACAAAATAAATATTAAATGCAAAGGAAAAAATAGCGTAAAGTCGTAACAAGATTTATGGTTCCATTGCAACTGTAATTAGAGCAATTGAAAAAAAGATTTGACAAAACTAATTGTAGTTTCCTAGACTTCACAACATTCTGTATGCATTCCAAAAAGAATTCATTGAAATATACTGAAAAAAAAAGCAAATAAAATTAATCACGCGACTTGACGCGTTCGAAGAGTTATAACGTACAGAGAAAAACGAATTCAGTGCAAACTGTTTGTACCCCAGATTAGCAGAAGAGTCCACGTTCCCAAAACTTTTAAAATTTCTTCGAAAATACAATTAATTCGTTGGAAAAAAGTGGTTGAATTAAAAAAGAGTGCGGATTCAGCGGCGCCCGCGCTTCGCACCGTTAAGCGTGTATACGTAACCAACATTCATATGTTTGTCTCGCTCGCACTCGCGCCGCCTACCTCACTCCCCCTTGCGTAAGGCGAGAGTACGGCGACAGGCAATCTTGATACTCTGTCTGGCTTTTACCGGATATATTTATTTTGTGGTTTTCTGTTGCTTCCTTACGATGTTTGATGTGGTTTGTTAGCTCGTATGACGATTGTGAAAGTTGGATTATGGTACTGTTTCATTTCTACTTTCGTTTCATTAAAAGAATATTAAAACTACTCAATTTTATAAAAATGTAAAGTAAGATTTTGCACATAATCAAGTATGGCATCTTAATACTTTAAATAGCACTGAAAAAAGACAACTTGCTTCAGGTGAATCTCGAAACCATAACCGATCGCAATCAGTTTTTATAAGTTTAAGTTTAAATTATTTTAAACATTCCCGTAACTTCCTTGTAAAATCATCAAATCATAACTTTGTAAGAAAACTTATGACGAAGTGTTTCAAAACATTCCAAAACTGATTGCTGGCCGTGAAAAAAGGGCTTTTCGAAAATAAATAACGCGTAAAAACGTCCAGGCACTATATGTTATCGACATAATAACCTTTAAACTTACGACGCATCGTTAAGTGCCGGTTATACTTGCAATGCAATTCACTGCCTTATGAAAACTGCATTCAATAAGAGTGGCCTTGAAAGGTTTTTTCTTTGCAATAAAAATACTAGTTTCGAGAGGTTTTATGCTCACTGGCTCGGTACGCTTAACACTGTGTAAGTAGGGTAAGAGGTTATTTTTAGCACATACGTTTTTGCGTTGAATAAATATGTTCTATAAACCGTAGGTATTTGAAATATGCAGCGTTGATGTTGTTTTATCAAGCGTATAGTGACGTTTTCTTTTTTTTCTAAAAGTCAGTGTATTAGTTGGTACACTTGGTAGACTTGGTAATTAATAAGCTTTTGTTATAATTTCTTGTGTGATATTGTAATTACTTGTACACTTCACACTTATCATCTACCATATCCTATTTTTTTTTACATTCCTTAAAAACTTACTTAGTAAGAAAAATGTAATTTAAATAATATGTAGTGTTAATTCCGCTAACTCCGAGTTAGCGGAATTAACACTACATATTATTTAAATTACATTTTTTTGTACTATGGATTTCCGCAAAACAACGCCTGATTCCATTAATTACTTAGTAAGTTTTTTGTAACTTATAATTTCAGTTAAGCATGTTTGAATTTCTTTTTGTATTTCAGCATTGCGTTATACATACACATGTGCGTTCTACAAAAACAAATCAATGATAAAAAGGAAAGTTTTAGGTTAATGTATTTAGCTGTGACTAAAGTACAGAGTAGATATATGTTATTCACACTAAAGTATCGCGCAAGACGAGCGAGCGAAGCAAACGTATTATCGTTATACACCATACCGCCAATAATATTTTGGAATACCAAAGAGTCACTGTAAAACTTGGTTAAAAACTTTGTTTAGTACAATATAACCTTATCACTAATTTCACAAATGCTATTTTCTGTGTAACGAGAACATATAAATAATAATAGATAATTTCGATACCACATTCGATATTTTTATAATTAGATAGATATTTGTATTTAGAACCCAACACACTTAACCGCTTCTGTGGTCTAATGGTTACACCAACGGTCTTAGACTCAGAGGTCCTAGTTTCAATTCTCAACTGATGGTATATTAATATTATATTATTGTTCACGCCAAGGACAAATCAAGCTCATTAGCCACACGAGCCATCACTAGCGCGTAGGCGCATCACTAGCGCCGGCACCATGTTACTTTTGCTTTCCCTGCTGACGGCCGTGCGATGAAAACGCACGCGTCTGATTTTACATTGATATTTCCCATATAACTTGCTACTGTTTTTAAAGTAATAAATAATTGTTACAAATTCAAAACTTGTTTAATGTACACACGGCGGCAGATCAACCTACCCAAAACTGTCAAATTTCTACAATCAATTTTAAACTTTATTATTTGGTTCTAAGGATCAATATTCATTGGAGAAATTTTACAGATTTGGGTAGGTTGATCTGCCGCCGACTGTACTTCCGTGCATTATTATATTCAATACCCAACTGATGGTATATATTATTGTACTCAGTTTGATTGGATGATACCCTACGATGGTAGGTATGGTATGGATGGGATGCCATCCAATCAAACTGAGTACAATAATATATAGTAACTAGCTGTGCTCGCGACTTCGTCCACGTGGAATAGTGACTTTCGGCAGCATTTTTAATTTTTTAGGCTCTTGTTCCCGTTTTTGCAACATTTTTCACTGATGCTTCGTTCCTATTAGTTGCAGCGTGATGTTATATAGCCTAAAGCCTTCCTCGATAAATGGACTATCCAACACAAAAATAATTTTTCAATTCGAACCAGTAGTTCCTGAGATTAGCGCGTTCAAACAAACAAACTTTTCAGCTTTTTAATATTAACTAGCTGTGCTCGCGACTTCGTCCGCGTGGAATAGTGACTTTCGGCAGCATTTTTAATTTTTTAGGCTCTTTTCCCGTTTTTGCAACATTTTTCACTGATGCTTCGCTCCTATTGGTCGCAGCGTGATGTTATATAGCCTAAAGCCTTCCTCGATAAATGGACTATCCAACACAAAAAGAATTATTCAATTCGAACCAGTAGTTCCTGAGATTAGCGCGTTCAAACAAACAAACAAACAAACAAACAAACAAACAAACAAACTCTTCAGCTTTATAATATTAGTATAGATAATATAGATAATAGTTTTAGCCCTCGGTTAGGTCAAAATCTTATTGGAATTTCGATGCAATTAGCATTGAAAGTATTCTCTGAAGGACGTTAAAACATTACAAAAAAATGTAATTTAAATAATATGTAGTGTTAATTCCGCTAACTCACTCGTTTATACAGCTTATTTAAATTACATTTTTTTGTACTATGGATTTCCGCAAAATAACGCCTGATTCCATTAATTATCGTTAAAACATTTCTAAATCTTTAAATACTTTCTACATAAATAACACTTTAACAAAACTAATTTTAAATTACTTCGAATTATCGCAGTTGAAATAGCTATGGCACATTTAAAACTCAATTACTGAATAACTGAACAAAATTGACACATTACAAAATTCTTTGCACGCTAACACCATTCGCACGTTTTATAATTTCCCCGCATGAGCACGATGCATCAAAGTCTGTTTTTGCTTGGCAAAGTCTTATGTGACGTTTGTCTGCTGCAAGGTTAGTCTAGACATCTAATTGACAGATCTGCTATAAGCACTAAGCTATAAATAGAGACGACTGTTGCTAAGTGATTCTATCGTGTGTAAGGACGGGTACACACTTGTGACGGAGATGAAGAGTTGTTGTGTTAAAAAAATATATTGGCGACTAATATACTACTATTGATATTTAACTGTTTTGATATAAAGATCTGCGAAACGCTGTAAACGTTTCACATATAATAGAATAATCCTTTATTTCAGGCTACAATGGTCCATATACAAATACCTTAAAGTCTAACATACATATTTAATACAAATGTTGTTAAAAATATAAAACTTTAACTTTGTTAGTAACTACTTTGACACTTTCGTATTAAATAACGTATTTACTCAAAGTAAACCTAATATTAAAGTAATCCCTGTGTGGTGCCGGGGATAAAGAATTGCACCACCCCATCTCTTCCTGTGGGTGTCGTAAAAGGCGACTAAGGGACCATTCCAGAGGATGGGCAGCAGCATCTCTCTGAGGTTACCCTCAACCTACTGCGATCGCCAACCCGCCTGCCAAGCGTGGCGATTACGGCAAATACCACTCATATCCTTGGGGGAGGCCTTTGTCCAGCAGTGGACGTCTTTGGCTGAGATGATGATGATGAAGCCTAATATTAACTGTAGGTATGTAGGTTATTAAAAAAAAAACTAAACAACATCGCATTTTGACTTCAAACAGTAGCTTAAGCACTTGTGTTGCGTCGTTGTGCCTGTTTTCTAAACAGGCACAACGACGACGACGACTACCACAACCATCCAGATACAAGAAAATATAGAAAAAGTTAGTATTTCTACATTGTCCCGACCGGGAATCAAACCTGAGACCTCGGAGATGGCAGCACCAAAAACCGGCGATTGAGCCACTCGACTACGGAGGTCGTCTTAACATATTATTGTATGTACTCGTCCCTATTATTATATACGAGTATTAGGCGTGCACCGCGTACATGACATTAAATCAAATGATGCAACAGGACTGTAAAATAATGATTTATATTATTAAATTTTTTAATTGGTATGCATCTTTTGTAATTCCTTTCTATTTAAATACATTATATTTGTTTATATGTATCTATGTAGGTATATATTGTGCGTTTTATAATATATTATTTTTATTTCTAAAATTGCACCTACCTGACAAACCATTGGGTGGTGCAGAAATAACATTCTGCACCACCCTATGGTTTGCCAGGTTGTCTGGTAGAGAATGCCTCAGGCATTAAGTCCGCCATGTAATATATGTTGCAAAAGTTTTAAATAAATAAATAAATGCAATACTTTTCAGTTGAAAGTTGAAACTTATGAATGCTCTTAGGTTTATTGCATTTCACTGTTGACAAAAGATTCAAAATGCATTAAAGAAATCAATGCTCCGACTTGTATTTTCGTATGGTATGGTGGTGCTGCTGCATTACTAAGCCCCTTTCTTATGTGACTCATTGTTTAGATTTATTAATAATTTAGTTATATTAGGCAGAATTCACTCACTTGTGTACTACACTCAACCTTTATCATGGACATACTGACGCTGTGAAAGAATAGGAGAAAAAAAACGACGGTTTGCACTCCGGGAGTGCCGGCAGAAGTGAAAACTAAAAGGAATAATTTTGCACGAATTGCTTCAATTATCAGTATAAAAGTACTATCATTTATGTGGTAGAATACAATATTTATTTATTGCACTATCGTACACAAACATGACAATTTATTCGCGCAAGCGCCCTGCGCCGCCTAAACGAAACAGCAGGCATACATTTTCACCGCGCCGTAGAAAGAGAGGGGGATACTTCCTCTCCTATGTCGCGCCGGCTGTCTACTCTCCATCCGTCTTACGAATTTTCGATCAGGTCACGTGTCCTGACGCGAATTCAACATTTTTTACCCATTACAAAAAAAGTGTACAACGCCGCTAAAGAAGTTTTCACTTCAGTATAATAACTAAATACTAAACAAATTAATAGAGAACAAATAACACAATGAAGGTGAATTGAAGATATTGCCGATCTATTATAGTACAAGGTCTCATCCGGTGGCTGGCATTGTGAAATATGTGTTACTTGGTCACCCATTCAGTGCCCGGCATTGCTAAACTTACTCAACTTGCAATACCGACTTCAACCCAAACTCGCAACCCGCTAAGTCATCATTCATCAAGCTCCTTACAATAGCTCTTTCATTTATCTGCTGTGTGCATTTGCCCTTAGTGCAACCCGCGTTTTTTCTTTTACTTTTTCGTTTTTTTCTTTTCCATTCAACGTTCGTACGTTCGATTTATTTTTTTATTTTTCAAAAATGTTCTGTTGTTCTCTTTTAAATATTAATTATTATTTCTCATACAAATCGAATGAAATACGGTTGGTATTACTAATTAGATGAGTAGATAAGGTTTTGAATTACAAAAGTTTTATAAATAAAGAAAGTCTAGGTTAGTAGACTTACGAACCGATGGCATAGCGACATTCATAAGAGCTACTTGTAGCCTAAACTGAATAAATGATTTTTGAATTTGAATTTGAATTTGAATTTGAATACATCGTAATACTTTAAAACGTTTATGGTGTTGATACAAACATGTTTACTTACTCGAAGAAAGTAAGGTTAAACGTTTCGTTGAAGACAAGTTACGTCATCCACTGACTCAATTTAATCAAATTAACGAGGTCATAACTTTAACACTCAAGTTTCACTCAAGATATTTTCGCTTTGAGTAAAACAATGAGACAAGTACCAAGACCAGTCGGTCGCGCTACACCGATCGAAATTCAACTTCGTAACAAAAAGTGGACCGACGCATGCGCTCTCGCTCACACGTACCGTCTGGGCCCGCGTGCAACAGTGACAGCGCGAAGCGACGCCCGCGCCCACGTCTGGAGGCCGGTACATTGAACTCGCGACTTGGAGACAGACCGCTCGGAATAATACCCATCTCCCTCATCCCAGAACTGAAAGGACGGAACGCTTCGCACACGGACCACGGTAAAATGAGTACCACTGTTTTAAGCATCTAGACACGAATTGTTTGTCCTTGTTCTCTCTTCACTTGTCCCAATATAGTTTTTGGGGAAATTTGAATTTGAAACACGAACGTTATAATTCGAAATTTGAAGTGTGGCTTTTCTTTCTTTTCGAGTGAAGTGTTTTCTCTGTGGTGAAAGCTTGTGGTATGATTTAGGCCAAAATCTAGACAGGCCGTTTTGGATTGCAATACGTCTTCTTGGATTGAAGTGTGATTTAAAACCATGGATTTGATCTGAAAAGCTTCTGGCTGTAGAAGGAACTGAAATTTCCCGCTCAAAAATCATGTAAGTCCTCGTAATTTTACTGTGCTTCATCCGGAACTAGTCTCTACATTTGTAAAATTGTTCTAAAATAATTCTATACAACGAAATAAAGATAAAATCTTAATTTACATAAATTCATATTTTGACATTGGAAAACTTTAACCTGATTGCGTAATTGCACGACCAAAATTATAATAAATCATACTAAATCTAATTACTATTGGAAATTTAAATATTGCAACATTATTGAAGTATAGTAAACTTCAAGAAGACCAGAAAACTCATCTCAGAAGACATTTAACCAATTTAAACACGTGGAAATACTTTGCATTGCTTAAAAATTAATTTCCATAAAATTATGTAATTAAAAGACATTATAATCAATCTTCTATTTAAAAAAAATATCAACCATAGTATATACCAATAAATATGTAAGGTGACAAAAATTCTTTTACTTTGAAAGGTAAATTTTAAATACCTACTCAATCTAAGTTTTCAATTTTCACGGATTTTCCATGTTTACAGTTATATTTTGCTTTCCTTAATTTTCCTTAGTAATATAACTAGCTGTGCAATAACAAATTAAATGTGAAATAAGAAAATAAATTGATTTATGAAGCTAAATGTCAGTCTTTTGGAGCCACGTTGAATTTTTACACAGTATGTGCTGCCATCTCTTGGTGGTAGACTGTAACTAGAATTAAAAGAAAGAGCCTTTGGCTCCCCACGACTACTCTTCAATACGTTGCCCCACCAAAAGTGTACTTCTATTTTTAGAAAAGATTTTTTATTTGATCGTTTAATTTTTGATTAATTTTTGATTTTTTTTTGTGTTCACGTAAATAAACATAGATATTATAATGTGTAGGTAATTTGTTTTATAATGTCATTTTTTTAAAGTCACTGTAACTTGAAGAGGTTATTTTAAACACTGTGTTATACAAGTACCTATACCTATAACACTGACTATAGCTTCTAATATTTATAATTTTATTTATCATACTAATTTATAAAGAGGAAAGCTTTGTATGTTTGTAACGAATAAACTCAAAAACTACTGGACCAATTTAAAAAAATCTTTCACCATTAGAATAGTAACATAGGCTATATTTAAAAAAATATGGCCACCCGTGCGAAGCCGGGACGGGCCGCTAGTGTTATTATATTTTTGTGGTTTACCAAAAGTAAATAAAATATCTCCCTATCCATCCATAGGAAAGGCTCGTGCTCAGTAGTAGAGACATAAAAAAAAATGTATGATGATGATGATGATGATGATGATGATGATGATGATGATGATGGTGGTGTTTATTAAAAGCCATTATATAAATACTTAATTTTTAAGTACACTGCATTGTGGTTTATTACTTAATACTGAACATACACACATAATCATTTCATGAAAAAAAAAGAATTATCAAAATCGATTCATATACGACGAAGTTATCCGAAAACACACATAAAAAAAATATATATATACAAGTCGAACCTTTTATGAAAAAGGTTAAAAATAACAGCTTTTTTTTTAACTATATTAAACAGTATTGTATTTTATTAAATTTTATAAATATTTAATTTAGCTTCAGTGCAGCAATTAGCACTTGAAAATAAAAAGTAAAAATTTTACTATATTACCTACAGGTTAAGATTGAGCCATTTTCCTACTTGAGCTCTGGTCCACATAATAATATGATCTGGGATACTGTGGCCATGAGCCGTGCAAAAGGTCAAATGTCAGGAAAAAATATAAAATTAGGTAATTATGTAAAAAAAAAAAATCGCGTAAACTTAAAAAAACAATACTTAAGTTTCAATTAACTGTACAAGGCAATGCTATAACAATTATTTTTTCACCGGTAGTATAATTGGTATATATTTTTCTCGTATTTACCTGAGTTTAATTTACATATTATTTTATTCTAACTTTTCGAAGCCTTTACCGGTTTAGGAAACAATACGATTGTATAATATTCTTATCTGAGACTACACGCTAATCCATAAACAAAACGTAAAGAATCATAAACATTTTTTTGTTAAAAACACATTACATGAAAAACGAGTTATTAAACGAATTTTATAAACTCTTGGTAACAGTAAAAAGTCGTTTAACATTTCATCAAAATAAATGACAGAGTTAACAATAATAAAATAATTATTTTGTAGAATATAATTATAAAAAACATCATCATCGTCATCCTATAACTGGCATTTGTGAACGTCATACTCGTAGCTACTTCAAGTAATCTAGACTCACAGACTAAGTGCTAGACTGGGTCACTGGGTCTGCGTAATAGTTGCAAACATCTTAACCTATTAATTTTTTATTATTATCTCATACTAGCTGACCCGTACCGCTTCGACAGTTTCCATGACAACAAAACAAACAAACAATTTGTGTTGGAAAATTAAATTATCATTTTCAGTATTTTCCGTTACCTACTTATTATTTATGTTTCTAACCGTTTAAACCTTCCCTGAACTTCCACAAATATTTCAAAATCAAAATTAGCCGAATGAGACAAACGAACAGCAATTGATTTTTTTTTATATAGATGAGATGCAGTAACACATATAAATATATTTACTTGGGTACATATTACCCTAGATATAGTATATACCAAAAATTGTGTCATCATCATCAGAGTATGTTTATTAGGACTGTTTGGCTAGGCCTATAAATATTTCATTTTAAAATAAATAGTGGTTCTGGCCATGTGGCCATTATCTAATAATTGATTTAATTTATTTATTATAAATAGCAATATAATTAATTAAGTCTTCACTATTACCGTGTGGCAACCCTATATTTTTATTGCCCTATGACAACCCTGACTAACACTTGAAGCCAAACAGTACGCAATACAATGATTCGGCTCGAAGGACCACTGTAACTGGTAACATTAACAAAGTTTATTCTTGCCGTGGGGCAACCTTATCTACTTTTAAAACCAAGAAGCAATCCTCATTGCTGCGGCTCGAAGAACAATTGTAACTATCAAGCAATATGAATTAAGTCTTCCTTAGTGTCGTATGGCAACCCTGTCAACCCCTTAAAACAACTTTGGACAACACACATTAATCCGGCTCGAAGGACCAATGGGTACTGTCTTGTCTTGTCTTGTTTATTTATTAAAATAAACAAACAAATAAGCTAATTAGTAACCCATTGCAATTTGCAGGAATTTGCAATGAAATAATATTTATTTGCTTGCGAATAGGCGAAATATACATATGAATTATAAAATACAGTGAAAAAATTAGATGCCTGCCCAATCCAGCCAGGAATCGGACCTGGGTCTTCCGCAATCCGGGCGGCAGCACTGACCATTATGCTACCGGGAAAACTGACGTAAGCACTGATTTTTTATAATTTTTCACTGATTTTGATTTTTGACTGCTTATAAGCGGCAGAGTGCCATCTATCCAACGGTTATTGCAACCGATGGCTATGCAGATTCATCTAAGAAATACCACAAATTTGATAGCACAACGATATAGTGAATTCCTGGCTGGGTCGGTTAGGCATTTAATTTTTTCATTCTATTTTATAAATATTTTATTCAGCTTTAGTGCAGCAATTAGCACTAAAAATAAAAAATAATATTTTCTATATCGTTGTGTTATGAAATTGTTGGTATTTCGACCGTTAGCAAGGAAAAAAAAACACTGTATTAACAAACGATTAAAATTTAGTAAATTCCAAAATATGACATTTTAAGAAAAGACAAAGAACATAAAATATTTTAAAGGAAAAACAGAATAATGGTCAACACGGTTCAGAACAACACAATTCAGCAAATTAGTTAAATGACATATTTTTTTAAAAGTTTGACATATTTTCCGAAAAAACTGTATTTATTTATAAAAAAAAGGAAACTCAAAACCGGCCGCACGCACGCTTACGGTAGATACGCGAGTACAGGATATTACAACTATAAAAACATTATATAACACCTAACATTATAAAAAACACCAAACAATGCCCAAAATATGCCTGGAAAAATCGTCAAGATGAGCTACTTATGACTCAGTTTTAGAATTTAGGGGATTTGGAAATGAAAAATACAAAATTTAAAGCATAAAAGATTACAGAAACAGTTAGAGATAAGTTTAAAAAAGGGTCTTAAACAACAATAGGTGAAATCAATTAAATAATAGTCAATTATTTATTGCATCATGTTGGTATGGTACAACCCTTACAAAATTATAAATAGTCCCTTAAAATGATCCTGTAAGGGTATTGCAACAATTTGGGGTGGTTTTTGTATATTTTTCTAGGGTATCATTAACTTAACAAAGGCATAACAAAAATATAAACATCAAATAAACAACAACAGATATGATTAGTATGGCTTTTAAATAATTACTTACCCAAAAAACATTGCTCTATCAAATACTTCTTTAGTTTTTTATTAAACTCGGTTTCTTTTAGTTAAACCTGGATTTCTTTTGGTATTCTATTGTATATCTTTATTGACATGTTCAAAATAGAGTAAAAGTTCTTTAATTTCAAGACAACATATCACTTAAAATTAATAGTTCCTATAATTTATCCTTATAATTATTTGCATAGTTTCTATATTGTATAGCTTTTTGTTGTCCCTGATATTATATATTAAGTACTTGGACGCCCATGGACAGACACAAGCGCCCGAGTATTCAATCAGTACCTATTATGAATAAGTATTTAACATTCATACTCATAGTTTTTCCTTAAATGTATTTGTTGTCCATGACCTAACCTAAGGATACACAATGGATTAATAATTATTTCAAATGTATACGCATTACCTATTTATTATAACGACGACTTGATTTCAATGGAGACTACCCAGAAATGAAACAGTATTTAGGTTATTTTTTTTTTAAGTTTTATTACAGCTGTTATTAACAGGAATAAACCACAAGTGACATTTTAAAAATTACAATTAATAAAAGCAACTTTAAAATAAACAAGAAAATAGATAAAATATAATAGTACCATAAACCATATCTAAATGTTGTTTCCATTTTACAAAACATATGGTAAGCTTCCCCTTGCATTTCTCTACTTCCTTATTTATATAAGCCTTTTCTTGGTCTTGGTGTACGCCTTTTCCTTCTACCTTCCCTTCAATGCCAGTGTCAAAGTAATGAAGATATTTTACAATACTTTCATTAAATACGATAATTAGTAATGATAGCTAAATGTTAAATTATATTCTCCATAAACCTCTTGAGTATCTGTAAAGATGTGGACTTTACTAAGATCTCACGCGGACTTCCTGGGAGAGTCTAAAAAGTGACATTGCAGCTTTGTTTCGTTTGCCAACACTCACGCACGCTCACGAACACAACGGTTGATAATCCACCATCATTTCACATTAATATTCGACTTAACACAATTTTGTGAAAATAAAACATTCGCAATTACATGACTCTTCAATTTACTGCCAAAGAATATTAATTTAAAGTGACTCAGTTGTACAAGCTTATATTATTATATAAAAGGGATGTTGACAATGGCAATAATTAGTTCCAAAACATTAACCGCCTTACAAATAAACAAAGAATAAGGTCCGAATAGTTATTCCGTGTTTTGTTCTTCTCCACAGATAAAAAATAGACGTCCTGAATGGGTAGTAGGTAAAAAAAATTTTGGACGATTTAAAAGCACTTTTCTAAAGTTTCTTTGAAATACTTTGACCTTATTATTTTTATTTATTAATAAGGCTTACCAACTAAATACATATGATTCATTTCAGGAAACATAGTTTGACAAACAGTTGTACTTATATGTGTTTAAATTATAGGTATGCCCAAAATTTTTTTTTATTTATTATCTATCCTCTCCATCCCTAGGTTGCCTGGAAGATATCGCTGTTAGTGATAAGGCCGCCCTTTGTACGACTCCAATTTTAATTTTAAATTGTTTGTGAACATGTATGTGTTTTTTAAGTGTCCAATAAAGTATTTTATTGTATTCTATTCTTTAGAAAAGTGCTTTTCAATAGTCCATACATTTTTTACCAACTGCATATTCATTTTTTAGCTGTGGAAAAGAATGGGCGCAACAAACTAGTGACGTCATAGTTTGCCAGTACCAAACAATTTCTGTTACCAAAAAATCGTTTTGACAATTGCTTAAAAGCTCTCCATTGATTAATCAGTCCCTTACCTAATTATTACTGACATCAATAATAAGCACTTGTGGTCGCCCAGTAGTCGAAATTCGACCGTAATTCACAAATAGGCAATGTAATAAAACACATATTATACCTATCATCACATCATCATCATCTCAGCCAAAGACGTCCACAGCTGGACGTCTACCTCCCCCAAGGATCTCCACAACGACCGGTTTTGTGGTGCTCGCATCCAGCGGCTTCCCGCAACCTTCACTAGATCGTCGGTCCACCTTGTTTGAGGCCTGCCCACACTGCGCTTTCCGGTATATTATATCCACGTGAATAAATATTTTCCCCTCGGAGAATCTAGTAGGGCACGGGGACACGCACTAGTGCTGCCGTTCCCTCTAGAAAACCTCCGAAGGGGCTTCGTTTCACACGGCTTGAGGAACCCTTTAAGTTTCTCGACGCACCCAAAAAAGCCCGGTGAAGCTGAAAATGCCGTCTGAGGCAATTAGCAAAATCTCTACAAAAGAAAACGTTAATATTATCTTTCTGCACTTCTTCTCCTTAAGAACTAACTATGCCAAACCTCAAACTTTTGCGCGCACGCAATGAATGTGCTTAAAAAGGGGTAGGTATGAAGCTTTTCCTTCACGTATTCCTTCACGACGACCTCCTTGGTCGAGTGGTTTGTACACCGGTTTTCATGGTGTCGCCATCTCTGCGGTCCCGGGTTTGATCCCCGGTCGGGTCAAATTAGAAATTATTGTTTTTCTAAATTGTCTCGGGTCTGGGTGTTTTCTATGTATAATAAGTATGTATTTAAGTATTTTAAGTATGTTTATCCGTTGTCTAGTAACCATTTAACGAGTTTCATAACGAAGCTTCTCTTGGGCTAGATAATTGGTGTGAGTGTAGGAAAATTTATTATTAATATACATATAGAAATAGAAATAGAAAAAATCTTTACATATATATATTTTTCTTTTTTTCCTATATAAAACTAGTGACCCGTATCCAATGATGTTTTTAAAAAATCCTAGAACCCTATAGTAGCGCCATCTACGGGATCCAATTGTGAATCTAAACATCCCCACCCAAACACACAAAAAGTTTCATCGAAATCGGTCCAGCCGTTTAGGAGTTCAGTGACGTTCGTTAGTATTATAATAAAATTAATAAATTCGAAATTCAAAATTCAAAATGATTTATTCAGTTTAGGCTAAAAATAGCTCTTGTGAACGGCATTATGCCATCGGTTCGTAAGTCTAATCTGGGTTTCGAGACCTTGTACTGAGATGAACCGGCAACAAACTCAGCAAGTGTCCAGCTCTTTTCTCCCTTACAGCATCATAAATACTGGAAAATGCCCTATCATAAAAGGACACTATAAATATCTATAAACATAATAATGACTTGTCCTGACTGACTGATTTATCATCGCCGAGCCGAAACCGCTGGAGCTAATTAGATGAAATTTGGACTGTAGGTTAATTGAGTGACGTAACCAGACACTAAGAAAGGATTTTACGGAAATCACACCCTAAGGGGGTCAAATAGGGGGTGAAAGTTTGTATGAAAGTCCGTCAGTTTTGAAGTAAAATACATGAAAATTGGTATTTGGCTTTTTGAAAATTTTCATTATTTTCCTTTTAAGGAGTAAAAAAGGGAAGAAAGTTTTTTTGTGGAAATCGTTATTTTTAAAGTTCTAATTATAAAATGAATTATTTTAATCGATAATTAGATTTCTCAATAAAAATAAAGAATGACGTGTTTTAGCATTTTTCAAAAAACCTAAAAGTGGTGAAATATGGGTGGAGTATGGGAATCGGTCAATTTTAAAGTTAAATCCTTACATTTCGGTGGGTATTTGGTCTGGTTAGAAATGATGAAGTGTTTCAGGATTACCCCTACATATAACTACTTACCTTTCATAGTTGGGCTTTTATTACAAACGTCACAAGTCGCGTAGCCCACGTGAGGAAAGCCGCGAGCAAACGCTAGTATAATATAGTTATAAGGATAATTATATTAACATAAAAAATAAGCGTTAAGCCCCATTTAGCGTGGCAGCGCTAGCGGCCAGACATTGTCGCATTTCTTTAGGTCTTAAACAAGCTGGTTGGTGGATGACCTTGATTAAATACTAAGTGCGTTTCCATGATGCGCGGACGGCACGGCTTTTTTTTCTTTCTTTTTATTATAGCACTCGAACGCGAAAGACTCGTTTTCAAACGGAAAGATAAAAAAATAAGTATTAAGTTTAATCCATGTCCGTATGTATTTTTAAGAATGGTATTTAAATACATTGTATTTTTTGACATTCAAAAGTTTAATATCTTAAGTTAACGCGAGGTGTATACAATGTATTCCACTGTTCGTGCAAACTCTTCAAATAATGTATAAAAACATATTTTTTAATTTATTAAATTATTCAAGTATTAAAGACTCATAATGGTCAGTAACAATGATACTTAAGAGCTATGTTAGTACATATTACAATTAACATTACAATTTAAATCAAATCAAATCAAATCAAACTAAAATAAAATCAATTCAATACAATTAAAATTAAAATAAAATCAACTCAATACAAGTACAATTAAAATTAACCCATTAAGACCTGAGTTTTCATTTTCGAGCTAATGAATTTATTTTTTAGTTATGGTTATATAATGGCATTAAAATGAATAATTAAATTTTGTTTTGATTTTTTTCTTTTTACTTTTTGAGATTTTAGCTGTGACCATATGGTAACACTAGGCTAAAATATAGTACAAAAATTGTCTCAAGATTTTAAATCTAGGTAAATGTTTATAACTGACATAACTAATTACTACCTACATTGTGTATTCTTATATTAGAAATAAAACAACTGTATTTTTTTTTATATATATATTAGAAGGATATATTATATTGGTTATTATTTGGTATAAGGATTATATTGGCAATGAAAAGCAAATGTAATGATTGTACCTAGTAACAATTATTTTATTATGTGATAATCCTCGAAACAGTTTAGGCAGAGACCTACGTCACATTTTGCGCAGATTATCCGTCCAACTGTCTTGCAGCCATCCCCCGCACATCGTCGCCTTTTCTCTATTATCGAGAAATGTTTGAAATCTTACGCCGCGCCGCTCAGCACTTTGCCTCCAGATTTCGCCGTAGAGGGGCGGCCCCCAGATTTTGGTAATGATGGTATTTTTGTAGGTATGTTTGAGCTATTTCCCGGCGAAAGTCCAACTGTGGAATGTTATTGGTGGTCAACCAACCAAGTAAATATAGGCCACCACCATTTTTTGCCCCTTACTCCTATACGGTAATTGTTTATGTGAGCATCCATCAGATCAGTTCCACCCATGTACTGATTATAAGCGGCAATCAAGTATGGTCGTGGAACTTTGACTTTCTCTTTTGAACCCTGGAGTAACGGTCAGCTAATCCAGTAGTGTTAACCTTGTACTCTGTACATGCTACCGTCACCACGTGTGTAGATGCTACCGTCACCACAGAATTGTCCATCCAGCGAACATCGCCTTGGGTAGCATACTCATAAGAACTCATAAGAAGAAGAAGCCTATCAACTGGTCATCAAAAAATATTTCAAAAAAATCTATGCATGTAAATTGTTCGTAATTGGGTTTAGGTGCAGACGTAAACGCAGTGGACTCACCGTCAGGCAAGCCATCTTTTCGCCAAGTAAAAACTACCCTTTGTTTCTTCTTTGGATGCTCGGTTGGCTCCTCTTCATCATCACCAGAGGTCTCCTCTGATGACTTCTGTTGAATAACCGAAGATTGACCTAAAGTAGCGGGAGCCTGAAGCTGCCGGCCACTCAAATTTTCCACAACACCACCGTCGTCTTCATCGGCAGAATCTTCATTAGTATACTGAGCAACATCCGGAGGTTCGATGAAAATGTCTCGAACGAGTATCTCGTCTTCCTGTTCTAACTCGTCCAAAATTTCAGCCACGTTCAAGCCAAAATGTAAAAATAATATTTATTAGAAATAGTGTACCATATGATGTACTAGCGTGACCATACGGTCACAGTAAAAAAAAACATTTGTAGCTCCATAACTATTAAAAATTCAATAACATTTATTCATCCTACAAATAATTTGAACCACATTAGACAATAGTTTATTATTCAAACATGCAAAAACACTATAAAAAATAAATTAAACAAAACTTACTTTTTTCTGGCCGCCATTTCTTAGTAGTGACAACTAACGCTAAAAACTTTTCATTTTACCGGCATATCAAATAAAAACAAACACTATTAAATGTCATTAATCTATGGAGGATGCGTTCATAAAAAAACAAAAAAATCTAAATTAAACAAGTTTTTCTTTTTTAAATTCACAAAAAATTAGATAGCATCGAGTGTTACCATATGGTAACGCTAGTACATAATGGGTTAAAATAAATCAATGTTATTTGGGGTATGTCACACTATTTATAATATAATTATAGATTGGGAAATTGAGCCATAATTTATTGTTACGATTACCACCGATTACTGAAATACGCATTCAATTTATACCGTCACAAAGGAATTTATATCGAGCCAACGGGAACGGTACTTGAGCAAAATAAAAGGTAGCATACTAAGACGACTAGACTTAGACTTTGAAGACTCTACATCAAACTAATTTAGAAGAATAGTAGGTTACTTTTCTATTGCGTATAAAAAAGGTAAATACAAAATTGCATATTCTTTTAAAAATGTATGTATTATTTTATACTATAGATCTTTTTCTGTAAACCACACATCTTTTTTGCGACAATGTATAACTTCTTTAACCTCCGTTTCCCGTTTTCTTAAGGTATTCTTAGAAGATCTTGAGGATCTTTAGATTTAGGTGGTGGCTTGAAGGAGCGCCTCCTGGCTACATACCAAAGAGTTGCCATTTTACGATACACATTTTCGTTTACGTAAACGTAATCAAATGAATACAAACAAAATACACTAGGTAATAGGTCGGAATGACTAAAAAGGATCAGTTAATAATCTGTTTCTACAAGATTCAACATCTACGTAAGAGTTACCCATCATCTTAGCCTCTGTTATGTTAAAGTATGTTAAAATATATTTTTTTATTTCAATAAACCTTTAAAAATGTGCTTTTGAATCGTCCAAACATTTTTTACCTACCCCCCATTTAGGACGTCTAGTTTTTTAGCTGTGGAGAAGAATCGGCGCAAGAAACTCCGCATCTTTAGTTATATAAGTAACGACATTTTCAAAATTATATACCGTGACCAAGTTACAAGTTCAAAATGACTTAAAAATATTTTAAATAAGAAATTCCTGTTGGAGTGATTGGAGAATTACAAACCCTTGCTGTTTTGTCTTCTGTGTAGCCAGACACTTTTTAATAAGCTTTTTTATAAAGCTTTTCTTTAATGGTGATATAAATTATTTATATCAAGGTTTTGAATATGATTCGGTACTTTATTGTAAAAACGTACACACAGGCCCCTAAATGAATAATTTAGTTTGTGGAGCCTAGTATTAGGTACTGTTACTTTGATTTTATTTCTAGTGTTTGCATTGTATCATCATCAGCTCATTTTATGTCCCCACTGCTGGCGCACGAACTTTCCCTATGGATGGATAGGGAGAATGGGCCATAAACCACCACGCGGGTGCGGATTAGTGGTAGCTGCTTCAACGTCATATGCATTCTTGGTCTCGTCAACGACATCCAACGTCAAATGAAACTCACACTAGGCACCAAGGTATTTGTTTCAATGTCGTGTCGTCCCCGCCAGTGGAGCCGCGCAATACGAGTAGCCGCGTAAGTCGGTAGCCGGCCGGCCGGCGCGGGCGCTCAGAAATTAAGTATGCAGTTTAAAAAAAATGGGGACGAGCGGGTTTAGCTTTTCTGGTTGGGATTAAACGCTTTTTAGGGTTAGTGAAGTTTATTCTTTACCATTACAGTCGCTATGAGTTTCTAACCAAAAAATTTTTTTTTTTTTTGCGTTTACAATGCTATATAGTCATATTCATTATAGTCATATATATTAATTGCATCACGTTGTACAAAGATCTTACAAAAACAGTATTATGTCCTGCGCGGGAAAGAATTAAGGGTTTTAATATTGAAGAAAAACACCTATCTTTCTGTGAGTTATTTTTTGACAACTGACATAAAAACAAAAGAACATTATAAAAGCATAGACAACGTATCAAAAGAGGTATATAAACATAAGAAACTCCCCGACATGTCCCAAACATGGCCCTGCAAGGGCATTGCAAAATTACATCGTAGTTACAAGATGAGAATTCAACCAGTCTCGGAAGCGCGAATGGGAATTGAACCCAAGGATGGATTACCGACCCAATGCTGAACGGTGAGCTGCCGAGCCGTTTTTTCTAGTAAATTTTATATTTATACAACGTGTAAAAGGCGTGGTCAAAATAAAAAGATACAACGTCTATCCGATATAGATCTCGTTTGTGTTGTTACTGAGACATAAATATTAACTTTAATTTGTCATGCAATTTTAAATTAAATAAATAAATAAATAAATTTCCTACACTCACACCAATTATCTAGCCCAAGAGAAGCTTCGTTATGAAACTCGTTAAATGGTTACTAGACAACGGATAAACATACTTAAAATACTTAAATACATACTTATTATACATAGAAAACACCCAGACCCGAGACAATTTAGAAAAACAATAATTTCTAAATTGACCCGACCGGGGATTGAACCCGGGACCTCAGAGATGGCGATACCATGAAAACCGGTGTACAAACCACTCGACAAAGGTCGTCAATATTTATCTTAGTGGAGTCATGCACGTCAGGCGCGCATAAGCGAGCAGCAGTAATCATAAATGTAAGAACACAGAGGTTACTAAACCACTAGGGCTGAGACTTGTTTATTTTGATGTGACGTCACAATAGAAATATTTAATTAAAAATTGCATAACAAGTTAAAGTTAATAATGATGCCTTAGTAACTCTGCATACAAGACCTAGATCACATACACTTTAAATCTTTTTATTTTAACCAAACCTTTCTGTCACACGTTGTAATCGTATCATCACTGCATAGTATAAAACAAAGTCGCTTCCCGCTGTCCCTATGTATGTATGTATGCTTAGATCTTTAAAACTACGCAACGGATTTTGATGCGGTTTTTTTTAATAGATAGAGTGATTCAAGAGGAAGGTTTATATTATGTATAAATACATACATGATGCATAATATAGTAAAGAAACACTGTTATTTTTAGAGGTTTCACATTTTTTGCGCTTAAATTGCAAACGCTGGCTGAACCCTACGCGATAGATCAAAATAATGTACTACAGTATTGTACACCTTAAAAAGGTCTACAAAAAAGTCCATGATGGTATATGTCTATCTCTTAGGAATAACCCACAATAATCATTTTTTATCCTTTACTTTTTACGAGAAATAATGGCTTATTTACGAAGCAATTTTAAGCAATACAGCATTAATCCTTATCCAATTATGTACCTTAAATACATTGTGCATTTAATATAGATCAATATGGCCCTTTACAGCATGTAATTTAAATGAATATTTACGAAGATATTACTGATTTAAAATGCAGGTACATAGCGGTTGCGTGTATCAGCATTGCACCCGTGCGAAGCCGGGGCGGGTTGCTAGTATAATATATAAATCTTGTGTGCGTGTGTATGTTATTGAACTCCTTCTAAACGGCTGGACCGATTTGGTTGAAATTTTCTGTGTGTGTTCAAGTGGATTCGAGAATGGTTTAGATTTACAATTGGACCCGGTAGGTGGCGCTGCTATATGAGTCCATCATGGGATACGAGTGTTCTTAAGCGGACGAATGATTTGTTTGTTTTGTTGCCATGGAAACTGTCAACGTTTTGTTTGTGTTGTTGTCATGGGAACTGTCAAAGCGGTACGAAGTCCGCCGGTCAGCTAGTTTCTTGTAAAAACATGTATTATTATATTACATGCTGGTCTGGGACGTGAAAATCAGTTGCCTGACTCCACGTGCGTGTCGTAAGAGCCTAAGGGTCAAGGGTTCCAAGATGCTTGCACACCAGACGATCGGCTGCAACCCATCACTGACGTCATCTGTTCCACCTCGGAGCTCTACTTTGATTATGCTGGATGTGGCGTTGAGGTCACTACCGGCAGGTTTATTCAAAATTGGAGATTTTGATGCTCTCTCTATCTCATTTTGGGAGTTACACGTGAGAGTTTGTATGTATGCATGTATGTATATATATTACTAGCGGCCCGTTCCGGCTTCGCAAAGGGAGACATTTTTTTAAATATAGCCTATGTTACTCAGCGCTAATGTAGCATTTTATTGGTGAAAGAATTATTTAAATCGGTCCAGTAGTTTTTGAGTTTATTCGTTACAAACATACATACGACAATACAAAGTTTTCCTCTGTATACCTAATAATATTAGTAGGTATGATTTAAATAATTGTGTTGTCTAGACGGTAAGTGGCATACGCAATTAGTGTTTTTCTTGTGATATTTTAGTCGGAATCGTCCGGTATTTTCTACATTATTAGATCCTGTATTTTCCATAAGCTTTACCTTTTTAAGTTTCATTAAATAAATTGGTTTTTGAAAAAAAAAATAACTTCAAAGTTGGTATGGGATATCGAAATGTATAAATTAAATTAATTTAAATCAAAATGCATTTGTTTAGAGCATGACCCATATCGTATTAGTAAAAAGTAGTTTAAAGTCTTTCATAAAATTAATAAAAACCCAAGATATTATTAGATACGAAGCGACTAGGATAATGTTCAAATTATAATTGTAATAAAATGTAGTGGAAAGATGTGATTTAATTATTTCTACCTAAAATTATTTTCATATAACTTAACTGTTGTCACATTTTCTTGGAAACGTATAAAAACTCACGCTAGGTTGTGGCTGAATATCAGCTACAGCTGTCGAGTCAGCTGTTTGTTGCTGAGCCACATTACCTTTTTGTTCTGTATTGTTAGTTTTGAGTTAGTCGTAAAACTTGTAATTTTGAACAAATAAATACTTTTTATTTATTTATTTATAATTTATATTATTAAATTCAATGATACTGAATACTTCAAGAGGAAGTGTGTGACAATGATTCACTACTTACTTACTTACTTAAAGAAGCCCTTTTATTCCCTTTTTTCTTGGAGAGATTAATTCTGCTTAACTTTTAAATTGTTAATTAATATACCTTTGTTAGTTTTAGTTTTTAACCTTATTTTATTATTGTTTGCAACTTAATTTTTGAATGCTGTATTACGCCTGTAAAGACACATCCTTAAAACTAGTCCTTAAGTACATACTTACATTTACTACTGTGTAAAATGATTGGCGATGGTGCATCTTATTAAAAAAAAAAAAGTTTTTATTCTAGACTAACTTTTGGGCGGGTTTCTTGGCGGGAAAGTGAAGAGTCATGTCTGCGGTTTTGTTTTAATTTCTAAAATTTGTGTTATGTCGAATATTAATGTAAAATAATGGTGGATTATTAACCGTTAAGTGTTCGTGAGTGTGCATGAGTGTTGGCAAATGAAACAAAACATTGCAACGGCACTTTTCAAATTCTCTCAAGAAGTCCGCCGCGTGAGGACTTAGTAAAGATGTGGCTATATCATTTCTCACTTTTCATTTCTAATATCAATAATCATCATCATAAAGGAAATATTGTCTATTTATGTATTACTTGTAAGAAAAAATACTTGACACTGGCTCAATGTGCTAATCGCACGAAGCCATCAATCAACTAAAAAAAAACTTTTGGGCGGTAAACTTTGGAAAAAGTGGGGATGTCGTTCATGTTTTGTCTATATTTCAAAAATATGTGTTATATTTCTGTCAGGCGCGTTGTGTCTTTAACAATAAGTGAAGGCCAAATTTGCATTTCCATTTTATGTTTTCACACGAACACAGAGACACATGAATAGCAGCGGCTTTCTTCCTGTACACCACGAAGCCCTTGCAACCCCAAGCCCTTCAAAAGGGTGAAAGCACTTCGCCATTGGTCACGTTCCCCTACAATAGAGCACTGCATTATATTAATGACCAATGGGAAAGGGCCGCGAGTAATTTTGATTGATTTGTCACATAGAAATTTAAATTTTTGATTCACAATAGCTTGGTGCAGGCCGTCTGTATAATATTATTAATTTTGTGGAGGCTGGGATAAGCTTGTTTTTTTTCTGTGCTCAATACTTATTATTTGGTGCAACCATGAGTAATATAAGATAAAAATAATACAATTGCGAGATAATAAAATAAATGTATGGTATACATTTCTTTTGTATACATGTTCATTGATAACTTTTAATTCAAAGAATAGTGTAGACAATATACAAATGGTTGAATACTATTACTTTTAATACTAATCATAAACTAAAATTATACGACATGTTCATAAATTGGCAGCGTGTATTTTTATTTAATTTATTTTATTGATATTTAAAACAGTAAACTAATAAAAGTTACAGAATCGGTTTTAGATTATATCCCTAAACATGACTGTGTACACATCATGATGATTATAGAAGCAGTAAGTATCGAACAGATTATGAAAATAATTATTTAAAAATTAAACTACAAAATAAAGCTAAAATGCAGGGTATGAAGCTGTTCTAAGGGTTTCTCGTCTTGTGATCTCGGATCCTGTAAAAGCTTTTTAGCTATGATAATACACTCTTTAGACGTTTTGGTCAAAAACGATAATTGCTACTTACATGTGAGAATAAAAATAACAAAATAAGAAACGTCAGGATAAAATCAAATAAAGTGTAAAAAATAAACCCAACGAGATTTAAATGAAGTGTTCCGTAATAATGTCCTCAATTTAAAATAAGAAAAACCGCAATTAAAAAAAAATAAAAATCAAAAGCAATATCTACGCAAAATTTTTCAAATTTCATGAGAATCCCAAACTTTTTTATTGCAGTAGTATGGAAGAAATTGATTTGCAATGCAACCCAGTGTCCTTTGCAAAAAAAAGTTGTTTGTGTTCTAGCATTTAGAGATAACATACCCAGTGCCTTCGTTCAGGATTCTGGGTGAAGTGTGCTTCCATCATTGGACTTATCATCACTTAACACATCAGGTGAGATCAAAGCACTGTGCTTACCTTTAAGGCATAAAATGAATATACTTAATTTAAAAAAAACGAGCAAGCCTTACAATAGTCACATATATGATGTGTAACATTTGACATCTCACCTTAGTAATAAGCAATTTTAACATTATATTCTGAAAACAATGGATCAGGTATCACATCAATTTATAACTATAAAATAAATAATGATAAAGTCACATGATAAAGTCACACACGAAAGGGTTGAAATCAATATTACAATAAAAAATAGTTTATTTTTTTTTTTTTTTTTTTTATTGATGGCTTCGTGCGATTAGCACATTTAGCCAGTGTCAAAGTAATTTTTCTTACAAGTAATACATAAATAAACAATATTTCCATATATGATGATGATGAATGATATTAGAAATGGGAAGTGAGAAATGATATACCCCCCAACCCCTCGAGTATCTCAGTAAAGATGTGGGGCTTTACTAAGTCCTCACGCGAGCTTCTTGAGAGAATTTAAAAAGTGACGTTGCACTGTTTTGTTTCATCTGCCAACACTTATGCACACTCACGATCATTTAACGGTTAATAATCCACCATTATTTCACATTAATATTCGACATAACACAAATTTTTGAAAATAAAGCAAAACCGCAGACATGACGCTTCACTTTCCCGCCAAGAAGTCCAAAAAAAATAAAAAAATAATAGAATTAACAATGACGTATATTTTATTACAAATCATAAAGAGAATGCAGTAAATACTCATCAGAAGACATTTGAAATATCAAAATGACCTTTGATAGTCAAATGACACAATATGTCACCTATAATAATGTCATGTTCATAATATCGATTGAATCAACCAAACTGAATTTACAAAATGGCGCGCGCTTGCGCGCTTCCCCGACTTCCTGTTACCCGTCCCTTTTCACGAAATCACTCCCACATATTGCTATAGAAAGCAAGCGGAAAAAAGTTACACATCAAAAAAATTTAGTAGACTACCTTTATTCAATTTAATTCAAATAATTTATTTCAGAAATATAAAAATCCATAACTGTTAGTTTAATCTTAATCTGCGTGTTAGTATTTTATAATGATATTACTGCTAGAGTCATGTAGCCCCCAACATTTCACAATGTGCAGAAAGTCAGGCCTGTCTGCTATCGTCTTCAGGATGCTGTTGGAGGCTGTCCTCACCCGTCTCAGAGACGCCGCGCGCGCTCTCATTATGGCGTAGAAGCAGTCTGTCTGTTTGTCCTGCAGCTTTGCTCGCGTGGGCTACGCGACTTGTGATTGATTGTCATAAAATCAAAATTAGAGATCTTTACAGGTGCTAAAATCAGTATACTTACGCGTGATGTTTAAATACGATACATAGGGTATGCTGCAGCAATACCATCTTTCATATATCGCAGCTTTCATATAATTTATACTTATTTAGTCGCGGAAAGAGTGCTTTGCTCTTTCCTCTCCCAACCTAAATAATAATAAATTAGAAACTTTTAGTAGAAATACCTAATTGAAATAAGTTAGGTACCTATGGTCTAGCGGTTAGACGACCGATTTTAGATCTAGGGGGTTTGATTCCCAGACATTAATATAGCGTTAGATTGACATAATTAAATTAAATTATATATGACACATCGAACTGCATTTCGGAAAAAGGTGTTCAATAAATTTCTACACGATTTCAGAGTTAGTCCCATGGTAAAAGTTTTGCAAAAAGATGGGCAGAGACCACTCTTAAAATTCATCTTGTAGATAAAAATTTACGGTATATAATTGTGGTATTGTCCACGTGGAAAGCTCAATCCCAGCGGTGGGATGCCCCAACGCCCCGGTCCGTACCGTGCAGCGTTGTCAGGCGAGCTCCGGTGAAATCTGTGCGCTCGCAAAAAGCATTTGGCGGTCGGCCATTGACCCCCGCGAGCGCGGCGGCTTCTAGTACAGGAGACAGACATTATACACTTACATGAATACATCTATACACTCTTTAACCAGTGTAGCAATAAGACCGCCTTCGTTCATACACTATTTTTAAGTTTTTCTTAAGAAAAAAAGAAAGAAATAAACGTTTATTTGACATTTCAAAAAATACATTAAAGAATAATATAATAACTTTATGGAATATTATAGCAAACAAGTACAAAAAATGATATGTCAAAACGGCTTCTCCTCAGCCTGATGTCACAGACGGAGCCATGGCGCTGTTTTTCAGGAAGAACCGGTTTAGAGGTTAGATAGCGCTGTTCTAAGCTACATGCAATCTGTGTGTGACCGTGAGCAATAAAGAAAATTTAGCTATCTATCTATCCATACATGCTCTCACACACATCCTTCTCCCAAAAAGGCTACCCCTTTTACAGAACATCAAACTCACAATTTTGTAAATTTGTCGTAAGTGACTTCGACGCCACATAGTTTTTTTAAATCGAAGAATAGGCAAATGGCTCAGCTTAGACAAGCAGACTCCGTTTCTGCTTAGCATCCTATACGACGATGGAGCGACGATCTTCGCAAGGTGGCTGGCAAGAGCTGGATGAGAGTAGCCGCGGATCGTGCTCGGTGGCGTGCACAAGGAGAGGCCTATGTCCAGCAGTGGATTAGTATAGGCTGATGATGATGATCCTATATACGAAGATAGCTAGTGGAGCAGGAACGAACGACCCCATATTGTATGAAAAAGGGAATCACACTAATATTATAAATGCGAAAGTTTGTGTGTATGTTCGTAATTTGTTTCTTCTTTACGCTGCAACGGATGGATGGATTTGGATGAAATTCGGAGTTTATAAACTGGATTGACACATAGGATAAGTTTTTATCGTTTGAGCGTGAGCGTTTGGGCTAGCGTTAGCGCTGTGATGGACGCTTTCACTTCTTGGGCTTCACTGGCTGCTTTCCATCAGGCAGAGTGAAGCCATTTTGGCGTGCCACAATAAAAAAAAAACTACTACTATTACTAAAAACGTAAATTTCATTTTCCAATAAAAAATTATTTGTTTGTTTTGTTGTCATGGAAACCAAATAGAATTTAATTACTTGATGGAAACTATCAAAGCGGTATGAAGTCCGCCGGGTCCACTAGTAGTATTTATATAATTTTGATGCTATTTTTTCTACAACTACCTAAATTCTATTTCTGTCGCCAAGCTACATTGTTTTACACTGCCGTGTTCCAGTTTGAAATTACTTATTCCAGTAAAGTAACAGGACACAGCTAGTTAGATAGTAACTGAAGCTTCAGACTAGAGTCACGAAACGCGTGATTCACTTGGTGTTACAAGCGTCTATGACAGTGCCGATCCGAACCCCTCGGAGAATCTAGTAGGACACGGGGACATACACTAGGGCGTGATGCCGTTCTCTCTAGAAAACCTCCGAAGGTGATTCGTTTCACACGGCTTGAAGAACCCTTTCAGTTTCTCGCCGCGCCCAAAAAAGACCGGTGAAGTTGAAACTGCCGTTTGAGGCAATCAGCAAATTCTCTTAAAAAATATCTATGACAGTGGTGATGGTGACCGCATTTCATCACCCAAGCCATATCCTAGTGTGCCAGCTCAGTCACATAAAAAACCTTTATATTTATTATCTAAAAATTAGAAAGTAACAACAATATTTTGTTCTAACACCATACTTTCGTAAATTTATATAAACATAACTTACAACGTATACGAACGTACGATTTTGCGGTATAATTGCTTTAAACGATCTCTTTCAGACAAACAGGTTTTTTAGACAAACAAAGCTTAGATGGAACTTTAAACACTATATTATGTTTTGTCGTTTCCAATTTTGTCTAACAAAGTGGTAATGTAATGACATGGACTAAAATATATTCAAAATTTGTTACTGATCTTACTACTGATCTGATGGTGTTACTCAAAATGCCACCTAAATATTAGAAAACATCACATACATTGTTCTGATCCCAAGGTAAGTAGCCAACTAGTTTTAGAAACAATGACGATACCACAACCACCCAGACACGACACAATATCAAATAGTTCGTTTTCGACATTGACCCGACCGGGATTCGAACCCGGTACCTCAGAATTAGTGCCGCCCAAAGTCCGGCGTGCAAGCCACTCGGCTACGGAGGCCATCTAAATGTTAATTCGTCCTAGCTCACTCCTAGCTGACTCATACGTTTTCACGGTGTTTTTAATTGGCCATGACTGTGATTTTCTTTTATAATTTGAAATTATGCATGCTGTGCTTATAATGAAGTAATGGGGCACTACTTAGTTACCTTAAATAACATTATAAGGTTTTATTTTTCATCTAGATTAATCCTGGAAAAAATTACGAAAAATTTAATACTATTGAAATGAAACAACTTTTACGGATCTACTCGCGTTTATTTTACACATTACTGGGAGTGTCTCCCTGTGACCACGGACCCTGCAAAGGGTTCGAAACGTCAGGATAAACATTAAATAGGTAATGTGTAAAATAAACGCGAGTAGATCCGTAAAAGTTGTTTCATTTCAATGTGTAGTGTTCGCGTAAACTTTAGAAAACAATATGTTAATACCACTTATAAAAAATAATTAAAATATTTTATTCAGTGTGGGCTACAAAATAGCTCTTATGAACGTCATTATGCCATCGGTCCGTAAGTCTACACTGGGCGGGAGACCTTGTACTGAGATGAACCGGCAATAAACTCAGCAAGTGCATTTCTTTTTTCCTTACAGCGTCAAACTATTGGAAAATGTCCTCACTGTCATAGAAGAGCACTCTGTAAGGCTTCATCATACGGCACAGTTCCATCGGATGCCCGGTTAACATAATACTTACTAAATAGTACTCGTTGTAGTATCATTTATGATGATGATGAGCACTTGGCCTTCATCTCACCTGATGTTGTGATGATAAGGCCGAAGGTGGAAGCGCACTTCACCCGGAATCCTCAACTACTGAGGCACTGGCTATCTTATCTCTAGCTGCCGGAACACAACAATGCTACAAGATGGTAGTAGCTAGCCAGGCGGACAAACAAACCTTACCACCAACCAAACCGAGTTCAGAAACTGGGAAGTAATAGGGTCCCGTTTTACCGTGTTAAAAAAGGTATAAAAATATAAAAAAATATTTACTAAATTAAAGTTAAATACACACACACATTGAATACACGTTTAAATTACAGCCTAAAGGGTTACACCACCCAACCCTTGGACTATGCGTGTCACAGTCGCTACGTCTGTGTGCGTGTGGTGTGCGCGCGTGTGCGGCGTCTAGACGATAAGCCCGCTACACACGAGAGTACAGAGCAGGGCTTGACAATGTTAACAAATTCACACAATAAGTATCGTTAAGTAACATTGAGGAGCTCGATGACGCAGTGGTTAACGCGCCCGGTCTGCGATTGCTGACGTTAAGCAACTTTCGCAAAGGCCGGTCATCGGATGGGTGAACAAATATTTATTATCTCGGGCTCCTCCGTGCTTCGGAAGGCACGTAAAGCCGTTGGTTCCGACTGCATTAGCAGTCGTTAACAACCACCAATCCGCACTGTTGTTTGTTTGAATGTTTTTGTTTTGTTTACATAATTTTTAACGCAAATTTTGTTGCGAACATATAACAAAAACACAAACAAATGACGGTAGTTGTTGACATTAAATAGGCGCCTTTGGCTTTCAAAGTAATAAGTAAATAGTGTTGAATAATTTCGGCGGGCTGGTTAGAACCACGATAGCTCAATTGGGAGAGCACCTGACCCGGTATGTCAAATGGGCGCAGATTCAAATCCTGCTAGTGGAATTTTTTTCAACATTTGTGTTTATGTATTTAATTGAGCTTAAGTGCAGCAATTAGCACTTAAAAATAAAAAATATAACTTCGTAGTGTAGGTGAGCCTTAATTGCAAGTTGTATGGGGCAGCATCCGCGTATAGCCTAGTGGCAGGGTTCACTGGTTCAGTAGTCTACTCCTACGGGTACTGTGGACCGCACATTGCGATTGACCAGATAACATTTAGATAACATTTTGAAGCTTAAACATGAACCCTGTTAGGGTTTTGCAATTTTCCTATTTACAGGTATTTTAACAAATAATTTTAAAGAATAATAATAAAACATCTAATAGTTAGTGGTTACTTAATAATTAATATTAGACAATAAAAGAAACAGAAAAGAAAAAACAGAAGAAACAGGAAGCGGATCGCCATAGTAATACACTGGCCTGCAAAATTAAGTATCACACTTTTAAAATTGCAATAACTTTTTAAGTACACAAGATATTTCTATTTTTTTTTTTTTGTGATTTTGTTAATTGTTTTAAGATGTTCTTCTTTTTTATTTTATTTTTATTTTTCTCATCTGTTTGTATTTGTTTTTGTGCAGGTCAATAAATGTTTCTTATTCTTATTCTTATTCTTATATACTTTCGAAACAAAAAGGAAATATGTTACTAATGTATAATTTACTTTAGTTTCAAAGAAAGCTGATAAAAATTGCTGCAAAACGTTTTTTATTTAAAAATCTCTAACTTCTATAGTTTAGAAAATAAATAAATATTAAAAGTGTAGTACTTAGTTTTGCAGGCCAGTGTAGTTGTTATAATTGTTTAGGTATCTGTTAAGTATTCACTTACGGAGTAATAAATTTTTTTAACAAGGAATAATTTTAATTTATTTTGAAATGATGAGTGTCTTTGCTCGGTTTTTATTTGTTCTGGGAGTTTAACGGTCATATAGTAGGGGCTTCAATTTAACATTTTTATTCATCCATTCCCATACAGGGTGCCTAGTGCGAGTTACCGCCCCTGTGGTCTAGACTAGCTACCACCATCTTATCTATTAGGTCCTTACTTATGAAATTGACGTTTTGTATGAAGATTTTTTATAAAATTATATTTTTCATACTAACGTTTTTTTAATTTTCTTAGCATCTATTTATGTTAACACTATAAAAATTGTAGAGTAATGTGTTTGTTTCACTAGCTAAATATAGCAGACATTAAAAAGAAAAAAAATCAAGACTCTTCAAAGCTACAATAAAACAAAAAGTCAATTCCGCAAACAAAAAAAGAAGTCAATTAAAAGAAAATATTGGGCGGTAAAGACACAAAATGAATAATCATTGTTATTACTGAAGCCTAAGTTGTTGGAATGTACAAAAATAAATACGTCTCTCTCTAACCACAGTTAATCTTTCTCTATCACACATTTTGTTTATATTAACTATAAGAAACAATAATGCTTTGTTTCTTAGGCCGAGTACATTTCCTCTGTGTGTTCTTAGTTCTTACTGTTAGTTCCGTTGTGGCTCTTGCCTAGTTTAACCGTGTGCGCTACTCTTATTAGACACGACACCCCTTTCTAAATATTTAATAAATCTTTTATTACAAAGTAAGTTTCGTGTCTCATTCGCTTCCATAATCCTAATATAAGTAACATAGTCCTAATTAAAGGTGTATAATAATATTAACAACCGGTATTGACTTTTAGAAGTAATACACCTGTTAATAAGTGAGAAAAAAACGTCTATTAAATATGTCGCCATAACATATTTAGATAAGATGGTAGTAGCTAGCCAGGCGGACAAACAAGCCCTACCACCAACCAAACCGAGTACACAAACATGTACCCCCGCTGGGAATCGAACCCGGGACCTCTGGGTCTAAACCGGTATTCTTAGCCACTAGACCACAGAGGAGGAGTTTACTCAAAATTGAAGATGTCTATGGTGTCTACCCCTTTTTGAGAGAAGGACGTGATATTATGTATATATGTATCATCATCATCATCATCATCAGCTCATTTTTATGTCCCCACTGCTGGGGCACGAGCCTTCCCTATGGATGGATAGGGAGAACGGGCTATAAACCACCACGCGGGCCCAGTGCGGTGCGGTTGTTATTAACGACTGCTAATGCAGCCCGGACCAACGGTTTTACGTGCCTTCCGAAGCACGGAGGAGCGAGAGATGATTAATTTTTGGTCACCCATCCAATGACCGGCCTTTGCGAAAGTTGCTTAACCTCAGCACTCGCAGACCGGGCGCGTTAACCACTGCGCCATCGAGCTCCTCCATAATGTATGTATGAGTGTATGTATGTATACATGTATGTATGTATATATGTATGTATGTAAGTAATGAGTGTTTGTATGTATGTATGTATGTAAATTTGTGATTTGCACAGCTCAAACTATGTTTGACTAAGCTGTGTTGTGAGCACGTAGCGCTGCGGTTGGCGCGTTCAGTCTGCGATCGTCCAAATCAAGTAACTATCACAGTAACTAGTCACCGGGTGGGTGACCCTGACCACAAAAATAAAATACTTAAAAATTTAAATCTTATAAGATTTCACTTAACGAATTAGTTCGAATTGGATTGGTAGAAATATTTTATAAGCTTATAAGAACCAGTTTGTTTGGACGCTCTATATGTTTAGCGCGGAGAACAAGCCAGGCTGTAAAGGCTATACTCAGCCAAACGCAAAGAAGAAAAAAACTATCTTAACACTACAATTCTTTTGACATTGAACCACCAATCAAGTCCTACTATATTGAACCCTCGCTGAATCGACAAACTGCCAAAGGTACCGGCCTTTGGCAGTCTAACCACAAGACCACGAAGACAATTTAAATTTTCTGGAAGGTGATGTCTTACACCTCGGTTCGCTGAGTGATCAAGCACTCGGCCCGATACCCGCAGGTCCCGGGTTCAATTCCCAGGTCGGGCAAAGTGTGTTGGTTTGTGATCACCAACCCGCATTTGGCAAGCGTGGTGATTAAGCCATTACCCATCGATTGTAGCGATGACTTGATTTCAATGATGGAGGTAATTAATGGAATCAGGCGTTATTTTGCGGAAATCCATAGTACAAAAAAATGTAATTTAAATAATATGTAGTGTTAATTCCGCTAACTCACTCGTTTATACAGCTTGGATGCAGTACGCATGCACCGCCCTCCCGCCCGCAAAAAGTATGCACATGCAGGAGAAACAATGCGTGCAAGCGAAAATGCACACCAACACCGATACCCGACACGTGTTTCGCCCCTCCACGGGGCATCCTCAGGAGCTGTTGACTGGTCGAGAGCTACGCACCGACTGTTACGGCTACGCAGCTCCCGGCCGCTTTTATAAAGCGCCATCGTTTGACATTTGTGACGTACTACCCGCGACAATACGTAATAATGGGGATGGAACTAAATTTGTTTGGTCATTCAACAGCGCATGACTGTCATTATTATGTTTCATTATTTCTAATTGCTCCAACACACACAACCGAAAACTTTTATTACAAACATGCAAAATATTATAGCTGTTATTGTCGCACAAAGATACCGGCCATTCTTTGTTGCGGGCGGGAGGGCGGTGCATGCGTACTGCATCCAAGCTGTATAAACGAGTGAGTTAGCGGAATTAACACTACATATTATTTAAATTACATTTTTTTAATGATGGAGGTCTTTGCCCAGCAGTGGGACAGTCAAAGGCTATTTACTTTCATACTTACTTATTTGTATGTGTTAGAATAAAGAGAAAGTGTTGAAACAATTCCTCGAGCGGGATTCGAACCCGCACCCCATGACATGCCGGGTCAGGTGCATTGCCAACTATGCTGTCGTGGCTCAATCCAACTCGCCGAAATTAATCAACACTATCTACTCTCTTTTCAAATTGTAATTTGTTCGCAACAAAATATAATTAATTAGCGGCTGCTCGCGGTTTCACCCGCGTGGTTCCCGTTCACGTGGGAATATCGGGATAAAAACTATCCTTTGTGTTAATCCAGGTCATAAACTATCTGTATGCCGAATTTCATCCAAATCCATTCAGTAGTTTTTACGTGAAAGAGTAACAAACATCCATCCATACTTACAAACTTTCGCGTTTAAAATATTAGTAGGATTAATAACCATACACATTATGTATTGTTTGTGTGTCACAAGTTGTATAAGCTAGATCAATCGTCAAACAAGCAATAGTTCATTGCCCTCTAGACACAGACAGATCCAGATATACCTACCCTTGGACTTACCCCGGCGTGAGGGCTGCACTGTCGGGGCAATTATAGATTTGTACTGTGCCCGGTTGCCATGCAACCGTTGCCAATTCGATTCCCGACTGACGGGGCTGTCTGCGATCGTCTACGGTCTATGTATACTTAGGTTGGATTGGAGGTTTCATTTGTCTTATGCAGTTTGGAATGTAAGAGACGAGGGTTAGTTTTTAATATTTTGAAGCCGGAATGAGAGGGGCTTGTGGTTTTATTTAATAACGTTTGAGAGATATATTTTACAAAAACTTAAATGTTGAAAAAATTATATAAAACATTTTATAAATAGCTTGCCTACTTCTTAACTGATCTTTAGTATTTGTAAAAATATTATGATCAGATGTTAATGACGGTAGTTGTTGACATTGAATGGGCGCCTTTGGCTTTCAAAGTAAAAAGTAAATAGTGTTGAATGATTTCGGCGGGCTGGTTAGAACCATAATAGCTCAATTGGGAAAGCACCTGACCCGGTATGTCAGAAGGGTGCAGGTTCAAATCCTGCTCGTGGAAATTTTTTCAACATTTGTGTTTTTGTAATTTGTTCGTAACAAAATTTGCGTCAAAAATTATGTAAAAACATTTTAGATATATTTTTGTGATATAGTATTGATTTATTTATTTATTTATTAACATCAACAAGATTAACATTAAATCATTGATGATGAGTAAACATTAACATAATTAATAGTTGATCATTCCAAATGCAATCTTAATTACAGATGTAACACGAAAGCATTAAAAATTATTATGATTTTACATTTTACATTGAATATTTATTTATTTATTTACGTAATTAACAGGTCATATCCAAAAATACATCACAACGATAAATATCGAAAACATTGAACTGAGATGCAACCCCAAACAATGTACACAATTTAAATTAAATTAAATATACATTTCATTAAAATATCTATAATAGGGGTATGATATAAGCTCTAAACGAAACAAGTTGGAAAAAAATCCTGAAAAATAATGGTAAAAAAACATGAAAATCTATTTAAAAAACAAATTAGTGACTTGTTTATTTTTTACTATATTGCCTCTTTTAATTGTTTGTTTACACATAAAAAGTCTGAGAGGCAAGGGTTAGTTCCATTATTCTTTTCTGTTTTTTTATGTTTTAAATTACACAGTAATTTTGATTTTGATAAAATAATTTATTAATACATGAACATGTAATTGGCTTAATTACTTTATAAAAGTCATTTACAGGTCAATAAGTATTTATCGTATTAAACTGTTTGTTTTAATAAATTAATGAAAGCTTGTTCTATTTCAGGTACTAACTTCAGAAGAATGATGCACCAAGTGAACCACTTCTAGATTAAGGTACGAGTTTATGAACATTTTATTATCTATGTAATGTTTTTTTTATTCTACAACAGAGTAGCGTTGCCCTTCATCCCACTAGGATGATCACGCAAAGCGAAATGATAATGCACTCTCAACACATTCAATCAATTCAACATTTAAAGCAGTTAACGCGTCCGGTCTGCGATTGTGAAGGCCGGTCATAGGATAGGTGAACTGAAGTTTATCATCTCGAGCTCCTTCGTGCTTCGGAAGGCACGTAAAGACGTTGGTCCCGGCTGCATTAGCAGTCGTTAACAACCACCGCCCCGCACTGGACCCGCGTGGTGGTTCACGGCCCGTTCTCCCTATGGTATAGTTAAACATCCGTAGGGAATGCTCGTGCCCCAGCAGTGGGGACATAACATAAGCTGGAGATGAACGATATTAAAACTGATTAATGAATCTTAACTATATGGACATTTTTTTTCGATAGTTATAGTCAATATACATTTCGAAATCATAAACAAACTCAGTACTTACTTAGTTCCATTTTTTTTTCAAATAAACAAATAAATTTTATAGAAACTTTATTTTCTTGCATTTTCATGAACATTTTAAGGAAAATACGGATTTAAATATTTAGTTGAAAACAATAAAAAAACGTTTGGTTAAAACTGAACACATGATAAGTAACTGTAATTTTCCATAGTGAACTTTAAGCCTCATTTTTTTTTCCTTTAGTTGATGGCTTTGTGCGATTAGCACATTTAGCCAGTGTCAAAGTAATTTTTCTTACAAGTAATACATAAATATACAAATCCTTCCAGTACGTAGGTACATAATGATGATGAATGATAATAGAAATGAGAAGTGAGAAATGATATACCCCCCAACCCCTCGAGTATCTCAGTAAAGATGTAGGGCTTTACTAAGTCCTCGGGCAGACTTCTTGAGAGAATTTGAAAAGTGAAGTTGCACTGTTTTGTTTCATTTGCCAACACTCATGCACACTCACGAAGACTTAACGGTTAATAATCCACCATTATTTCACATTAATATTCGACATAACACAAATTTTACATGAGTCTTCACTTTCCCGCCAAGAAGTCTTAAGCCTCATTAAAATCAGTTGACTAAACGTTTTTTTTAATATTTTCTACTAAGTAACTATTTTCTACTATCTTTTTTTTTTTATTAAAAACTGTTTAATTGGAACCAAAATTAGCGAATGAATTGGTGTGGATGTCTTTTAAAACAAACCGCTCGTCTACTCAGTCCCTTTTGTAGAAATAGAAATACATTTATTTGGTATTTATAAACTACTATCTTATTCTTACTTTTCTACCATCTTATTGTTATGCATAGAAAGAAAGAAAAATAGGTCCGTATCGACACACGATACACCAACAGGCGATTGATAGCTTATTGCCTGATGATGCCAACAGATCCCTTCTTTTAAAATTATATTTTTGATATGTCGCTTATTCTATTATATTTTATTATATGAAGTCTCTCATCAAAGTACTTCCCCGCAGTATTGTCCTATATTTAAGGTTGAAAGTCGCGTACGTAACCTACGTCAACAAATGAACAGATGCCTGTCTGTCTGGAGTCAGTCGTCATCGTCAGTCCTCCACGGTCCTTCGTGGGGTATAGTTGTGGGAAGGGGTGTATTTGTGAGTGTGAAATATAGTTTTCGTAAATAAACTCGTGTTTTAAACGAAGTTCTGTGTACTAGTGGAATTGGTGAGGGTTCAAAGTTAACTGTCTAGTACGGCTGATGCAACTATGTAGGAATGTGCAGTACAAATATTTTGATTTCCTATACAAACTTCAATTGTCCCATTAAACCAATAAGTAAGTCTATTTAATTTTGTAAAAGGTTCTTGTATGTATTAAAGAATGTTCACTTAAGTCTACATAAAAGAGAAGCCAAACTTTCGATGCTTGAGAAAAATACAGAGATCTAAGTAGTCAGTAGAGAATATAATAAAAACGTTTTTCATTGTTTTTTCATTAAATATATGTGTAGTTTATTTATTACATTTTTATTGTTACTATTATATTGTGTGTACTTATATCAATTTATTATATTCTTTCTATATGTTTAAGACATGTATTGTTTGACGACCTCCTTGGTCGAGTGGTTTGTACACCGGTTTTCATGGTGTCGCCATCTCTGAGGCTTCGGGTTCGATCCCGGTCGGGTCAATTTAGAAATTATTGTTTTTCTAAATTGTCTCGGCTCTGGGTGTTTTCTATGTATAATAAGTATGTATTTAAGTATTTTAAGTATGTTTATCCGTTGTCTAGTAACCATTTGACGAGTTTCATAACGAAGCTTCTCTTGGGCTAGATAATTGGTGTGAGTGTAGGAAAGTTTGTTTTATTAGTTTATTATCGTAAGTGCGCTGTTGTGCCTAAATTGAATGAATGTTATTTTACTTCATTTCATTTCATGTGTTATGTACTATTAAAACTCTGTTGTTTTGACATAGAAAATATCATTAAAATTGCTTAGTGTTTTTAGAAGTTTGTGTGGTGAAAAAAAAGAACTTTTATCTAACAAAATTTATGGGATTTAAAATTTTCCATAGCGGAAATTAAAGAAGTTGTAAGTTTTGTATGGGACATCAAAATGTGTATGGGACATCAAAATGTGTGAAGCTTTAAAAGGTGTGCTTCAGTTAAGCTTGCGTTAATATTCTAATAAAAATTGAACTTAAAAGTTTCAAAGTGCATATTTTGTATATACTATAGTGAGTGACTGTGAATATTCGATATACCAATTGGAATTGGAATAATAATGGATTCCTAGCGAAATAGTAAGTAAACCAATTTGTTAAAGTTGCACGTTTAACTGAGGGATTAAAAAGACTATTTAATTTTTACACTATAATTAAAATTTCCATTAAGGCGACGCATTGGAAATTTACGTGGCGGGGATCTTGATTTTTCTCAACAATTACAAAACGTATGAAAGTGATATTTGATGACATGATTTTTCATTTAATTGACTTCATTTTGCTAGTTGCAGAAACACGATTTGTCAACTTTTATAACAGAGAAAAAAATATCAAAGTAACCTCTTTTAAAACACAGATTTGCATTTTACAGGCAAACCAGACCGATGTCAGCATCTAAATTTTCTTAGTAGATTAGTCTTAACACACACTTCAATATGCTAGTTCATTTTTTTTTAATAATTTGTAGTTTTAATTTGAAGGAAAAGAAACAGTTTTTCGGTACGGGGCGCAAACGCTCCGTATGAGATTAATAATTGATTAGCGGTGCGTCGCCTTAATAATATTTATTCTTATTGAACAAAAACGAATTGTGATCTGTGAAAAGTGTGTGTGTTCGTGTGCATGTAAGAGATGTGTTTAGGGCTTTACCTATGAAATTCACGTTTTGTATGAAGATTTTTTATAAAATTATATTTTTCATCATCATCATCATCAGCTCAATTTTATGAACCTATTGCTGGGGCACAAGCCTTCCCTATGGATGGATAGGGAGAACGGGCCGTAAACCACCACGCGGGCCCAGTGCGGATTGGTGGTTGTTAACGACTGCTAACGTTGTTTCAATTTTCTTAGCATCTATTTATGTTAACACTATAAAAATGGCAGAACAGTGTGTTAGCTTCACTAGCTAAATATAGCAAACCTTAAAAATACAAGTCCCTTCCAAGCTACCTATGAAACAAACGTTCAATTCCGCTAACAAGAAAAGAAGTAAATTTTAAAAAAAATGGGCCAATGAAACAAAATTAAAAATCATTGCTATTACTGAAGCCTAAATAAAGTCTTAACTAACTGTGTATAACAATATTAACAATCGGTATTAAGTTTTAGAAGTAATACACTTATTAATGAGTGTTTTTTCGTACGTCTTTATGGATCGATTGTAGCGTGAATACTATATTGATCCCGCTCTAATTTTCACAGAATGTAGTTAGTAGAACAAGGATGGGAAATAATATCACTTGCGTCTCAAAAAACACCATTCAATGACATATTTAATTTCGCGACACCTGCGTCATCTTTTGTCAAAACTGTTCCGACACTAGACAGGATATATACTAGAGCGTCAACAATATATATAAAATATTTGAAGCGAAAACATTATTATGAGTAAGTTAACTGTTTCATAATATGGTAAGTAATATAATTTACTAGTGGCCGTTCGCGGTTTCACCCGCGTGGTTCCCGTTCCCGTGGGACTAACTGGATAAAAAGTATCCTATGTTATTTATAATCCAGGTTTTCATCCAAATCCATCCATCCATTGCAGCGTGAAGAAGCAACAAATATACACATACATACACACAAACTTTTTGCATTTATAATATTAGTGTGATTTAACGTAGGTACTTATATTTTCTTATCTATACATTACCATACATACGGACGCCTCGGTGGCCTAGTGGCAGAGCGCTCGGTCCGATACCCGAAGGCCCCGGGTTCAACTCCCAGGTCGGGCAAAATGTAATTTCGGTATGTAAATTACGAAAATAAACGATAGGTATGTAATGATTTTTCGATGCCTAGCCCGGGTTTGTGATCACCAACCCGCATTTGGCAAGCGTGGTGATTAAGCCATGACCCATTAATTGTAGTGATGACTTGATTTCAAAGTGGAAGCCTTTCCCCAGCAGTGGGACGGTTTATAGGCTGTTTACTTTTTACTTACTTTACTTGCATTAATACATACGTGAAGAGAAAGCTTCTTAACACTATCCAAGCACATTGCGCGCACGGAGACGTGTTTGTTATAGTTAAGTTTATATAGAAGGAATCCCTAAATATAAAATGTATGTATTATAATATATATATATGTGTTACGTTACAATGTATAGACATTGGTTATATTGTTAAGAACGGTTCGGACTCAAAACTCATAAATAAAATTCACGAACAATTCAGCCACAAGTTCGTTTGAAACGTCAAGCTTACAATATTATGTACTACATAGAAGCATTGACTATTTATTCAGTAGGTATTCTTATCTGTTATCTAAGGATTCCAAGGAATCGCCTCCCTTACGCTTAGATCGTGGAATGAGCTATCTTATCTCTAACTGTCTAACAACAATGCACTAACATTATTGTTATGCCAACAGAGTTCGATAAGGTTATAAGCACCTCATTTCAGATAAAGCTCCTAGGATCTTACGCTGGTTACAACTCCTTGTGACTCATGCTAGCCTGGTACTTTGACCACCTCACTTCAGGTAAAGTTCTCAGGATCTCACAATAGGAACAGCTCCTTGTTACTCAGGCTAGCCTTGTACTTTAACCACCTCACTCCATGTAAAGCTCCCAGGATCTCACACTGGAGCTCCTTGTGACTCATGCTACCCTGGTACTTTGACCACCTCACTCCAGGTAAAGTTCTCAGGATCTCACAATAGATACAGCTCCTTATGACTCATGCTAGATTAGTACTTTGACCACCTCACTCCATGTAAAGCTGCCAGGATCTCACACTGGGTACAGCTTCTTGTGACTCATGCTACGCTGGTACTTTGACCACCTCACTCCAGGTAAAGTTCTCAGGATCTCACAATAGGAACAGCTCTTTGTGACTTATGGTAGCCTGATACATCTATATTCTATCATTACCCCCGTTTTAAACAAGTACTAAAAACTAATAGAATAGGCACAGGCTTTACAGGCACTTTTTTTCTGTTTTTTTAGTTGATGGCTTCGTGCGATTAGCACATTTAGCCAGTGTCAAAGTATTTTTTCTTACAAGTAATACATAAATAAACAATATTTCCATATATGATGATGATGATGAATTATATTAGAAATGGGAAGTGAAAAATGATATACCCCCCAACCCCTCGAGTATCTCAGTAAAGATGTGGGGCTTTACTAAGTCCTCACGCGAGCTTTTTGAGAGAAATTGAAAAGTAACGTTGCACTGTTTTGTTTCATTTGCCAACACTTATGCACACTCACGAACACTTAACGGTTAATAATCCACCATTATTTCACATTAATATTCGACATAACACAAATTTTAGAAAATAAAACAAAACCGCAGACATGACTCTTCACTTTCCTGCCAAGAAGTCTTTTACAGGCACTTATTGACGTCATTACTAAGTATATATTTTTTATTTATTTTTTTATAGTTAACTCGGCAAATGACTCCATCCCACCTGATGTTAAGTGGAAATGGAGTCCAGACGCGAAGATAACTGGTGCAGCGTGGAAACAAACGTAGCATCAGTTAACTTCACTCTGCCGGCTCACAAGGTGCTTCTTCACGCCTCTCTTGAAGGACCCCATACTGGTAGACTATTCCATCTTTTGGAGATGCAACAAAGACAAAACAGTACAAATAATAGTGCAATTATAATTTAGTTTACTGAATCTACACTTATCTATACTAATTAACTAATAATGTGTAAAATAAACGCGAGTGGATCCGTAAAAGATGTTTTATCTAAACGTGTATAAAATTCAGGAAACCATATTTAATTTTTATTTTTAATTACTTTTGTTTTTGACATTAATAAACTACACTCGTACATATCAGAGACTTCTTGCCGGGAAAGTGAAGAGTCATGTTTGCGGTTTTGTTTTATTTTCAAAAAATTGTGTTATGTCAAAGATTAATGTGAAATAATGGTGGATTATTAACCGTTAAGTGTTCGTGAGCGTGCATGAGTGTTGGCAAATGGAACAAAACAGTGCAACGTCACTTTTCGAATTCTGTCATTGTTATTTCATTTATTCAGTTTAGGCTACAAGTAGCTCTTGTGTATCATTTCTCACTTCTCATTTCTGTTATCATTCATCATCATCATACAGGAAGGAAATATTGTTTATTTATGCATTGCTTGCAGGAAAAATTACTTTGACACTGGCTAAATATGCTAATCGCACGAAGCCATCAACTAAAGGAAAAAAAAAGAAAACAGAGGCGTGTCACATTGTAAATATATAAACGGCTAGTGTCTGTCCAGTTGTATTTAATAACAGCAGTGTTACACATAAAGTGACAGTTAATAATATTTTTGAGTTACGCGCGGTCTCCCAGGCCCCTCCTTTGAACCAATGACGGAGGGACATTGCTGTGACAGTCCACTGCCTCGGATCCTCTCGACCTTAACGAACATACAGACAGGGTCTACATAACCGTTGTAAGTAGACAGCTCTTGTATTGTTGGAATGGTTAAGAATTATTTATGGCTGGAGGAGTAAGGTGCAAGCTTTTAGAATAAACGCATAGTTTTTATCAACTCAGTCCTACGTACTTATCAAGTTTTGTGGTCATTTCATCTCTTACTTACTATCCTGGCGCTGTAGCCTCAAGTGAGCTTTGGCCTCTGATACAAGTCAGCGTCGCTGGTCCCGGTTCTGAACTGCTTCCTGCCAGTTGTCTACGTGAAGCTTTTCTAGGTCCTTTAGAACTTCGTCCCTCCAGCGGTAACGCGGGCGACCGAACTGGTCTACGCCTTACTGGACGCCCAGCATTATGCGCGTTTCATCGTCTCTTACTTTAACTGATTGCGAGCGTCCATGTAATCCAACCACGACCTAACACTTACACCCTTCTCCCCCCATCTCTCACCCCTCCCCCCTTCCAGTTCCTACTCCCTCCTCAAGATCCAATTCCTTCCTCAAGGTTGGCAACGCATCTGCGATAACTTTGGTTTTGCGGATGTCCATGGGCGGCGGTGATTACTTTCCATCAGGTGACCCGCCTGCTCGTTTGCCTCCTTTTAACATAAAAAAAAAAAACACACAAACACTCATTCATGACGTCACGTTATCATGCGGCGAATTTCGTTCTTTCATTGATTTGTAGATATTAAGTAGCATAGTGAGTTTGAATAATTGGCTTATCTTAATATAAATCTTCTGTGCGTGTGTATGAAATTGAACTCCTTCTAAACGGCTGGACCGACTTGGATGAAATTTTTTGTGTGGTCGAGAATGGTTTAGATTTACGATTGGACCCAGTAGGTGGCGCTGCTATAGGGGTCCATCGTGGGATACGGGTGTTCTTAAGCGGACGAATAATTTGTTGTCATGGAAACTGTCAACATTTCATGGAAACTGTCAAAGCGGTACAAAGTCCGCCGGTCAACTAGTTTGGTTCTGTGTTTTGCTGTTAAAAAATATTTTAAGTAAAAATTTTGCTGTTGAAAAATATTTTAAGTAAAAAATAATAAACACATACCTTGAAAGTAACTTGTTAAGTATCGGCTGCTGAATTGGTTTCAGCCAGGACTGAGACTAGACAAAAAGGCAGAGACTTCTTGGCGAGAACTTAAAGAGTCATGATTTCAGTTTATTAGTTTTATTTTTTTTAATGTATATTTTGTCGATTATTAACGTGAAATCATGTTGGATATTCACCGTTAAGTGTTCGTGAGCATGAGTGTTGGCGAATGAAACAAAACAGTGCAACGTCACTTTTCAAATTCTCGTAAAGTAATGTGTGTAAGTAATGAGATCTCAGTAACTGACAATCCAAAATGTTTACTGTAATTAGGGGTTTGGACGAAAATCATTTAGCATGAATCATTTAATATCACACAATGAACATTTATTTTACATTATATTTGGTAGAGAATGTCATTTGACATTAAGTCCGCCTTTGTAATTATTACATATTTCTCTTTGTGCCATAAAGATAAAATAATAACTAGGGTCGCCCAGTGGTCGAAATTCGACCGTAATTTTATTAAGGCTGCACGGATTGTATCCTAAGCAATGAAAAATTAAAAAGATATAATGTGAGTTTGGATTGGCTTTGACCATTGACAGATTTCGGCTGTACCTCCACTTCCATTTTTGAAATTTTTGAAAAGAGTATATGCGTGTGTGTCAAATACATGGTAGTGTGTGTAATGTTTGTTTTATTGATTTAATGTATTTTTTATGCATAATTACAAAAAAAATATTACCATTCTGCAATCCTTTCTCTATATAAACTATAAGTGTACAAAATTTCATACTCCTCCGTCCGCGCAATTTTCGTAAAAAGGGGTACAAAGCTTTTGCTTCGCGTATTAATCCTACTAATATTACAAATGCGAAAGTTTGAGTGTATGTATGTTCGTATATTTGTTGCTTCTTCACGCTGCAACGGATGGATGGATTTGGATGAAATTCGGCATACAAATAGTTTATAACCTGGAATAACACATAATATACTTTTTATCCCGATATTCCCACGGGAACGGGAACCACGCGGGTGAAACCACGAGCGGCCGCTAGTATATAGATAAATATTTCTCTACATTTGACATTGGTTATAAGTGGTATAAGAAGAAGCTATAAAGTTACTAACTAAACTATGCTTTAAGACAATTGCGCTATATTTTACGAGTATTATACTCTGACCCGCCCTCATACTATACACTGCTACGGTCGACTAGCTAGGTAGGTATCTCCCAACACGACATTCATTTCTTTTTTTTTGTCTTATGGATAAGCGGATATTAGTATTATTTTGTATCTTGGAAACGGCTTCAGCGATTTTCATGAAATTTAGTATGCAAGGGTTCCGGGGGCGATAAATCGATCTAGCTAGGTTTCATTGTTAGAAAACGTTATAAAAAATATAACGAGCAAAGCTCGATCATCCAGGTACTAATTATCATACAAGCTGCACGATGATAATAGTACCTACCGATGTAAGTGCGAACGCTCCCCACACTAAGTAGCACTAATACACTGGGCCGCAAAAATTCCGGGTCGCTTATAAAAAGTGTGATAGTTTCTTAACTACACAACACAAACTAGTGAAACTGTAGTATGTTATAGATGACTGACTTATACATAAAAGAAAATACATAGCACGTTTGTAAACTGTATAATTTTATTTAAGTACTAAAAATACAAAAAAAAAACACTTCTAACTTTTGACAACAAAAATATACAACACAGTTAATCTGCAAAATGAAAGCTTTTCTGTAAATTTAATATCTTGTATTTCCTCCACGAGCCCGTATCGCTTCATTAAGACGATGTGGCATGCTGGAAATCAAATTTCTAATACGGTTTTGGTCTATGTTTGACCATTCTTCTACTAGCGCACTTCTTAACTCACGTAAGTTAGCTGCAGCTGGAGAGCGTTGTTTAACGCATCTCCCGAGCTCGTCCCATAAATGCTCTATGGGATTTAAGTCTGGGTTGCGAGCTGGCGACTCCATGCGGGTGATACCGACGTCTTGAATATACGCGTTGACCAAATGTCCTGTATGTGGTCGCGCATTATCGTCCATAAAAATGGAATTTGCGCCCATATTCACCAAGAAAGGACCAGCATGCTCATTTAAAATCTCCTCTACATATCTGGGAGCTGTCAGAAAACCGTTTTCTATAATTACTAACCCCGTACGATCCTCTGAAGATATCCCAGCCCAAACCATTATTGATCCTCCACCGAATGGCACCTTTTCCTCAAAACACGCTTGACGATAACGTTCATTTGGTCGCCTATATACTCTTCGTCTCCCATCGTGTGCGTAAACAAAATCTTGACTCATCGGAAAACATAACCCTGGACCAATCTTCATCTGTCCATCGGACTTGTTCTCGAGCAAACCGCAACCTGGCAACTCGATGTTCTCTGAGCAATTTAGAGCCATTTGCTGGCCTATAAGGCTTTATATCAGCTTCCCGAAGTCGCCGCCGGATCGTGTCAGAGCTTACATTGTTGTGGTGAATTTCTTGAAGGCTATTTCGGACCTGAACAGCCGTGAGATGTCGATTTCTTAACATAGTGCTCACGATGAATCGGTCTTCTCGTGTAGTTGTACACCTTGGCCTGCCATTCCCTGGTCTCCTGATGTTCATGCCGGTCTCTTGAAATCACTGGAGTACTCTTTAGACCGTGGATAAAGATACATCTACTGTTCTAGCAGTACTCCGCTGACTCCTTCCTTCTTGTACCATGGTGATAATAACGTGTACATTCTTCAGTAGATAACGACATGTTGGTGCATGGTTGATGCACAAAATACTGTGACCAGCCAAAAAAACTGTTTATGATGACAGCTCGTTTTGAAACAAAAGCGAGAAAATTTACTATACCAAAAATTTGATTTTTGATATTTTTCAAAAATCGGAATTTCTTTTTTTGAAGCTGTAACTTGTTCAAATGCAACCTCTTTTGATATGTATAATAAGCGTCACAAATCTGCCTATAACATATTATTTATACGAGGGATCTATGTAAATAACTTTGGGAGATATCGCGGTTTTTCTAAATGACCCGATATTTTTGCTGTCCAGTGTATAATCTGATCACTAGACCTAGAAGCGGTTAAAATTTCATTTCATTTCAAATGCTACTACGCTTGTGCTAAGCATGGGTTCCCGTTAGTAATAAACGGAGCGAAGGGGATTGGTTTACTATTGCGCGAATTCAACTCGAGCAATATCCGTTTGGCTACTGGCGCTTCTTATCATCATCATCATCATCATCAGCTCATTGTATGTCCCCACTGCTGGGGCACGAGCCTTCCCTATGGATGGATAGGGAGAATTTGGGACAGAGATGAGTGGCAGATAGGAAAGGAGACCTATACTCAGCAGTGGGTATCTCCGGGCTGAAATTATGATGTTGATGACATTTGAAGTGACTTTCGGCAGCATTTTTAATTTTTTAGGCTCTTGTTCCCGTTTTTGCAACATTTTTAACTGATGCTTCGCTCCTATTGGTCGCAGCGTGATGTTATATAGCCTAAAGCCTTCCTCGATAAATGGACAATCCAACACAAAAAGATTTTTTTAATTCGAACCAGTAGTAGTTCCTGAGATTAGCGCGTTCAAACAAACAAACTCTTCAGCTTTATAATATTCATATAGATATAGAATAGATTATTGAATGTTGAAATGATTTAATAAGGTAACTTATGAAATAAATGATAATGATTAAGTGCCTTACAAATAAACAAAGAATAAGGTCCGAATAACTATTCCGTGTTTTGTTCCTGTCATGTAAACGTCATCTAGACTAAACAAATAATGAACTTTCCTACACTCACACCAAGCCCAAGAGAAGCTTCGTTATGAAACTCGTTAAATAGTTACTAGACAACGGATAAACATACTTAAAATACTTAAATACATACTTCTTATACATAGAAAACACCCAGACCCGAGACAATTTAGAAAAACAATAATTTCTAAATTGACCTGACTCGATCGAACCCGGGACCTCAGAGATGGCGACACCATGAAAACCGGTGTACAAACCACTCGACCAAGGAGGTCGTCATTTCAAATAAGAGTAAAAGAGACAAAACGCGAAATAGCTATTCGAACCTTACTTACTTACTTACTGCGCTGGCTCAGGGACCTGAAGTGGATCTTGGCCTCCGACACGGAGGACGGACCTTATTCTTTGTTTATTTGTAAGGCACTAAAGGTATTGTTACGGCGACAGACTTCGATTAGATGATGCTAGCTAGCTGGGCGAACTTAAAACAAGACTTACCAACCAAATCTTCTTTGCAAAGTAGTAATGTGCTTGAAAAGTGACAAGAAGCTTTCTCTTCACGTAAGTAAAGTGTAGTAGAGTGCGCCACATAACATCATATGGAAATGACTCACACATATTGTAACTCAACATTATGTTCCATATAAATTAATTACACAAATCATGTAACCTTGAAATAGCACGTATTGTCATATGATTGAACAAAGTCCATTTTTACTATTAATTACTTTAATATTTTCCTTTGTTTAGAAACAGTATAAAAGCAGTATTTTTCATAAATAAAATCAGTTAAGAACCAACACTCGTCGTATCTATTTCAACCCCAGGGTCACAACATCACAAAAGTAACCGTCCCACTGCTGGGCAAAGGCCTCCATCATTGAAGTCAAGTCATCGCTACAATTAATGGGTCATGGCTTAATCACCACGCTTGCCAAATGCGGGTTGGTGATCACAAACCCGGGGTATGCACCGAGAAATCCGAAACATTGTCTTTTGTTGTGATGCGAATTAAATCCAGGACCTTAGGGTATCGGGCTTTTACGGTTCAGCCACCGAGGCGTTGCAAAATAAAAATAAATTTAAAACTACAATAAAATCAAAAGCGGGCTGTAACGAATCGGTTGGAAATCACAAATCATACATCAGATGACCCTACGCATTACCAACGGCACACAACATACAGATGCAACTTTAGAACGTCCCTAACACTTTTTACCCCAAAGAATGGGGTAAAATCAATAATAATGTAACCCTCCCGGCTCGATCAATGAAAAATTATGTTGGCAACAAAAAAACAAAAAAAAACGTACGGTTTTGTTAAAAGTGTTTTAACTTTTTTTTTGTCGTACGTACACGTGTTGATCGGATTTATTTGTTACGATTTTTTTTTCCTTTTTATTTATTGTTACCCTACTACATTCTATAATCAATGCTTTCTTTAATCTATGGAATAAGCAGACTTTGTCTTCTATGGTACAGAATGAGCAAATTAAATGGGGAAAACTGAGAATACTAAATGGAGAAAATCTAGGGTAATCTGAAAGCGTGCCGTTAATTTAAAAATTAGATAAAGTTGTATTTTCGTTCTCGAAAACTCTTATACAAAACTGGGTATCATCACCATTTCATTGTTATGTTCCCACTGCTGGGACACGAGCCTTCCCTATGGATGAAAACACCACAGAGAGAACGGTCCGTAAACCACCACGCGGGCCCAGAGCGGGCGGTGGTTGTTAACGACTGCTAATGCAGCCGCGACCAGCTTTACGAGTCTTCTGAAGCACGAAGGAGCTCGAGCAATTTAATTTAAAGAAAAAACCAGCAAAAGCCGTCTACTACAATAAACAATATTTTACTGCAATTTGTATTTTACCAAAACGCTCGTTTACCGATACAGAAAAGTAGAAATGCACATGAAATCGCGAAACAAACTCAAAATTTGCACTGACAATCTACTTTTTAATTTTACGCCACCGGCAAAGGAAATCATCTGCGCTGCCACCGGAGGACGCACAAAGGAAGTTTTTTACGTTTTTTTTTTAAACTTGAAAAGGATGGGACAATGAACAGGGCTCTTTTTTTCTTTTTTTGCGCAAACGATTTAGTTTTGCGCGCGCCCGCCACGGGCGTTGCGATTAACGTGGACATGACAGTTTTAATTAACTCGACGTTTTGTGACGCGAATACAAATTGTACGCTTGATGTGTGGAGCTAGGGGTTTTCATCTATTTATAATATTGTTTGCCCCGTGATTAAAATTAGAAAAAAATTCACATTTCACAAATCATTGTATACTGTTTTACAGTATAACACTTATTATTCATCAATTTTATTTCTCTACACTCCTTCTCCATATGAACTTTAACTATGTCAAATTTCACACTTATTCGTGCGTGCAATATGCTTAAAAAAAAGTACAATGTTTTTTTCCACGTATATATAACCTTAGCCATTTCACACTCAGAAGGAGGTATATTCCCACCACATTTTGAACTTTATGTGATTAAAATAAGATTGAGAACCTATGAAATATTCAGATATGTTCTGTCTGTCTATGGCGCTGCGCAAACGTACACACTTTTTGTTACCGACACGGCACACCATACAAGGAAACCGAGTTACTGTATCAGTGTCAGGTGGAATTAGGACACAAAAAGTGTCTACGTCTGCGCAGGGAGGGCTGATTTCATATTCACTGGTAGCTTGTATCCCACACAAGACACAAAAGTGTCTACGTCGCAGCGCAGCGTCTAAATGGGCAAGCTACCACCGTCTTGTGTAAGTCTGTCGTTATAAAAATAATGTAAGTACACACAGACAGACAGATCATCGAAATCACCAATCTAGAGTATACTCTCCATTTGTGACTTTACGCCACATTTTGCATAATCAAAGTAGAGCTTCGAGGTGGAGTATATATCAGTGATGGGATGCAGCCGATCGCCTGATGTTTTTTTTTTTTTTGAGAGAGATTGCTGTTTGTCTCAAACGGCATTTTCAGCGTCACTTCACTTTTTTGGGGGCGGCGAGGTACGTAAAGGGTACCTCAAGCTATGTGAAACGAATCACCTTCGGAGGTTTTCTAGAGGGAACGGCATCGCACACTTAAAAGTGCGTGTCCCCGTGCCCTATTAGATTCTCCGAAGGGTTTTGATCGGATCAGTCGCCTGGTGTGCGAGCATCTTGGAACCTAATTATTTCTTAGTCGGCTCTTACGACAATCGTACGAGTATAGCATTCGAATGTTCGGCGAGAGATAAGATAGCTAGTTCTCCAGTAGTTAAGGATACAGAGAGAATAATAATTGCGCTTAAATTTGTGGGTTTATTGTCAGCCATCTGATGATTAAATAAATAATAAAACTTTCCTACACTCACACCAATTATCTAGTTCAAGAGAAGCTTCGTTATAAAACTCGTTATAGACAACGGATAAACATACTTAAAATACTTAAATATATACTTATTATACATAGAAAACACCCAGACCCGAGACAATTTAGAAAAACAATAATTTATAAATTGACCCGACCGGGGATCGAACCCGGGACCTCAGAGATGGCGACACCATGAAAACCGGTGTACAAACCACTCGACCAAGGAGGTCAAATTAGATTATGAAGGCGAAGGGCTAACACGTTTAAAAGAAAATGCAAAGGTCATATCCACAATATTCTTTCGCAAACGTAATCATGCGTGTAGGCTTAAAAAAACGCAAGAACCACCCATATGTTGCTTATAACCGACATTCACAAGGTCCTTGGCTCGCGGACTTAAGGCGTAATGCAGAACACGCCAAGTTATCTTGTCCCTAACTAAATTAAAAGCCTTTATTTGTACATCAGACTTCAAAGTTTAATTTTTTTTTAACTGCCTATTCTACTCAAATAAATATATATCTATGCTTAAGGAAAATATAGCGATAAAATTAGTTATTAGATGTACTTAGTCGTATCTTAATAGCAAGTAGAAAACATAATAAAATTGAACTAACTAGTCAACTATAAAAAATAAAAAAAAATAAAAACTATAATGCGATTTAAAGTTCACTACGGAAAGATTCAAATCTCGTTAATACAGTTGTGTTTTGTTTAAGGGTGCGCCGTCCGTAAGTGACAAGTGTCATATGTTTTATTTGAAATGTCGTCGTCCATATTTATTTGATGCCGCGCGGCCATACTAATTTTGTATGGGGAATTTAAGGTGCTTAATAAAAAAATATTATTTAAATAACCACTTGATGAATCGAAAATGTAGTCTAGCAATTTGTAGTTTATCCATTGATGATTGTTTAGACAAAATCAGAGGTACAATAATTTAGATAAACTATAAGAAATCTACTAAACGCCGCCACCCGTTTTCATGATTTTTGCCCAACTTTAAATGATATTGTAGAAAAAACTATAGCGTGTTATGAATTTATGGTTCTGACGACTACGATATATACACGAATATACAGGGCGTCCCACGGCCATGCCACATGGAGGGAAAGTACCTTAATTATTGTAGATGGAACATTTTACTGAAAGAAGACTTTATTTTAATTTTAAAAACAATTTAAACTGCATTCATACATTTTTAAATAATTGCCTGGTTGTACCGGGAATCGAACCCGGTACACGAGAAAAAAATCAACCCGTAGTTTTATCATACCGATCGGAAGGCTTCATCATAAGGATTATTTTTTGCTAAATAACATAGCATCAGAAATAAAAGGAAGACCATGAATTTTAACATTTAATGTAAAATTATGTTCAGAAAAAAGTAAAGCTGACATTGCCGTAAGGACATAAAGTAAAATTCATTTTAAAGTACCTATTACTAATGATTACCCACTTGAAATAAAATAATAAAGAGATTAGTAGGTACCTGGTTGTATGCAACAGTTTTGTCCATCCTTACGGCAATAGTCAGTCTGACATTGGTCAGCTTTTCATTTTTCTGAACATAATTTTACATTAAATGTTAAAATTCATGGTCTTCCTTTTATTTCTGATGCTATGTTATTTAGCAAAAAATAATCCTTACGATGAAGCCTTCCGATCTGTATGATAAAACTGCAGGATGATTTTTTTCTCGTGTACCGAGTTCGATTCCCGGTACAACCACGCAATTATTTAAAAATGTATGAATGCAGTTTAAATTGTTTTTAAAATTAAAATAAAGTCTTCTTTCAGTAAAATGTTCCATCTACAATAATTAAGGTACTTTCCCTCCATGTGGCATGGCCGTGGGACGCCCTGTATATATATATACGAATACGATAGTATTTTCAATTATATTTACTTAACCGTAACTGCATTTTTGGCATTTTTTGGTCGGCGCACCCTTAAAAATATTTAAAATTTTAAATTTTATACTTGAAATGAAACAACTTTTACGGATCTACTCGCGTTTATTTTTATATTACTTACTTAGTTTATGCTACAAACATTTGCTTGTATGAATGTCACTATGTCATCGCTTCGTAAGTCTACACAGGGCAGTGTAACTAATTACCTAAAAACTAATTGCTGTCTTTATAGGTTGCTACGACATGCGTTTGCAAAAAATCTCAGTAAAAACTAATAAAATAAATAACAAAATTTATTCATTAATTAATTTAGACAAATTACAATTATTACAAAGTTATACAATAAAATAGTAGTTGTAATCTAGATCGTAATTCAAAAATATGTGTACAAATAAAAACCAAATACAAAACGAGCTTGAAGTTAATATAATAAAGTTAATTAATATAATAATGACGACCTCCGTAGCCTTTGGGCCACGCCGGACTTTGGGCGGCGCTAACTCTGAGGTCCCGGGTTCGGTTCCCGGTCGGGTCAATGTCGAAAACGGACTTTTCGACATTGTATCGGGTCTGAGTGGTTGTGGTACCGTCGTTGTTTCTGATTTCCATGAAACGAGTGCTTTAGCTACTTACCTTGGGATCAGAACAATGTATGTGATGTTGTCTAATAAATTATTACTTATTCTAGGTTTTACATACTAAATGTCTATGTATTTGGGGGTTAAAGTTACTCGCGTCCGTAGGTTTACCCTTGAGACCCTACACGTGACCCCTGGGTGGTGCTAAATGAGTAACACTGTCTGAGTGGTAGAGCCACGCTGCGTTGCAGCACGAAATGGGCCGGCTCGCCCGGCGTAACACCACCCTCTCACAGAATATCGGCGTGAAACAACGGCACTCGTTGCTGTTGTGTTTCGTCCGGTGAGTGAAAGTACCGGAGGTCCATCTCTCACCCCTCCCCCCTTCCAATTCCTACTCCCTCCTCAAGATCCAATTCCTTCCTCAGGGTTGGCAACGCATCTGCGATAACTTTGGTTTTGCGGATGTCCATGGGCGGCGGTGATTACTTTCCATCAGGTGACCCGCCTGCTCGTTTGCCTCCTTTTAACATTAAAAAAAAAAAAAAAATGTTTTACATACTAAATCTGCAAATAACCATAGGTTATGCAAGTGCGTATATTCAACATGGTTAGTTGTGAGAAAGATTTGAGCTGAAACTATCTGGTTGCAGCTGATAGTCTGGAGTCAACACAGAGGTTCAGTCCAGACTGACGGGTTTGGGGTAGAGGACATCTTTAAGCGTTTTAATGAAAGATGTGAGTTTAGAAGTGAAGATGTCTAGCTCATGTTACCTATTGCTTATTCATTATACTGACGAGCCATCCTAAACATGGGATTGTAATAGAATATATTTTCTTTGAAAAATAAATCTCTATAGTCTTTCTTGCGAAAGACTGCAGGCAGATGCTGGATGCGTCAAGCCGAGGACAGGAGGTCAATTCTATTAGAAAACTGCAACTGCACGTTTACGCCTGTCATTTGTCGCGTGTAGGAGTAGTGCCGTGGAAATAGACGTATTCTATTAAAATTCTTTGCACCTCAACTACACTACAACTGCGCGTATACTACACTACAGCTGCACGAATCCTGCAATAAAACTAAAAGAACTAATGTTGCAATTCGCTAAATACGCAAAATGCTTATAATACGCTGTGCAAAAGTTGCTCACGATCTACTTCAATAAACCTGCACAAAAACTGCGCCAATACTGCTGTCATTACTACACAAATGTCAAAATATTTTAATGGAATACGATTATTTTGCAGTAAACGTGCATGTGTAGTGCAGTTTTGTTAGTGGAATACCTATTTGCGTTACTTCTCCGTCCCTGCAACACTACGGCAGCAGCGCTGCATAACAGAATACCGAAACGTCAAAATATGCTCATTTTGACACGCGCGACGCTGCAGTGTAATTGCAGTTATTTAGTCAAATCGGCCTACAGGGCGCTATGGCGCTCATTAGGGGAGGCCTATGTCCAGCAGTGGACTAATATAGGCCGATGATGATGATGATATTTTCTTTTGTATAGGAAATATATTTATACATTTCAAACGAATAAACATACTAACTTATTTTTTTATTCTGAGGTTTTGAACCCTTTTTTATGGTCTGTGGTTACAGGGATCTCTCTGTGTTCTTTAAGTAGAGTTTTCTTATACTTTAAATAGAAAAAGAAATAGAAAAAATCTTTATTTGGTAGAATAAATCACACATATAAATTAAATAATAATAATATATTAATATAATTTCAATATTTTTTATTTACTTTATAGTAAACAACAAAACAAGTCCTCTCAAATCAGCTAATGAGTTACATCAGATGTAGCCGAACGGATAGATGCTGGGGTTGAATGCGAGCAGTCGCGGTTCAGTCCCCACAGCCCCGTCACAACTAACTTGAGCCCATGCCTCACACAAGCGTGTTAGCTCTATAACAGAACTGTTATTGTGTATAATAACCTTTTTTTAGAATGATGATGTAGTTGCTAAAAATACAACATATGTGGGTATACAAGCTATCACCTAATTATAAGTCGACCTACACCTGTCTCCCTGTGACCGCGGACCCTGGAAAGGGTTCGAAACGTCGGAGAACCATTAAATTAAATTAATATGTATAATAAGAGTGCGAAATATTTATTCTTTGTATATTCTGTAATGCCTGTAGCCAAGCCATGTTACAAATATCACAATTATTATATTATTATCCAATAACATGAGTAATAATTTAATTCACAGTAATGAAACGTATCATAACTAACTACATTAAAGATAAAATAAAAGTATTAACTATGAATAAAAAAGTATTATATATTATTATTATTATACCTTTAACAAATGAATAAATAATTCAATTAACGTCTTGGTAACAATAGTGTGTCATCTATCATCATCTTTTATATCCGCACTGTTGGGGCACGAGCCTTCCCTATGGACGGAAAAACCAAAGGAAGAAGGAAGGAAGGAAGTAAAGAGCTCGAGATGTTATATTTTCGGTCACCCATCCGATGACCAGTCATTGCGAAAGTTGCTTAACTTCAGCAATCGCAGATAGAGTGTATTTATCACTGCGCCATTCGAGTTCCTCTAACAGCCAGATTATGACAAACAAAAAAGGCCACTGATACATAGTAATTGTAGACATGGTAGATATAATATCTAATGAAGCAATGCTGCTATCTTACTTGGTACTCTGCCTGATGGGGATGGGTCTGGGACAATTTTTATTTATTAACAGTATCTAGAATGTATTAACAGTCTCCCTGTGGCCAGACCACGGACCCTGCAATGGGTTCGAAACGTCAGGATAAACATTAAATAAGTAATGTGTAAAATAAACGCGAGTAGATCCATAAAAGTTGTTTCATTTCAATGTGTTCGCGTAAACTTTAGAAAACAATATGTATTATCGTTTTTAGGGCTCTGTACCCGAAGGGTAAAACGGGACCCTATTACTAAGTCTCACCTGTCCGTCTGTCACACTAGTCTTAAAAGTACTGGATGAAGGATGCGTACCGGCGTGTTCTGATCTGGCGTTATGACCTGACGTAGATGGTCCCTTGTGCTTGCGCAAGGTTATTCTGACACCTACTTTGTAACCGGAAGGTTGGTAGGGGGTGTCAGTATAAACTTTAAAGTAGTGTATAGCGGGTTGTCCGTCTGTCACCAGGCTGTATCTCATGAACCGTGATAGTTAGACAGTTGAAATTTTCACAGATGATGTATTTCTGTTGCGGCTACAACAACAAATACTAAAAATTGAATAAAATAAATATTGAAGGGGGCTCCCATACAACAAACGTGATTTTTTTGCTCGTTTTTATAGATAACTAGCGACCCGCCCCGGCTTCGCACGGGTGCAATGCTGATACACGCAACCGCTATGTCCCTGCATTTTAAATGTGTAATATCTTCTAAAATATTCATTTAAATTACATGCTGTAAAGGGCCATATTCATCATCATCATCATCATCTCAGTCAAAAGACGTCTATTGATCTATATTAAATGCACAATGTATTTAAGGTACTTAATTGGATAAGGATTAATGCTGTATTTCTTAAAAACGCTTCGTAAATAAGCCATTATTTCTCGTAAAAAGTAAAGGATGAAAAATGATTATTGTGGGTTATCCCTAAGATATAGACATATACCATCGCGGACTTTTATGTAGACCTTTTTAAGGTGTGCAATACTGTATACTGTAGTACATTATTTTGATCTATCTCGTAGGGTTCAGCCAGCGTTTGCAATGTAAGCGCAAAAAAATGTGAAACCTCTTAAGTTATCAGTGTTGCTCTACTATATTATGCATGCAAAGCAGCATGTATTTATACACAAAAACCTGCCTCTTGAATCACTCTATCTATTAAAAAAACCGCAACAAAATCCGTTGCGTAGTTTAAAAAATTTAAGCATACATACATACATAGGGACAGCGGGAAGCGACTGTTTTATACTATGTAGTGATGGTACGGAACCCTTCGTGCGCGGGTCCGACTCGCACTTGGCTGGTTTTTTATTAGTTTAGTTTTAAGTATTAATTTACTAGTAACTTTTTACTTTGTAAACATTTTTAAATAGCAAGACATACATACAGTCGGCAGCAGATCAACCTACCCGAATCTGTCAAATTTCTCCAATAAATATTGATCCTTATAACCAAACGATAAAGTTCAAAATTGATTGTAGAAATTTGACAGTTTTGGGTAGGTTGATCTGCCGCCGACTGTACATATAATCACGCCTCTTTCCCGTAGGGGTAGGCAGAGACCACTTTTTTCCACTTGCTACGATCCATACATACTTGTTTCGCTTCATCCACTTTCATTATTTCCTTCATACATGCTCTTCGGTTTAGGGTACTCTTGACCTGGCCTTTTTTCAAGACGTCCCCGATTTGGTCTCGAAACGTCCGCCTAGGTCTACCCCTTCCAACACTTCCATTCACACTCCCCTTATACACTTTTTTCGTTAATCGTTCTTCATTCATTCTCTCGACATGTCCAAACCATCTCAGCATACCTTTCTCAATTTTTGTCACTACATCTTCTTTCAGACCACAACGTTTCCTTATCTCACTATTTCTTATCCTGTCACTCAGTTTAACTCCTATCATATCTCTTAACGCTCTCATCTCAACTGCATTTATTCTGCTTTCATGTTTCTTCTGCCATACCCAACTTTCACTTCCGTACATGAGTGTCGGAGCCAACACCCCCTCATGCACAGCCAAACGAGCCTTGTTAGACACCTTCCGACTGTTCATGAAGGAGTGCAAAGCTCCATTCACCATGTTTCCTGCATTCACTCTTCTTTCAATATCACTCTCACACTTTCCATCACTTGTAAACTTTGAACCCAGATACACAAACCCATTCACCTGTTCAATTTGTTCATCTCCAATCACGATATTGCACTCTGTTACTGCCTCATCTCTTTCAAACACCATCACTTTCGTCTTCTTTACATTCATCTTTATTCCCTTTCTAACAAAAGCTTCACTCTTAGCAGTTACCATCTCCTGCAACTCCTCGGCCGAAGACGCAAGTAATTCTTGGTCATCAGCATAGAGAAAACATTTGACGAGTAACTCATTCATTCTCAACCCACTTTCATTCTCTTTTAAATCTGTCACGCAATTGTTTATGAACAGATTAAACAGCCATGGTGACGCTACACATCCCTGTCTAACACCTTTTTCGATATTAAACCATTCAGTGTATGCCCCATTTATCCTTACACAAGTACTAGAATTCTTATAAAGAGATTGCAATGCTCGTATGAGGATACTGCTCACACCGTTCACGGACAATGCTGACCACAATTCATTCCTCACATTCATTCCTCTCAAATAGCAAGATTGGTGCCTATTATAATCATTGAACAATGAGGTAGAGAGAGGAAACAGAAAAGAAAACAGTTTATGTCCAACAGTGAACAGTCTCGATGATGATGATTATGATGACGATTGCCCAAAAAAACTGCAATAAAGAGAGCTTTATTGAGGAGACTTACGGAGACATTAATGCTCTGTAGCGAGACCAGTCGAGACACGCCGATGCAGCCGGCGCGGCGCAATACACGGGCGGAGACGATCCGCCATTTAAATGTAAAAAAACATATACCCTTGTAATACAAAACAGTGTTTAAAGATAAGAAATGGCTAAATAAGTTTTTAAAATATTGTGTCTGTAAAAATATAAGCTAAAAAGTGACAGCATCGGGTTTAAAGCAGTAAACGTTTATGTGCCTTACAAAGAAACGAAGAATAAGGTCCGAATAGTTATTCCGTGTTTTGTCTCTTTTACTCTAATTTGAAATAACGCTTACATGACAGGGACAAAACACGGAAAATATTCGGACTTTATTCTTTGTTTATTTGTAAGGCACTAAGTAACATAAGTTTACAGCAGACTAACTTTATTGCGGTGACATATTACACATAGTGTATGTGTACACAGAAATAAACAGTAAAGGGCACTATCGTTGTGGCACTAGTGTTCGACATTTTAGGCCTAGTGTTCGACACAGTTTTTGTCACCATAAAATAGCATATTTTTTATTGAAATTTTAAAGCAGGTGGTCTGTATTTAATCGCTGCTAAAGACTAAAATCAGTTGCTGGCCCCTATTTTTAATGAATACTCCCCTACATGTATTATACCTTATTTTAATATTTAACCAATAAATATTAAGGTAACATACTGTTTTTTGTTTAAAGTTTAAACGAACACTACACATTGAAATGAAACACTTTTTTCGAGTTTTCTTCATCCCGGTAAGAAGTTCAGAATGTCAGTATTAAAAATGAATATAAGTGTGGCACAGTACGTAAGTAGTGTTATCACATATGCTGAGAAGATGCTTTTTCAGTAGCTTAACCTTAACTTATGAATGACCAATATATCCTAAATTATGAATGTTTTATTTATATTAATGTTACTTTGTGATACTGCACAAATGTTTTTCTGTTTTCAATTTCTATTCTATTCGGATGTGCATTCTCTCCAACCGCTAAGCGTAAGCCACCGCTTCAGCTCATGTCTTGTACCACACGCGACACCAGATCCGGTTAGCGTTCGCCGCGAAAAAAATGTCTGCCGACAGTCTAGCGGGTTCGTCGGCCCAGCATCCCCCCCTCCTCACCTCCGCCCTTGTTTCGGTACCAGCTCGACTTATGGAACATGCCTGTGAGTTTTGTTGACTATCTGTATTCATTTAATTACGTTTACGAAAACGAAAATTAGTATGGCATTGAAGGCTCTTGGCGACATACGAGAAGAGTTAAGATTTTGCCATACAAATTACTCTTGCTTGTTTATATAATTTTTAACGCAAATTTTGTTGCGAACAAATTACAAAAACACAAATGTTGAAAAAATTTCCACGAGCAGGGTTTGAACCTGCACCCTTCTGACATACCGGGTCAGGTGCTCTTCCAATTGAGCTATCGTGGTTCTAACCAAATACAAATTCTCGTTTTCGTTTACTCGAATGGAACTCCCACTAGACACGATACACTCTTCAAACGGTCCCGCGAGCTTGGTATACAAACCGTGGAAGTATTGGTAGCGGTTAGTGCGTCGTCGATTTTTAGTAAACACTAGCTTGCTCGCGACTTCGTCCGCGTGGAATAGTGACTTTCGGCAGCATTTTTAATTTTTTAAGCTCTTGTTCCCGTTTTTGCAACATTTTTCACGGATGTTTCGCTTTTATTGGTCGCAGCGTAATGTTATATAGCTTAAAGCCTTCCTCGATAAATGGACTATCCAACACAAAAAGAATTTTTCAATTCGAACCAGTAGTTCCTGAGATTAGTGCGTTCAAACAAACAAACTCTTCAGCTTAATAATATTATATTTATTATAGATAAGCAATTTGGTCGCGATTCGTGCGTTTTGTAAAATATAATAAAAAATGCCTTCACCGAATGGTCACGGTTCGTGCGTCCTATTTTGCTCATTCTGATGGTCGCGTTTCGAGCGCTTTTGAAAAACAATAGCACGTAGAGTCATAGAGGAATACTTGGAACACGGCCACCTTTTTAATATTTTGTAGGTACAGTTTGAAAGCAAATTGTCTATGAATTTATTGTTTAAGACGACGACGCACCGTTAAACAATTAATCTAATAAGGAGCTTTTGCGCCCCGTACTATAAGAAAAACTATTTTTTTTCTTCAAATTAAAACTACAAATTATTTTGAAAAATGAACTAGCACATTGAAGTGTGTGTTGAGACTAATCTACTAAGAAAATTTAGATGCTTAAATCGGTCTGGTTAGCCTGTAAAATGTGAATCTATTATTACTTTGATATTTTTTCTCTGTTATAAAAGTTGACAAATCGTGTTTCTGCAACTAGCAAAATGAAGTCAATTAAATGGAAAATCATATCATCAAATATCACTTTCATATGTTTTGTAATTGTTGGGAACAATCAAGATCCCTGCCACGTAAATTTCCAATGCGTCGCCATAAATAAAGTATAGTACAGATGAACGACTAATTAAGGTTGAACGGGTTGAACCGGACAGTAGCGGAGAGAGTCACTTCCTCATTGTTTTATCTCTTACCTGAATATATGGTTACTTTTGAACTGTAATTGATCGCAGCTATAGGTACAGGGTATTTGGTACCTGTATTATCCCGATGAGCTCGATGGCGCAGTGGTTAACGCGCCCGGTTTGCGAGTGCTGAGGTTAAGCAACTTTAGCAAAGGCCATCGGATGGGTGACCAAAAATGTATCATCTCGAGCTTCTCCACGGTCCACGGACCCCTTTGTATCAGGGGTCCGTCGTAATTGACACGCGCCTTGCCTTGTCGAAAACCATTTCACAATTTTACGTTCTCATTGTAGGCAAACATCCTTCTTATTAAAATTAATAAATAAATAAATAAACTTTCCTACACTCACACCGATTATCTAGCCCAAGAGAAGCTTCGTTATGAAACTCGTTAAATGGTTACTAGACAACAGATAAACATACTTAAAATACTTAAATACATACTTATTATACATAGAAAACACCCAGACCCGAGACAATTTAGAAAAACAATAATTTCTAAATTGATCCGACCGGGGATCGAACCCGGGACCTCAGAGATGGCGACACCATGAAAACCGGTGTACAAACCACTCGACCAAGGAGGTCGTCAAAACTAAAGTGTAATGAAACTACCAATAAAAGCGTTTTTTAATATTATAATGCTTGGTTTCTTTTCCTTAAATGTTCTTTGACAGGGGTCCGCGGAATTGTTTAAATTGTGGAGGTGGTCTGTGACTGCAAAAAGTAAAGAAACCCTGAGTTAGATGAAAGCACTGTGATTACCCGTAAGATATATTTTTTTAAAGTACTAAGCAGCGGTGTCATTCAGAGAACTAAATGAAGGTACACCACAAGGGTTCCCTATCCATATAGGTGCGGAACCCTGAGATTAATCGTTTGGTATTAATAATAACAATATCGTGCGACACACCTACCGGAAGGGCCGCAGACTTGTTGATAGTGTATCTGCAACATGCCGGCTTGTAACTGTACTGTATAGTGACTGGGAGAGATCGTTGTTACACATTCTTGGAATTGAATACAGCTGTTATATGTATTTAGATATATAACAATATAATTTGTAATGTGTTAAAGAATCTATAAAAAATCTTATTTAATTTTTTTTGCATTATTTTGCAAATTTTTTTTATTAAACAATGGTTGTCAGAATGAAATCGCTTATAGCGTTAAGGCTTGTTTGTACTTATTTAAAAGCGAGCAATTTAGTTTCAGCAGTGGGATAAAGCAAACTTTTTTTTATGTTATATTAATTTTTGTAATACATTTAACATTATTAAATGTTTTATTCATTTCAAGAAATTAATTTATCTAAGTAATTTATTTTACTTAATATTGAGTATTTTAATTTAGAATCATAATATTACATATACACAGTAATTAAACATAACCTAACTAACTACATTAAAGAAAAAATAGAGAAAAACAAAATTATGATAACTAAAGACAAAATAAAACCTATAAATAAAAAATGTCCTCCAGCTGTGGGCTCATGGGAACGGTTCCAAGAATGCTGGCAACATTACCTCTTTGGATTGCCAAGCTAATACTTTGGCAGAGGTAGCTGCCAGCCTTCTTGACACCGGAGGCTTTCAACTCTTTAACTTTAGCTGCTTGACCTCCGGCCCCCATGGACCCAACGTCTCCACCGCAAACGGAACAAATAAATAATTTGGACCCAGGTTTGCGTATTTGTGCCGTTTGCGTTTTTCAGCACTTATCCGCAGCAGCCCCTACATGAAGAGAGGTGGCGCGTACAAATTATATATTTAATATTTTTGCACAAAAGATGGGTCGCAGTGCTACTGGGAGAGGAATCCTCAGCCGGCCCCGCCCCACTGAGATAGGACAAAATAAGATATATTTAAGATATAGTGACAAAAATTGAGAAAGGTATGCTGAGATGGTTTGGACATGTCGAGAGAATGAATGAAGAACGATTAACGAAAAAAGTGTATAAGGGGAGTGTGAATGGAAGTGTTGGAAGGGGTAGATCTAGGCGGACATTTCGAGACCAAATCGGGGACGTCTTGGAAAAAGGCCAGGTCAAGAGTACCCTAAACCGAAGAGCATGTATGAAGGAAATAATGAAAGTGGACGAAGCGAAACAAGTATGTATGGATCGTAGCAAGTGGAAAAAAGTGGTCTCTGCCTACCCCTACGGGAAAGAGGCGTGATTATATGTATGTATGTATGTATTGAGTAACACTTTCTATCTCCTTCCTTTAAAATTGCGTGTCCGACAGATAATAATTAGATATTTATACAGGGTGACTTTTTATCATCGTCCAAACCTTCTGAGATGAATCCCGTAATACAAACGAACAACTCTTACTATTGGACCAACTCCCTAACTCGAAAATAAAATTCAGCTGTTCCATACAAAACATCAATATTCATTCGACCAAAATGTATGGAACAGCTGAATTTTATTATCGAGTTAGGGAGTTGGCCCAATAGTAAGAGTTGATCGTTTGTATCACGGCAGTCATCTCAGAAGTTTAAATATCTTAAAAAATAATAAATCGCTGGATGCGAGCACCACAAAACCGGTCGTTTTGGGAGGCAGACGTCCAGCAGTGGACGTCTTTGGCTGACGTCTTTGACGTCGAAATAAATTAATGGTGTACTGAGATTTCCTTCAAATTGCGAATGGTACAAATGTTTTCGCTTTTGTTAAATTTTTTGTTATATTTTTTTTTCTCAATTTCAGGTCTGATGTCGGGATGGAGAGAGAAAATGGAGACCAGCTCTATTGGGAGATGAAGTCTCTTTGTTTACAGGTAAATATGAAGTCAAAATTGATTTTTCATTTTTAAAAAGAGAGAAAGGACGAGAATCCTTTATTTTTAAATTTTAATAGCTTTTTTAGCTTTCATCTCACATAATGTGATAATGTGATAGTTTTCTTTTAGAAAATGTTTTTATAGATTTATTCTCAGAAAACACTTCTAAAATTCTTTTAAAGAGAGAACACTTGCAAAAGGCATACAGATTTTATTTTCATTAATCCTTACGCGATGCCAAAGAGCAATGGAGAGGGGTTTACTCGGGGTTTCTCTGCGTGATCAAATCAGAAATAAGGAGATCCGCAGAAGAACAAAGGTAACCGACATAGCCCGAAGAGTTGCTAAGCTCAAGTGGTAGTGAGCAGGGCACATCGCTCGCCGGACTGATGGCTACTGCTGCGGTCCTCGAGTGGCGATCGCGTACCGGAAACCGCAGTGTGGGCAGCCTCCAATAAGGTGGACCGACGATCTGATGAAGGTCGCGGGAAGCCGCTGGATGCGAGCAGCACAAAACCGGTCGTTGTGGAGATCCTTGGGGGAGGCAGACGTCCAGCAGTGGACGTCTTTTGGCTGAAATGATGATGATGATGATAATGGCGCGAAAGCACTTGCCCTTCATCTCGCCTGATGTCAAGTGGCGATAAGGTCATCAGGAATCCTAAAGCACTGAGGAACTGGCTGTCTTACCTTTAATTGGCAGAACTACAGGGTACCCCTTTAGACCCAGGTTCAAAATTCAAAATTCAAAATCATTTATTCAGTTTAGGCTACAAATAACTCTTATGAACGTCATTATGCCATCGGTTCGTAAGTCTTGTACTGAGAAGAACCGACAAGAAAATCGGCAAGTGTCTAGCTCTCCCTTAACCCTAGAAAGATAATGTGCGCTTCAGAGGCGTCCGCAAAACAAATAAATTGCTGTCTTTTTTTTATTTACGCGCGTACAAGTTTGTGTTTCGGCGCCAACTCAGTCGTCGGTCAGCACTCCCAAGAGGCGACCGCTCCTGTTCGGTAAGCACCATAGTTTCAATATTATGGCAACACATTGCGCTTGAAAGGCGCCACTTTGTCGCAGCAACAGTACATAAATTTGTTTTTTTTAAGTATTTTTTTGTTTTTGAGGCAGAATATTTCATAACTCACTAGTTAGCAAGAGAAAAAACTATAAATGTTATACATATTTGTAAAAAAATGTACCTCTACAGAAGACATTTTATTTTTGTTGATAATCGTAAGGGATTTTTAAAATGCCAAATTTTTTATTATAATTAAAAAATAATAACTTAGGTTTGTGTTTTATTTACTTATTAATAATGTAGCATTTCACAAAACTATAAAAAGTAAAATAATTACTTAAATTTGTATAAAAAATTGATATTGAAAATTTGAGCGCCTCTAAGGCGCATCTTTATCTTTTCAGTAGCAAAAAATAAGGTTATCTTTCTAGGGTTAAGAGCGTTTACGCCGCATACTAGCGCCGCCAATGAAAAAAAAACATATCTAGTAATTAGTCTGACATGTTATGGTTCAGTTAAATAAGACGTTACAGCTAAAAACGGCCACTTTTAACTATAACGCCGTATTTAAATACGGCGTTATAGTTAAAAGTGGCCGTTATTGATTTAGTTAACTAAATCATAACTTGTCAGATGTTCATTAGGTGACGTAAAAATGCTAAATTCCTTCATTCAAATAGTTTGTTGAGCATAATTTGATTTTCTATCTCTAATTACTAGATATGTTTTTTTTTCATTGGGGGCGCTAGTGTGCGCCGTAAGCGCGCGTCATAAATATTGGAAAATGCCCTATCATAAAAAGACACTTTCCATCACAAATAAAAACACAAAATATAAAGGACAATCACAACATGTAAAAAAAAACAAAAAAAAATTTAAGTTTGCAAAAACCATATACCAGTTGAATTTTTTACAATGTTATACACATTACACAACAGTCAAAACCTGTCTAAGAAAAAACAAAGTTAAACTACAGTTAATAATAATAAAAATAAGACAAGTATGCAAGAGCAGACCAGCCTCCACAGGCGGCACCCGTTCACGAGCATGACATATGAATCAGCAGGTTTATGGGTAAACAGTAACTTGTAAGATTAAGGTCAGGTGCTTCTACATTGCGATATAATGTAAACATTAACCTTTTTACTATAAAACAGTGTTTAAAGTTAAACTATAGCTCCTTTTTACAATTTTTTTTTTATTACTTTTAGACTTAAGATATTATTCATAGATTTATATAAAAATACTTAGCTCTCTATAAATTGCCGTGTTCGAAAAGGCCGACTAAGTTTTAAGTTCCTTTAAAATGTAACACCTTTTATACACTTAGTTAGCAATAAAGATTTTGATTTTGATTTTGATTTTCATATGTGTTTAAAAAATTGTGTCTTTGTCTAATAATATTAGCTAAAAAGTAACAGCATCTACTTTTAGCATTGTTTAGCTTTACCCATCGGTTTGTGGTAGACCAGTAGAAATCCAAAAAAGTGAATATCACTAGGGCCTTTTACATCATCTATTGACCGATAGTCCATACAAAACTTTCACTTTAACTATCAAGTATCTCCTAGTCAGCCATTGTGAAACAGGCCCTATATCAAAGTGTTCTAAGAATTACTTTTTTTATTAAAATAAAATATTTTTTTTATTAAAATGAGGGCTCAGAGACCCAGCTTATTGGTCCTGAGCCGTTCGTGGCACTTGCACAAAGTACCATCAACAAGGCCTTAAAAGATTACATCAAAAACAGGCACGGCATCGAATGAAAAGAGCAGCCGGGTATGAAACACTCCAAATCCTTCCTAGGCGAAAACACCTTAGGACGGAGTAAGTTCATATGCGGAGGCAGCAGAAGGCAGGCCCGATTAACCATCGGTGCCTTGACAGGGCATTATGCCACAAAACAAATGCTTCACAGAATGCACCTTTCAACAAATAGTTTGTGTAGGGCATGTGGAGAGCAAACCGAGTCAATACAGCACCTACTGTGTGACTGCGACTCTCTGGCTAGGAAAAGAATGGGAATCCTGGGGTCGGCCTATCCGAAACCGGAGGACTTCAGGCTCTTCGCTCTTAAGGACGTTGCCAGACTTATGGCATCTATCTTTACAGAGGAGGAAGAGTGAAAGGATAAGGTTGCACAAAAGATCCCGATGGATCGAAGTGTACTGGGAGGTGGAAACCTCGGCAGGCCCCACTAAGGTAAGAAGATAAGAAAATATACAACAGAACAATGCTTGATTATCACAAAGTATCGGGTGACATACAATCATTTAGCTCATGTTTTCTGTCTGTCAGTCTGTTGTGGACAATGATTTATTTGGGAAAATCATGAGTCAGGAATACAATAGTGAATTTGAATTAGAATTCGATGAAGCGATCTCTTCTGGCTATTTGTTTTACTAAGACATTATTATCAGCCTGTAATTGTACCAATGTTGGGCTCAGGGTAGTACCACCAGAGGGTTTGACAGGTACCGATGATCGACATTATTTTACCGATCCGACCCTAACCCCTCGGAGAATACCCCTAGTAGGCCACGGGGACACGCGCTGTGTGTGATGCTGTTCCCTCTAGAAAACCTCCGAAGGTGATTCGTTTCACACGGCTTGAGGAACCCTTTAAGTTTCTCGCCACCCCCAAGCAAGGTGAAGCTGAAAATGCCGTTAGAGGCAATCAGCAAATTCTCCCAAAAAAACATTATTTTAATATAAAGAATAAGAATAAAGAATAAAAGACATTTATTGGAATCACATAACAAAACATACAATTAAACATACAACATATAATAAAAAATAATAACAATTGACATTGTGCCCTGTTATGTGATGCCAACACTGCACTGCTCAGTATACGCAGCAAGCGGGGCCTGCTGCACTGGTATTCTTCTGTACACAGTAGTGACATCATGGCACGAAACAGGGACAATAGGAAGGAAATAGGGGTTAGCCACTGAATTAAGTTAGCTTAATTCAGTGGCCCCCCCGTGTGGTGCCGGGGATAAAGAATTGCACCACCCCATCTCTTCCCGTGGGTGTCGTAGAAGGCGACTATGGGACCATTCCAGAGGATGGGCAGCAGCGTCTCTCTGTGATTATTCTCACCTTACTGCGATCGCCAACCCGCCTGCCAAGCGTGGCGATTATGGCAAATTCCCCTCAAAATGATTAATCTTTGAGAGAGACCTTTGTCCAGCAGTAGACGTCTTTTTGGCTGAGATGATGAATTCAGTGGCTAACCCCTAGGATACCCAGAAATACTAGGAATACCCAGAAACTTAGTTAAGCTTAGGCTTAACTAAGTTTCTGGGTAGATTTACAAGACTATAATAAATACGTAAATAGGAAATTCATCTTTAATAAAAGGAAATCATACACACGCAAAATGTAAAAACTCCAAACGCTTGCAATGTTATTGGCTATACCTCAGCTCACCAGGCTTGTTAGCAAACTTCTGCACACTAGCGCCATCTACCCCCCACCAGGCGAGACTGCAGTCTAGACCTCCCCCCTACCCTCGTCTAGACGAGCCCTAGACGCCTCCACACCTGTATTTTTAGAATGGTGTTTTCGATTTGCTCATTCGTGTAAGTAAAGAGGGTTGGCAATTTTGACAATTATTATTCATGTGGAAAATATTCATTGACAACACAATTTTGCTTTGACAGTTGTAACGGATAGTTTTAAGCTTCTAATGAGTATTTTTCGCGGTTGATTGGGCTTATTCGTCTTAGGACAGATTCTGGTTTGGACAGATTCTGGTTTGGACAGATTCTGGTTACGACAGATTCTTGTTATGCTTGTGTGTATTCTTGTACTACGATGCGGTGGTTGTTAACAACTGCTAATGCAGCCGACCAACAGCTTTAAGTGCCTTCCGAAGCACGGAGAAGCTCGAGATAATAAATTTTTGGTCACCCATCCGATGACCGGCCTTTGCGAAAGTTGCTAAACCTTAGTAATTGCAGACCGAGCTTTCGCAAATTGCACATCAACTTGGTACAAACAACGGCCAACACCCTCGTACGCGATCGGACAAAAAAACGACAGGTGCCGACGACCGACGATCGACTTCCTCCGCGCGAAAATTGTTAAAAAACATTAAAGCATTATAAAAAAAACACAAACTACGCGAACGTCGTGAGAAAGCGGAGCAGATGTGGACCGTAAGCGAAAAAAGTCTTAAAAAGCGGCGCGGGCTGTTTTTTTTTGCTTTTTTTGTACTTACATTTATTTGTGCGTCGACGATGATAATTTTTGGCGATTATGTTTGGGGTTGCACCGTTCTGCATTCGGGGGTAGCGTTCAATTGTTGAATGTGAGAAACTTCTGTACTGCTGATAATGCGAGTATGTTTAAACTGTTTTCATCACCGTGATATATCATCATCATCATCATCAGGCCCTATCATCCTTATCAATCGCAGATTGGGCGCGTGAACAACTCTCCCACGGCCCGATCAACCCGAGCCGAGATTCGAGCCTTTAGAGGCGCCCTCGGGTTGTTCCGCTCCCCGATCCGATCCGAACCCCTCGGAGAATCTAGTAGAGCACGGGTAGAGGCACTAGTGCGCGATGCCGTTCCCTCTACAAAACCTCTGAAGGTGCTTCGTTTCACACGGCTAGAGGAACCCTTTAGGTTTCTCGCTGCCCCCAAAAAAGCTCTATAAAGCAGAAAAAGCTCAGTGGCAATCAACAAATTAAAAAAAATACAAAAAAAAGCTCGATGAGCGCGCCCGGTCTGCGAGTTGAGGTTAAGCAACATTCATAAAGGCCGGTCATTGGATGGTTGAACAAAAATTTATCATCTACGTATTTAGGCAAGTAAAGCCGTTGGTCCCGGTTGCATTAGCAGTCGTTAACAACCTCCAATCAGCACTGGGCCCGCGAGGTGGTTGACGGTCCGTATATACTCTCTATCCATCCATACGGAAGGCTCGTGCCCTAGCAGTGGGGACATAAAAAGAGCTGATGATGATGATGACAAAAAAAAGCGTTAACAACTGCGCCATCGAGCTCCTCAATTACACTTAATTCAAAAATAAATAGTATGAAAACACAAATGTTGAAAAAATTTCCACGAACAGGATTTGAACCCAAATCCTGCTCGTGGAAACTAGCTAACTTACTTTCTTACTACTTACTACTTACTTAACTAGTTAACTAACTTTTCAACATTTGTGTCTTTGTAATTTGTTCGCACCAAATTTTGCGTTAAAAATTATATAAACATTTATAAATAGTATGATTCAATTTTTAAATTAATTTTTGCAATACAATACAAAATCCAATTTAATTTAAGCTAAAATAACACTTAAACAATCCAACAACTTGTATGTAATATAACCCTGTATATTGTGTGACGAGTACCTCCTTGGTTGAGTGGTTTGCATGGTTTTCATGGTGTCGCCATCTCTGAGGTTCCGGGTTCGATCCCCGGTCGGGTCAATTTAGAAATTATTGTTTTTCTAAATTGTCTCGGGTCTGGATGTTTTCGGTTAATAAGTATGTATTTACGTATTTTAAGTATGTTTATCCGTTGTCTAGTAACCATTTAACGAGTTTCATAACGAAGCTTCTCTTGGGCTAGATAATTGGTGTGAGTGTAGGAAAGTTAACCCATTTTTAAAAATACTACAATAATAATACTTTCTAAATTAATTTGTGTTTTTTCTATGTTTCAGGTTGCGACTCGCGGTTTGGCGATGACTACGCATCTTAGGTCCACTTGCATCAGAATCTTAAATCTAGATTTAACTTTATCTCTACTTTCATCGATATTCTACCTTTTTTTTTATACTGGAGGAAATGCGTTACGCATACCCGGGGCATGGGGATACCCCAAGTTATGTGGGACTCTCCCCCCAACTCTCGCCTCCCCGTCCAGGCCCTGCGGCCTCGACGGGGATTCGGGAGGAAGGGGGCCTACCCACTAAAACCTCCAGTACATCCTCTCGCTCGGCGGGCGGCTCGGGATTGTGGTCTACACAGCTACCGTCGATATTCTACCTATATTAACCTTTAGCAACTAGTAGAGCACTATAAGGTTTTTTTCATTTGTCTATTATAAGCTTGCCCATCATCTTACCTAATGTTATGTGATGATAAGACCGAAGTTGGAAGAACACTTCACCCGGAACCCTCAACGCTGAGGCACTAGCTATCTTATCTCTAGCTGCCAGAATACAACAATGCCACAAACATTGATGTTAAAGCGACATTTTAGATAAGATGGTGGTACCTAACTAGGCGGACTTAAACAAGCCTTACCAACCCTGGGACTCGAACCCAGGATCTGTATCCTCGTAAGGCCTAATGACCTCATATGATGACATAACAAAGTTTTGCATTACCGCCCAACTAAATATCTAAGTATATTCACTTACCGTCCAGCGACGTCATTTGATGACATATTCACAAATAAACAATAGCCCCAATGTGATCAAATGAGAACAAAAATGTATCCGGTTTTATGCACGGAAATCTATTGCTCACAATATATTTAAACCTAGTGCCCGCTCGCGGTTTCACCCGCGTGGTTCCCGTTCCCGTGGGAATATCGGGATAAAAAGTATCCTATGTGTTATTCCCAGTTACAAACTATCTGTATGCCGAATTTCATCTAAATCCATTCAGTAGTTTTTACGTGAAAGAGTAACAAACATCCATACTTACAAACTTTCGCGTTTATAATATTAGTAGGATGTAAAAAAAAATCAAGTGTAGTTCTAATTCTATCACGTTTTTATTTCCCAAAATATTTTGTTCTGGGCGGAACCTACTATAATGTGATCATGTGATGACAAAAGGGCGTAAATTTACATGAGTAATTTAACACTGGGCCTTACGAGGGTATGTCGCCATTACAACAATGTCAGTGGCATTGTTGTGTTCCGACAGTTAGGGATATGATAGCAAGTGCCTCTGTGGTTGACGGTTCGGGTGTGCAGTGCCCTGCCCACCTCTAACCTTATCGTAACTTAGGAGCGTTTACGCCGCACACTAGCGCCGCCAATGAAAAAAAAAACGACGGGTTGCACTCCGGGAGTGCCGGCAGAAGTGAAAACTTGAATATTAACGTTGTGCATTTTTGATATTTTGGAATGGTTAGGGAATAATTTTGCACGAATTGCTTCAATTATCAGTATAAAAGTACTATCATTTATGTGGTAGAATACAATATTTATTTATTGCGCTATCGTACACAAACATGACAATTTATATTACATTAAAAAGCACTCGAACATTCGCGCAAGCACCCTGCGCCGCCTAAACGAAACAGCAGGCATACATTTTCGCCGCGCTGTAGAAAGAGAGGGGGATACTTCCTCTCCTACGCCGCGCCGGCTGTCTACTCTCCATCCGTCTTACGAATTTTCGATCAGGCCACGTGTCCTGACGCCTGACGCGAGTCACGTGTCCTGACGCGAATTCAACATTTTTTACCCATTACAAAAAAAGAGTACAACGCCGCTAAAGAAGTTTTCACTTCAAAAACATATCTAGTAATTAGAGATAGAAAATCAAATTACGTTTTTAGCTGTAACGTCATTTAACTAAACCATAACATGTCAGGTGTTCATTAGGTGACGTAAAAATGCTAAATTACTTCATTCAAATAGTTTGTTGAGCATAATTTGATTTTCTATCTCTATTTACTAGATATGTTTTTTTTTCATTGGCGGCGCTAGTGTGCGGAGTAAATTAACGCTCTTAACATCAATCGAGGTGAAGGCCAATTCTTACTCATAAGGATTTTTTTTAAATAACTACTTTTAAGATGGTGGTAGCTAGCCGGATAAACACTCAAAATACCCCTGCTGGGAATCAAAACCGGGACCCGAGGTCTAAGAACTATGGTCTTACCACTATACCTCACAGGTTATTAAACTAGCAGTCGCATTAAATCTAGATTCAAGATTCTTTAAGTAAAAAAACCTATGAAGAAGAAGCAATTTGTTAGAAGGTGTCAGGTGGTATTTAAAATGGTGATCTTCTTCAGCTTCCTTGGCCCTGAATTTGACAATCACACATTTTTTTTAATATATTGGCACGTCATAGTGACTACATCTAGGGTTGCCAGCCATACTTTAAAATAACGTATCCTACGTTATTTTCCATCCCCATACTTTATTATTTTTAATAAAAATAAAGCATGGAAAAGACTTAATTCCTGAACTACTGAATGATACTCAGACTCAGGTGAAGTGAAACAAAACGCAACGCTTCAATAAATAGATTTGGAAAATACTTTATTTTTTCTTCAAATCCTTTTTTTTATACTAGTTAATGATAGATTTACTTTAATTTCCTAAAAATGGTTGGCAACCCTAACTACATCCTGCCTGATGGTAAGCAGCCGATGCAGTCCTGAATAATGAGAGCGCTCCCCACCGTGGAACAAGCATGGTAACAAGCGCACCCATTCATGACGGCCTGCGTAAATAATACATACATACTCTCACGTCTTTCTCCTAAAGAAAAGAGGTAGATAGATCATTAAAACCACCAATTATGAGTAAACTCGCGGCACATTCAGCATAATCAAAGTGGGGCTCGGAGGTGGAACAGATGACGTCAGTGATGGGTTGCAGCTGATCGCCTGATGTGCGAGCATCTTGGAACCCTTGACCCTTAGGCTCTTACGTCACGCACGGAGAGTTAGACAGCTGGAACATTTTTTCACGTCCCAGACCAGCGTAGGATTGAAATTTAAGGTCTAAAACTATATACACTATAAACAGGCCTAATGCAATGTATCGTAATGGCACAGGGTTCGTCAAGAACCAGTGAACAACCCTTTAACCCTTTAATAATTAAAAATAGACCAGCTATTTACTGATTTTTTTGACAAGTGACGCCCGGCGTAATACCACCCTCTCACAAAATATCGGCGTGAAACAACGGCACTCGTTGCTGTTGTGTTTCGTCCGGTGAGTGAAAGTACCGGAGGCCCATCTCTCACCCCTTCCCCCTCCCAATTCCTACTCCCTCCTCAAGATCCAACTCCTTCCTCAAGGTCGGCAACGCATCCGCGATTACTCTGGTTTTGCGGGTGTCCATGGGCGGCGGTGATTGCTTTCCATCAGGTGACCCGCCTGCTTGTTTGCCTCCTTTTAACATTTAAAAAAAAAAGATCGGATGTTAGTGACGTAGTTGTCGACATTGAATAGGGTTCCTTTAGCTTACAGAGTAAGAGTAGATAGTGTTGATTAATTTCGGCGAGTTGGATTGAGCCACGATAGCATAGTTGGTAGTGCACCTGACCCGGCATGTCATGGGGTGCGGGTTCGAATCCCGCTCGAGAAATTTTTTCAATTTTTTTTTTCTTTTTTTTAATTTGCTAAAGTCAAAAATAGTAGCTGACCCCTGTTTCTATGATTAAAGGAAAAGTGTCGATCATTGGCTCTTGTCACCTACCTACTGGTGCCAACTACCCTAAAACCAAACTACCTTAAAATATACATGCATTAAGACGAACTGTGAATCGACTGCTAGAAATTCATAAACATACATGGTTTTCTGTTGAGCTTTACAGAAAGAAAGATATAAATAATTATATATTATATGTAGTGAAAAACTAAATGTCTACCCGATCCAGCCAGGAATCGAACCTGGGTCTTCCGAAACGATTCCTGGCTGGGTCTGGTTGGCATTTAATTTTTTACCTATATTTTACAACGTTAGGTACTTAGCCGAGGTGGGTAAAGTATATCTACAAGATAGTAAATAACTTTTGTCTAAGAATTTTTCTTTAAAAATTGATAATTTTTAAGGAAAGCTTTTTTAAGATTCCAAAAGAAATTACGTTGTGGTAGCCCTAGCGGTCACAAAAGAAAACAAATTAAAAGTTAATATTATTGGATACATTCTTTAGTTATTGTTCTGAGGATACATTAGTCCAATTATGAAGAGAAAACTCGACGCTTTACAATGCCCGTACATTGACATTAGAGGTAAACCTATTTGCTGAGAACCTACGTCAAAACCGTAGCCTACTAGATTTTTGTAGACCAATCAAATGTAAATAATAATAAAAAACAAAAAAAAAGTTATTCACTATCATTTATACTTTACCCTCCTTTCAGCTTTATTGCAGCAATTAGCACTTAAAAATAAAAAAATAAAATTAAAGGAATGATAAAAAAGGGGTACCTGGTGGAAAAGTGAACAGTTATGTCGGCGGTTTTGCTTTATTTTCTTAAATTTGTGTTATGTCGAATAATGATGTGAAATAAACTATTATTTCCCATCATTATTCGACATACGATACGATAGAAATGTTACATTTCGTCTACAAATAAAAGAAAAAAAAATATTGAATAGGTCTTTTACTTTACATCTTACTTTTAAACTGTTGTTGTTAAGATTGTTTTTTGTGTGTCTTGTGTCTTAGGTATAATAATTTCGCCACCTGCAAGAAAAAACGTTGTAACACAAGATTAGGTGATTTTACAGTAATATTCTTAGTAAGAATAGGACTGTAACTAAAATGCACTTTTACGATGTCGATTTGTATTGCGTACTCAAACGCGCTGTTTATTTATTCTTTTAATAATACGAGGTGTCTCATTTAAATCGGTCAGTATGGGAAAGTCTGAAACTATAAGACATACGAAGATCTGTTCTTAGGAACCATGTCATCGATTTTAGTAAGAAGAAAAACTGCATTCATACATTTAAAAAAACCTGTACCTACTCAGCTCGGGAATCGAACCCGGTTGTTTTGAAAAAAATAAACTTACACTATTTCTATTTAGATATCGATTGTGTAGGTCTTAAGCAGTAAATGGCTCTATGAAACATGATGTCTAAAATGAATAAAATGCATTGTTTTCACATACTTAATTTATTTTAGTAGGTATTCGAAGTGACCAGCGTTACATTCAACAAGTTCAGGCATGTAAAATTGTCTCTATGGTTGGTTGCTGTTTTTGTAATTGTAAGATCGTTACCTAAACGTGTTGAATATTGTATTGAAAAAAACGGTGGTCACTTCGAACACCTACTAAAATAAATAAAAATATGTGAAAACAATGCATTTTATTAATTTTAGACATCATGTTTCATAGAGCCATTTACTGCTTAACCTACACAATCGATATCTAAATAGAAATAGTGTAAGCTTATTTTTTTTAAAACAACCGGGTATGATTCCCGAGCTGAGTACAGGTTTTTTTTAAATGTATGAATGCAGTTTTTTATCTTATTAAAATCGATGACATGGTTTCTAAGAACAGATCTTCGTATGTCTTATAGTTTCAGACTTTCCCCATACTGACGATTTCAATGAGACACCCTGTATATAGTGCAGCTACTGCCAAATTGACGTTGATGATCTATTTCTATTGATACGTGTTAATTTATACTCTGTGATTTAATATTGTTTTTTTTATTCTTTGCAAAATGTTCTATGTAAGGTACCTAATTTTTTTAAATGACTCTGTCTTATTGAAGTTTCATCCTTTTTACTTTTCCTTACATGAATTCTGTTATTTATTGTGTTTCTGTTTGTTCTCCTACGATATACTAAAGCTATATTCAATATAGTTTTGGTTATGTCGCGTCAGCTCATAGCCCCTTTAACTGGAACCCGTAGATCCGAACTTGTGCGTTTCAACACGATTGGGGGCGATTTATTGCGATTTTTGTCGTCGCATTGACGATTGCTTGCCTTCGTTACGAAATAAAATAATAGTAAAATAAAAACTCCTTTGCCAAAATTTACGAGCAAAAACTTTATTATTGGAATGAAACCTCTACGGTTGAAAAAAAGAAAAAAGTTAGCTGTCAAAAAAGTTTACTCAATTACCAAAGAGTATGTAATCAACCATTTTGTTTTTTGCAAAAACTGTTGGCAATGGCGATGGCTTCTATGCGAATTGTGTATGAAAGTATGCACGAAGCGTAGTACCAGACTTGGCCGTCAATAGGACTGGTGATGATGACGATGAAGGCTGGTGATGCGTGCGGCGACAAGTCGCGTGTCCTCCACACAAGTTTGGTGATACGCGGGCACAGTTTTGGCGGGAAATCGTCGACTCTTCGATTTTTCAACACTGATTTTTCTTTTTTTTTCGTTTTTGTTTCTGTGCTTTCTTTTGTTTGTATTGTAGTTTTTTTCTTTAGCACCTAGTTATTGTAAGATTTGATTGGTGTAAATAATAATTTTGGTGAAATAAAATGTCAACGATGTAGCTAATTTAATATGATTGCTTTTAGCAAGCGAAAAATGTTTTTCTGACTATTTTTTTGTCTTTATGATGTGGGTGCCAAATTACTATCTTTTTTCTAAAATTTATCTTGATATTTAGAGCTCTTACAATAATTTGGTTTTTAAAATGTAACTATTTTTCATTATGTATTTTTAATCTGTTTCTTTGAACACTTTTGGTTACATATTAACATTTTTTTACTATTTACATTCCTCTTTCTGTTTTTTATATTTTTTTGTGGTTGCATGTAATTATTTTATTATTTTTTTAACATTTTGAGTTATTTTAAAATAATGCAAAGAAAACGTCTGTATAATATATAATATTACCTACATATTTATTCTAGTATGAATAATTTTAATAAATATGTAGGTAGTACACAGCACATTCCAACCAATAATTAAATCTGCACATAGTTCAGTCTACCTTTGTTTTAATAATAATATATTTACTGTCATATAACAATAATCTAATCAAATAATAATATTACCGTGCATATAATAATGATTTTCATTTAAAAAAATTGTACACATTATGTCATATTATAATGTCAAGTAACATTATTTTAATTTTGTTTCGTGTCATTCATTCGTTCATATCATTCACTCATTACATTTCACTTCACTTCTATCATTTATTCATAAGAGCAACGCACACACACCCTCACGGACCATCTCGAACCAGTAGGCCTAGCCAAAGTAACATTAAGAAACGATAGCGAAGTTCGAAAAGAATAAAATGTATGAGATTGACTTAGGCCACGCTAAATCACGTGGTCAATCTTATGTCAATCCCATACATTTTCTTCTTTTCGAACTTCGCTATCGCTTTCTTAATGTTACTTTGGCTACCGCCACAGTCCGCGCGCAGCAGTCGTGAGATTCCGCGTCCGTGAGAGGTTGTCTATAAGTGCGTTGCTGAAACGCGTTTGTATGAAGCTTATTTTTGCAGTCTCCTTATTTTGTATCATCACGATGTTCATTACACTTCAGTTGTATTGTCTTTTACGGAATGCACATCAACCTAACCAAAGCTGTCAAATTTCTTCAATAAATATTCACCCGTATGCCAATATATATAAAGTTAAAAATCTATTTAGGAAATTTGACAGTTTGTGTGTAGTCGGATGTGCAAGCGTGTGTACTAGTTTTAATCTTAACAGCGTTATTCTTCGCGTGTGTCAACAATCGTTGAAAAGATGAAGAATGAAGAGAAGACCAGTCGTCGGCCAGGTGAGGTAGTAGGTTGTATAGTACTGTAATACAACACTTTGGAGAGACTGTGCACCCTGCTAACTTTCCTGGCCGGCGGCGTTGCGGCGTGCACAAGACCGAAATGAAGTGAATGAACGACGAGCGTCAGCGGGGGTGAATGAAGAACGAAATGTAACTGCTGAATATGCTACTTTAAGTTTGTGTCAATGTCGTCATCTTTATGATTTGTTTTGCATATCATTATATTGTCGGCAAGTCATCATAATGATACCGTCTGTGGAAAAGGAAACCCGCAGACTTATTACCGAAAAAAATTTTTGTTTATTTCTCTCTTTTTAGTGAATAATTTCGATCTATTTATCAAAAGCGAATATGGGTAGACCTACTAAACGCGCTGCTCGTATGAGACAGCGCCGTTTAAATGAGACAAGCGAAGAAAACGAGAAACGCCTATCTCAAAGTAGGAAATCAAAAACTGAGTTCCGGTGCCTGCCTTCATTTGCTTCGTCATAGTCGCTTAACTATCTTAATCGAGATATTTTATCGCCACCCGTGAAATACTTTTCATTGAGGAGTTCCGATGGCAATCTGTGGTCTTTTTCATCAGTTACGCTTCATCAAATGATACTTTCTGAATGCAAATGCTTGTCTTATTTCTGAAAATACCAAAATCGCTATAGGTATGCCTACAATATTTGAGGAGTTCCCTCAATTCCTTAAGGATTCCACCATCAGAAGTGAACCAAATTAAAATGGGACCACATGGGAAGCACCAGCTTTCAAATAAAAAAAGAATCATAAAAATCGGTTCACCCAGTCAAAAGTTCTGAGGTAACAAACATAAAAATTATAAAAATACAGTCGAATTGATAACCTCCTCCTTTTTTTGAAGTCGGTTAAAAACCAACCAGTTACTAATTGCACGATGGCAACGCGATGCTACTAGTTGCGGTTGCTACAACCGGTCGGTTTATCCTATAGCGCCGTCATGCACTCTTAGTTCATCGCAGTGTTCTACGTTCCGTATATAACTAACTAGAATGGCGCAACGACCCAAAGTGAGTCTTGGCCTCCGATAATAAGAGTCGCCATCTGGGTCGGTCCTGCGCCCCCTGGTGCCAGTCATCCGCGTTGAGCTCGCGCAAGTCCTTACAGACCCCGTCCTCCCAGCGGTACCTGGGTCTTCCAACCGGTCGTCGGCCACTAGGACGTCCCATGTATGCTCGCTTTACCGCACGATCCTCTCCCATCCTCTCGAGCTGGCCGAGCCAGCGAAGTCTGTGGGCCTTAAATACGAAATAATAATATATTAGGTCCTTACCTATGAAATTGACGTTTTTTTCTCACTTATTAAAAGGTCTTAAAGTTCTAAAAGTCAATACCGATTGTTAATATTAATATACACCATTAATTAGGACTATGTTACTTAGGCTTCAGTAATAACCTAATAATTTTGTGTCTTTATCGCCCAATATTTTTTTAAATTGAATGCTTTTTATGTTTGCGGAATTATTGTCTTCTTGTTTCATTGTAACTTTGAAGGGACTTGATTTTTTTTCTTTTTAATATCTGCTATATTTAGCTAGTGAAACAGACACACCACTCTACAATTTTTATAGTGTTAACATGAATAGATGCTAAAAAAATTTAAAAAAACGTTAGTATGAAAAATAAAATTTTATTTAAAAATCTTCATACAAAACGTCAATTTCATAGGTAAGGACCTAATATGTGTTTTGGTAGAGACGAATTTGCAAATTGTTGGGATTGCGACTGTCACTTAAAGATTGGTTATAAGCCTGCTGCTAAAGTGCCGTACTTACCGTAAACAATATTATGAATTTTAAAGTTTAAACTTCCCTTTTACATTCCCACAAATAATGCCCTTTTGGCATTTAAGCAGTTTTCCATTTCCGCGGACGAATCTTAGTTCTCCACAACACCCGTGTGCATAGTATAGTATACCACGTGTTTTAATTTTAAGTTTATACTGTGTGTATGTTTGTGTTATTGATATGATGTTTATTTAAAAATTGATCAACCATAGATATAAAAGTAAAAAAAAATTGCAATGCCTTTTTAAATTTTTTTTGTTAGTGAAAAAAACACACATCACATACGAATAGGCGATTGAATAAATTGAATATTTGTAACAAAATTTTGTTGTTTCATTTTTAATCCCTACTACTGCATATATTGCATAAAACTACATATTTTTTTATTTATTAAGGAAAACACAGTTATACACAATAATAAAATTTACAAAACAATTTGCAAACAGACCAGAAAGTTCCATTAAATGTAACATTAAGAACATTCGAGTTTACACAATGGACCTTAACGCCTGTAGGACGCCAATGGTAAGTAGAATGCCACATTGAGGAAGGCCAAAGGGAAGATCTTCCTCCGAGCTGGGTGGTATAGCTCGGGGACCGAGGTCCAACGGATGTACTTATCCAAAATGAAAAACAAAGACATAAAAACAATGAAAAACAATAAATATCAGTTCATTTACAGTTGTCTATTAAATATAATATTACCAATTTTTTGTTTGAAAATTGATAACGATGAATTCAAGGAATAAATTAATTTAAAAGGCCTCGATAGCATAGTTGGTACTGCACCTGACCCGGCATGTCACGGGGTGCGGGTTCGAATCCCGCTCGTGGAATTTTTTGAACACTTTGTCTTTTTCAAATTGTAACTTGTTCGCAAGAAAATTTGTGTAAAATTCTAAATAACCATACTTACTAACTTACTCCGCTGAAATGAAACAACTTTTACGGATCTACTCGCGTTTAATTTACACATTACTTATTTAATGTTTATCCTCCGCTGGCTCAGTGACTCGTAGTGGATCTTGGCCTCCGACACAACAAGACGTCAATCCTACTTTTAACCCTCTCAGACGACTGGTTGATCTGGAGCTCTTGTAGGTAGGTAATAAGTTATCAGTGACTTTGAATAAAAGAAAAAGGAGCCACTCTTAAAAAATATCATAGGGTGAGAAGTAGTCACCGGTTCCAAAGTCACCCACCGACAGAATAGTAGATGGTAAGGTACTAGAGTAAAGTTTATATACAGTTTGACTTTTTAATCACTGTCCAAAACTTCTGATATGCTCCCGTGATACAAACGACAACTCTCACTATTGGACCAACTCCCTAACTCGAAAATAAAATTATTTTCGAGTTACATACATTTTGGTCGAAAGAATATTATTATTTTTTTATGATAAAAGGAGGCAAACGAGCATGTGGGGTCACCTGATGGAAAGTAATCACCGCCGCCCATGGACACCCGCAAAACCAAAGTAATCGCAGAGGCGTTGCCGGCCTCGAGGAAGAAGTTGGATCTTGAGGAGGAGTTGGAATTGAAAGGGGGGAGGGGTGAGAGATGGGCCTCCGGTACTTCCACTCACCGGGCGAAACACAACAGCAACGAGCGCCATTGTTTCACGCCGATATTCTGTGAGAGGGTGGTATTACAGCGTGGCTCTACCACTCGGACAGTGTTACTCATTTAGCACCACCCAGGGGTCACGTGTAGGGTCTCGAGGGTAAACCTACAGACGCGAGTAACTTTAACCCCCAATAATGATGTTTTGTATGGAAGAGCTGAATTTCATTTTCGAGTTAGGGAGTTGGTCCAATGGTAAGAGTTGTTCGTTCGTTTGTATCACGGGAGTCATCTTAGAAGGTTTGGACGGTGATAAAAAAGTGACGCTGTATTCAAGATACAAATATAGTAAATAGTTTAAGATAAAAATTTACTAGGAAAAATCAACCCAGCGGTCAAAGCATTGTACCTAGGGTTGCCTAAGAATAAGAAATTATTTATTGACGATCACACAGACATAACAGAAAAAAAGACAATTAATAAGGAAACATTTAAAAAAAAATCATAATAATAATAACTAAAGCAACGACAAGGAAGGATGAATGTGTGTGAAGGCCAACTAGGACCCTGCCTCAGCTTGTGCCGTTGCGGTGATGAGTAACAAACACCACCACAACGACGCTGGTATTCTGACAGGGCCTATAGTAAAATAACGTATCCTACGTTATTTTCCTTCCCCATACATTATTCTTTTTAACCTTTTCATCGCCCAACTATCCTACACGCGATGTTCCGCTGTACGCCAACGTATAAATGTATTTTAATAAAGTAGGTACAAAGAAGAACTTCTATAGAAGTGCTGGCGTGGACGGCACGAAAATCTCGAACTTCTATAGAAGTTGTTGGCGGTGAAAAGGTAAATAAAAATAAAGTATGGAAAATACTTTATTTCCGACTAATGTGCGTTTGAACGGAATATTCCTGTTGACTTAATTTCTGAACTACTGAACGATACTCAGACTCAGGTGAAGTGAAACGTAACGCAACGCTAATTTCTGAACGCGCTATAAAACAATAAAAAATAATTAGATAGTGCCAAGAGTACGAAGGAATATGTTTTTAAACATTTAAATAAATAAATTTGGAAAATACTTAATTTATTCTTTAAATCATTTTTTTTATACTAGTTCACAGTGGTAGATTTACTTTTAAGAGCGTTTACGCCGCACACTAGCGCCGCATATAAAAAAAACATATCTAGTAGTTAGAGATAGAAAATCAAATTATGCTCAACAAACTATTTGAATGAAGTAATTTAGCATTTTTACGTCACCTAATGAACACCTGACATGTTATCGTTTAGTTAAATAAGACGTTACGGCCACTTTTAACTATAACGCCGTATTTAACTAAACCATAACATGTCAGATGTTCATTAGGTGACGTAAAAATGCTAAATTACTTCATTCAAATAGTTTGTTGAGCATAATTTGATTTTCTATCTCTAATTACTAGATATGTTTTTTTTTCATTGGCGGCGCTAGTGTGCGGCGTAAACGCTCTTAAAGAGTCGTGGATTCGATTCCCACTGGGGCTGCCCGAGACTGGTCGATCTTCTCTAGTATTTTTTTTATCTTGTAAATATATTGAACAGTATGTTTGGCAATAGATATATAATACCAAAATATAACCAAGTCCATCCCCCTAGTGGTGCCGGGGATAAAGAATTGCACCACCCCATCTCTTCCCGTGGGTGTCGTAGAAGGCGACTATGGGACCATTCCAGAGGATGGGCAGCAGCGTCTCTCTGTGATTATTTTCACCCTACTGCGATCGCCAACCCGCCTGCCAAGCGTGGCGATTATGGCAAATTCCCCTCAAAGTGATTTATCCTTGAGGGAGGCCTTTGTCCAGCAGTGGACGTCTTTTTGGCTGAGATGATGATGATGATGGATTCGATTCCCACTGGGGCTCCCCGAGACTGGTCGATCTTCTCTAGTAATTTTTTTTATCTTGTAACTATATTGAACAGTATGTTTGGCAATAGATATATAGTACCAAAATATAACCATGCATCCGAGTATAGAGGCAGTGGGCAGGGCACATTGCTCGCAGGACTGATGGCCGCTGGAGCGGAATAGTCCTTGAGTGGCGACCGCGTACCGGAAAGCGCAGTGTGGGCAGGCCTCCAACAAGGTGGACCGACGATACGGTGAAGGTCGCGGAAAGCCGCTGGATGCGAGCACCACAAAACCGGTCGTTGTGGAGATCCTTGGGGGAGGCAGACGTCCAGCAGTGGACGTCTTTTGGCTGAGATGATGATGATGATGATCCGAGTATGACGAACGCTGACTGTTGTAATGTGCAAAATCATATTTACGTATTTATTTTTATTGCATTAATTATTTTTGATCAACCCAGGACTTCTTTTGTTTGGACTGTGACTTAGATGACCATAAACATTGAGGTAGCTCGATGGCGCAGTGGTTAACGCGCCCGGTCTGCGAGTGCCGAGGTTAAGCCACTTTCGCAAAGGCCGGTCATCGGATGGGTGACCAAAAATTTCTCATCTCGAGCTCCTCCGTGCTTCGGAAGGCACGTAAAGCCGTTGGTCCCGGCTGCATTAGCAGTCGTGTACAACCCCCACTCCGCACAGGGCCCGCGTGGAGGTTTACGGCCCGTTCTCCCTATCCATCCATAGCGAAGGCTCGTGCCCCAGCAGTGGAGACATAAAAATGAGCTGATGATGATGATGATGAAACATTGACGACCTCCGAAGCCGAATGACTTGCACGCCGGACTTTGGGCGGCGCTAACTCTGAGGTCCCGGGTTCGATACCCGGTCGCAATGTCGAAAACGAACTAATCGATATTGTGTCGGGTCTGGGTGGTTGTGGTACCGTCGTTGTTTCAGATTTCCATGAAACGAGTGCTTTAGCTACTTACCATGGGATCAGAACAATGTATGTGATATACATACACTTTTAAACTTTCGCGTTCCATAGTTAATCAAATTGAAACGGGGATTAACGCAAACTAATTAGTAAAAAGCCACGGCTGTTGTAACTAGGTCGAAACGTCGGGTATAAAGAAGGTATGATACCTTTTTAACCGACTTCAAAAAAGGAGGATATTACTCGTCAATTCGACTCGTATATATTTTTAATGTGTTTCGTGGATATCTTCGTCGTTTAAGAACCGATTTTGATGATTCTTTTTTGTTAGAAAAGAGATATCCCAAGGGTGGTACCATGATAAGGAAACCAGGATCTGATGATGGCATCTCAGAGAAATCGAGGGGAACCTTCGAAAATTGTAGTGCGTTTGTTAATTTTTTCATTAAGTATTTTAAAGCACTACTATTTAACCTTTTCACCGCCCAACTATCCTGCACGCGATGTCCCGCTGTACGCCAACGTATAAATGTATTTTAATAAAGTAGGTACAAAGAAGAACTTCTATAGAAGTGCTGGCGTGGACGGCACGAAAATCTCGAACTTCTATAGAAGTTGTTGGCGGTAAAAAGGTTAATGACGGTCTGGAGTCGATCTGATGATGGAGCCGAAAGACAGTCGAGGGAACTCCTCAATGATTTACAGCAATTACATGGTGTTTGGGCTTGATTTTATTTGAATTTGATTTGAACGAAAATTAGTATGGCATTGAACTCCTGGCGACATACGAGAAGAGTTAACATTCTTCTTCACACAAATTCTTGTTTTCGTTAACGTGATCGAATAGCGAATGAAACTCGCACTTGGCACCCTGAACAATAACTAAAGCTAGTATGACGTATGCTCAGAATAATAACTAAAGCTATAGAAACCGGACTAAAATAGCAAAGGTGTCACCAGATTTGTGACGTCATATTTGAGGTAATGTAGTGAGTGACTTTATAAAGGACTCAAGTTTTTTTTTGATCACCGATTATCTGATGACCGTTTGACATAACAATACAAACAATAAAAACTAAGTGTCAACCATTTGTTGCACTCCAACCTCCTTTTCTAGCCATAAGATAGAACGGAACTAAACATAGTTGCACGATTTTTATTTTAGCCATCCTTCTATAGCTTTAGTTATTGTTCTGAGGACGTATGAATGTGTGAGCGAGAGAGCGATATAGAGCTAGATGTTTCTGAGAGATCAGATCAGAGTCAGTACGGAAGATTTGAAAGGAAGACTGATAACGGATAACACAAATCGTTTCATTCCTTAAGAGATAGGGGATATCAGTAACTGATCCCCAAACTGAAATTGGTTAGTGCCAGAGGCTGTTTCAAGCACAGTGCAGCCAAAATTTGGAATGACCTCCCGCCGCCTGTTCGTTCAGGGGGGTAACCACGAGCTCTTATAGCAGTATTATTGCAGTTGTGAAAACGAGACGCGTGTAGCGGCGAATATATTCGCGTCTCTTTTCCACAACTGCAATAATACTGCTATAAGAGCTCATAGTCAGGGGGCAGGGATTAATCTCTCGCTACCAACGTTTCGCGGGAGTTGTCGCAACTGGCTGCTCCATGAGCAGGCGCTGGCACTAGCTAATTTCAATTACAAATATAAGTAAATAAACATAGAATAATGTAAGTAGATTAAATATTGTAAGTTTATTATAGTATTAATTTATGGCTATGGCAGAATAACAGGGTTTGTGGGTCTCCTGCAAACACTGAGCCATAGACCTTTTTGTCTATGTTTTTTGGCAAATAAATAAATACTTACTTACTTACTTACTATAAGTTTAAACTACGGGAGATCATTTAAAATATAGAAAATAAATAGTTTTTGGCTAAATTGTGTTTCATTACACTGACTTTTGATCCTACGTAGGTACATAATACCAAACATTATGTATATAAGTCAAAATTGAATTGTTATTAGATATTTTAACTTTTGTTAACGTTTGGGCTGACAGTGGTGAGGGTGTCGCTGTGTCGTTTTCACGCTGCACCAGTTGTCTTCTCCAAGTCCGATGCGAACCTCGGAGAATCTAGTAGTACACGGGGACACGCACTAGTGCGTGATGCCGTTCCTTCAAGAAAACCACTGACGGTGTATCGTTTCACACGGCTTGAGGAACCCTTTAGGTTTATCGCCGCAAAAAAGTCTCTTAAAAAAAAAGTTAAGCAAAAATTCATAAAAAAACCGTTTGTCTTAGCGTCTGGATCTGGACTCCATTTCCATTCAACATCAGGTTAAGAGAAGTCATTTGCCGATGTCATTATAAGCCAAAACATAATTTTGATAAAATAGTTTTTTTTTTTAATTTTACCTTTAATTTCTTTTTCCTAAAGTCCTCAATAAACATTGAAATTATGTTGTTCAACAAAAACACTATAACTTTCCCAAATTCACACATTTTGCAATACCGGTATTTACAAAACTTTACTAAAAACTAGATACTTAATAATACGTTTTCCGTTATTAAAAAAAACACTCACAAAAGAGCGAGTCTCCCCTTTCCGCAAAAACGTTGCGACTGCAATCGATTCGCAGTTTTTACGCAAAAAACATTGCATTTTGTCACAAAAACCTCTTTTTTAAAAAGGGTGATTCTTGCAGGGGTGACTTTTTCCATTGTGATTTCGTTAACATCAATATGGCGCCTTTGCACCTGGTATTACTTTTTAGAGTTTGATTATTATCGTACATGTATTTTTTTAAATATGTTTTGATAATAAACAGGGTCTCCTTTCCTCTCCCGGACTACACGTGCTGGTCTAGGAACCACCACCATACTGTACAGACAATCAGTACTCGTATCAAAAAATTTGGCAAGTCGTTCCTCTGTAAGACTATTCGGCTTTGGAATTCTTTGCCGGCGCATGTGTTTCCCAGTTCCTATTGTCCCGGGTCTTTTAAGCGGGGCGTGAAACGGCATTTACGCAGGGGGTCATGAATGGGTGCGCTTGTTACCATTCTTGTTCCACGGTGAGGAGCGCTCTCATTATTTTGGACTGCATCGGCTGCTTACCATCAGGCAGGATGTAGTCACTATGACGTGCCAATAAAAAAAGGGGTTTTTTATAGTAAATTTCATGATAAGGAAGTTTTGCCTGAGGCTTACCCGATGGTAACTAAGTGATAAACCTGAAGATAAGTCATCAAATCAAATCAAAACATTTTATTGCATTAATATTATATAAAGGTGGTAGAAAGAATATTTTGAAAATTTAAACATACTTAAGTTACTGCAAAAAAAAGTTATTGCAAAACTATTTATTTTAACATCATCGTCTCAGCCAAAAGACGTCCACTGTTGGACAAAGGCCTCCCCCAAGGATCTCCACCGCGACCGGTTTTGTGCTGCTCGCATCCAGCGGCTTCCCGCGACCTTCACCAGATCGTCGGTCCACCTTGTTGGAGGCCTGCCCACACTGCGCTTTCCGGTACGCGGTCGCCACTCAAGGACTATCCCGCCCCAGCGGCCATTAGTCCTGCGAGCAATGTGCCCTGCTCACTGCCACTTGAGCTTAGCAACTCTTCGGGCTATGTCGGCTACCTTTGTTCTTCTGCGGATCTCCTCATTTCTCCTCATTCGATCACGCAGAGAAACCCCGAGTATAGCCCTCTCCATTGCTCTTTGAGTAACCTTGAGCCTTCTGATAAGGCCCATAGTGAGCGACCACGTCTCAGTCCCGTATGGTCATCACTGGTAACACACAGTGGTCAAAGACTTTCGTCTTGAAACACTGCGGTATATCGGACGAGAAGATATTTCGTAGCTTACCGAACGCTGCCCAGCCTAATTGGATTCGACGATTGACCTCTTTGCTGAAGTTGGACTTACCTAGCTGGACCGTTTGACCCAGGTAAACATAATCGTCCACAACTTCAAGGTCAGAGCTCCCAACCTTCAGAGGAGTGGGTACGACACGTGAGTTGGACATAACTTTCTTATTTTAACAAATAATAAAAACAGGAAGTAAGTAGATAATAAATTTTTTACTTTTTATTTTCAAGTGCTAATTGCTGCACTGAAGCTAAATTAAATATTTATATTTTTTTATAAAATACAGTGAAAAAATTATACGCCTACCCGACCCAGCCAGGAATCGAACCTGGGTCTTCCGCAATCCGGGCGGCTGCATTGACCGCTATGCTACCGGGAAGGCTAACGTAAGCACTGAATTTTGTCACTGCTTATTAATTTTTTTTTTCTCAAAAAAAAAACTCAAAAATAATTATAAGTATTTAAAGTAGATAATAGCTATACTGAACCACTTTTTTTTGAGTTTGCTGACCTTTTTGGGGGCGGCGAGAACCTTAAAGGGTTCCTCTAGCCGCATGATCGAAACACGTCAGAGGGTTTCTACAAGGAACGGCATCATGCAACCGTGTCCCTTTCCCTACTAGATTCTCCGAGGGGTTCAGATCGGATCGAGGTTCGGATTACTGACATACTACAAGGCCTACGTCATAGAAATAAAATCTATACTAATAGTAATTGAAAATTTTAATAGTTTTAACTATTTATATGACTTTAGTCAATCACATTAATTTATTTAATTTAATTGTTTAACTACACAAGTAAATCTCGCGACAAGCTTTGCTTCGCGACAACGTTTATGTGCAGGCGTCAGTACATTAGGTAATAAAATAATAATAATAAATAATTTACATATATAGGTAACTTAGACCCATAGAAATTACAATGAAAACATCACATTAACAAAATTAAATCAAAATAGAAATTCAAAAATAAATTAAAATCGGTCAATCTAAATTCAATCAAATAATTAATAAAATGTGAATAAAATGTAAACCACATACCTAACTGTTTTGATGTAACAACTGTTGGTGATCCAAATAAATAAAAATAAAAAAGGTAGCACAGAAAATTCCGGTAAAAGTTCGTCACCTCCAACCTTTCTACTATATATCTATTTAGTAGTTATTATGTAAAACAGTTTCAGAAACTATAGCTTATACATTTTTATATACAAAGCATTATCTAATCCTACTATAATGTAAACGCGAAAGTTTGTAAGTATGGATGTTTGTTACTCTTTCACGTAAAAACTACTGAATGGATTTGGACGGAATTCGTCATACAGATTGTTTATAACCTGGATTAACACATAGGATAGTTTTTATCCAGATATTCCCACGGAAACGGGAACCACTCGGGTGAAACCGCGAGCGGCCACTAGTAGTAGTGTAACGCCTCTGTGGCCGAGTGGCAGAGCGCTCGGCGCGATACCCGAAGGTCCCGGGTTCGATTCCCAGGTCGGGCAAAGTGTGTTTCGGATTTATTCGGTGCATACCCCGGGTTTGTGATCACCAACCTGCATTTGGCAAGCGTGGTGATTATGCCATTACCCATGGAGGCCTTTGCCCAGCTGTGGGACAGTTATAGGCTGTTTACTTTACTTTTATTGTTGAACTATGTGTGGCGTATCTAGTGGCGTAGTTTTGGGACTTATTCATTACAGACGACACCCAAATATGGAGAAACTCGATGGCGCAGTGGTTAACGCGCCCGATTTGCGAGTGCTGAGGTTAAGCAACTTTCGCAAAGGCCGGCCATCGGATGGGTGGCCAAAAATGTATCATCTCGAGCTCCTCCGTGCTTCGGAAGGCACGTAAAGCCGATGGTCCCGGCTGCATTAGCAGTCGTTAACAACCACCAATCCGCACTGGGCCCGCGTGGTGGTTTATGGCCCGTTCTCCCTAACCATCCATAGGTAAGGCTCGTGCCCCAGCAGTGGGGACATAAAATGAGCTGATGATGATGATGACCCAAATATGTACCTAATACTCGAGCTGTCACATAGAATAGTGGCTCAAATGTTCGACAAGAACCAGCGATAACATTTTCCCTAATTTTTTAATTACATTAAAAATAGGGGTCAGCAACGTTGAATACAGACCAGATCACCTCCTCTTTAGCTGCGTTCCTATAAAATTTAATTTAAAAAAAACTACTTACGTTATTTTTTGGCGGAAAACAAAATTTAAAAAAAGACAAAGTGTTAAAAAAATTCCACGAGCGGGATTCGAACCCGCACCCCATGACATGCCGGGTCAGATGCACCACCAACTATGCTATCGTGGCTCAATCCAACTCCAAATTTTTTTTTCAACACTGTCTTTTTCAAATTGTAATTTGTTCGCAGCAATATTTGCGTTTATTTATATGTAAATGGTCAGGAAAACAAAATGTTGAACACCGTCGAGCACTGGTTCCATTATCCCAGTAGTTGGAGCTAAAGTCTTGTAGTACCAGCCAACACTAAAATTTAATACAATCAAATCCAATGAAAGTACCTATACCTTTTTTCTAAATCATAAAGTTAGTGCTGACAACTGATTTAAGGCTTAAACTACAGCAGTTAACCAAAATATTACAAAGTTAACATTTATGACTCTACCACTACCAGCCATGGACTCTATTTATTAGAGCATTGTATACATTCAAAGGTTTGTAGTGACATCTAGCGTGTAGAAGGATACCTAATTGGCAAGCTTTAAACCGCGCCATCTATTGTAAAGAGGAAAAACTAAAAGCGACTAGGCCACAAGGAATAAAAATTCTAATCTGTAAATTTTTATTGATGAATTAACTAAATATACATTTATTGCTGACACAATACAAACAGGTATTAGTTTTAAATAAAAGTATGAAAAACTAAGTAAGAATGTTATTCTATTTATGTAACAGCTGACTGTTGACATTGGACAAAAAAAAGAAAAATAATGAATCACGATATTTTGTCTGTGGCAACATTGTTCGAAAAATCCAATCACGGATTTATGGGTCCTTCAAGAATTTCGAATATAAACTTTACTCCACAGAGAGAAGGACTACATTCTTTATTATTTTCTTGTTAGTAAGACATTTTATCGTTTGAGTGGGAAATGGCATAAAAATAGGATTGCCAACAATTTAAGTGACGTCACACCATGGAGGGACGAGTTCTAAAGTTACAATACATTTGAAGAAAATACGATTTTCATCACAAACGCTCCATTTTCTTAAATGAAAAGTCCAAAAATAACGAGAACAGTGGACGACGCGAGTGTAATATATAGGAATTAGTTGTCCGAAGCGTGCATTGTGAAAAAAAAACTAAATTAGTGATTAAATTTATTGTTTCGTCGGAGTTACTTGGTTACCAGAATTTTAAATAATTTGTGAGTATAACCATTCGTTGCAGCGTGCGATCGATTTATTAAATAGTGTGAAGTTTATCACGTAATGTTGTAAAAAAAAAACAATTTAGTGCCTATTAAAAGCTGGGTGAATACTCATCTTGTCATACTGTATTGCTAAAAATAAATCGTTCTTAATATTTTTGGACGTTATATTTCGAGATTTCGCGTGTGCAAGGCCCGGTGAGTAGTGTGAAAGTGATAATTGCGCCTTATGTGTCTCAAAATTGCTGAAAACAGGGTAACCTTGGAACATAAGAATCAATTTTTTCAATCATGGTATCATGTTTCATAATATTCCGTTTGCGACGTTCCTTTTTACGTTCCCACTCTGTTTTCTAGTATAATTTGGCGTGACGAATGAAGCCTTTATACGAATACCTACTGCATTGTGGGACCTATGACCTTGACGTCTAAGCAGTAGGTACCTGCCTTTGACATCGCCGTAAAAAAATATACGCATTTCGCTAGTGACATTTTGTACTCGAAAGATGTTGCGAAAATTTGGCGCTTTTAATTTTTTTATTATACTAAATGACTGTTTTAGCATTCATAACTAATTTATTTAATCAAAACAAGTTCTCCACTATAAGGTTGTGAAATTATTGACGTAGTTTTGACGTTCAAAGTGCTCTAAAAAGTTTATAAATACAATAAAATAACTTAATCTTTTGTTTAGGTATTTTAGAACAACATTCAAATTAGCTAAAAGAATCATTGGTAGTAATTTTACAGTCATCATTAAATTAATCTAAACTATTAGCTAAAATAGACAAAAATATCTTTACATATATTTTTAATAAACACAAAAAAGATCTTATATTAAATATTTTTTGTTCTTATAAGGCCAAAGGTAGTAGTGCACTTCATTGGGAGTTATCAGTTAGGAACTTATCTCAAACTGTCGGAACACAACAAAGCTACTAAAACTAATGTTAAGGCAACATATTTAGCAAACCGTAGCATTATGTGCAAGTCGCAAACTGTGCAAGTTACGCAAAATTAGCAGATCTTGTAATGTTCAAGTTGCAAAGCTTTCAAGTCGCAAAATGTGCAGATCTTATGTACAGGTTGCAAAATGTACAAATCTTGTAATGTTCATGTCACAAAATGTGCAGATTGGATTTTGAAACGTAATTGTTGGCATCATGGCTTCTGTTGATTTCAGAAAATTCATAAATTTCTGCTATGTATAAATTTGTACTTCATAGAATACCGACAACATTAGTATAGTTTAATTATCTAATTGTATGTAGCACATAAATACTATGCACCTTCTTGAAATAGTACCTCCATGAAAGATAAAGGGCTATATGAAGGACTTGTCTAGAGGTTTTACATTATTACATTACTATCCTTCTTGCTAGTTTTGATACTTATTTTCTGTGAATTACATTCCAAAAAAAAGCCTTTGTTTTGTCAAAAAAATATTTATTGTTCATCTGATGTCACGTTTTTTTTTAAATAATATTTTAGCAGTTTTAGGGTAAAAAGAAATGGTAAAGTTGCTTGTTTTTTTTAAAGAAACTATAGTTACCGGTCGTTGTGGAGATCCTTGGGGGAGGCCTTTGTCCAGCAGTGGACGTCTTTTGGCTGAGATGATGATGATGATGATAGTTACACAGATAAGTTACATTCAGTTCAGTTACGTTAAGTCTGCTAATGGAGCTTTTTATGTAATGCCTAACATAATAAACTTTTAATATTGAATATACTGTTTTTTTGAGACCAATAGGTCTGATAATGAAATATCATAAAAAATAAAAAGTAGGTACCTAGATTTATTATTTATGAGTAAATAAAGTCTTATGGGGCAGAGCTAAGAAATAGGCCCGTCTGCCTTTCTATCCCTTAAACCAGTGATGACACACAATGATGCGACAGGTGACATACAGTTGCAGTGCAGATAAGTTCCTGCACGTTTTACGACCTGCACATTCTGCGACCTGTACTTTTTACAATGTGCTCATTTTGCGACTTGCATGTTTCACAATCTGCTCATGCTCACGACTAAACCACAAATGCAGTACATTCCTCTCTCTGCAAGTTCATCATCATTACCATCATCTCGGCCAAAAGACGTCCACTGCTGGACAAAGGCAAGTTATTAAGAATTTAATTTCTTGTATGTAGTGTTCGCTTAATTTTAAAAAAACAGGGTAAGTAATTCTTAATACCCCCTTTGTTCTTGTTTTCCTAAAAAATTGTAAATTTAGACTGATAAATGTTGTCTGCTGTGAATACAGACGCAATAGAATTTTAATTGTTTGCAGGACGGTTCGGCACTAAGCAGAAGAAAGGTTAAAAATTGTGTATTATCAACTGAAATGAATGTAGTACAGACATAAAAACTTTCAGGGTGAATCTAAAACAACCCAAAAAACAATATCTTCACGTTTCTATCTTTGCTTTAATCAAAAATTATAATAGTGTAATTGGTAAAATCATAATGTTATGATTATGGCAATTAGGTAAGATTACGTTCAATGCCACCACGTTTTAGAGCGCTTGTATTGCTACAATCATTTTGACGCTGACTAGGTACCTATTTGTCATTCTGGTAAAGGAAAATGTTTTGAAATTGAATTGATTGAATAACTAAATTTAAGCATTGTTCTGTTTCCTCATTATTTTCTTGTTGGACAAAATTTTAGAAGTTACTTTGTCAATTGAATTCTTGTTGTTACACTTACACTTTCACTACTATACGAGTATAGTGACATAATTTTAGTTATGCAGCTGTTTTGTTTCGATATTTAAAAGTAGGAACCACAATATTATACTTATATGGACTCTTCTAAACTTTTGCATTTCATCATAGATATTATTGACAGGGTTTATCGCAAACTCCTTAATTAGTATACCTTATTTCTCGAGATTCAAGTAATATCACCCCGGCCGGTATTTGGCGATTAAACGTAAAATAGATTTATTTACCTTTGCAAATTCTCCCATTAAGCCAATGGAATTGGTAGAATTCGAATATAAACAGACTGCATTTACTTTAAGTCGGCCTCGGCCGAGAATCCGGTTTTAAGTAAGCAAAACGTTGAAAAAACTATCTGAAAATATAGTAAAAATAACTTTATAGGGATAACAAAACATAAAACAAAAAAATAATCCTCTTATCATTGTAATTTTAATCCCCGAGGCGCGGGTATTCACTCACAGTGAGTAAGCTATTTTAACTTAGATTTTGACGCTTCATCGGCGGCAGCGCTTCTGACGCTCCGTGTGCGAAGAGCGAATGACTTAATTGAATAGTAACGGTTTGTATGTATAAAGTATGAACTAAGGTTGCAATTCGAGTTGCAAAATTGCCACTTAATTTCCTTTTGAATGAACGCAAGCTGACAATGTGCAAGCGGCCAAAGTTGGGGGGGGGACGTTTATTTAGCGTATTTACCCTAATTACATTTATTTGATGTTTAATAATTTTTTATCGTTCAAAAAAAGTATATAATTTGAAATCTTATAAACTAATGTTAATTCTGGTGTACATTTAACCTAATAATATTAATGGAGTAAGGAGATATTTACAGCTATTCTGAACGTTTTATGGCTTTATGGAAATTCCGAGGCCGCTACGAACTTAACCACTATTTAAGAGATATTATTATATATTTTTCATTTCGTTTGCTTAGTACAGTAGTTCGATCCATGAGCTTGAAAATTGCCAATAACTATTCTCCACCATACAAAATTGTTTAGGGGTTTCAGTTACTCTGAACAAGAACGCCGAAATTGGGCATTTTATGCAAAAATCACGGTCAAAATGTAATAGGGCCCTTAACTTGCAATACCGCAACCTAAACGCTATAACGTTCATTTGCATTGAAATGTTAGTAGGTAGTCTGTATGCATGCAATTGTTGCAATTGCAACGCCTCGGTGGCCGAGTGGCAGAGCGCTCGGCCCGATACCCGAAGGTCCCGGGTTCAATTCCCAGGTCGGGCAAAAAATGTATTTCGGATTTTCGATGCATAGCCCGGGTTTGTGATCGCCAACCCGCATTTGGCAAGCGTGGTGATTAAGCCATTACCCATCAATTGTAGCGATGACTTGATTTCAATGATGGAGGCCTTTACCCAGCAGTGGGACAATTATAGGCTGTTTACTTACTTATGCAATTGTTGGTGAAGACTATTAAAACCAGGGGCCCGACCGCCTAACCGATCGCTTTGACTTCGTGTGTGGTTTATGACGTCATCTTGTCGTTTCGTGCCGCCTATATAAGCAATATCGAAAGCTATAGCCTTTAGCTTTTGATATTGCTTTCATAGGCGGTGCGAGGTGGTAAGATGACGTCGTAAACTATACGCGTAGTCAAAGCGATCGGTTAGGCGGTCGGGGGGCAGTTGGTAACCCATATTTATAACTAGCTGTGCCCCGCGGTTTCACCTGCGTTAATTGATTATCATAAAAAAGGTTTAGTGAGTCAACCTTAAAAGCTAAACTTTTTTTAGAACTTTTAAATGGGAACAATTTCGTGATACATGATTTTTGCGTAACCTCCACGCAAGGAAAGCTCTCAAAAAATTTTTTTTTCCCGTTTTATGCAACATTTTTTATTGCTGCTCCACTCTTATTAGTCATAGCGTGATGTAATATAACCTATAGCCTTCCTCAATAAATGGACTATTCAATACAAAAATAATTTTTCAATTCGAACCAATAGTTCCTGAGATTAGCGCGTTCAACCAAACAAACAAACTAACTCTTCAGCTTTATAATATTAGTAACGGCTTTACGAGCCTTCCGAAGCACGGAGGAGCTCGAGAGGAGAAATTTTTGGTCACCCATCCGATGACCGGCCTTTGCGAAAGTTGCTTAACCTCATCACTCGCAGACCGGGTTAACCACTGCGCCATCGAGCTCCTCATAGCATATAGCCTTCTTCAATAAATGGACTTGAATAGTCCATTTATTGAAGAAGGCTATACACAAAAAATATTTTTAAATTCAAACCAGAAAAACCTCATCAAAATCCGTTGCGTAGTTTTAAAAATCTAAGCATACATACATAGGGACAGCGGGAAGCGACTTTGTTTTATGCTATGTAGTGATGATATGTAAATGTCGATAACTGCGATCATATCGTACACTGGTGCGTCTACCCTAGGTATAATAAAAAAAAGGTACTATAGCCTCTTTCATGACTTTGTACATACGCCAGCAGACTCTGAACTGTATGACTGTGTTTTTTTATTGTGGCACGCCAAAATCAAATCAAATCAAATCAAAATATTTATTCAGTTTCAAATTAAAAGTAATAGACAAAAATAAAATATAAAATAAAGAAGCGAAACCGAAAAGGACCCCACTCAGCACGTGTTGCAGCATGAACATCACCTGCAACGCTGATATTCTGCGGAGCCCTATTGTTTGTGTGTGTTTGCGGACCAGTATAAGCAGAAGGGGCCAGAAGCGCCTCGTTTTTACTCTTTTAAATATTTGGTAACATTATTTAAAATAAACTTGTATTATTAATATTATACTTATATATTAAATTTAATGACGCAAGAAGTAACAAACAAAATTGGTTGGTAATAATATTTTTTATCTTAAACTAGAACACAGTCAGTCGTCTTTTACAGATTTATTTGTTGATGGAGAAAATACTTTTTAAAATTACGTTTAAATGAACAAACTGTTTTGGCCTCTGCCTGATGGAAAGCAGCCAGTGAAGTCCAAGAAGTGAAAGCGTTCATCACAGCGCTACCACGCTTTGCCGAACGCTCACACTATGGCGGCCTGCATAAATGCTTTTTCACGCCCCGCTTAAATAACCCGGGAGAGAAAGAGGAGGGAAACACGCGTGCGGGAAGCGCATTCCACATACGGGCAGTTCGGCAAAGGAACGATTGTCCAAACTTTTTGGTACGTGTCTTGATGGTCAGCATGGTATGAGGGTGGCTACTCAGACCTGCACGCGTCGATCTGGAAAGGAATGGAGAGAGAGGAATGAGGTCAAAGAGCTCCTCAGAGCATTCACTGTGGTAAAGGTGGTAGAAATAAACTAGACTGTGATAAATAAATAAATAAATTGTTTATTTGCACACATGTTTTATGTTATAAAATGATAACATTGAACAATAAAAGGTGCTCATGTTTCGCTAATAAAATAGCATGCAATTCGTTTACAATTATAAAATAAACGATAAACTTTCCTACACTCACACCAATTATCTAGCCCAAGAGAAGCTTCGTTATGAAACTCGTTAAATGGTTACTAGACAACGGATAAACATAGTTACTTAAAATACTTAAATACCATACTTATTATACATAGAAAACACCCAGACCCGAGACAATTTCGAAAAACAATAATTTCTAAATTGACCCGACCGGGGACCGAACCCGGGACCTCAGACATGGCGACACCATTAAAACCGGTGTACAAACCACTCGACCAAGGAGGTCGTCAAGGAGGTGTTTATGATATTAATTACATTACATGGAATCAAGATTGCAATAATAAATAAATGTCTAGAATCAAAATTTCAATATAATATAAGTCAGTAAAAATCCAGCTAGTTGTCAATAAATTCCTTAACACTATAAAAAAAATTGTCATTAAGCCATTCAGTTAATCTTTTTTTAAATAATAAGCTATTTAGCACTTTCAATTCATTTGGTATCTTGTTATATACTTATTCTGATCTGACGCACAACGCAAGACAATCCGAGGTGGTGGGGAGAAGCGCCCGGGTACAGGTACATGTCTGTACCTAGTATAGAGCGCGTGTGAACCGGCTCGTCGTACCCTTGTTCTATTAGCACGATGTCTTGGGCCTAAACTAGTGTGCATGTTTAGTGTATTCTGTAAATGTGTAGTGGCATTTAGAGGATCGGGCGGGGGAGATAGATCATGCCTATAAAAGGAAATACTCTACTTCCTTCCTACATCTGTAATGCCTTGTGTGTACCTATTTAAGTAGCTTATTTCTATTGTTGATAATTGTACAGCCTTAACAGTAACCTTGGCAACAACCCGTATAATGGAAGCGCATACTGATATGTAATCTCCACTTGTACATTATCTTGTTAGAAAAATGCAGTGTATTAGTCGCATACCGATTGCATAATAAGTAGTTTGTCAGTACCGTAGTGGCACCCAGAGTTTTATTTTATATTTTTATTTATTACCATATAATAAAACATGCATAATAACAATTATGTTTTTAGTCGCATTGTTAAACCACTAAGGTTTGTCATAATGCGACTACATTCACAATACTCTTAACTAAATACATTCAATAAGTACTTAAATAATTTAAAGTTACTATATAAAGAAAATAGGGTAACAACATCTACGAAATATTTTTTAAGTTATCAAGAAATTAGGCCTTAAGTTTACCTTTAATATTGACATTAGACAAAGTACCGCATAAAGGCCTATTCAAACCTGAGCGGTATTCGCTGCCGCTGTGGGCAATGTGTTCATTATATAGTCTATTTTAAGGTTAACTTTTAGGTTTGTTCGAAACATCTTGAGTTTTTTTTTAAATAGACAAACATCAGAATTGGGCGTTTTACCCAGTTTGCGTCCACAAAATCCAGATTGCGTCCACCCTTGGACCATTTCGCGTCCACCAGCTTAGAGAAGGAATGTAGGGGTGATATTTTTAAGATAATACAAAGAAAGATTTGATTTTAACAATTTCTTTATTTAAGAATATAGTTATTTAAAAATCAACATTATTATTATTAATAAATCACTTTGAAGAATATAAAAATACCTATTTATTCTTCTCAACATTGATTGAACTTAAAGTTAAAAAACAAAGTATGTAGGTCGTAGGTAAATATTAACTCCACCTGTTTATGTCAACAATAATCAGTTCTGTCAATTTTACCCTAAAATCACGAGAAATATTATTAAAATTATTACTAAATATCAGCCTTGATTAATAATAAGTTTTTGGCTATATTATAGCAACAAAACAATACAATAATTGTTGTCTAATCCTACTACTAAAAGAAATGTTGAATCATAATAATTACGAGACGAGGTATGATTTATTATAGCCTTAGAATTTTAATTAATAATATGACGTCCATGCGGACGCAAAGTGGAAGTTTTATAAATTCGGTGTAGTAATTCGCGTCCACCTTATTTTAACTGTTAACTATAGAAAAAATAAGTAAATTCATAATTAATATTATTCCTTTTTTCATTATCAAAGTCTAGAAACAGCTATGTAACCTAAAATTCACATAAAACAATACAAGACTTAATGTCAAACGCGCCGCTGGACACTATTTTTTTCTTAAAATACCGCGGGTCCGCGCTCTCTTGTTGAACAGCCAAGACAAACTATTTTTTCTAAATAGGATTGGTTGGGCGCACGGAACCTTTGTCTATGTGTGCGTGTCTCAAATACATTGAGGTATTGGCGGTAATGACTTTTCATTTTATTGGTGTGTTAGTATACTTATTTTCGCGAATGTTCAAAGGGAGATCCGTAAAATGGACGCGAATTGGGCGATGGACGCGAACAGGCGAAATGACCCTATATACCGCGCGGGTTTCGCTCAGGTATTTAGTATCAAGTTCCGCGGCTAGAGCGAACTGAGCGGAATTCGCTGCCGCTTTGGGTAGAAGTGCATACCGCGCGGGTTTCGCTCAGGTATTCTGGCGAAAACTTCTTACATTCTTGGGCGAATCTCGAATACCACGCGGTATTCTACCTACAAGGATAGCGAAATTCACTTTGGTGTGAAGTAATATTACCGCATACGCACTCGGTTTTCTCTACCCACAGCGGCAGCGAATACCGCTCAGGTTTGAATAGACCTTAATTCATGCGGCAGCTTGTTTATTAATCTTGGTACAAGGAAGGCAGCAGTTCTTTCGCCGTACACATTATTCGCACACGTTTGGAGCTGGTTCTTAGCTACCGCGCGCGTGCACACGGGGTGACTATTTCTTTTTTTAAATCGCTGTTAACGAAATGAGTTTTAAGAAACATATAGGTACTTAAGTTCAACACGGTATGCCAGTGTTGGACATTAGTTTTCGGCGCCAAAAAATAATTAATTACCTGTGAATTTCATTGAAGTTTTATTGAATGACAACTTGATTGACAAGTTGATCTAAAACGCAACTGGTCTAAGTATAGGGCTGCTATCAGCTAAATTACGGACCCAGGACAAAAACTTTAAAAACCTAGGACATTTGGGACCCGGACGGATGGCAGCCCTATCTAAGTAGCAACTGGTCTAAAACGCAACTGGTCTACTGGTCTAAATCGCAACTACTCTGTATTATATTTCAAAAGACGAAAACCAATTGCTGACTATCATTGGCTAATGTCGAGCACAGTGCTACTCACTACCCTAAGGAACTGCGCAAACGTAGACACTTATTGTTACCGACACGGCACACCATACAAGGAAACCGAGTTGCTGTATAAGTGTCAGGTGGAAGTAACTGGACACAAAAAGTGTCTACGTCTGCGCAGGGAGGGCTGATTTCATATTCACTGGTAGCTTGTATCCCACACAAGACAACAGTGTCTACGTTTGCGCAGCGCCTAAATAGCCTATACCACAGAATAAATAATAGTCCTATACTGTCCCACTGCTGATAGTAGGATTGCCAACTTTTTTAGACCAAATATAGTATTTTGGGATTCAGTACCCATAAAAATATAGTAGATAGGGAGGGAATTAATTAAAAACATATAGTAAGAAAAATAATTATTTTGTTTCTTGAATAAAATATGATAAATATACGCTAATAAGTATAAGCTTTGATAAAAAGGGTGTTAGCGACCAACATACCTTTTTTAAGTTTTTTACCTTTTTGATAGGTAATTTATGTATTTTTTACTTTTAACCTTTTTACCGCCAACAACTTCTATAGAAGTTCGAGATTTTCGTGCCGTCCACGCCAGCACTTCTATAGAAGTTCTTCTTTGTAACTACTTTATTAAAATACATTTATACGTTGGCGTACAGCGGGACATCGCGTGCAGGATAGTTAGGCGGGCGGTGAAAAGGTTAAAAGTGGTTTTGATTATTTGACACAGTTAAATAAAAAGAAGAAGAGCAATAGTTTTTTCTTACAAAGGGCGTGTTCCGTTTTAGATAATAAAGACTTATTTTATATAATATTAATTTTAATATAGAAGTTTCGCCTTCTATAATATATTTTTAAAATAATAGTAGTTGACACTTAAAATAGTAGGATACTATATTATATAGTAGGTTTGGCAACCCCAGCTGAAAGGCGTCCATCATTGAAATCAAATCAAGTCATCGCTACATTAGTTGGATATTGGTTTAATCACCACGCCTGCCACATGCGAGTTGGTGATCACAAACCAGTAGTTACCAGTTAGTTATTCATCAAACAATACGAACACACACGTGGCCCGAGCTGGGAATTGAACCCTCTGTATATTGGATCGAGCGCGGGTCTTCCGTATGGATGTAAACACCACAGGGAGTAGGGGCCGTAAACCACCACGCGGACCCAGTGGGAAACTCCTTATAACTCATGCTAGCCTGGTACTTCAACCACCTCACGGCCTCACCCCAAGTAAGCTAACGCCAGGTATATCTCCTTATCTCTCTCTCTCTCTCTCTCTCTCTCTCTCCAGTTAATTATATCTCCCCACTGCTGGGACACGAGCCTTCCCTATGGATGTAAACACAACAGAGAGAACGGGCCGTAACCACCACGCGGGCCCAGTGCGGATTGGTGGTTGTTAACGACTGCTAATGCAGCCGGGACCAACGGCTTTAAGTACTTTCCGGAGCACGGAAATGTGTGTTTTCTACCGCCTCTGTGGTCTAGTGGTTAAGACCACCGGTTTAGACCCAATAAAGTAGTGTATAGCGGGTCCCGGGTTCGATTTCCAGCGGGGGTACATGTTTGTGTACTCGGTTTGGTTGGTGGTAGGACTTGTTTGCCCGCCTGGCTAGCTACCACCATCTTATCTAAATATGTCGCCATAGCATCAATGTTTGTAGCATTGTTGTGTTCCGGCAGCTAGAGATAAGATAGCCAGTGCCTCACTTGTTGAGGATCCGGGTGAAGTGCGCTTCCATCATTGGCCTTATCATCACTTAAACTTAAGTAAGATCAAGGCACTGCGCTTACCTGTGTGGTGCCGGGGATAAAGAATTGCACCACCCCATCTCTTCCTGTGGGTGTCGTAAAAGCCGACCATTCCAGAGGATGGGCAGCAGCATCTCTCTGAGGTTACCCTCAACCTACTGCGATCGCCAACCCGCCTGCCAAGCGTGGCGATTACGGCAAATACCCCTCATATCCTTGGGGGAGGCCTTTGTCCAGCAGTGGACGTCTTTGGCTGAGATGATGACTGTGCTTACCCGAAAATATTTTAAAAAAAGGTCTACTTATTCTTAACTACCTGTGCCCCGCGGTTTCATCCGCGTTAATTGATTACCATAAAAAAGGTTATAGTGAGTCAACCTTAAAAGCTAGACATATGCTGTCGCGGACTTTTTTTTAGAACTTTTAAAGGGGAACAATTTCGTAATACATGATTTTTGCATAACTTTCACCGTTTACGCAACGCACACAAGGAAAGCTCTCAAAAGAAATATTTTCCCGTTTTTGCAACATTTTTTATTGCTGTTCCACTCCTATTAGTCATAGCGTGATGTTATATAGCCTATAGCCTTCCTCAATAAATGGACTATTCAACACAAAATAATTTTTGAATTCGAACCAGTAGTTTCTGAGATTAGCGCGTTCAACCAAACAAACAAACACGACAAACTCGACAAAATTTTGACCATATTAAGAGGAAACCATATTGAAAGAAGGTAAAAAATTTCCTATAGCGTTGTGTTATTATCAAATTTAATTTTGTGGTATTTCATCTGTAAAGATGAATCTGCATAGCCAATCGGTTGCAATAACCATTGGATAGATGGCGCTACTGCCGCTAAAAAGCAGTCAAAATCAAAACAGTGAAAAAATTCAGTGCTTACGTCAGCCTTCCCGGTAGCATAATAGTCAGTGCAGCCGCCCGGATTGCGGAAGACCCAGGTTCGATTCCTCGCTGGGTCGGGGTAGGCATTAAATTTTTTCACTGTATTTTATAAAAAAAATCATATTAAGAGGGTTATTGATTACATTAGAACTCACAACAATGAAATAAGTAGTTCTCGAGTTTAGGGAATGCATGCTAATATTATAATGAGGAAAGCTTTGTATTTTTGTATGTTTGCAACGAATAAACTCAAAAACTACTGGACCGATTTAAAAAATTCTTTCACCATTAGAATGCTACATTAGCGCTGGAGTCACATAGGCTATATTAAAAAGAAATGTCCACCCGCGCGAAGCCGGGACGGGTCGCTAGTTAATTATAATTTGCGTCAGAGACTCGTTCACATATTTGCGTCTAGTGTGTTATCTTAATTATGTGACGTCATTTCTTACACTTTGGTCTAGTTACAAGTTTACCTGATAAGTAGCAGACTATTCAGGTCAAGAAAAAAACTTCCAAATTATTATTAAAGACAAAGACATAACTAAGTAGATAGCTAAAGCGCTCGTTTTTATGGAAATCAGGTACAACGACGGTACCACAACCACCCAGACCCGACCCAAGATCGAAAAGTTCGTTTTCGACGTTGAGAAATTATTGATATATACTTAAGAGGAATTACTAAGGTCAACTGAATCGAAAAATATGTATGAAAAGTAGACAAAATCAACGTTTCGTAGTCCCCTGATTTCTCCTCCAAAACTAGACCGATTTAATTGCTTTTTTTACTAAAAATTAAAGAAAGGCTTTAGAGACTGTTTAAGAAAGGTTTGTAGAATATAATAGAAAAACATTAAAATACAAAAGAAAAAGAAGAGGCAGACAGTAACACACAAAAGAAAAAAATAAGAATAAACAAAAGGAGTAAAAAGAGTTTATCAGGGGATATAGCCCAAGTATTGAATCGTAGACAAATAAAAAATACGGGATACCTTCAGGGTGTTTCACACATAGTGTTTAGAATCCACCAAGATATCAGGCAGAGCAGAACAGCCAAGACTTACCCGCTACCTATCATGTCAATTACCTTTAATAAACGTCAGCAATTACGTCAGCAATTGCGTCACCTAATCACTCCTTACTCAACACACAAATTAACCATAAAATTTCCTTGTTTCAGAACTTCCCCGTCGAACAGAAACATGCAAAAAGCGCGCCCTCCGTCCAGAATGAAACTGCATTAACTAGACTTAGATTAGACGTTAAGGCAATGTCATTAAGCACTTAGAATCATAAGAAGAATTACCAGAAAAACGCCGCCAAAATGCCTGTCGTCTCCCCTTCGAGGTATACCTCGACTTCTTCTAGCCTTTCTGGCTCTTACCGATCCACTTTAACCTCATCTTCAAGCTTGGACAAGCCCTACTTCAGAACTAGCAGTGGTTCTACCTACGTCTCGACTTTGCGTAGCACCTGTGGCGATAGGACTACTGAATATAGGTCGAGATTCTCCGATGTTGACGGTAAGAAAGAAAGAAAGTCGTCCCTGGTCGAATACTCGAGAAGTTCGCGCGCTCCAAGCGTGACTGATTCCGATAGTGGCATCTCGACACGGTACCGATCGGAGCGCAGCAAGTCCAGGTCTCGTGAGATATCTACCACGCGAAGTGAGAGCAGCAAGACGTCAAGCGATCCGCTGCCGAGGAACAAACGCAGCGTGATCAGCACAGCGGCTCTCACGATGTCCACCGCAGAGTTGTACAACAAGTACTCGCCTGCGAACTATGTGCCGTTGACGCAACGCATCAAGGAGCAACAGAACCAGAACAGTTATGGCGAGATATCGAGATCCAAGTCGATATCGAATGATATTGGAAGGCCCCCCGCAGCAGACCCGAGCAGGATCAGGCGCGCGAGGAATTCTACTGCGTCAACCATCGCTGAGGTGAATATGAACTTTTTGTTATTGTTTATATTGATGACTTTGTACTTTGGGTGTCTGCGAAATTCATGATTGATGAGTTTCTGAGTTTGAAATCGTTTGTTGATTTTTTTTTTCAAAGTTTGAGGGTGGTTTTTTTTTAAGAATATAAGAAAGTGTTTAGACGATGTATTCGGTTGTTGTGCTAAGATAATAGTTGTTTTTTTTATTATTACATATATACTTTATGTTGTTGATGTAAAAATCATTTGTTGTAAGCAAGTAAGCTAACAAGAAAGCAACAACATAGTATCAGTATGCGATATAGATAACATAGATTTTAAACTTACTAAAATATAAACTTTTTCTTAAAACTGCGTCTGCGTTTGCGTCTAAACAGCTAACGGACTTATGTGATTTTTTGCACAGTGATAGGAATGGTATACTTAGTTAGATCGCCAAGGGTTTTTTGATCTTAGTCAAATCCCATTTCCTACTAATATTATAAACGCGAAAGTTTGTAAGTATGGATGGATGTTTGTTACTCATTCACGTAAAAACTACCGAATGGATTTGGATGAAATTCGGCGTACAGATAGTTTATAACCTGGATTAACACATAGGATACTTTTTATCCCGATATTCCCACGGGAACGGGAACCACGCGGGTGACACCGCGAGCGGGCGCTAGTATTTAAATAAGTAAATGTTTTAATAGTCTTCAATAATAAAGTTCTTTCGAATGTCACTTCGCCATCGGTTTGTCAGTTTGTCAGCCGGAGACCTTGTACTGAGAACAACTGGCAACAAACTGAACAAGGGTATTCCTTCCTTTCTTTGATTATTAGAGTACCTACTTATAAGCTCCTCTGAGGAGCTTGATGGCGAAGTGGTTAACGCGACCAGTCTGCGACTGTTAAGGTCAACAACGTTACAAAGGCCGGTCATCGGATGGGTGACCAAAAATGTATCATCTCGCGCTCCTCTGCTTCGGAAGGCACGCAAAGCCGTTGGTCCCGGCTGCATTAGCAGTCGTTAACAACCACCAATCCGTACTGGGTCTGCGTGGTGGTTTATTTATTTATACATAGGCACAATAACGAACATCAGACAGAAAACTTACAATAATAACATTAAACAAAAAAATAAAAGTACTTGCCTGTGCCCAATTAGAATTGAGCACAACGTTTACCAAAATGGTTGACAATGATAAGAAAAAATAAGAAAAATTTGAAATTAAAATTAAAAAGTGTTAAAATTAAATTTAAATTAAATTAAAAGCTAGATACTTACAATTCTAATAAAAAATAATAAAAGTCTACCTATTATTTCATATGTGGCATGTCTATGAGTGATCTCTTGAAAGAAAGATCACTACAATTGAAAATATCACAGAGAGTGCAAATTTCATTAAAGTAAGTACACATTCTATTCAGGGGATTATTTTTAAAACGGCCCGTTCTCTCTAGCCATCCAAGGGAAGGCTCGTGCCCCAGCAGTGGGGACATAAAATGAGCTGATGATGATGATGAAATCTGATGTAATGGTTGGGCCCCTCTAGAGCATGTTTGCATACTGCAGACTTATTTTCGCGCCTATGCTTAACGTGACCTATGCTTGCTTGACTTGAGGATAAACACCACAGTGTTTCAGGCATTACGTTGGATGCAATGCTACAATGGGGCCCACATATAGATAAATTGTCGAGTAGACCGAGCTCTGCGGCTTATGCAGTAATGAAAATTCGTCAGATCACTGACATTGAAACAGCTAGACTTGTTTACTTTAGTTATTTCCAAAGCGTAATGTCGTACGGCATTTTACTGTGGGGCAATGCTGCCGATATTCAAACTATCTTTGTGCTGCAGAAGCGTAAAGCCGGCGTGGTGTTTTATAGCCCGATCTCCCTGCGGTGTATCCATAAGAAAGGTTACCCCAGCAGTGGGAACATAAGATGAGGTAGTGAGAAGCTGTGAGTCCGTTAGCCATACTTAAATGGTAAAATATTATTTCTTGGTCGTTTTAAATGAATCAGATTCGTCCTGTTGTGTACACTGAATACCTAAAAGCTATTTTCAGGCACGTCTATATTTTTTTCGCTTTGAATAGATTGGCATAGGCTGGATCAGTGAAGCGTTACTCGTTTGTCGCGTTATGTAGTATATGTTGTCCTTGTATGTCGTTCCAAAGCTTACAATGGCATGGTAACAATCTTTTATTAGTTTTCTATACGATGATATATAATAAAAATATAGAAAGTCGTTACAAGTCACGCAATTTACAAACTGGTAGCCCCCTTACAAATAAACAGAGAGTCAGGTCCGAATAGTTATTCCGTGTTTTGTTCCTGTCTTGAAAACGTTATTTCAAATTAGAGAAAAAGAGACAAAACACGAAATAAATATTAGAAAATTGAAAACCTTCAATATCAAAATAACATTCATACAAGTACGAACCCAGTAAAACATTCATAAGTTAAGGTACATGGTATATAATAATAATAATAATGATAACCACGCTCTATTGGGATCGAACTGTCATCACGGACGGGACTATTCTAGCTAATAGACCTGATATCGTGCTGATAGATCGATCGCAACGACGGGCAGTGCTTGTCGACGTCACCATCCTACGTGGCGAGAACCTTGAAAAGGCCGAGAAGGAAAAGGCCAGCAAGTACCTTGACTTGGCTCACGAGGTAACCGCCATGTGGGATATTGACTCGACAATCATTGTGCCGATAGTCTGCGAACGGTCTGGTAGCGAAGAGTCTCGACAATCACCCTAAGAAACTCTCGCTCAATGGTTGTATCAAGGGTCAGATGCAATAGGCAGTACTCCGTGACACGGCACGTATTGTCAGGAGGTTCCTCACTCTGCAGCCCTGACCACCGGTAGCTTGAGCCCTGCCCCGCTGCTGGCGGTACTCTAGAATTAGGTTTTTATAATGTTTTATGGTTTTTTAACCGACTTCAAAAAAGGAGGAGGTTACTCAATTCGACTCGTATATATGTTTTTTTTTTTATGTGTGTTCGCGGATAACTTCGTCGTTTATGAACCGATTTTGATGATTCTTTTTTTGTTGGAAAGGAGATATCCCAAGGGTGGTACCATGATAAGGAAACCAGGATCTAATGATGGCATCCTAGAGAAATCGAGGGGAACTTTCGAAAATTGTAGGGGTGACTAGTGTGTTTGTTAATGTTTTCATTAAGTATTTTAAAGCACTACTACTTAATGAAGGTCTGGAGTCGATCTGATGATGGAGCCGAAAGACAGTCAAGGGAACTCCTCAACGATTTACAGCATTACATGGTGTTTGGGCTTGATTAATTTGTATTGATGAGAACTTTACACCTAGATGGGTTGTGACTGCCATTAGAGGTCTGATGATGAAGACGAAGGACAGTCAAGGGAACTCCTCAACGTTTTACAGTAGCTACCTTGTGTTTAGTCTTAATTCATTTCTATTGATAAGAACTTTGCACCCATATGGGTTATAAGTGCCATTTCAGGTCTGATGATGGAGACCATAGACAGTCGAGGGAATTCCTCAACGATTTACAGCAGTTACCTTTTGTTGGGCTTACTTCATACGGTTCAATATGCCAAAATGTTTAGTTCGTACAAAAATAATACCTAATTAAGATTGAAGTTTTACATAGGAATACCACTACCTACTAGGCCGTCGTTTCCTCATCCGAGAAGCATCTTTGTTAGGTCTACGTCTACCCATCACTAAAAATCGTAAAATAAAATATTTTTTTACAAAAAAAAACCGACTTAAAAAAAACAGGAAACTTAAAAAAGTAAAAACAGCTCTAAAAAGCAATAAATAATATTTAAATCATATTATTAATTACCTAGATACGCATGTCAGTTTTAAAAAATGTCTACTGAAGTCGGGTGGGGCTTTTAAAATAAAAAAGTGAAAATAATGGCACAACTATAAAAGTTTAATTGAAAAAAAATTGTCCTCCAGCCGACCACCTACCACCCGACTTCAATAGACATTTTTTAAAACTGACATGCGTATCTAGGTAATTAATAATATGATTTAAATATTATTTATTGCTTTTTAGAGCTGTTTTTACTTTTTAAGTTTCCTGTTTTTTATATTAAAATATCGTAAAAATCTAGTTTTAAGAAAGAAAATAAATAAAGGGTATAATAATAAAATCGTTTATTTGGCTTTTAACAAAAATACATTAAAAAAGGTTATACATGTTTAAAAATTAAGACAAAACGGTTCAGTGGTCGCGGTAGGACATCTCAAAAGGCATCTTCTCAGCATGTGTCAAGCACTTTAGTAACGCGTGGTAATGCTACGACGCGACGCTGCTGGTCTTGCTGGTCTATTCGGACCTTATTCTTTGTTTATTTGTAAGATACTAGCTGTTTTGGCTTCTGTGTTATAATCAGACACTTCATATTATTTTAATTTTGATTTAGATACTTATTGTTTTTATTAAGTTTACACTACACGTTGAAATGAAACTTTTACGGGTCTACTCGCGTTTATTTCACACATATCCTGGTTATTAAATCTACGATAATATCCTGATGATATTGGCCTGGGATCCATCGTTCAGGTTATTGAATCTTAACGCGCTGAACCCTCTAAATGCGCTTCTTTATTCATGTTTTCTATAAAAAGTATGCAACATAGAAAGATAAGAAAAAAATATATGTTATTAAAACGCAGAATTATGAAACTTTCTTGATAGAAAAAACATTCAAAGTCATCTCAACAATATCTATGTACACACGCCCTGCACATCAAACTACCACGAACTGTGAACTTCCTCAATTGACTAACGCAACCGGTAAAAAAAATAAGACTTAAATCTCAAACACCTACGTAAAATAAATGAAGGCGCAAAAGTAAAAATTCCGTAAAGTTTTCAATTTATTCTAAAATCTCTTCGATTTTATTGTTCCATTTCATTATATTCTTTCAATGTCAATGTCAAATCATTTATTCAACTTAGGTTATTGACGAATAATAACTAAAACGATAAAAACTAAAATTCAGTTGAAACTAAAAGTTGCTTTGTCAAAACACTGAGTGTTCAGCTACTTCTGTTGCTTAAGTACCGACGTTTCAAAAGATGTCGTGCATTCATCTATCTTTCGTGAGTTCGTGACTAAAGTTAGTTCCAATTCAAGTTGGAAGTAACATCGGATCGATAAATAGTCGTACCACTTAGAAAATATTAATCTTCTATATTACGATTCTAACTTTTTCAAAACAAAATATGGTTTCTAGACATGGTTCTCCTCGGTGACCGAGTGGTATAGTCAACAGCAAAAGTAGATGATGTTTACTAGATTTCAAATTGAAGATAACTATAAATATCTATATAACTAAATTTGGTGACTCGTTTCTTTGTCGCACTTCCAATAGTTAGAATAGTCTACCAGCACACGTTTTCCCTCCTTCCTATGATATGGGGTCCTTCAAACGAGGCGTGAAGGCACCTTGTGGGCCGGCAGGGTGAGAGTGACTGATGCTGCGTTGTTTTCACGCTGCACCAGTTGTCCTTGCGTCTGGACTCCATTTCCACTTAAAAAATGTATGTAATAGTTAACATGCATTGAGCAATTTGTGTCCGTAATACCAATTTATAAACAGCTTTTTTCGGTACTTAATAAGCCTGCTGGTTTGTGATCACCAACCTCATTTGGCAAGCGTGGTGATTAAGCCATTACCCATCAATTGTAGCGATGACTCTTTGCCCAACAGTGGGGCAGTATGTATACTACTACTTTTAAATATGAGTTGATATTTATAAGTTCTGCCCAATTTTTGCTGGAAATTGTTATTAGGAATTTAGTTTAAAAAAATGCTTTGGCATATTTTACCTCTCTACATTATTAATATTATAAAGCTGAAGAGTTTGTTTGTTTGAACACGCTAATCTCAGGAACTACTGGTTCGAATTGAACAATTATTTTTGTGTTGTATAGTCCATTTATTGAGGAAGGCTTTAGGCTATATAACATCACGCTGCGACCAATAGGACCGAAGCGTCAGTGAAAAATATTGCATAAACGGGAACAAGATCCTAAAAAATTAAAAATGCTGCCGAAAGTCACTATTCCACGCGGACGAAGTCACGAACACAGCTAGTTTTCATATATAAAGCTTGCCTTTTCTTTATTAATCCTTGTTATTATGTTATACAGTCACGATAGCCTAAATGGTAGACCCTTTGACATACTGCCAGAGAGTGCGGGTTCGAATCCGGCTCGTGGTAATTTTTTAAACACACATAACGCTATGTTGTTCCAAAAGTGAAGACAAACGGTTTAACGTGCCTTCTGAGACACTGAGAAACTAGATACAGTTTTAATTTGCTTTGTATTGACTGTAATGTCTGTGTACCTATTTGAAATAAATAAATTGGTCACCCGTACGACATTGCTGAAATTGCTTGATTTGCAAGATCGCAAATCAAATGCGCCAAAAACATTAAATACATTCACGTTAAAAAAAAAAACTAAAAAAAGACGAAATGGAAATACAAACATTAAATAACAACATTAAAAAAACATATGTATAGCTAATGTATAAATATTAAAAAAATGAGCTAGTATGTATAGATTGTTTTAAAGTTTTTAGTACAACAGTAGGTATCCATTACAAACTGCGAATTTCAATATTTTTTTCCACACCAAAATCCTATCAAACTTTATATTTTTATCAAAATACAGACACCTAGTAGTCAACTTGGTTATTTAGAAAAAGAAACTGATTTTTTTACACCATATAAGACAGTTTCAAATCACAAGTCTGCGTACTTTCCTTGTGTGACGCACTTCGTGTTTTCACCCCACCGCTCAGAGATGGCGCTGTAGCGACCGTTCTGAATCGCGCTATCGTTGTGTCTCGCCCCGCCGTACTTAAGGTGAGCGCGGGTTAGTTTTCGTCAGCCGGGACCAACGGTTATAATGTGTATTTTTGTAGCTGCTTATAAGTTGAAAAGCTTGTGAAGCAGCGTTTAATTTCTAAAATTTATATCCTTCGCTTTGAAGCATAGTTTGCTTGTATAAACAATGTTTCAAAGTCAGTCAAACATTGATATAATTGAAGATTTGGATAGAGATAATCTTCTCACAATTATAATCAATGTTTGTTTTGTTTGACTTATTTAATTGCCTATAGCATAGTTCTGTCTATTTATTAACCATAACTATTGATGTTATTTGTCTGTCTGTATTCTGTAAATCTTCCTAGAAATAAATAAATGGAAACTTATAAGTAAGATTGCTTGTTACTTACTTGCCCCCATTTGAATCGATTGCGAAATTATATTGAAATAAAATTATTGAAAGTATGGAAAATACTTTATTTCCGACTAATGCGTGCGTTTGAACGGAATATTCCTGTTGACTTAATTTTTGAACTACTAATACTCAGGGAATGCAATCTCGACTCGAGATTGACAAATCGAGATTTCGATATTATCGAGATTTCTAAAAAAAATATGTTACTTATACTCAATCTCAAATCTCATATACCCTGTATAAGAATCATGGACAACTATGAAGAGTAAAACTAATATGATATGCTGTGATGTTTTGTTAATAAAACAAGATATTTTACTATTAAATCACGTAAATCTTTAATTTAAGGGAACGAAATATTTCTATACAATCTGAAAAAAATTAACAATGAAATGGAAACATTAATAATCGTGGTTTTGAAAATAGCTTCTTACGAAGCACAGCGTCTTCAAAGTTTCATCTGCTAAGCACGACGTAATCCACTTTGAGCACCCGCCTATATAGCACCTGGCCTAGTCCACATTCAGCACCTATTGATATTTTTGGCAGGTGCTATTAGTGGACTCAAATGTATTTTTACATTTTTGTCCACGAACAGCACTTACTAGGGCTGACTACTAGTGTTCGTTAGACAAGACGTTATTAAATGAAAGATATCGATAAAAATTACACCGACAACAGTACGGACATTTTTGATTGAATTGAATTTTATAGAATTGTATGCGTAAAAACTCACAACATGGTCGATTGAAGCGCGCTTCCGTTTGTCACGAAGGTCTTTACCAACATATAAAGTAGCCTATAGCACTCTAGTGGAATGCAACTATATCTGTGCAAAAAAATCACATCGATCCTAAGCAACGTTGTGTCGTTAAAGACGCACAAACCGACACTTTTGCATTTATATTAATAGCTTGCGACGCTTGAGCGTTTGGCCCAATAGAGGGTTCAATTCCCAGGTCATGCAATGAGCTTCGTATCTTCGATGCACAGCCCGGGTTTGTGATCACCAACCAGCATGTGGCATGCGTGGTGACTAAGCCAATAATAAATAGTAAATTATAAATTTTAATAAACTTTTCCTACACTCACACCAATTATCTAGCCCAAGAGAAGCTTCGTTATGAAACTCGTTATATGGTTACTAGACAACGGATAAACATACTTAAAATACTTAAATACATACTTATTATACATAAAAAACACCCATTTTCGAAAAACAATAATTTCTAAATTGACCCGACCGGGGATCCAACCCGGGACCTCAGAGATACCATGGCGGCGACACCATGAAAACCGGTGTACAAACTACCACCTACCGACCAAGGAGGTCGTCAAATTATATTTTTAATTTGTAGGCTGCTTCTGTATCTTCTATTCATGTTATAAACGCTACGTCTCTCTCTGTCCGTTTGTGTCCTTATCACTCGAGAATCACTTAACCGATTTGCGTGGTTTTTTTTAACTATATAATCTGTATTGGTATGCACTATACAAACTTAGGGGTGGATTCTACACTCAAATATACATGATAAAAAAATATTAAAAAAATTCCAAACTCCACTTAGTAAATTGGTTACTTTGTGTTTTTTCGTCATTTTTGGTGTTGAAAACAGACATATTTGTTTTTTTTTGCCCTACTGATGTTCGAACTTTTGGCTACTTTACTGATTGTTATTTACTTGCGACTAGTTTCACCTTTTTTAGCACCTGCGAAAATCAAAGACAATAAAATTAACCTTTTCGCCGCCCAACTATCCTGCACGCGATGTCCCGCTGTACGCCAACGTATAAATGTATTTTAATAAAGTAGGTACAAAGAAGAACTTCTATAGAAGTGCTGGCATGGACGGCACGAAAATCTCGAAATTCTATAGAAGTTTTTGGCGGTAAAAAGGTTAAAAAGGCTGCCATTTCTAAACTATTGAGCTTGGTTTTTTTTTTGTATTTTTTTATTTATATTTGAGTGTAGAATCCACCCTTAAAGTTTATACAGTGCATGCCAAATGCCAATACAGATTGTATAGAATGATTTTCTGGCTATTTCGTAGTCCATTTCTTCTGTATTCTACGCGCACGGAGCCGCGAGCACAACTACAACTAGTATATTTACAGGATAAAACTTTACTAGAAATCAACCAGGCTCAGGTAGCTTGAGTGGGAATCGAACCCACGACCTTTGGATAAGCGGTCCAATGCTCTGAACGCTGAGCTACCGTATTTCTAGTAAAATTTTATCTGGTAACTATAATATAATAAACTAAAATAGTGTTGTGAATGCAAAATTTTAAAATAATTAAAATCCTTTATAGTAAACTAGTTGCCGCTTGCGGTTTCACCCGCGTGGTTCCCGTTCCCGTGGGAATATCGGGATAAAAAGTATCCTATGTGTTATTCCCGGTTATAAACTATCTGTATGCGGAATTTCATCCAAATCCATTCAGTAGTTTTTACGTGAAAGAGTAACAAACATCCATACTTACAAACTTTCGCGTTTATAATATTATTAAGATTTTAAATGAATAACTACAACTATTATTATTTATTATAATTATCTTAGCACAACAACTATATTAAATATACTTTAGTCAAATGTAAAACTGATATTTTTTTATGAATTTTAATTTTTTAATGATTATTTTTTTCTATTGAATAATGATTAATGACCCTTACTATGGTTGTTTCGCCTAGGAGTTGAAACTACGAACCCCGGTGTTGTTCCAGGGAGGTAAATTTGTGATAATGACGTGAATAATCCTTAGTAGAGGACAGGTGGCATTTTTGGTTGTTGTTGTTATTGTGCGGGGTCAATTCAGATGGCGTGGGGAAAGATGGGGTTGCGGTTTTTTAGTCAATTTTATATTTAAAAAAAATTGTTTTGAGATGGTTTGCTGATGCCACTGGGCATTTCCAGCTTTACCGGGTTTTTTAGGGGCTGCGAGAAACTTAAAGGGTTCCTCAAGCCGCGTGAAACGAATCACCTTCGCAGGTTTTCTAGAGGGGACGGCATCTCGCACTAGTGCGGGTCCCCGTGCCCTACTAGATTCTCCGAGGGGTCGTATCGGATCGGGGAGCGGAACAACCCGAGGGCGCCTTTAAGGCTCGGACCTCGGCTCCGGTCGACCGGGTATGAGGTTTATTAATAGGTGATTTGATCCGTGTATTCGATACACGGATCTTCTATTCGTTATTACTAGTATTTATGTAAAATATAATATTTTACGTAATAAATGCACATTTTGAAAGTAATTTGTGTGGAATTGGGTACTGAATCGCTTTTAGATGATTTTTTGTAATAAAGGTATTTTTTTTTTCTAATAAAAAAATCTGTAAATTACAGTGTGAAATGAAATAAATCTCTATTCAAATTAACTTACTGAATAAGCATTCATGAAGTAAGTTCAAGGTAATGATTTTCAAAATTATAAGTTTTTAAAGATAGATTAAGCTAGACTAAACCTTGTCTGTCTATTTTTGTCTTTTTTTTACTTTAAATAGCCATTTCTTCTAATTTCTAAAGCCAAAGCAAAAGGATTAGTCGATAAAAACAAGGTTTTAATTAATTGTTAATTTATTAAGTTTATTATGAGGTTTAAAGCGACAAGATAAATATCTATCGTATGAGGAGCTCGACGGCGCATTGCTTAACGCGCTCGGTCTGCAATTGCTGAAGTTAAGCAACAAGATGGGTGACCGAAAATCATCTCGAGCTCCTCCGTGCTTCGGAAGGCACGTTAAGCCGTTGGCCCCGGCTGCATTAGCAGTCGTTACCAACGCCCGCACAGGGCCCGCGTGGTGGTTTATGGCCCGTTCTCCCTATGCCTCTTTAGGGAAGGCTCGTGCCCCAGCAGTGGGGACATAAATTGAGCTGATGATGGCAATATCTATCTTGTACAAGTATATCGCCATAACAACAATGTTTGTAGCATTGTTGTGTGCCGACAATCAAACGAACCACCTCTTTAGTCTAGTGGTTAAGAGATCCCGAGTTCGATTCCCAGCCTAGGTATATCTTTATACTCAGTTTGGTGGGTAGGGCTTGTTCGTCCGCCTGGCTAGCTACCACCATCTTATCTAAATATGTCGCCATAACATCAATGTTTGTAGCATTGTTGTGTTGAGACAGCTGAGGTAAGGTAGCCAGTGCCTCATTGGGTTTCGGGTGAAGTGCCTTTCCACATTTGGCGTTGCCTTACCATCAAGTTCGATGAAAGCATAAAAGTGGAACTTTTTGGATTAAAAGACTTATCAACACTTATGTCGATGTTTGACTGTAATGTCCATTTCATGTAGCTTTACTAATGTCCTGTCATTTCATTTTAAAAGGCTATGTATCGCCTTTTGCATCTGTTTCATTTGATTGTTACTAAGCCACAGAACAAGTAACGGAAGGAATGCAAATATTCGTATTTACCAAATACTCTCGGTGAAAACTGTATGAATGAATCGGAGTGCACAAAAATGTATTATCTCTAGCTCCTCCGTCCTTCGGAAGGCACGTAAAGCCGTTGGTCGCGGCTGCATGTCACAGTCGTTAACAACCACCGCCCGCACTGGACCCGAATGGTTTACGACCCGTTCTTTCTGTGGTGTAAACATCCGTAACGGCTCGTGCCCCAGCTATGGGGGACATATAATGAGATTGAGAGAGACACCCTGCTACACACTACTTTAAAGTTTATACTGACACCCCCCACCAACCTTACGGTTATAAAGTTAGGTGTCAGACATCCTTACGCAAGCACAAGGGACCATCTACGTCAGGTCATAACGCTAGATCAGAACACGCCGGTACGCATCCTTCATCCGGTACTTTTAAGACTAGTGTCTCGAGCTAGTTGCCCCGAGTCCACTACCTAATGTCCAGATAGGTTACCGGAGCTGTAAGCTCGCTCACTTCTCGTTGCACTAAGAGTACAACTCGCAGATACCACTGCTGGGGTCCAAAGTACCGGGCTAGAAGATTGAGAGAGACCGTTTTCCATCAGGCAAGCCGTATGCTCCTTTGCTGACTCCTTAACTTTAAACCGCCTCTGTGATCTAGTGGTCAAGACCATTGGACTCAGACCCATAGGTCCCGGGTTTGATTCCCAGCGGGGGTAAGTACATGTTTGTGTACTCTGATTGGTTGGTGGTAGAGCTCTTATCTAGATATGTCGCCGTAACATCAGTTTATGTCATGAATGGGTGCGCTTGTTACCGTGCTTGTTCCACGGTGGGGAGCGCTCTCATGATTTTGGACTGCATCGGCTGCTTACCATCAGGCAGGATGTAGTCAGCAGTATGACGTGCCAATAGAAAAAAAAAGTTATCATTTTAATGTGATTCGGCAGCTAGAGATATGATTATTATTTCTCATGGGGACGTCGCCAGCCGGACGGACGATCCGCCCGCATTGTTGCAGGCCACTTCATCCTTTTCCCCGTTTTCCCTGTATGAGGGAGTTAAGGTTCATCCAGCTTTCACGTCGCCCCGTTAAATCTTTTGGTCTCTCTGGTAAATCTTGCAATCTGCTCCACCTTCAGATCCTTTAGGTCCTCTATGTGTATTGTGTCCGACCCCCAGAGCTCCCATCTAATCTGTGAGTACATGGGGCATTCAGCTAGTAGGTGGAGGCTGGTCTCCTCGCTTTCCAAGCACTCCGGGCATAAGGGGTCGGTTTTCACTCCTATCACTGTCAGATGTCTATTCAGCCGACAGTGTCCTGTTATGATTTCTATGACTAGCCTCGTGTTCTCTCTGGAGAGTCCCATTAGCTTGCTAGTCTTTTTCTTATCCATTCCTTTGATGAAGATCTTCGACTGTCGACTTCGGCACTAGCTATCTTAGAGATAAGATAGCTAGTGCCTTGTCGTTGAGGGTTCTGGGTGAAGTGCGCTTCCACCTTTGGCTTTATCATCACTTAACATCTGGTGAGATAACGGCCACGTGTGTGTAACTCGTAAGGTAATAGGTATAATATAAAAATAAAAAAAATCTCCATAAAAACTCATCGTCACTTCCGGTTACGCTGTAAAAGCCTTAAGCGGTCAGCAGCAAGACCTTGACATTTGACATAACAAACTTTTTAAAAACAAACTCGTTTCTAATTCGAATCATGTTCACTCACCGCCAATCTGAATTGACACCAATATCAGTGTTAATATACCCCATTTTGCCATACCGTGTTGTTCTGAAGATGCCAACATCAACCAGACACATACGATCTGGACAGATTTCGCAGGCACACAAATAATGTGTGCGTGTGTGTGTATGTACATTAACAAACGCACTAAGAAAGTGACGGAGTCTTTTTATTCAATGTTGCTTTTGTTTCGCGTAACGTTCCAATTTTAAAATTTCAAATTCAAATTGACCAATCAAAGAGGTTGGTCTGTAAATCACAAATGGCGGCTGTTTCTCAGTTGACAGTATTACGAAAGCACGCGGGAAAACGTCAAAGCGACATTGAATGCATAGGCTTTGATGAAGAGCCATTCAGCTTTAGATATACACGCTTGATAGGCATACTTTAAGCTTCAGGCCACTTAGTCTTCAATAGATGTGTAGAAAATGAGGATAAATCGTCTAGAAAGGAAAATTGCTACGTATATAATATTGATTACTTTTACAGGCAATCATTTCATGCTAAGAAACTGTTTACACGATGCTTTTCAAGCGTTTCATTTGCCTAAATGCGCCATATTTCTTTTTTTACATTTCCCATTGCTTTGAACTGTTTGTATGTAGCCAATGATAGTATTAGATGCTAGGAATATATATTATTTCCTATTCATTGGCATGTCACAATGAATGGTACCGCTTTAAAGTTTTTTCAAGTGAAATGAGATAAGGATGTATGCTTCCTCCTTAGCGAAAACTCATTGTCATTGTTAATCAATTTGTTTTAACATTAAGTAGCATTATTAAATAATTAGTAGATAACGTTGATTTTTTATTCATCACAAAAGCTATGTATTTTTGTGATGAATTCCCTCTACGAAGTAAATCAAGATTGAAAGAGAAACGAAGCCTCTAGAAGTTTGTTTGCTCTTATTACTATTGTGACAAATGGCTAATGATATATCAATTTCATTCTCGCAAGCGTTACATGCAAAATAGTTTTTATGATGATGTAATAATCACAGACCTAAGTAACATCCTTGAGGGACCCGAGCAATGATATTTCTACCTCATTTTCACATCATTTGTCGAAGGCTTTTATAACAAAGTGGCCAGATTTGTAAATTGAGAGTAATAAAGCGAAAGTGAGCCTATCATGTGGGTTTTTGCAAAGTAGTGACATAAAATCGTTGATCTCCTACCGTAAGACATATGAATTCGAATGCTTTTTAAAATTCGCCAAAGAGTTATATGTTGACTGTTAAAAGTTCAAGAAAATTTGTTATTTAATTTTTAAACCGTCGAAATATTAAGAATAGTCATATTATGTGATTAGTAAATAGCATTTTGTTAAAGTGATATCAAAAAGACTAGACTACTTTTCTTTAGATTATTTTAAGAGTTAAACAATTTCACAAATTTTTTAAAACATAGAGTTCATAAGTCGCTGGAGCACGTTTGTACTAACACACACGCATCCACAAGCCACCGAATAGCCCTGTAATTACCTAAGAACCCCGAAAATAAGTGTTCGTTTTAACACCAGAGACCGGAAGGCAGAAGATCCTATAAAGAAAGCTCGCCAAGCTACGGCAAAAGGAACTCTATGGCTAATGGTGCCAAAGACGATAATGGCAATGAAGTGCCCACAGTCTCTGAGATTCGAAAGATGTTCGATCAAAAGATGACAGTTACAAAACTGCCAGCCAACGATGCGACATACTCCCCCAAAAGTTCCGTAGAACAATATCTGAGTAAGCTAAAAGATTGCGAGAACGGCACCTCTGAGTACACAAAAATCGTTCCCAAGTATGACAAGCCCGTTCCCGTTCACTTGCCGTACTCTGAGAAAAATGGCAGTGGCCACAGGTGGGAAGCCGGCTCGTCATCGTCGAGATCGAACTCCAACTCAGATCTGACCATAAGTAAGACTTTGTCCGAACCAGTGAGCTTAGCCAAGCCAGTTGTAGACAAACCGAACTCGATGTCAACATCTTTGACAACGAAACTGCCTTCTGACCGTCTCGCAAGCATCAAAAGTCAATTAGACCCGAACAACCCGATAGGGAAAATCCTAGAAAAGTCCACCGTCATTCAAGTAGAGAACGGTGACGCCGATTACAAAAAGATAAGATGTAGTCCCGAAGTGATTAACAGGAAGGAAATATTAAAGAGCTACATTGAGAAACAGGTAAAAATGCCAAAACACACATCTAACTTCGCTTCGTATATACAGATATCGCAGCCGATAGCCACGGGAACGTCTGGGCCGAAAACTAATAGCATTCACGAGAACAAAAGTGACGACCTACCGGAGAGAGAGAGAAGAACCAAACTCAAGTATATAGACTGTGAGCAAGACGACAGATTGCTGCTCGAAAATGATATTGAATCTCCTAGTGGCACTGGTTTTGAGAACAAAACGTTTGAGCATGAAAACTTTTTGAAGAAACGAATTGAAAAGAATGGCATTGACGAGAAGGAGCCTTGTCAGGACGGTGCTAAGTCTATGGAGACAAGTACGGAAAGTACCTTCAGCGAAGCTACTTTGGATTCTAGTCCTGACACGCCGTCTTCTAGAAGAAGAGTGTTGGACACCAAAGACTATGACGACGTCAAAACGGTGAGTCCCACCACCTTATTAGTTTGTTTAGATTAACTTTTCGAGGGCATGTTGTTTACATAGTAAATCAATTTCTTTTGTAGCATTTTCATCTTTTTACCTACTTTGTTGGACGAAAAAGGCTAATGCAATTTAGCATGAAGGTCCTGCTATATCTATTCCGTTTTAACAATCAGTTTATTGAATAAAATAATAGCTGCAAATGAACGAATTAGATAATTTTGTAACATAATAGTGTTTTCTTGTAGTATTCCCAAGTGTAGTGACGATTTTTCTTCATTGTATCGATTTGGTTTTCGCAGAATCCTATTGAAATAACGTAGCCCTCTGAAAGTCTGCATTTTCATTATTATGTACTATGTGGCTCTTTTGTTTTGCACCTTTTTGATTTTTCTAAAACACCTGTAGATTTTTGTGACAGTTCGTTTTGATTTTTTTTGTTGTTGTTGTATTTGTGTGTGTGTGTGTGTGTATGTTTATTTCAGTTTTTCTTTCGTCTGTTGTTGAAAAGAAAAGAAGAATTTAATGTTAGTTATTTATTTAAAATATTTATGTTTTTGAAATTACTGGCAATCTTATTTTTAGGCTGGTAATATTTAAATACTACTTTCTTAGCACCTTCATTTAAACGACATAGGTTAAAGGAAATAGGTTTAATCTATTTTCAGTTATTCTTGAGATCATAAAGGCGTTTTATACCTAGAGATCCCGGGATCGATTCTGTGATCGATTCCATGCGACATTATTGTACTTGATTTAGTTTTGGTAAGAGTGGTTTTATTGAATCCTTTATTGTACATTAAAAATTACAGTCTAAATTACATTATGAAAAACATATACAAGGGTGAGCTTATCTCTAAAAGAGATCTCTTCCAGCCAACCCTAGCTGTATTGGAAAAGAAAGTTTTAAGTTCGTTTAGGTAGCTGCCACCATCTTATCTAAATATGTCGCCATAACATCAATGTTTGTCGCATTGTTGTGTTACGACAGCTAGAGATAAGATAGCCAGTGCCTCAGTAGTTGAGGATTCAGGGTTATGTGCGCTTCCACCTTCAGCCTGATCATCATTTAACATTGGCCAGATTAAGGTAAGGTAAATTTTTAAAACAATGGAATATGCTTCATAAGTACTCCGAGGTTAATTGTAAAAGACTTGCGTTGTATGGATTGTATGTATGAATGGAGTTGCAAGTGTAAATGATTTTGACCTACATTTAACGATAGTGTGTGTTAGTGAATTTCAGTTTTCATATGTAGGTATGTGGATATCTTGATAATAATAATAATAATTCTGAGCTTAAAACTATGTTAGTAAAACACAACAATATCTAAAATAATTTAAGAAAGACAACGCTATATGCAAAAAAGAATGCAAAAAAGTAAAAAGTTACTATAGCGTTGTGTTATCAAATTTGTGGTATTTCATCTTTTTTTTTTTTTGAGAGAGATTGCTGATTTCCTCGAACGGCATGGGTATTTCACCTGTATAGATGACTCTGCATAGCCATCGGTTGTAATTACCGTTGGATAGATGCTGTGCCGCTATTAGCACTCAAAAGAATTAAAAAAGCAGTGACAAAATTCAGCGCTTACGTCAGCATTCCCGGTAGCATAGCGGTCAGTGCAGCCGCCCGGATTGCGGAAGACCCTGGTTCGATACCTGGCTGGGTCGGGTAGGCGTTTAATTTTTTCACTGTATTTTATAAATTTTATAAATATTTAATTTAAGAAAGACCACCTAGAACACCGAGTAGAACCGGACCTCCTTTACAGACCCACCCAGTGCTGCAGGATGGGACAGTCAAATTTCAGCGAGATTGCATTCAGGATACAATTGACGCTGTTTCTCACCCGGCTCAACGGGGAAGCAGCTCTCTTGCGCATGATCGCGTAAAAATCATCGGTGCGCGCATCGGCGAACATTTTTTTTTTTTTTTTTTTTTATACTTAGCTCGGCAAATGACTCCATCCCACCTGATGTTAAGTGGAAATGAAGTCCAGACGCGAAGACAACTGGTGCAGCGTGGAAACAAACGTAGCATCAGTCAACTTCACTCTGCCGGCCCACAAGGTGCTTCTTCACGCCTCTCTTGAAGGACCCCATATCATAGGAAGGAGGGAAAACGTGTGCTGGTAGACTATTCCATCTTTTGGAGGTGCGACAAAGAAACGAGTCACCAAATTTCTTTGTGCGCGATGGGATATTTGAGACAGTGAATCGGTGACTCCGTAGAGCAGCACGTGTACTCCTATGAAGAAAGGGAGAAGGTGGGATGAGGTCAAAGAGCTCTTCAGAGCACTCGCCATGGTATAAGCGGTAAAACACGCTGAGTGACGCAACATCTCTACGCAATTGCAGAGATTCGAGAGTATTTACCACTTCTGCATTGCCGATAATGCGTTCAGCGCGACGCTGCAATCTGTCCAAGGCATCGAGAAGGTACTTAGCGGAACCATCCCAGATGTGCGAGCAATACTCCACGCAAGACCGTACCTGTGTCTTGTACAAAAGGCACAACTGGTCCGGCGTAAAGAATCGCCGCACTCTGTTCAGAATTCCGAGTTTTCGTGAGGCTGTTTTGATCACGGCTTCGATGTAGTCCCTTTGGTTCAGATCGCAGCGTATCGTCATACCGAGCATGTTGATACTGCTCTGCAGGCGTAGAGATGTACCCTGAAGAGTTGGAAGGGGAAGGATTGGTGACTTTTTTACCGTGAACGCGCACGCCTGTGTTTTCTTGGCATTGAACTCAACCAGATTATTGGTGCCCCAATTAGATATGAGGTCCAATACCCGATTGAGCTCAATGACAAGATTAACTCGATTCACTTCGGTTTCGACCCGCCCTGCCGCTGGGTGACCGTTCTATCCTCCATGGACCGTACTATCATCTGCATAGCAATGAATATTTCCAAGTGGAAGCATATCATTGATATGCAGAAGGAACAGCGTGGGGGATAGAACGGACCCCTGAGGGACACCAGCGTTCACTGACATGAGCCGCGAAGCGCATCCATCAGATATAACACGGATTCTGCGCTCATGCAGGAAGCCAGCGACCCAGTTGCAGAACTGAGCAGGCAGACCGTATGCCGGGAGCTTGGAGAGAAGAGCTTTGTGCCAGACCCGATCAAAAGCCTTGGCTATGTCAAAGCTAACAGCCACCGACTCACCACGCTTGTCAATAGCCTCACCCCAAAGATGTGCAACGTACGCTAGAAGATCACCCGTTGACCGTTTCGGCCGAAACCCGTATTGGCGATCGTGAATTATGGAGTGTTCTTCTAGGTAGTGGACAAGTTGTTTATTTAAAATGCGCTCCATTACTTTGCACAAAACTGAAGTTACGGCTATGGGGCGGTAATTCGATGGATCTGACCGATCTCCTTTTTTGGGGACCGGTTGCACATTAGCTTCTCTCCAAGATTCCGGCACACAACCTGAAGAGAGCGAGAGACGGTAAAGGCGCGTTAACACGGGGGACAACTCCGCTGCACACATTTTTAGGACTATTGGAGGGATGCCATCAGGACCATTAGCTTTCCGGACATCGATTGACTGCAGCTCCGCACGGACGTCACGCTGCCTGATTTTAAAATCGGGCATTGTGTGGCCACAGTGAGAAATAGTAGGTGGCTGTGCATTGCAGTCATCGACTCGGGAGTTAGCCGCAAAGAGTTTGGCCAGGAGATCGACTTTCTCCTGCGGCTTGTGAGCTAAAGTTCCATCAGGACATCTCAATGGTGGCAGCGAGGGTTGGCAGAAGTTCGATTGCACGGCTTTGGCCAGACGCCAGTAGCTACGGCTGCCCGTAGGATGCGTCAGTAGTTCTTGGCCGACTCGTGCAACGCGCTGGGCATCCGCTCTAATGTAAGCTCTTTTGCAGGACTTGGTGGCATTATTATAGGCTGCTTTCAGCGACCGGGTTTCGAGATCCCCAAGAGCTTTACCTCTGATCCAAGCGCGGTATGCCGCCTGCTATCCTGCTATAACAACTATAACAACTGCAACGGCTGAACATTCCTGACGGCACTACAAAACCAGGGCAGCCTCAACAGTATCCTGAATGCATTATTATATTGGATTAATAATAGGCCCTTACCTATGAAATTGGAGTTTTGTATGAAGATTTTCTATAAAATTTTATTTTTCATACTAACGTTTTTTAATTTTCTTAGCATCTTTTTATGTAAAATACTATAAAAATAGTAGAGTAGTGTATTTGTTTCACTAGCTAAATAGAGCAGACATTAAAAAGAAAAAAAATCGAGAGCCTTCAAAGCTACAATGAAACAAAAGATCAATTCCGCGAACAAAAAAATAAGTCAATTTAAAAATGAAAATTGGGCGATAAAGACACAAAATTAATAATCATTGTTATTACTGAAGCCTAAGTAACATAGTCCTTATTAAAGGAGTATAATAATATTAAAAACTGGTATTGACTTTTAGAAGTAATACACCTATTAATAAGTGAGAAAAAAACTCCAATTTCATAGGTAAGGACCTATTATATTATAATTCTCCCGTATGTGTATGACACTGAACTCCAAAACGGCTGGACTGATTTCGATAAATGTTATTGAGTGTATTTGAGGGGGTTCCTGGATGGTTAAGATTTACAATTAGACCTGGTAGGTTGCAGTACAATTGCGATCTAGGGTTATTATTTCTTAAACCATCATGGGATACGGGTGTTCACTCAAGTAGACAAAGAGCTTTGTGGTGTGGATATATCAGGGCTTTGAATACCGTTTAGATAATGATGCTTTAGTGGCATTTTTACTGGAAAATAAACTAACCATTCCACGGGAGACGAAAAAAATAACGATACTCTTCTAGATAACGTTACCTGTATATTACAGCTCTGCCAATTTAACTTTATAGAAATAACGTTACTTACCGATACTTATAGTAAGAATTTAGTAACGGTATCAAGCCCTGGGATATATGTTTTCGTTTGATGGAACAAGAAACTCCCACTGCAGAGGTTTTAGTGCCATGTTTTTTAAATACACATCTCATTGTGAATTTGACAACGCGCCAATAGTCGAAGTAGGTTTGACGTTTCTTCTTTTTAAATAGGACGGTTTTGATAAAGACTTCTTGGTAATAAATTGCGGAGTCATTTGCATTTTTGTTTTAATTTTCTATAATTTGTGTTTTGCCGGCTATTATGATGTCGTCGGCGTACAAGAGTGTTGGCAAATGAAACTAAACAGTGCAACGTCACTATTTAAATTCTTTAATAGGAGTTCGCGTGAGGTCTTCGTGATGTCCCATATCTTACTGATACTTGGTTTGGTGGATATCATTTTTAATTTTACATCTACAATCACTGATAATTGAGAATATTTTTCTGTCTTTTTTTTCTTTAATAATTTGTAAAATGTGCACGTACCAAGTCACTCAATATTATAGAATGTCGATACAAACTTGGTGTTACTAGTATAATTATTAGTAATTGAATGAGCGTGTATGGAAAGGTAACATAATTGAACGAACATTGATGTCAGTCAACGAATTAGTGATTTAATGTTTTTAGTAGTATTAGTCGGGTGATTATGGATGTGGGGTTGCTATTGGCTGTGCTGTGATGCCTGTGAGGTACCTGCTAACAAATTCGGTGATATTAAAAGCTCCATATTGTGTCCCGTCGTGTAGTTTAGGTAAACATAGTCTACTTATTCCGATCACATATAGTAAAAAACATATAATTTTCTATAACAAAAATTTTTGGCTATATTTTTAAACAGATATGTGGTTAAATGTGCAAATATCCACCAATAGCGTTGTTTCCTTTTCCCTGCGCTGTAAAATAGCGTAATCCCATTGGTGGCTTGTCTCTATACCCACCGCTTAGTTATCTTGCACAATTCTGATGGAAAAGCAGCCTTAGAGATTGCCTAAAATAAAAAAATACACCATTTATTGCCATAAGCATAGGGTACATTACACTTAATCTTAAACTATATTCATATGCATATTGTGCTGTGCTGTGTGCATAGGGCTGATGTTAAAAATACCCTATTAACTTTTTCAAAAGCAATAGCAGCCATATCACCACAAAATATTAAATCCTATTTACTTGGGATAAGATAAAAATCAATGAAAAGTATCAAGGTATCAAATATCTCTTCCTTCTTATGATATGGGATCAAACGAGGCGTGAAGAAGCACCTTGTGGGCCGGCAGGGTGAGGGTGACTGATGCTGCGTTGTTTTCACGCAGCACCAGTTGTCTTCGCTTCTGGACACCATTTCCACTTTACATCAGGTGGAGTAAAATCTTTTGCCGAGCTAGGTTTAAAATATTAAAATTGCCCGTTAACATTTTGATGTGGCATCAATGCGTCACCGTGTCCTGTACGTACGCCAAGCATTCAATTCTGAGTAAAAACTTGCAATAGGATTAAAGTATCTAAAAATTTTATATATCTCTATTTTGTGCTTTTGTAAACTATAAGTATTGTCGATCACTTGTCGATTATAGCCGACTGCCAGTCAAAAGGTGGGATTCATACTTTGGAACATCTGATGTAATACTAAAGGCAATTTTAAAAGTTAATCATTCTGAATACCTTCGCCTTAGCAACACATGCGTGTTATTGATACTTCAAGAATTACGTATTTGTACCAGTGAGTCAGTGACCTAAATAGGCAATTTGCGGGTGAGACGTCACCACTAACCATGTCGGTAGGGAGTTTTTCCTTACACATTAGAACGTACATGGTTGCAATGCGGTTTCAGCTTTGATCAACTATGTACTTGATAAAGCGCGTCGCTAGTTTCTTATATGTATTCCTCGTTCCACAGCCTTAGCATATTGAGAAATGAGCTATACCTAGGTATTCGCCTCTGTGGTCTAGTGGTTAAGGCCACCGGTCTCAGAATCAGAGGTTTCGCGTTCGATTCCCAGAGGGAGATACATGATTTTACTTGGATTGATCCGGCTCGAAGGACTATAAATGTGGGATGATTCCCACACTTGATGATATATGATAAAATTAATAAAGGTTGTTTAAATATGATAATTGATATATGATATTTGGATATATGTATCGAGCTGAAAAGTAAAATGCTACGTTAACAAAAAATAAATCTAAATTAAATTGCGAAATATGTACGTTTCACCGTACAGGTGGTAGACTTGTTTTAAAGTCTGGCTGGCTACTACTATCTTATCTAAATATGTCGCTGTAACATCATGTTTGTAGCATTGTTGTGTTCCGGCAACTAGAGATAAGATAGCCAGTGCCTCAGTAGTTGAGGTTCCGGGTGAAGTGCGCTTCCACTTTCGGCCTTATCATCATTTAACATCAGGTGAGATCAAAGCCAAGGGCTTACATGGAAATAATTAATATAAAAAAAAGAAATGCGTTTTTTTCAAAGAGTATGCGACTCAGGGATACTAGTCACCTGGTCTATGCTTTCACCAAGTAGGCCAAACATGAAATCTATAAATACGTACGTTATACTTCGCGCCGTTGAGATCATACGTTTCGTTTATAAAAAGCAGAGTTCATTGGCATTTGGTGTAACGAGAGCGTTTATTTGTGGTCTTAGGTGATATTTTGATGGAGTATACAGAATATATAGTCTGCACAAGTTCCCTCCTTCCTATGACATAAGTTTTCCCTGCTTCCTGTGATATGGGGTCCTTTAGAAGTGGCACCTTGTGGGCCGGCAGGGTGAGGGTGGCTGATGCTGCGTAGTTTTCACGCTGCACCAGTTGTCTTCGCTTCTGGACTCCATTTCCACTTAACATCAAGTGAAGTGGAGTCACTTGCCCTGGCAGATATTAAACATTTTTGATGAATATCTTCACTTCAGTTTTGACGAGGATTGAACTAATACGGACGTGTTATTTTGAATGCCGCATTTTAGGATTGAAACTAACATTCCGAGAGTAAAGTCTCACAGGATTTCGTTGCTAAAGCCAGATCAGTAATAGCCAAAACTCTTGGAAAACCTAAACAGTATTGTGTGGTATCCGTCATCCCAGACCTGCCTATGAGCTTCAGTGGGACTACAGAACCATGTGCAATTGCATCTTTGATGTCAATTGCAGCGCCTCATAGAATACGAGTAGAGTTACAATTGCTTTTATCTATATGTACTACGATATAATTTTATAGTAAAGTATTGATTATCTAGCGATTTAAAATGCAGACGCACCTAATCTATTTGTGGAGGGAATATCATTGTGACGTCTATCACAGAGAGTCAGTATTTATAAATACCTCGCACTATTTAGAATGACGTAGCGTGACGAAACGTAAGTATATTAATCATTATATTATTTTGTATCTGTGAAGCTTGTATGCCCATGAAGATGTAAATAAAAGTGGAGACAACACTTAAATACGTAATTGACAGACAGAAACCTATTAAAGTTATCTCTCTACTAATAAAGGTCTCCAGACCTTTCCTTTTAGTAGTTTATGTGAACCTTACTATTTCACGAAAATTAATACTTAAAACCACAGATCAAAAACTATTGGTACTAATTTATCGGTTGATTTGATTGATTGATAATAATACCATACGCCAGTTAAGAAAGAGAGGTCTGGTCACCAGTAGAGTGAGATAGCTATAATGTCTGTCTCAATTACGTGTTTAGATCGTTTTCTCCACTTCTATCTTCATCTTCATGTGTTACCGCTATTTTGAGTGAACCAAAGAAGTTAGGTTGGCCTAGTCACCATTTCCCAGAGACAATGCATGGAGAGATGGAGACGCGATGCGTCCTCCTTCCAATGGCGCGTTCTAAATATACGTCGCGAAATGTAATGAAGCTAAAATAACGCGGGGAATAGCTTTGCCGGCCGGAGAGCACGCTTTTTGAGACCACGTGCGATTTTATGGGACGCCGCGCCCGCCCGTGTGTTTCGGCCATTTTGAGTTTCGATTCGCGCGCTTTTTGACAGTCGCATTGAGTAAGTGACGTTTGCGTTTCGGCGCGAAGTTTGTCTGTGGTATAAGATTTTGTTTTTTATAACTGAAAGGAGTTGAACCTTTTAAAAGACATTAGTTTTTAACTTAAGGACACATTTCCCATTCCTAGATTAGTGATATCTGAGCTAGATGACGTAGATGTAGTAGATATCACGTTTAGACGATCGTCATACATAACCTACATTTTTCAAACATCAAAGGGGAAACGACTGCGCTACATTCGTTTCACGTAGGATGTCCTATATGTGTGTTCTAAAAGTACTGCTATTTGTCATAAGTTTTATAATATTTTTGTCGTTTCGCTGAATCTATAACGAACTTGTAGTTGTTCCTTATCATCCTTTTGATTTTGTATGCTGATCTCCAAACTTCAGTATGAAGGCACTAAATAATGATGATATAAAATATGTGCCGTCAGCACAATATTCATAGCACGTAGCGTTCGTGGTACATAATTAATAACGTGATGTAATATAGAGACATGTTGTGTAAATTAAGCAAAACTCATTAGTTCCTGTTTCGTGACTTTCTACAATCAACAAATCTCCCCCGCCAATTTCTTTGTTTATAGATTATTATATACACTTGTATTTTTACATATTAAAACTAGTCAGAATTTATACTCCGATCGATAACCAGTTGTGTTATTATTTAACTACGGAGCCCGCAACAAAATACAATAAAATAAAATGATGATAGGACTGTTTCAGATAAAGACTGTTGGGTCGGTTGGTAAACTTGTGTAATTAGTATAGAGCAAACGAAAAAATAACAGTGGCGGTATCCAAAGTAACATTAAGAAAACGATAGCGAAGTTCGAAAACAATAAAATGTAAGTATGGGATTGACATAAGATTGACCACGTGATTTAGCGCGGCTTATGTCAATCCCATACATTTTATTCTTTTCGAACTTCGCTATCGTTTTCTTAATGCTACTTTGGCTAAGCCTACAGCTTCCAATATTCTAGCACATAATTTCCCTCCTAACTACATGGGGTCTTTCAAACTAGAATGTGTCGATTTTACAACGAGTTATCATTCTGTAGTAATACCAAGAAACTCTAACTTAAACTATAATAGTGACATAAACAATACAATTAATAATATTGAAAAATGGCTCACAGCGAACAGGTTATACATTAACATTCCAAAAACTAAGTCCATGCAGTTTTACAATAGAAAACCTAAATATGATAACTTGACCGTCCTTATTAATAATGAACCCATTATGAGATCAGACGAAATCGTTTTCTTAGGCATAACAATAGACAGTCAATGCTCATGGAAACAGCATATCCAAGAATTATGCTCCAAAATAAACAGATTTGCTTATGCACTGTGGCGATTAACGACACATATAAATCAAAAGGCTGCCTTGGTTGCCTACCATGGATACGTGGCTTCAAATCTCAAATACGGGATATTACTTTGGAGAAACTCAACGGACTTAAACAGAGCCTTCATATCCCAAAAACAATGTATACGTGCTATCTGCGACGTGCCACCTATGACGTCATGTAAGTAATTATTCCTAAAATTGAACTTGCTTACTCTCCCCTCTTTATATATATTAGAGTGTTGCGTTTTTGTAAAAAAACACCAATATTTATTTACTCAAAAAGATCAAGATTCGTGTAGAAGTAGAAGGTATCGTGGAAAGTTATTGTTACCCAAAATGCAAACCCAATTCTTTAAGAGAAATTGTTTTCCTAGTTGTATAAAGATGTACAATAAGCTGCCACATTCCTTAACTGAGCTTAATGTACTTATATTTAGGAAAAAGCTTTTAAAATGGTTAAAAAATAAATGTTTTTACTCGGTCAATGATTATTTAAATTGTAAAATTGACATTTAAAATGTAATATAATAATATACCTAATCTAATATAAATCGAATTATGTGAATGTAATAATAATAGACATTAAATAGGTAATATGGCAATAATTATTAATGTTATAATCTAACATCAATTAAGTTATGTCAATTTAATAATATAGTTAACATTTTATATTTACTATGTTGTCTCATGCATGTTAAATTCACTTCACCTACATTTCACATGCCCTGCGTTGGCAAGATAGACGTACTATACCTACCACACTCCATCCTAATGTCTCTATTTTATGTGAATAAATTATATTTCATTTCATTTCATATTTCATAAATTCTAGTTTAAAAACTAGCTTTTGTTGTGTTGCGGTTTATTTTATTTCCTTGCAATCGAAGTGAAAAGCAGAGTGTAAAACTCGAGTATAAAACCCATTTTACCCTCGACGTGACTATCCGCCCTCGCCGTACCGGCTCGGGTGGCTATATGCACGACTCGGGTAAAATGGCTCGTTTTATGCTCTTGTTGTACAATCTACTATTTCCCCAATCTAATATTTTGCAACCTTAATTTAATCTTTATTTTTAAGATTTAAGGTTCACAATAAGCTAAAGTTTTTTTTTTTTTTTTTTCTTTTATTTGATAGCTTCGTGCGATTAGCACATTTAGCCAGTGTCAAAGTAATTTTTCGTACAAGTAATACATAAATAAACAATATTTCCATAAATGATGATGAATGATAATAGAAATGAGAAGTGAGAATGATATACCCCCCAACCCCTCGAGTATCTTAGTAAAGATGTGGGGCTTTACTAAGTCCTCACGCGGAATTCTTGAGAGAATTTGAAAAGTGCCGTTGCACTATTTTGTTTCATTTGCCAACACTCATGCACACTCACGAACACTTAACGGTTAATAATCCACCATTATTTCACATTAATGTTCGAATTAACACAAATTTTAGAAAATAAAACAAAATTGCAGACATTACTCTTCACTTTCCCGCCAAGACTCCTAAGCTAAAGTTGTTGATGCTATCCAATGTTTTTTTTTTTTCAGATTTTGTTATTCGAAATTTAAATATAGGTATAGGTAAGAGCAAACAGAACCACTATCGAAATGCATTTTTGTTTCGGATTCTTTATCTAGTAAAGTAAAGGATGCTAATTTGAAATACCACTTTTAAAAAAAATCGTATTAATCATGACATGAGTTAAGGGATAAAAGAGTAAAAAATGTATACAATGTCAGAAAAACTTATCTTTTATTCAAATAAAAATAATTAAAACTTCGACTTAATAAAAGTAGGATAAATTTTGGTTTAATCGTGAAATCACAGATTGTTTATATAAATTTGTGTTTAGAATAATTTGTTAATTAAGCGCTGATGTCCACAACTGATACACTAAACTGTAGATTTGTACAAGTATAAACATTATAAGATACACTCAAGTTGGAAGCGGATATAATATCTACTTAATAATTTTTCTCGACAGCACTTTCTCACCGATGCAGTTTGTCACGTCACTGTCAATATGGCTAACTCTAGCCATGGCGTTTTTGTTTGCTAATACACAGACTACGTAATACTGGTATTCGTTAATAGATGGCGCTCCTGTAGAATTTTATAATGCACTATTCCTAATTAGCATCCTTTCCTCTACTTAATTGGTCGAAGCCAGCATGGAACTTTTTTATAGTGACTTAAAACAACAGTTGTGTATGAAACACAATAGTCATTGCTCAATAATCATGATTAATTAGGTGGACACACATCTTTTTGGACATTTTTTTAGCTACGTAACGTAACAAGAGACATTGAATTATGTTAATAGTTTAAAAATAGCTGCTTTATTAGTACTACGCTTACGTTGTATGACCTCAAGATATTTTATAGATAGCATAACGTTTGTCGTGCTAATAATGTGCGAGGAATATTTGGAGATTTGTAAGTTTTTTAGTACACGCTTTTCTGGTTTAAATGTTTTTGGAATGTTGCCTGAAGTTATGGAGCTGGAACCTGTCTTCATCACCAACTCTTTGTTTGTCCCCAATGCTGGAACACGAGCCTTCCCTATAGATGGAAATGCCGCAGGCCTTCATAAACTTTTTTTTTTTTTTTTTAGTTGATGGCTTCGTGCGGGTTGCACATTTAGCCAGTGTCAAAGTAATTTTCTTACAAGTAATACATAAATAAACAATATTTCCTTATATGATGATGATGATGAATGATATTAGAAATGGGAAGTGAGAAATGATATACCCCCCAACCCCTCGAGTATCTCAGTAAAGATGTGGGGCTTTACTAAGTCCTCACGCGAGCTTATTGAGAGAATTTGAAAAGTGACGTTGCACTGTTTTGTTTCATTTGCCAACACTGTGCATAAGTGTTCGAACACTCACGAACACTTAACGGTTAATAATCCACCATTATTTTACATTAATATTCGACTTATCACAAATTTTGGAAAATAAGACAAAACCGCAGACATGACGCTTCACTTTCCCGCCAAGAAGTTCCCTTCATAAACTATAATCTGTTTTGAAAGTGATTGATAAAATTGTAAAGTTATTAGACATTGCACTTTATCAACGTACTAGCGGCCCGTCCCGGCTTCGCACGGGTGGACATTTCTTTTTTAATATAGCCTTTGTTACTCAGCGCTAATGTAGCATTCTAATGGTGAAAGAATTTTTAAAATCGGTCCAGTAGTTTTTGAGTTTATTCGTTGCAAACATACAAAAATACAAAGCTTTCCTCTTTATAATATAAGTATAATATGATAAACTATATAGTTCCTGTTCCGTGCACGTAAAGCCGTTGGTCCCGGCTGCATTGACAGTCGTTAACAAACACCACCCCGCACTGGGCCCGGGTGGTGGTTTGCGGCCCGTTCTCCGTTCTCGGCTTAATAATGAGCTGCAATCCAACCTCCTTTCTTCATTATCCCCAATCCCCAATTGTCTATGCCCAAACGCTGGCAGTTGGCAGTCACATCGACTGACAGTTATTTTGAAAAACGAAACGTCACAACCCATCATCCATTTCGATGTCATTTTTGCAAAGTTTCTATTGTATGTACATGTGTGATTTTTTTTGTTAACGTTCGCGCGATTTCACGGATAAAGTGTAAAACAGTTGGTTGTGTTCATTGCCTAGCTGTGTGTGTTTTTTTTTAAACTAGTAAGGTTTCATATAGTTCTTTGGAAGAGTGCTTTGTAAGGCACGTAAAGCCGTCGGTCCCGGCTGCATTAGCAGTCGTTAACAACCACCAATCCGTCCTGGGTCCGCGTGGTGGCTCTTCAACGTCATCTTAAATGAGCCGGTGTCTTGGATGACTGGTCAATGACCAAATCAGGTATATTCTGCTTCGAAATCCACTTTTAGATCGGTAACATTGTTTTCTTAACCTTGCGGTAGATGATCTAAAATACTGTTTGGGAATATTCTTTTCTTTTGTGTCTACTAAGGTTTTCATCGTTTGTCTGCCCTATTCTCAATCTTAGTTAAGCTCTTTGCAATAGTTTTTTCCATTCTTCTTGATCAGTCGTCATCTCGTCAATATTAACTTCTTTTTTTGCCATATTATCTTTTATAAAGTCTTTCCGTGTATATGCTATGCTTTTTTATACTTTTTTACCGTATAGCTTTTAACTTTTATATTCATCACTGAAAGTTAATTGCTTCTTTATTTCTGGCCAGATCTTCAATCTTTGTAGATGTTGATAACTTTTCTTTATTATTTTAAAGTAAACTGCTTCTCACTATGCCTTCAAATGTTCAGAGTACCAAATGTGTTAGTGTCATACATAAACGTCTCTTTACTTTTTCGTATAAGGTTAGTATTTATTATCATATACAATGTTATTTTTAGTTTATACGAAACCTGAAAACTGTTTGTTCAGAATCAGTAATAGAATCGATTTTAATATTTTTAATACCATGTTACATTTTGACCAAATAATATTTACAAAATCTTAAATAAATTATACCCTACTAAAAACACACAACGGCACGAAAAGCTTGTAACTTCGTGAGTTTTCAAGATATTATTTTAATTTTTTTTGTACTGATTCTTTAAATGAAAATATTTGACCCGTGTTTCGGTTTTCGCATAAACCAAAAATAAGGTTGTATTTGTAGGTACCCACACATACGTACGCGTAGAATACCGTTCTTAAATTCTCCAAATTAAATTAAAAAAATACAAATAACCAAATAAATATGTTAATAAAATTCTGATGGTTCTAACCGCACTATGCCATCGTCACCAATTTCAGTTAAATTAGCTCTGTCTAATCAATTGATGAATAGACCAGATAGTTATTCTACAAAAATGAATTTCCATAAATCCTTGAAAACAGACATGATAACTTATAATAAATTAACTGAAATAGTTAGGGTTGCTACCTTTTGGAGGAGATTCCCCATAAATATCTGCGTCTCCCCGCAGAGGTACGCGCAAGACTAAAAAAAGATTTCTTTTATCAAAGCTAGTAAAGATATTATTCGCTTGCTCTGTTTCCAATTTTATAGTATCAATAGTCATCTGTATTTCGGTCTTTTATTCCCCACAAAACTTTCATTTTCTTTATCCCGAGCAAATAAATTAACTTACAAACATGAAAACCGCTATTCGTATTACGTAAAGTACATTTAAGTGTCATATATAACGTACAATACTTTATTTCAAGCTTCCCTGTAGCCTGTGGTGTCGATACGCTGATAACAAAATAAATTAATAAATTTCATATTCTACAATCTAATGCTTGATTTTGATTGAATTTGTCCATGGTCTTTATGTCGACATCAGGCGAGGCGTAAAGTAGTAAATTTAGTTAAAATTTGGCAACCCTATTGATAGCGCTATCTCAAGATAAACTGAGTTGCATATTGATACATCTACATCAGCATATTACGTAAAACTCAGTCTTGAAGACACTTCTTTAGGAATTGTCTTTTCTTTAAAACTTTTAGACTTATTGTGTAAGTTACCGAAACTTAGTGAAATTATAATATTTTAAAGTTGATTTGCATTAAACATACTATTTTTATTAAATAAGGAAATAACAGTGGCTGTTTAGCGCGATTATTTTGCTTACTGTTTAGTGACGTTAGACTACAATATTATCACGTTTGCTATTGTGACACTAAAATAATACGTGTGGAGTTATCGTCGAAAAGCTAATTTGGTTATGAAAAATTAAGCAAATTAGGAAATTCACATAATTATGTTGGTTCGTTGATGCAATGAGTTTGCTATTGAAAGATAGTTTATGGTAGGAGAAACATACATAGAGGTAACTCTCGCGATTCGCCATTTTGTAACTAACCGATTCTCCCGCCAAAACTGAAAGTGGATTTTAACTTTAAATCGAAGAGAAACATATAGATACCAAACAGGCATGTTACAAAATCTTCATTTGAGAAAATCGAGACCTATAAGTGCGTTTTGTGTGAAAACCCATTATGGTGCATTCAGTAGTTGCAGAGATGAAGTGCTACGTGTAAGTTAAATTAAGTTTTTTAAAGTTATTTTTTTTATTTATTCAAATATACTTTAACTGATTTACTACAAAACGATGGTTAAAGATAGACGATGCTTAAAACAGATGCTGTCAGAGACAATATTTTTTTAAAGACGTATTTAGCCATTGTTTTGTAGTACAAGGGAAATAAGCTATTTAGATTCGTCTAAAGTAGGTACCTACTACATGTAAGTTCTATAATTATGGTAATTTCGAAGTTAATGTTTCTTTATTGAAATAAAGTAATTTGGTGAGCAATTTAAATTGGCTTATGCCTATGCTCAGCAGTGGGTAGGTACGGCCTGAAAGTGATGATGATGATGATGATATTATATATATCGGGACATCATTTGGCTGAAGAGAAGAATTGCGCAAGAAATTTCACAGCTTTTTAAAGTATTAGGCCCTTACTTATGAAATTGACGTTTTGTATGAAGGTTTTTTATAAAATTATATTTTTCATACTAACGTTTTTTTAATTTTCTTAGCATCTATTAATGTTAACACTATAAAAATTGTAGAGTAGTGTGTTTGTTTCACTAGCTAAATATAGCAGACATTAAAAAGAAAAGAAATCAAGACTCTTCAAAGCTACAATGAAACAAAAGGTCAATTCCGCAAACAAAAAAAGAAGTCAATTAAAAAAAATTGGGCGATAAAGACAAAATGAATAATCATTGTTATTACTGAAGCCTAAGTAACATAGTGCTAATTAAATGTGTATAATAATATTAACAACCGGTATTGACTTTGAAAGTAATACACCTATTAATAAGTGAGAAAAAAACGTCAATTTCATAGGTTTCATCCTCAAAATGGCGGAATGGATTAGTCTACCAGCACACGTTTTCTCTCCTTCCTATGACATGGGGTCCTTCAAACGAGGCGTGAAGGCACCTTGTGGGCCGGCAGGGTGAGGGTAACTGATGCTGCGTTGTTCTCACGCTGCACCAGTTGTCTTCGCGTCTGGAGTAGTTCCATTTGCCGCGCTAACTATTAAAAAATAAACATGATGACGTTACCAAATTATATATGTCTTTGACCAGCTACAGGACAATATATCGTTTAAACCGCCTCTGTGGTCTAGTGGATAAGACCACCGGTTTAGACCCAGAGGTCCCGGGTTCGATTCCCAGCGGGGGGTACATGTTTGTGTACTCGGTTTGGTTGTAGGTAGGGCTTGTTTGTTAACCTGGCTAGCTACCACCATCTTATCTAAATGTCGCCATAACATCAATGTTTGTAGCATTGTTGTGTTCCGGCAGCTAGAGATAAGATAGTCAGTGCCTCAGTAGTTGAGGATCCCGGGTGAAGTGCGCTTTTGGCCTTATCATCACTTAATATCAGGTGAGATCAAGGCACTGTTATTACCTATAAAATATGTTTTTTTTTATAGGTTTAATTAGTTAATTACTCTAATCATTCTATGATACACAGACATATCGTCTGTCCCGCAAGCCTGTCCTTGCCCGTCCCGCATCAGTAACTACATGGAAACATGTCGCATAGCACAGTACAAATATTAGCAATGTTTATTTATACGTGAGCAAAGCTAGCTTCAAGGGCGCGTGGTATGAACTAGTGAATGGTATGACAATGTACTTACAGTGTATTAAATGTGGATGGATTGGCGATGATGCCCCGAAAGTGCTGTATTGGGTCCTTACCTATGAAATTGACGTTTTTTTTTTTCATTTATTAATAGGTGTATTACTTCTAAAAGTCAATACCGGTTGTTTATATTATTATACACTTTTAGTTAGGACTTTGTTACTGACGCTTCAGTAATAACAATGATTATTAATTTTGTGTCTTTATCGCCCAATATATTTTTTTAAATTGACTGCTTTTTTTGTTTGCGGAATTGACCTTTTGTTTCATTGTAGCTTTGAAGGGTCTAGTTTCTTTTTAATGTCTGCCATATTTAGCTAGTGAAACAAACACACTACTCTACAATTTTTATAGTGTTATCATACTTATCATACCTACATAGATGCTACGAAAATTTAAAAAATATGATTTTATAAAAAATCTTCATACTAAACGTCAATTTCATAGGTTCACCTAATCTAAACCAATCATAAATTGTAATCATTACTACACTTTTGAAATTATAAATGAAATGAAATAAAAATAAATCTCTTCGTTCGCGAAGACTACACTATCCCACAGGAACTTGTTACCGTGATAGAAAGTATCCTATGCCCTAGTCCGGTTCATGGTCTGTCTATGTACAGACGGCAACAGATCAACCTACCACAAAATGTCAAATTTCTTTAATACATTTTGAACCTTAATGTTTGGGTATAAAGATCAAAATCGATTAGAGAAATTTGACAGTTTTGGATAGGGTGATGTCCGTTCAGCCGTTCTCGAGTTTGCGCTTAGCAACATTCATTTTTATTTTATAGAGTTATAATATAGATAGATTACAATCTATGACCACAGAAAAATTGATGCCGCTTTTGATTGTCCTTGATACGTTTTTCTGTATGCACAAATTTAAAATAAATAACGAAAATTGTTGTTTACCTCTGACAAAAGTTTATGTGACTGCCGACAAAGTGCTTAAGGCGACCCGCATGCGTCGTTCTAAACATTTTGGTGCTGTGAACGATTTTTACTTAATTTTTGCCGTTCGTATTCTTTTGGTTTCTTTCGGTATAGATTACACTCATATCTTTAACGATCCCTCAGGGCTTTTATTACATATTGTAGGTATAGGTAGCTTAGAAGGCAACTTTTCGGTATAGTATCGTTTTTGCAGCATTGATAGAACCAGTCTATTACAATTTCTGCTTCATCGAGGGTAGATTTGTTTCGCAGTTTTTGGAGGGTGTATGTCCTGTATGTGTCACTTACTTTCTTTCTTCTTTAAAGTCTGTTGGATCTCTATATTTTTTTGTTGTTTTGTTTATTCATTATCATTCGATCTCTCTATCGAAAACGAGAGTTTGTATAGCATTGAAGCAGCGCTTCCTGGTGTCAAAAGAGATGTTGCAATTTTGCCAAACAATATCGTTTTCATTAACGTGATCAAACGTCCGATCAATTATTTAAGTATCTCTTGTTAGGCTTTTTGTCTGAGTAAGCATGCAAGCAAACGGGTGAATCGCCCGTTACAATGAATGGTCAATGATTAGGTTCTTTTGTTTCTGGGAAAGTTTTATAGTTTTAAACAAAAACGTCAGAATTTTTAGGCCAAAAGCTAATGTCGCTAATGTATGGTACTTTTATTTTAGGACCTGGTAACTCTAGTTCTTTTTCGAATAACGCAACCATAAGTTTAGTTGTTACTGTATGACATCTTTATCTATCGAAACTCTTTTTAACTGTTGTGAAATTTGGCAATGGATTTTGGCGGCACGCGCTCCGGCGCCGCGCGATCAGTGCGCGTCGCACCCGCGAGCCAGACGACGTGACGTCACGGCTTCCCGCTTAAAATGCCACTTTACGCGGCAATAACTCTGCCGCCATCTTGACGCACCTGTCACTCAGCTGTCACTTTGACACAACCAACTTTTTTATACGCTTTCCGCGCTGTAATGGCGGCCAGTTTTTGATGCAGATTATAAATCTCGGTGACCTTCGCCCGGTTGGTAGTTAGGGCTTTGCCCTGTGCGAAACGAAAGTGATAGCCCACGTGCCTTTAATGTGATATAAATATTGTCTAGTGACATGTAAATAATAGACTTGAGTGCGGGCGTGTATAAATTGTGTTCGGAATCTACTGAAAAACTTTAACTGAAAAACTGCACAATTATTACATAGGTTTTTTGACTAGTGTTGTGGTTGACTGTAAAAAAAAACGAAACTTTTATTTCTATTACTTTGTCAGACAAGTGGTTTCATGTCGACTATCGCCAAAGTCAGCGCGGGTGATCCCTTGATGTGTAGTTTTGTGTACTCTTGCCAACCATCGTGAAGACTTGGGATAGTCAGATACGGCTGACTTTGTAGTGCGCTGCTTACTTTGTAACTCTGTATCGTCCATCAGCAATTTATTATACTGACCACGCATTCCTTGCTACGCTTACAAATCCTAGCGCTACGCACTGGAAAATCCGTAGCACTGATCACATTCAATTGTTTCCGTAGCCAAGAGTTCTGTAGCGACTCGACTTGTTTATAGAAAGAGCCTACGGCTGATATACCGTAGCATTTTACCTTAAAAGTGACGTAACAGACTTGTCAATAGTCGTAGAAGAACATTTGTAGTGACCAACCTGTTTCGAGTTAATTCACAAAGAACTAAAACAAAGTCAGATTAAGTTCTTTGCTAGTACAAGTCGCAAACTTTCTATATTGCCGCTGATTTTAAAAGGAATAACAGCGAACTCATACCGAAATCGTTGGAAAAAATTGAAAGATCAACTGGATACTGAGTCTGACTATTGATACGCAACGATCAGCAAACTTACAGAGTTACCATAGTGGGAATCTTTACGCTATCTCGAGAAGTAGTTGAGTATCTGACGTAGCTGCTGCTGCTTGATTGATGATTGTTACGATATAAAGTGGAATAGTATTTATCAACAACAACAAACAACACTACGCTAATAACCGCTGCTGACTGTGTAAGAGTCAGTAGTCAGTCAGTGTTTATTAAAACTCTTACTTGTTGATAACTGCTGACTACTGATACAACTACTACAGTTGCTACGCCAGAACTGCGCTGCTGACTACGGCCGTTGCCTTTTTACAAACTGTGATTTGAAGGACGTTGAAAGCCCTGCAATCGTAGCGGCTACGCCATTGAGTGCTACTGACTATTTGACTTAAAATCGTAGTCGCCGCGATACAAAGCATTGCCTATTGATACGTTTGCATCGCTATTGGTGCTACAACTTCTAAGATTCAACATCGTAGTCGCTACGCGGTGCTACAAGACGCTGACTATTGATTCTACGACTTCTGCTTCGTCCTTTGTCCCTGCTGACTACTGATACTACGATTTGCGTATCTGCCAACCTCTCTGCAGTATCAAGTCGCTACAGAGCGCTTCGCTCCTGATACTAAGAGTAGCGTACGCGCTGTAGTCGCTGACGATTTTTAAAACGACTTCACCTGCTTCGCTCCGACTGACTATTGGTGTTAAGACCGCTTCGCTCCTGATACTAAGCCAACTTCGGTGCAGTATCCCGTTGTATGATACACTTTGCGCTGGTGCTGTTAGCATGTGTGACGGCGCTGCTGCAGCATGAGGTGTGGCTGCCGGCGCTGCTTCGAGCCGCGCGTGCGCAGCGTCGCGCCCGGCCATGCGGCGTCGGGCCTGCAGGGCGGGAAGTCATATGTTGCCACGTACCAGGTACAGCGGGTTAGAGGGATTAATTACTTCAGTAATTTGACGTGATGTTTAACACCCGTATTTATAAACGAGTAAAAGTTTGTACTGAAACAAAAGTAATTGCTTGAGTATTTATATTCTTTAGTAAACCGATGATGTTAGAAACGTCAAAAGTTAGAATTCTTAGCCAAGCACTAGTCACCAATATCTTTACTCAAGCAATCTAGTTAGATTTCTCAAAGAATTCCTAGTGACAAGCTTGTGACGTGCTAGTATTGAGGTTATATTCCGTGTGAAAGTTTGTGTTATGTCCAGTGATCGGAGTAGGTAGAGCTATTTAGGTTCATTGACCGCAAACATTGATGTCAATATGGATATTTCACGAGATTCCGACTAATACTCCGGGATTCGATTATTTGATTCTTGTATAAATATAAGAAATTGTTACATAAAAAATTGATCCTTATAACCAAATAATAAAGTTCAGGATTGATTGGGGGAATTTGACAGTTTTGGGTGGGTTGATCTGCCGCCGTGTGCACATCGGCCTACCACGGGCTGTCGAATTTTCTCGATGGACTTTGAACTTTATGACTAAATCATATGGTTGAAAGTGTATTGGGGAAGTTTGGCAGTTTTGGATGGGTGGATGTGCAGGCGTCTGTACATTGTAAATGATTAAATATAAGTTCTGTAACGTTTGCTGCTAGTGCTTGCTGTTTTGTAACTAATATACCTAAAAAATTGATACGTGTTCATTCACCTCAACTTTTTCTAGCAATTTGATTATTACTGTTTTGTAATCTGTGGTTAACGATGTTGGTATCGCAATGGGTATAATAACTTTTTAGATTACAAGAACAACATATTATTTTATTGTGATATTGTTAGTTGACCCAAATAAATTAAAAAAAAAAAAAAATATGTGGTTTAATTAATCAAGTTTCTATCTTTTTATTCAACTATCCTTAAACCCGTCCTTATATTTATAGGAAGTGTATGCTTTCACATTCATTCGGGGAATATCCATATTATTCTAACATATGGCAAGTACATAAAATAACTCTATCTACTCCGATCTATGGTTATGTCTAAAATAATATAAATTTTTATGAGAAAATTTCTTTTCTAATTTACTAAGAACTGAAACTTTTTCATGAGTTAGATAATATTTCTAGTGATCCATTACAACAAATTAAAACAAGTATTTCTGTTCCCAAACAATGATTATCCTCAATAAAATAGTTATGTAGTAACAATCGTTACTTGTTTATAAAATGAAATGAGATCTTAGTGACATTTTTAAGAACAAAGTAATTTTTTATATAATTTTTAACGCACATTTTTAACATGAATGACGACATGTTAATGACGGTAGTTGTTGACATTGAATGGGCGCCTTTGGCTTTCAAAGTAAAAAGTAAATAGTGTTGAATAATTTCGGCGGGCTGGTTAGAACCACGATAGCTCAATTGGGAGAGCACCTGACCCGGTATGTCAGAAGGGTTCAAATCCTGCTCGTGAAAAATTTTATCAACATTTGTGTTTTTTTAACAAAGTAATTGCTAAATAGCGAGTAATAGCTTGTTTATAAATACGGGTGTAAGAGTGAGACTCCATAAAGGTGAAGCAGAGCTGAGCGAAGTGAAAAATCAACCAATGGAGTTCCATAACGCAGAAGTGATGTCAAAATAAATGAACTGAGTTCAACAAAATTAACCATTAATTAACTATCCTGCACGCGATGTCCCGCTGTACGCCAACGTATAAATGTATTTTAATAAAGTAGGTACAAAGAAGAACTTCTATAGAAGTGCTGGCGTGGACGCGCGAAAATCTCGGACTTTTATAGAAGTTGTTGGCGGTAAAAAGGTTAATGGTTCTGTTGCTTCAGCCAATCAGTTTCTAAAAGCAATCTACTCTTAAAAATATAGCGTATTTTTTTTAATCAACTATCAAGAGACTATAAGAGCCAGTATGGAGCTCCATCGCAGATCAGATGTGATCATGTTGTGCTTGCATCTAGTAGGTTACAGTGTAGCATATCAAGTAAAATGCATTGTAACCAGTTTTATAAGGCAAATAAAAAAAAACTCGATTGGTTGATTTCCACGCAGCTCTGCTTCGCTCAGCTCTACTCTGCCTCAATGAAGTCACACCCAGATGGTAGGAAATGAGTATAATTGCGATTGATGTTAATAGGTTAATGACTGTAGGCTTAGCACGAACTTTTGTGGACATCGTGACGTTAATAATGAGTTATGATTATGACACAAATTCGGTTATTTTATTCGTGCTAGGTTTCAATATTCAGACTCATTACAATTTAATCAGGATAATATAAAGAAAATTAAGTTAAAATAGATTTGGCTAAGCGAAAATATTTGTTGTTAAAGTTAGGCCAAAGGACTGTCTCTGCTTTAACAATATTGTCTAGTATACATAATTAATTCACGTAAAATTTAGTTTTGAATGTTATATGTACGTATATTAGTATTTTCATTTGGTAGTATAGACAGTATGATTCATAAGATTGTTATTACCATAGCCCTGAATTCATTTATATATTTTTTACGAAATACACCAAGTCTGTTTTTAGAGAAAAATTAACCGAAATCTCCAAAAAAAAAATTACAATTTAATTATTTTAAAAGATTTTTTTCTTGTACTTTTTATTTTTTTAAATATCGTTCTGGTTTCCAACTAGCGGGTAGACGCGTGCGCTGCATTTCCCGCCACAACCACTTTACGATCCAGCTAACGTCGACTGGCTACGCGCGGATGGTATCTTTACGCCCTATACATACGGTTCAAATTTGCATGGTGTTCAAAGGTTGCAGCATGCTTCTGCGTTGGATACAAAAATTATATTCGTCATTTGAAAAAAATGGCGATGAAAAATAGGAGGAGAGATTATCTTCTATTAAATTTTTCATAGTAGCAACTGATTTCCTTTTAACTGTAGACAACTTACAGCAGAATATTCAAATACTGTATTTTTGTTTTTATAATTTTTCTGTTTATAAATCGACACATTTTTAAAAACTTGTTAATTTGAGTGTGGCGGTATCGAAAACGTCCTAATATGAGATTGCTTCTATTTGAAAATATTACATTTAAAAATATCGCTTTTTAAGAACAGTACGGACGCGTGCACATAAGACTACAACGAACTGTCTGATTTCCTCAATCGACTTAGCTTTACATACACGCGGCGGCAGATCAACCTACCCAAACTGTCAAATTTCTACAATCAATTTTGAGCTTTACCGTTTAGTTATAAGGATCAATATTCATTGGAGAAATTTTATAGGTTTGGGTAGGTTGATCTGCCGCCGTGTGTACATAGCATAAGGTTGAACTGTCCTTTCACTACAGTGTTTAAAGCTAAACAATAGCTAAATGTATGTTTAAAATATTGTGTCTCTGTCTAACAATATTAGCTAAAAAGTAACAGCATCTGTTTTAAGCCTTTTTTTTTTTTTACTTTCTTATATTCACACCAATTATCTAGCCCAAGAGAAGCTTCGTTATGAAACTCGTTAAATGGTTACTAGACAACGGATAAACATACTTAAAATACTTAAATACATACTTATTATACATAGAAAACACCCAGACCCGAGACAATTTAGAAAAACAATAATTTCTAAATTTACCCGATCGGGGATCGAACCCGGGATTTCAGAGATGGCTACACCATGAAAGCCGGTGTACAAACCACTCGACCAAGGAGGTCGTCAGTATTCTCTAACTTTAGCCATGCATCGTTTTGTAGTAAAGCAGTTGTTGAAGAAATTTGTCCGTTTTGGATTTATGTTGGTGTGCTGGCGACTGTGGTATTGAAAACACATTTTAAACCGTCACAATTTGAAAACTATACTATTTAAGGGTGCGCCGACCAAAAAATGCCAAAAATGCAGTCACTATCATATTAAATAAACAGAATAAGTATATATTTAGTATCAAAGGGAACGTGTTTACAATTAGTCCGATCCATAAATTCATAACACACTATAGTTTTTTCTACAATATCATTTAAAGTTGGGCAAAAATCATGAAAACGAGTGGCGGCGTTTAGTTAATATCTTATAGTTTATCTAAATTATTGTATCTCTGATTTTGTCTAAACAATCACCTATGGTCTAAACTACAAATTGTCCGTCTCACATTTCGATATAACGAGCGGTTTTTTAAAATTATTATTTTTCAAAATAACACGTTAAATTCCCTTTACAAAATTAGTATGGGCCGCGCGGCATCAAATAAATATGGACAAAGACATTTCAAATAAAATATATGACACTTGTCACTTACAGACGGCGCACCCTTAGTACTTAAGCACACTATGCCGAAGATACGCGACCGAAGTTCGGCATGATTACGCCTGCAATGCTATTTGAATTTCTGACGACACATAATACCGAAATTACGTTGCGTTATAGCGTACAGCCTAACTTCAATCGGGCGTAAGTTCAGCGGCAACTTAAAAGTAATTACGGAACCCTGTGAATACACACAAAGTTGCACAACTGAATTTCTGCCGTGTAAGTTCGGTACTTATGGTGTGTCATATCAGCCGAATACGTCGGAACGTAAAATCAGCCGCGGAACTTCGGTCGCGTACCTTTGGCATAGTGTGTTTTTACACTTAAGAACGCCATTATTTAAGAAATACTATTAGGCGCAGGCCACACATAAATGGCGTCGGGCGCGGACAAGGCACGGGCGGCGTCCTCTTCCATTCAAATGTCATTGCATTCAAGTGCAGGCGTTATTATTCTAAGAGTGCATGGAATTAAAGCGCAATTTAGGACACACGGTATGTCGTAGCTCTGACGTGGTATGACGCGCCATTTCGGCGCCCGCAACTCGCTTTATTCCATGCACTTAGTATGAAATTTGAATGGAAGAGGAAGCCGCCCGGCCCGTGCTATGTCCGCGCCCGGCGCCATTTTTATGTGGCCTGCGTCTAAGATGAGACTACACATTGTTAATATCGAAAACTGTATATTCTGAACAGAAATATATGGTTTAGTATAGTAGATGTGTGTGAAGTATGAGCAACCCCAGTGTATGATGTGGTAATTGAACAGAAACAAAATGCAAGTAATAATGAAAAACTGCAGAAACGATATTATGTTATTTTTAAGAGCATAAATTTACAACTATTTTTGTAATGAACTTGGAAGGTATGATAAAAGAAACGTTGATATCGTTTATTAAAAAATATCTAGAAGTTATTTTTATTAATTTTTATTAATTAAATAAATTTACTATTTTAAATAAATGGTTAAGGCAATTTTTTCTTTTTTTTTTCTTTACGATAGTCTTCTAATGTCGTTATTGTCGTAAAAGTTACGTTTTTATAATTTTTCCCCTTTTTGTTATTTTTCTCTTTTGCTCTTTTGTTTGTAAACAAAGTTATATGATGGTTTGTTAAGAAAGTAGTATGATCTTCATTTACTAGTATTTATATTTAAAAAATAATAATACCATTCAAATAATTACTGCCACAAACATCTACAAGGTAAGTTGTGAAAATTTATACAAATTGTTATTTGTTTATAGTTTTAAATAGATCATCAATTAGTTGTAAAAAAAGTATTTCCGACTTTTTGAATTGTTGTTGCATGATGTCGTTTTTATAATCATTAATTATTTGTTATATATTTTTTCTAAAAAAAATATTTCTGATTAAGAAAAAAAAACTTTTTGTTAAAATTTTTTTTAAGATTTCTATTTTTATTTTGTTGGAAAAAAAGGTTTTTTTTTCATTTTTGTTTTTTTTTTTCGATTTATAATTTGCTGCATTGTGACTACAGGAGTTGTCGAGTGCTAAGAGTGGTGCGAGTGTGCTGCGCCGCAGCAGCGAGCGGTCAGACTCGGCGACCGACACGAACGATAAACACAGCCAGACGAGCGGTGAGTGGTCACCTTTATATCTCTATCCAATAATTTGTGACTATGGCACGTTTTCTGATGCAAATCAAGTCTACTTAAATAAGTCTTTGCGTCCCGTCCCGAAGCACTGTGAAACTCGATATAATTTTACGATTATAGACATTTATTTCTCTAAAGAGTGTTTACAAAATCTACTTACAGAGAAGATACAATGTTAACTTAAAGCTAAATTAAAATGTCATTACAAAAGCTGCAGACCTTTCTCCTATGTATGATCTAGTATCGTATCATCATCAGCTCATTTTTATGTCCCCACTGCTGGAGCACGAGCCTTCCCTATGGATGGATAGGGAGAACGGGTCATAAATCACCACGCGGGCCCAGTGTGGCTTGGTGGTTGTTAACGACTGCTAATGCAGCCGGGACCAACGGCTTTACTTGCCTTCCGAAGCACGGAAGAGCTAAAGATGATACATTTTTGGTCACCCATCCAATGACCGGCCTTTGCAAAAGTTGCTTAACCTCAGCACTCGCAGACTGGGCGCGTTAACCACTGCGCCATCGAGCTCAAGTATCAGCATATACTTAAAAATAATTCAATAATTCTGAATTATTTGTCCTTGGGGGAGGCCTTTGTCCAACAGTGGACATCTTTTGGCTGAGATGATGATGATGATGATTTGTATTTTATTAAAAGGAGCATATTGAGTTTATTGCCTGGTTCCGAACCGATGTAGATTCATGACTGTACGACGCCACCCTAGAAACCCTTGAAAATGTTCGAATACACAGCTTGAGAAACTATTTTGTCTCTCGCCGCCGCGCTGGCCGTTGACAAGTACGGTTGCGCTGTAACGGCCAAAAGGGACCAACGGGTATCTCTTACCAAAAAAAAATTACAGTACAAAAATGCTATTCTAACCGACGACCACTAGCGGCGAGGCGCGCTATTAAATCCGATCGTCGCATCCTTTCTATTCAAAACGCGCAAGGAACTAGACATTCACATACCGTGGCCTGACTGTGTATTTACTTTTTAAAAAACTTTATTTCTACCCATATTCAGGTCTGAACGGACTGCGCAACATCGGCAATACATGCTTCATGAACTCAGTGCTTCAATGCCTGTCCAACACCCGCCCGCTGCTGGAGTACGTTGTCGAGGACAAGTATGAGATCAACACCACGCTCTCCACCATGAAGGGCGCGCTCATCAAAGGTATGTTATAACAGGGAAAAGAAAGAGTCTTAAAATTGAGCCCTCGCCCCGGGCTCATTTCTGAGACGTTTTCCAGAGCCAAGTAGGATCTTATGTAAATAGAGAAGAGAAACGGCCCTGAAAATTAGCCTTGAGGTATGCCGAGCCACATTTTTTGTAGATAGGGAAAAGAAAGGGTCTTAGTAGGGAGCTATGTGGTATGCCGTAAAGGATTGGTTAGGGAAAAGTAAGGCTACTAAAAGTGACCCCTGAGGTATGCCGAGTATGGTTTTATGTAGAAAGGGATGAACAATGATCCTAAAAGTAGGCTCTGTGGTATGCCGAGTAGGATTTTTTTTTCGTTTAGTTGATGGCTTCATGCGATTAGCACATTTAGCCAGTGTCAAAGTAATTTTTCTTACAAGTATTAAATAAATAATAGTACATTGTTCACCGAGAGGAGAAAGTGACCGATTACCGTCGAGGGTGTCGTTTGAAGCCCGAGCCGTAGGCGAGGGCTTTAAAACACCTGAGATCGGGAATCGCAGTTTCTCTCGAGTGATACATAGTGCTTTATACTACACCTACAAGGAAAATAAAAAACGAAATCTTTACTAATTGAAATTTATATTGAAATTGTTGCAGTTAGTGAAGCTTAATGTAACACTTTTTCCATTAATGTTTGTTTGAGATGTTTGCGACAATGTAGGAGGAATAACTGGCTGTGCTGTTGGCACTGCGCTCGTAGAAGGCTGTGGTGCCAGAGGGGCAACTGGCTGTTGAGGGGCAACTGGCTGTTGAGGGGCATTTGGCATCGCCGCGCTCGTTGATGGTTGAGGAGATGAGTCTTGATGCACATTAATCGATCCCGATATTTGGTTATTTATTCGTGTATTGTTTTCTACGGAATTCTCTATGTAACCTTCTGCAACAGCGGACGATTTCCAACCACCGTAGCGTTTTATTGTGGTTAAATCAGCACCAGTATCGGCAAGAATAGTCGCTGAAGTTCTGCGAAAGCAGTGGCCAGTGTATTCTAGTGGATTGAGTAAATTAAGGTAGGAAGCTATTTCTCTTGGCACAGTACTTATTTTGTTTTTCCCAATTACTTGTTTCGTACATTTTTTGTTTTTATATTGTAGTAAAAACCGATTGGTTTTGGGGTCACTGGGGCGAATTTCGTTATATTTCTTTATTATCTCATAAAATAAGCCCGATATAACAAATGATCGCTGAATTTTGGTTTTTGTGTTAGGAATATTGACAATTATTCGATTTTCGAGGATTTCGATATCGTCTGTTGTCATATCCACAAGTTCTTGCGAACGACAGGCCCCATTTACTCCTAAAATCAAAATAACCTGTAAACAAAAATATCAAACATGAAAACGTAGTAGATTTCTACTCATAAATAGGTACGTAATAAATCATAAACCAGTGCATTTTGTTCATAAACTTACCTTCATCAACAAATATTTGTCATCTGGAGCATTCTGCAAAAAGGAATAAACATCCTTTGTAGTAAGCACTTTTGATTTCTTACTACGGAATCCCTCCGACTTTCTTTTCAGAAATGCTGTAAGTTTTTTGTATTCTTGAATATTTATGTCGTTTCTTGTCAATATAGTACTTTTCAACATTGAGTATATAGACCATAACGTACTTGGTTTGTATTTTTGCGCTTTTTCACTGAAATACGCTAGCAAAACAGTTTCAGAAAAAGATGCCGCATTTTTTTCACTTTTCCATTGCAAAAAATCGTCATAAGTTTTATTATATTTTTTAATTGATTTCTGTGGTAAAAGGTTATCAATCAGTATTTTTGCTGTTTCCTTCAACTGCGGCGGAGTTAAAAAATCTTCATCATCACTATCACTACTTATCATTTTGATAGTTTTATTTTACTTTCTACGAAAACTGAATCCTCAAACAACACACAAATTGGAAATGGCGCCAATGGCGTCTGCAATTTTCACATGTTCTTTTTTCAAATTGTTTATCCTGCCGCCGCAGGGTCGCACTGCCAGCCCGACACCATCCAACACACAGCTAGTGGCCAGTGTCATTTTGCGAACTTGGAGATAAAAACTCACTGTAAAAACTTTTTGGCTTTTGATATTTAGGTTACCGGCGCATAGTCTTACCCAAAATTAAAAAAGAAAAACCACGTAAGAAATGGATTTTCATACACTTTTCTCTCCCGCTCAGATGCGTTTTCTCCCCGCATATTTGTTCGATATGCAATGACGTACTTTCTACCGTAAATTTGATAAAGTATCAAGGTACTTTCCAAGCAGGTGTAGTATAAACAATATTTCCTTCTTGTGTAGATGATGAATTGATGAATAATAATAGAAATGAGAAGCAAAAGAAAGAATAAGTCCTCGGGCGGACTTCTTGAGAGAATTTGAAAAGTGAAGTTGCACTGTTTGGTTTCATCTGCCAACACTCATGCGCACTTACGAACACTTAACGGTTAATAATCCACCATTATTTCACATTAATATTCGACTTAACACAAATTTTAGAAAATAAAACAAAACCGCAGAAATGATTCTTCACTTTCTCGCCAAGAAGTCCGAGTAGGAATTTATGTAAATAGAGGAAAGAAAGGGTCTTTCTTAGAAGTGAACCCTGCGGTATGCTGAGTAGAATATTATGTCGCTTGGCAAGAAGCTATTAAGATTATAACCACGTGGAATACAATAAAGTGGGATTATTGTTTTAATTGATTTTAATAAATTATATAAGGACAACCAACAAAACTATCAGTGTGTTAAAGACGCAACTACAAATTACAAACCTATTAGTTCCTATGTTTTAAACTAGATGGCGCCACTACGCTGTCTGCTGAATCACGCTATTGAAGTTTGTTTTCAAATCATATATAGTCTTGTGATATCCATTAATAATCTGTTACCAACCTGAGAGCATCTTTCATTTACGGGATATTACATCCCTTAGTACAAGGTAACCCCCTAAACACAGTGTAACAATATTTTTTGTCACATTCCTAGGGAGGCATTTTGTAGTGACGTCTTAGTTACTAAGGTTGACACGACATGCATTGTATGCCCCGATCTGATCCGAAGTCGAAAATCACTAGTGAGTGTTGCCGTTCCATCTAGAAAACCTCCGAAGGCGATTCGTTTCACACGGCTTGAGGAACCCTTTAAGTTTCTCGCCTCCCCCAAAAAAGCCCGGTGAAACTGAAACAGCGTTGTATGCACTCCTAAATATAAGGGTAGGCTGACGATATATGATTTTGTTTTAGCATTCGCGACCGTCATCAAAGAGCTGTGGCGTAGCGGCGAGAAGGACTCCGTGGTAAACACTACCACGCTGAAGTCCCAGGTTCAGAGGTTTGCTCCACGCTTCATGGGCTACAGTCAACAAGATGCACAGGTGGGTTTATACCTTCCATCAATTATGTACTACTTAGATAGAAAATAAGTATGCTCTTGCATACTTATCTTATTGTTAGTATTAATTACTTTAGTTTGACTTTGTTTTTCTTAAACAATTTCTGACTTTTATTAGAGTACTGTAGTGGTACTGTATGACATTGTGGAAATTGAAACTTTTACCGGATGTAAATTTGATAACTTAGATTTGTTTATTTTTTTTTTTGTTTTTTTACATGTTGTGGTTGTCTTCTATATATTTTGTTTGTGTTTATTTGTAATGGAAAGTGTCCTGCTATGATAGGGCATTTTCCAATATATTTTTTTGACGCTGTAAGGGAGAAAAGAGCTGGACACTTGCTGAGTTTGTTGCCGGTTCTTCTCAGTACAAGATCTCCCGCCCAGAGTAGACTTACGAACCGATGGCATAGCGACATTCACAAGAGCTACTTGTAGCCTAAACTGAATAAATGATTTTTGAATTTGAATTTGAATTTGGATATAAAGCATCCGGAACTAAAATGCATCTCGAGAGTGGTCCTGTTTGCTCATACATACATTTAAATTTTCGTATAACAAAATCTGAAAACCATTGGATAGCATCAACAACTTCAGCTTACTGTGAACCTTAATCTATCTAAAATAATAAAAATGAATCGCTACATGTGTTGTTAATCGTAAAACTTGAGAACGGCTGAACCGATTTGGCTGATTTCTTTCTTGTGTTTGATGAAGTCTGAGGAAGGTTCTTATGAAGAGAAAAAGCGTAAAAAGTACGAGTGAGGAAAATAGAAAAAACAACAATTTTGCTTTTTGTAGTGAAATTCTGTTTTTTGTGATTTTTCGAAGGCTTGTTCACAAGGAGAGTGGTTATCAACCACGGTAAGTTCACTGTTTCCTCACTAAGTGGTCATGGTCCCGTGTTCCAGGAGTTCCTCCGCTACCTGCTGGAAGGTCTGCACGAGGACGTGAACCGGGTCACCATCAAGCCCAAGCCCATACTCACCGAGATCGACGACAGCTTGAGGTGAGTGAGATCCACATTTATTCCGAATTATAATAATTATCTCAATCCACACTGGGCCCGCGTGGTGGTTTATGGCCCGTTCTCCCTATCCATCCATAGGGAAGGCTCGTGCCCCAGCAGTGGGGACATATAATAAGCTGATGATGATGAATTCTCAATAAGAAGATGCAAGTTTCTTTTTTATGTCGTTAATCAATTTGTCACCAGCGATTCAGCGAAGGCGGCGGAGGCCTGGGGCCGCTACCTGCGAGCTGAAGACAGCCGCGTCAGCGACATCTTCATGGGACAGCTCAAGTCCACGCTGCGCTGTACGCACTGCCGGCACGACAGCGTCACCTTTGACCCCTTCTGGGACCTCAGGTCAGTGTTTATAGCTACATACATAAAATTAGTATAGGTGGGGACTTGAGGTGAGTGTATACACGTGGGCAAAGTTGGTATGAGTAGAAAAATTCTTTATATATGGGTAATTTTTGTTGGTATATTTATTAATTTATTAGCCATACATAACAGAGTTGCAACAGAAAATAAAATAAAACAAACAAGGACACAGTAACATTGGCATGCTGTAACTCCACGGGCATGTGCAGACAACGTGCACAGCAATACCACAATAATTACTTAAATTAAGATAATTAATAAACAAAAAAAAAACAATAAAATAAAAACAATTAATTAAAAACTCAATCTTATAAATAATGTTGATTAGAAAATGGAATTCAATGTAACTTAAGTAATATAAAGAATAAAATATTAGAAAAAAATTTAAAAAAATCCCAGAGTCCCATTGAGTGAGAGTGTTCGAAACGTCAGGATAAACATTAAATAAAACTAATGTTTTAAAAAAACGCGAGTAGATCCGTAATAGTCGTTTCATTACAATGTGAAGTGTTCGCGTAAACTTTTATTATTTATTTATTTGGGAAAACATACAATACAATGAAGCATAAAGATATTACATAAAAACAGTGCATAGATCAGTAAAGTTTCCACTAATTACTAAATCGTTTAAGTTAGATAAAACAGAATTTATATAATTAGAACACTAAATTTAACCTCTAACAAATTTTAACCTTTAACAAACACAAAAAAAAAAGAAGAAATCCGTTAACAATTTTACTATTCTCTGCAACAACGTTTAAAAGTACCAATCGTGTCATTAAGAATATCAGTATCCAAATTGAGTTTATTATAAAGTGAACACGACCGATATAAGAAGGTGTTTGACAAATACTTGGTACTAACAAAGGGAACACTAAATATGTTTTTTATTGCGTGAGCTTGCTCGGGGACATCTGAAATTTACGCTGCTTAAAAGGAAGGGTGAATGTATATTGTTATTTAATAACTTATATAAAAACATCAAGTCACGTTCTGTGCGGCGTTTCTCAAGCGATTTAAGATCGGCATGGTTACAATGCTTACACTTATAGGACAAATGCTTTACGAATTTTCTTTGTATGCGTTCAATATTGTTAATATGTATCTTGTACTGAGGGTTCCAAACTGTTGATGCATACTCCAGAATCGATCTTACATATGAATTGTACAATACTATTAAAGTTGAACATTTTTTGAAATCTTTTCCAATTCTTATTATGAAGCCGAGCATTCGGTAAGCCTTTGATGTAATATAATTAATATGGGTTTTAAAAGTTAATTTCTGGTCAACATACAATCCCAGATCCCTCACTACCAACACCCTTTCTAAAACACAATCACTTAATTTATAATTATAATCAATAGTATCTCGTCTTCGAGAGAATGAAATAACATGACACTTTTGAGTATTCATATGTAACATATTATTTTTACAGTAATCACTCAAACTATCAAGATCGCTTTGCAGCAATGCACAGTCCGAAGGAGATTTAATAACTTTAAAAATCTTCATATCATCAGCATACAACAGTACGCACGATTGCTTAAAGGTTGAGGCTATGCTGTTAATATAAACATTAAACAACAGGGGTCCAAGGTGAGAGCCCTGGGGAACACCAGAAGTAACAGGCATAAATGTTGAGCAGTAACCCTTTATTGTGACAGCTTGGCTACGTTCCCTCAAGTACGATGCTAACCATCGCAACAAGTCCCCATGAATACCCATTTGTTCAAGTTTTATCATGAGTATGGAGTGTGAGATCCTGTCAAAGGCCTTGGAATAGTCAGTATAAATAACGTCAACCTGGTGGCCCTGGTCCATGGCAGAAGCAACCTTGTGAATAAACTCGCACAAATTACTTTCAGTAGACTTTTTATCCATAAAGCCATGTTGTTCGTCTACTAAAAGCGGTCTGAGCAAAGGGTACAACTTATCATAAACTATTTTTTCAAAAAGTTTGGGCACGGTGCTCAATTTGGAAATTGGTCTGTAATCCATAATGGTATGGTACGAATGTTTATCTCCGGACTTAAAAATAGGAATAACATATGAACGTTTCCAGAATTCAGGCATAACCCCAGAACTAATTGATAAATTGAACAAAAGAGACAATGGTAAGGCCAGGCATTGACGACACATTTTTAGAAATATTGGTGGTATACCGTCGAGAAAACAATTTAATTGAAATAAAAATCCTTTATTCAATTTAGGTATTTCTAATAGAGTCTAATATAGTATCTATATATTAATACGTGAAGCAAAAACTTTGTACCCCTTTTTATGAAAATTGCGCGGACGGAGGAGTATGAAATTTCGCACTTTTATAGTTTTGTTCCCGTTTTTGCAACATTTTTCACTGATGCTTCGCTCCTATTGGTCGCAGCGTGATGTTATATAGCCTAAAGCCTTCCTCGATAAATGGACTATCCAACACAAAAATAATTTTTCAATTCGAACCAGTAGTTCCTGAGATTAGCGCGTTCAAACAAACAAACTCTTCAGCTTCGTAATATTAATATAGATATAGAGAAGAATGCTAATATTTTTTTTAATTATGCATGAAAAATACATTAAAATAAATAAACAATGTTTCATACATTTTTCAAAAATGGAAGAGGTGCGTTCGAAATCTGTCAATGCCAAACGAAACTCACATTCTATCTTTTTTAATTTTTCATTGCTTAGGATACAGTCCGTGCAGCCTTAATAAAATATTGTTTAGTAAACAGCTTTATATAAAAATTACGGTCGAATTTCGACCACTGGGCGACCGCTACTTTATTCAATTGGGTAATATGAATATGTAACAGTCATATTGTACATGTTTAATCCCGCAGCTTGCCGATTCCGTCTCGCACGGGCAACCTGAAACTCCAGCAGTGTCTCCAACACTTCACCAAGGAAGAGGAGCTTGACGGCGACGAGAAACCGGTCAGTGGTCCCTTCAACTAGTATAGTCGACAATGAAATTGCTTTACCACCTTAGAAGTGAATTTTGCTTGCATAAAATAAAACAATAAGTTCTATTTTTGTTTAAAAGACCGAATGAGATACGTTGTCATCATTGACAATGAGCCTTAGCGAAATTTTATTGTAACGGAAGTTTTTGTCAAAAGTGATAAAGCAATTTCATGGTCGACTATACAGTGTAATATGTATACAGTGTGTTTGGTCACCGGTGTCCGACCCGTTAAGGCGCAGCAACATGATCAATTTTATCGACAAATCTACTGTAATAATACATTTTTTCCCTACTGTTAAGAGCGTTTACGCCGCACACTAGCGCCGCCAATGAAAAAATAAACATATCTAGTAATTAGAGATAGAAAATCAAATTATGCTCAACAAACTATCTGAATGAAGTAATTTAGCATTTTTACGTCACCTAATGAACACCTGACATGTTATGGTTTAGTTAAATATGGAGTTATAGTTAATAGTGGCCGTAACGTCTTATTTAACTAAACCATAACATGTGAGGTGTTCATTAGGTGACGTAAAAATGCTAAATTACTTCATTCAAATAGTTTGTTGAGCATAATTTGATTTTCTATCTCTAATTAGTAGATATGTTTTTTTTCATTAGTGGCGCTAGTGTGCGGCGTAAACACTCTTGAAAAAAAATCATTTTTTCTACTGGTCAAGATCATTAGTCATATTCAAATAGTCACAACTCCTTGACTATTTGACTTAAAGCTTAGGTTTTAACATCAATTTTTAGGTAATGACTTAGTGCATCTAAAAAGTAAAAAAAAGGTATGATAAAAATCTAGTTGTTTTAACATTGAAAAAATTAAAAAACAACATTTTTTATTTAATTTTTTACGCGTCAAGTGTTTTTTAAAGATTTTAATGGTGTTTTTGATAAACTTTTTAATGCCAACTTATTGTCTACTCTTTTAGTTGTCGAATGAATCCATTTTTATGCTTATAGGTCCTGTAAATCGATAGATGTTGCTAAATAACTGAACCCACCCGGACTCAAATTAAAATGGCCGCCATTTTATAACAGTAGGGAAACATTTTTTATTGCAATGGATTTGTCGATAAAATTGTTCATGTTGCTGCGCCTTAACGGCTCGGACACCGGTGACCGGACACACTGTATATATTTTATTAAATTTAGATTCTATTCTATTCTTATTTACATAAGGTTCAAATTAGTAGCGTAGCGTAGCTTGTACATCCACTGATGGACACAGAATAGATATTCATATTCATTCGTATTCATTTAATTGCTACATGCACAAAATATAACAGATGTTTTTAATGGTAGGTAAACATTCTATTAGGGTATTGCAAACATAAAACAAACATTTAAATACTATTCATAAAGTTATTATACTATTAAGTATATTTTTTATATAACCTATAGGTTGTGTAAAATACAAAAACAAATTTAAAAGACGCATTAAATAGTGGGTACGTACAGAAGTTGCACTCCTTTGATGGTGAGGGATTGCTGCCGTTTTTAAGCCTACAAATTAGCAAAGCTCTGCATTTTTTTTTCTTTTCTTCTCGGGTAAGCATCTTGTCCTTCATCTTGCCTGACCCATTGATATAAGACGGCGTCCTATAACTTTATTTTCAAAGTATATTTAAAAAAATATAGAAAAAAGTTTTTGACACGCAGTAACCATTGTTATTATTTTTTTTATATTATAAAATGTTTATATAAATTTTAACGCAAATTTTGTTGCGAACAAATTACAAAAACACAAATGTTGAAAAAATCAATTCAAGCTGTTGTTCAATGTTGAATGGGCGCCTTTGGCTTTCAAAGTAAAAAGTAAATAGTGTTGAATAATTTCGGTGGGCTGGTTAGAACCACGACAGCTCAATTGGGAGAGCACCTGACCCGGTATGTCAGAAGGGTGCGGGTTCAAATCCTGCTCGCGGAAATTTTTTCAACATTTGTGTTTTTGTAATTTTTATATTATCTAGTTGTCTATGTGCTAATTAAATTTGGGTGCCCCACATTTTAATTTAATTTTCCCGATGAATATTTTGAATTCTTGACATGTGTATTTTGATTTATAGTTTTCTAAAGTGTACGCGAACACTACACATTGAAATGAAACAATTTTGTCGGATATCCTGATGGCCACGGACTCAGTGTCCCTGTGACCACGGACCCTGCAAAGGGTTCGAAACGTCAGGATAAACGTCTAATGTTGTAGCTACATGTGCAATAAATGAATAAATAAGTAAATAAATAACTAAACATTGATTAAAACTAATGTATAAAATAAACACGAGTAGATCCGTAATAGTCGCTTCATTTCAATGTGAAGTGTTCGCGTAAACTTAAGAAAACAATTTAATTGAAATGAAAATTTTTACTTTCCTTTAAGTGCTAATTGCTGCACTGACGCTAAATTAAATATTTAAAAAAATTATAAAATACAGTGAAAAAATTAAACTATAGCGTTGTGTTATCAAATTTGTGGTATTTCATCTGCAAAGATGAATCTGCATAGCCATTGGTTGCAATTACCTTTGGATAGATGGCGCGCTGTTATTTCAATTCATTTCGATTTTTTTTTATTGTTTCCTAATAGATTTACTTATAAATAACTTTTATACCCGTTGAGCGGCCATTGGGTACCCAAGTATCCAAAATTTGTTAGTATTGGCGATAAGTGGCCGCTCAACGGGAGCCTGTTTTATGGTCTGGGTTATTAACTACTTGCTTATTCTTCTCAGTACAAGTAGACTGTAGATTTACGGACTGATGGCGTAGTGACTTACGTTAGCTTGTGTCTCCCGCAGACGTGTTCGAAGTGCGGGGTGCGCCGCAAGTGCCTGAAGTGGTTCACCGTCCACAAGTTCCCGCAAGTGCTTGTCATACATCTCAAGAGGTAACAAGATATATAAACTAAATAAACTTTTCTACACTCACAACAATTATCTAGCCCAAGAGAAGCTTCGTTATGAAACTCGTTAAATGGTTACTAGACAACGGATAAACATACTTAAAATACTTAAATACATACTTGTTATACATAGAAAACACCCAGACCCGAGACAATTTAGAAAAACAATAGTTTCTAAATTGACCCGACCGGGGATCGAACCCGGGACCTCAGAGATGACGACACCATGAAAACCGGTGGACAAACCACTCGACCAAGGAGGTCGTCAAATATATACAGGGTGTCCCAAAAATTGCACGCCAGGCTGACACTGAAGATAGCTTAGCTATAAACCTATCAGATAAAAAAAAATTAAAAAAAAACAATACTAAAAGTGGAGTTTTTAGAAAAGAATAAAGTGGCATTTTCTCCAAAACTAAGAGACTTTTACTAGAGTCATGTTATTTTTATCTGATAGGTTTAAAACGAACTAAAAGTGGAGTTTTTAGAACATAAAAAAGTGTCATATTCTCCAAAACTATGAGACTTTTACTAGAGTCATGATATTTTTATCTGATAGGTTTATAGCTAAGCTATCTCCAGCCAGTGTCAGCCTTGCGTGCCATTTTTGGGACACCCTGTATTTTAATATATATTTTATTTACTTAAAAATAAACATATTATGTTTATATGCCAACACTGGCGCAGTGGTTAAAAAAAATGATTTTATAATTTGGATGATTTTTTTTTATGATTGTTAATAGAAATGTATTTTACATTTTAACATTTTTTTTTTATGCTGACATTTATAATGGGGTCATTACATGTCAAACGCTACCACGACGATTTTTTTAAAGTACTCTTTCTTTACATACTTATCTGCTTATGTAAGCCTAAATACATTGAATCATATGAATTGACCGAAATTTCTAAAAAACAAAATTTTTTACAATTTTTTTCATGTGTTTGAACTATGAGAAAAATACTCCCCTAGTGGTATAGATTTTGGAGCTAAAAATGACAGCACTGTAAAAGTAATATGACGTTCACTGTCAAAGCTGATTTCGCGCCATGTTGAGTAGTGATACATGAACTGCTTGGAAGACGAAAAGTTTTCTGTAAATCGGTAAGTTTTCGTTTGTTTATAGTACTTTTACAAAGGGGACATCGCATGTTACACCCGTTACAGAAATAAGGCAATAGTTTAATCTGCAGCTTACTTAATGCACTAACAGCTTCACGGCTTTGGGAAAGTAAGGCTATGTTTGCAAACAAATGGCTAATATCATCGATTTTATATTGAACTTTGTACTTTATGATAAATTTGCTAATCAAATTGCGTTACGCCCGTTACGTAACGGGTGTAACACTGTTATGGTGAGGTTTTGCGGATACAAAAAAATAACTTTTAAGTTATGTTGAATGGGAATTCAATTCATTTTAGGATCATAATGTTAGGGAACCTGGTTTAAGCAACATTTCAATAACACTTAGGTTTTTTATTTATGTCGAAAATAAGTTTTAGTATTAACTTAGTTTGCATGTTGGGTGTTTTGCATAATGGCTTATATTTTGGTGTAGGTATTCAAGGTTCACGAAGCGATGCCTTCAGCCAAAGAAAGAATGAAAAACTATCGGGAAAGAATGAAAAATGACCAAGCAAAGCACTCCGAGCACCTACAAAAAGAGAAGGAGAGAGAGAGAGACATTTTGAAAATGGTTGATAATAACGCAAAAGTAATCATTAGCAACGAGCAAGACCTTTCTTATATCCCTTTTGAAAGTATTATAAGAATTTTACCGGAATCAATGCTAAGAAATAAGGGTATCCAAACATACTACAATTTTAATAACAGTATTGATATTTTTGAAAGTAAACAATAAAAATTAAAATAAAGTTACATTTCTTGATTCCTACATCGTTTAGATTGTTTTGTGATTCAAAATGTTTTAGATAATAAAGATTTTTCATAAAGTTTTGGTTCTCATTCGTACTCGTTACGCCCGTTACAAAAGCCTGTTACGCCCGTTACGCACAAATATTTGCGTGAATTTTAAATTATCGTCTGTTTTACTTTAATTTATGTTGTAGATGGAGGATTGAGTATTTGGCTACAGCTTAACATTAATTTTTACTCATAAAACAAAGGTAATTCGCAGAGTTTCGCAAAAATGTCGCACCGTCCGGAAGTGAGAGGCAAAATCAAGTTACGCCCGTTACGGTACTTGCGACTGATTTTCACAAAATCCATTAAAGTTGTAGGAAACTTAAATTAAAATTAACTTTACATAGGCTAAAAGGTTATCAATTAAGTTATAAAATGGCTATGCTTTCCTTATAAAACATTATTCAATCACCAGTTGAAAGTGTACGACCTGTTACACCCGTTACATGGAATGACCCAATGGTTATTTCATAATTTAATTATTTTATTAGTCTGTTGAATTTGAATTTTAAATGTAATTATTATTGTACGTCCGAAATGGACAGACTATTGATTTGAAAAAAGACAAAGTGTTAAAAAAATACTACGAGCGGGACTCGAACCCGCACCCCATGACGTGCCGGGTCAGGTGCACTACCAACTATGCTATCGTGGCTTAATCCAACTCGCATAAATTAATCAACACTATCGTACTCTTATTCTTATTTTGTATACTCTGTCATTTTTATAATTGTAATTTGTTCGCAACAATATTTGCGTAAAATTATATGTAAATAATGACAGACTGTTGATACCGCTTGTAACAACCTATGTTCACAGTTATGACAATACAATCTTGTCTTATCTTATCTTGAGGCTTCTTGGCGGGAAAGTGAAGAGTCATGTCTGCGGTTTTGTTTTATTTTCTAAAGTTTGTGTTATGTCGAATATTAATGTGAAACAACCGTTAAGTGTTCGTGAGTGCGCATGAGTTTTGGCAAATGAAACGAAACAGTGCAACGGCACTTTTCAAATTCTCTCAAGAAGTCCGCGTGAGGACTTAGTGAAGCCCCACATCTTTACTGAGCTACTCGAGGGGTTGGGGGGTATATCATTTCTCACTTCTCATTTCTATTATCATTCATCATCATCCTATATAGAGTTTAATTTTGAGAAACGTAGAAATTAAGTTTTCGACTGAAGGACTAGTATCCATGGTCATGAATAAATTTAAAAAAAATGTCTTATGTTATGTTGCAGGTTCTCCCCCACGGAGCGGTTCCGCGGCAAGCTGAACGTGCTGGTGGAGTTCCCGCACACCGCATTGGACATGTCCCCGTACGCCGCCGCCGGCGCGTGCGCACCCGTCTACAACCTGTACGCCGTCAGCAACCACTCGGGTCGGTGCTTATAGTGTACACACTACGATGAACTCTTTACAGTTGCTGCTACTCCTAGTTGATGTCTCTTCCCTGCGTCATACTTACACCTCCAATACCTGTATGCTGTTAGCAACCACTCGGGTCAGTGCAGTACCTCCTCACAGCTGCTGCAGCCCTGGTACTTCTGGTTGATGTCTCTTCCCTGCGTCATACTTACACCTCCAATACCTGTATGCTGTTAGCAACCACTCGGGTCAGTGCAGTACCTCCTTACAGCTGCTGCAGCCCTGGTACTTCTAGTTGATGTCGCTTCCCTGCGTCATACTTACACCTCCAATGCCTGTATGCTGTTAGCAACCACTCGGGTCAGTGCAGTACCTCCTTACAGCTGCTGCAGCCCTGGTACTTCTAGTTGATGTCGCTTCCCTGCGTCATACTTACACCTCCAATACCGTATGCTGTCAGCAACCACTCGGGTCAGTGCAGTACCTCCTTACAGCTGCTGCAGCCCTGGTACTTCTGGTTGATGTCGCTTCCCTGCGTCATACTTACACCTCCAATGCCTGTATGCTGTTAGCAACCACTCGGGTCAGTGCAGTACCTCCTTACAGCTGCTGCAGCCCTGGTACTTCTGGTTGATGTCGCTTCCCTGCGTCATACTTACACCTCCAATGCCTGTATGCTGTTAGCAACCACTCGGGTCAGTGCAGTACCTCCTTACAGCTGCTGCAGCCCTGGTACTTCTAGTTAATGTCGCTTCCCTGCGTCATACTTACACCTCCAATACCTGTATGCTGTCAGCAACCACTCGGGTCAGTGCAGTACCTCCTCACAGCTGCTGCAGCCCTGGTACTTCTGGTTGATGTCGCTTCCCTGCGTCATACTTACACCTCCAATGCCTGTATGCTGTTAGCAACCACTCGGGTCAGTGCAGTACCTCCTCACAGCTGCTGCAGCCCTGGTACTTCTAATTGATGTCGCTTCCCTGCGTCATACTTACACCTCCAATGCCTGTATGCTGTTAGCAACTACTCGCTGTTTTAAGGTTAGATTAAAATGTCTTCTCAAAGAATTGGTACCGGAAACACATTAACAGGACAATCTCGTGAAATAGTTTGAGTGCGTAAGATTTAATTTACGATTCTGACTAAAAACAATTAATATAATAAAATACATACTAGAAATAGACATATTTTTAAATCTTATTTACAACAATCCTACAACTTTACTCAACCTATAACTTACAAGCTTATATAGCTTAAAAATCAGAGTAAGAAGACTATTTTTTTATAAATTTCCTTTTTCAATCAAGTTTTATTTTCTAAACATGCTGTATAATGCATTTGCATTAGTGTGAATACTGTGAACATGCCAGCTTTAGTTAACAGACCTGTACCTACCTAATTCAAATCCCGGTAGTGGAAATTATTTTTTTTTTTTTTTCTAAATTGTCGTTTGCAATATTTCCTAAAATTATGTAAACCCACAATAATTTATTATAATTCTTTTGCTTGAACAGGCGCATCGTATTCCGGCCACTACACAGCGTACTGCAAGCATCCATACACGGGCGATTGGCACGAGTACAACGACTCCAGGTAACCATTTAACTTTGAAATTGGTTAGCAACTTTGACGTTGGTTGGCAACTTTGACGTTGGTTGGCAACTTTGACGTTGGTTGGCAACTTTGACGTTGGTTGGCAACTTTGACGTTGGTTGGCAACTTTGACGTTGGTTGACATCTTTGACGTTGGTTGGCAACTTTGACGTTGGTTGACATCTTTGACGTTAGTTGGCAACTTTGACGTTGGTTGGTAACTTTGTAGATGGTTGGCAACTTTAGAGTTGGTTAGTAATTTTGACGTCGAACTTTAGAGTTAGTGGGCAACTTTGACATCCTTAGTTAACAATCACTAGTACTGTAAAAAAGTTAAATTTGCTTTCGGATAAAAGATAAAAAGTAATTTCATGTTAGTACAGACTACGAAGATGTAGAACTGTTTCCGGGATCCGGGGTTCAATAAAAAAAATATCGAATCCCGGATAAATTAACATCATTTTGGTGGTTTTAACCACACTTCGGTCATGTCTTGACGGCAACTTTAGGTATTTTAGCCCCCTTTAATATAGCATAAAAGTTGTAGGATTGCTCTGAGCCAAGTTATACAAGTTCGAAGATTCATCATTTTCTTATACATATTGATTCCTGAAAGTGCTGGAAAACATAAAATAATGATAGATATTATTAGAACTAATGATCCGAAGCAATTGTCATTGTGAAGCGTCAAACGACATTTTTGAAGAAGATACGAAAAAAAAAATGAAAAAAAAATGTATGAAAATGACGAATTATCGAACTTGTATAACTTCTAACGGCTAGTTCTAACAATACATACTATTTTTTTTTTGTTGACCGGCACTTTCAGAAAAGGGGCAAAAATGTCTGGAGCCCGAATGATCTCCTTTGGTGGGAATATACATCCCTCTGACTGAAAGGGTTTAATCACCACGTTTGCCAAATGCGGGTTGGTGATAGATAACAAACCCGGGCTATGCATCGAAAAATCCGCACATACTTTGCCCGACCTGAGAATTGAACCTGGGATTTTCGGGTACCAGACCGAGCGCTATGCCACGTGCGTGGCTACCAAAACGTTTGTTAAGTAATTTCAAGTCATTTATTTAAATATGTCGGCGGCGAGGTTTTGTAGGTCGAGCAAACTCGTATTCGTCGTTAACACTGTTCATCTTGGATCTTCAAAATAAAAACGCAGTCGTATTCCTTACAGTCACTTTAATGTTATTTTAACATCACAATTAAATAACTTAGAAACAGTTGCCCGATGCAAATGGATTTTAGAAACGAAGTGAGTTCTGCGCTTGCGTACTCTCCAACCGCTTCCGTTCAAATGTGTCCAGTCCGTTGTCGCGCCAACTGACGTTGACGTTTCGTGCACCATAGAGCATAGGCTGCGCAGACCACATTAAGTATAGACTATACTTGTCGTTTCTAAGCGATGCTAGCGCCAAGTCTCCGACAAATGTTTATAAAATACAGTGAAAAAATTAAATGCCTACCCGACCTTGCCAGGAATAGAACCTGGCTCTTCAATTCTTTAGTTTAGACAAAACTTTGCTTTTAACACGTTGACTGCCGCAAAACCAGACACAATAGAAAATATATTGTTTGTCGGTCACCGGTGACCAACACAGCGATTAAAGACTTATGTCATTATGCTATAGATTTGTAAGCCATTTGGTGTTTCTGTTTGTATCCAGAGTGACTCCAATCAACCCTCGCAACGTGGTGTCGTCGGAGGCGTACGTTTTGTTCTACGAGCTCGCGCGCAACAACTCATAGCTACGGCCGGCGGCGCGGTGAGTGCAATAACACATTAGCATACGTTTATCACACTTATAGGTTTAGGTAGTAGTATAGTTACCATATACGTACGAATAAACTTGCCACGTAAACAATAGTAATCAGATTGGCTAAAACAAGGATCATAGCAAACTTGTCGAATGGGATATAGGTTACTTGTCAAATGGATTATTATAGGTTACTTGACACATGCGAATAACAAACTAGTCACATGGGAAATAGTAAACATGTCACATAAATAATAGGTTACTTGTCACATGCGAAAAGTGAACTAGCGACATGGGAAATAGTTAACTTGTCACAAGAGAAATGAATAAACTAGTCATATGGGAAATAAGTTACTTGTCACATGCAAAAAGTGAACTAGCCACATGCGAAATAGGTTGCTTGTCACATGGGAAATGGTAAACTTGTCATATGGGAAAAAGGTTACTTTGGACATGCGAAAAGTAAACCAGTTACATGGAAAATAGGTTACTTGTCATATGCAAAAAGTAAATTAGCCACATGGGAAATAGTTAACTTGTCACAAGGGGAATAGTAAACCAGTTACATGGAAAATAGGTTACTTGTCATATGCAAAAAGTAAGCTAGCCACATGGGAAATAGTTAACTTGTCACAAGGGGAATAGTAAACTAGTTATATGGGAAATAAGTTACTTGTCACATGCAAAAAGTTAACTAGCCACATGGGAAATAGTTAACTTGTCACAATGGGAATAGTAAACTAGTCATATGGGAAATAAGTTACTTGTCACATGCAAAAGTAAACTAGTCACATGGTAAACAGTAACTATGGACAATAGTAAACTTGTCACATTACACAGGAGAAGTAAATATGCCTCATGGGCGATAGCAATGTTGCTATATGAGAAATAGCAAACTTGCCAGATAGATGGGAAATAGCTCTCCAATTGATATAACCAATCAAACTTGGCGTATGAAATAAGAAATATTTATTGTGCAGGAAACACGGTACATTAAAGATGATAAATGATAATTTGATCCACATGTTTCGCTGACTATTCAGCATGCAAAAATCCGTTGACAATTATATAGAATTAATTAATAAATCGATAAATTACATTTAATACAATTCAAAACAAAATTTAAAAAAAAAATTAAAACATTCGAATTAAATAATTAGATTACTATGTCAACAAGAATAATGTGAATTAATAATTTTCCAATAGCAATACATATCAATAAATACCTAGCCTAAGAACTCCTCAACTGTGTAGAAACACTTATCTATGAGCCACTTTGAGAGTTGACTTTTAAAAGAAGTCAATCGTAAATCTCTAATGGTTTTAGGGATCCGATTAAAGATCCTTATGGCCATAAACGAACAGTTTTCGTGGTAAAGTTGGCTGGCACACTTGGGCACTAGAAGTCTAGTCGGGTCTCTAGACGAACATTTCAAATTAACATTAGCTCTTTGAAATCGTTCTGGGTGTTTTCTTACAAAGTATGAGTAAAAGCAAAGCTCCCATTGACAATAGAACGACAATAAGCAATCTTATCCCACGAAAAATAGTTTTGAACGTTGGTAATGCAAAACTGGGTCTACGCTGGCTCCTCAACCAACTGTCAAAATTGGTTTTCGAAGCACTAATTAGCAAGTTATTATAATCAACCCATCCGGGTGACCTAGCTTTACGAAAATAGCTTGACTTACACAATCTCAACTGTAACTATTATTAAGTGATGCAATTTTTTTTGAATACTTTTTTTATATTTAGCACGGCAAATGACTCCATTTCACCTGATGTCAAGTGAAAATGGAAGACAACTAGTGCAGTATGAAAAATTCTAATAAATATAATTTTATTTCTCATCCACAGAATCTACTACACTGCGTAAGTGATGGTGAGAAAAAAAGTAATATAATTCGTAATAATAAAACTACACAAATTGTACAAAACGCCTGACCTATTAAATTATAATATTGATTAAAAAAAATAGAGAAAATGTTATACTATGATATAATTATTTATTGTAAATTATATTATAATTGACCAGAAATGTGAAAAAATAACTTTTGCTTGTAATTCAAATCTACCAAAAGACTAAAATTGTTGAACAGTTGTTCCTAGCAGTGATATGTATGTTAGCGACTTAGTTAAGGCTTAAAAGAAATACTAACTTTGGTTAAATCATATAAACAATTGTTATGAGCGTCGAGAAAACTCAATATAATCACTAATTTACATAATTTATAACACATTTTTATAAATTATAATAATTGGTTTTAGCCGAGTTTAAAACGACAAACCTTATTAATTACAAACTGAAAAAAAACTCAAACAGTACAATTCCTCAATCCACGACTATTGTATAGTACTATCATTAGAAGATTCAGAGTCATTAAGACAATGACACTTTGTAATTACAGACAATTAAATATTTTATACGATAGGTGAAATACAAATTAATTTAAGATGGAAAAACATAATATGTTTACACTTTTTCCGTCTCATATTATTGCTTTTAGCCATATTTCATTAAGCTGGTTGGAATCAAGACTAGTTTTAAGTACGCCTGGCTAGCTACCACCATCTTGTCTAAGTATGACGCCATAACAACAATTGTAGCATTGTTGTGTTCCAGCAGCTAGAGATAAGATAGCCAGTAGCTCACTAGTTGAGGATTCTGCGTGAAGTGCGCTTCCACCTTCAGGCATGCAATACTGCTTGGTGGTAGAATTAGATTAGTCACTATTCAGGCAGAATTCAACCATGCACTAGACAAATTCTTTTGAAATTTCTGATCATGGGATGCGGGTGAATATTCACACTACGTCGGGCGGGCCACTAGTTTATTATAAACAGGTATATTTTTATATGAAAGTCATTAAGTCCGTTTGTGATGTGTTTTTTTTTTACATTTTCTGGTCAATTATGTAACGTCCACAAAATTTTAGTTTTTTAAAACGCAAGCGAATTATAAATGATATAAATATATTTATCAAAATTATAATGTTTGTATAAACTTGCCAATTGTACTATATTATAAAGATTATTGTGGTGAGATTATTAATAAAGTTTTAATAGTGTCGTGTACAGAGATGTTAACAGTATCCATAACTAATGTATATTATTTATAATTTTGCTGTTTTTCTATTGAAAAAAAATACTTTTATAGATTGAAAATAACTAATAAAATGGTATTTGAACAAACTTTACGTTTTTATTTATTTAACAAAGTAATTTATATATGTAAACTATCTTTACTTGTATTCGTTGTTATAAAAACAGTAATCTGTATAAAATAGTATAAACATGATAAATTATTAAAGGCTGATTTTTCAATCCTCACATGAAAGTTATTTGTCTGATAATGTTATTTAACAGCCATTTTAAAGGTGCGTTTTCGTGCCTTCATCAGATGTATAAGTTTCATAAAAGAATTGAAACATCCGTCCGTAATATTATATTAAAAAGATAAACTAATAAAAAATAAAAGTTATTTGCATTGTATAATTATAATTAGAATAATTTATCACAAAACATGTTTCGGAGAGTAGGTATTAAAAAAAATGTATATGAATATTTTAACAAATATTTTGAAGATGAGCTGTAACAAATTTATCAGTTTCTTTGTTTTGATTTAAATAAAATGTGTTGAAGTCGCATAGGGCTTACTATTAGTGAATTTCTTATCCAATATGTAGTTGACGTATGATCAGAGTGCATTATACAGGTTTTTTAAACTCCCTATGGATGGAAACATCACAGGGAGGACGGGCCGTAAACCCCGGTGCGGTACCGTGGTTACTTTGGACTATTACTTCTCATATAATGTAGCTCCTTATAACTCATGCTAGCCTGGTACTTTGACTACCTCACCCCAGGGATGTAGACATCTCCTCATAGCTCATGCTAGCCTGGTACTTTGACTACCTCACCCCAGGGATGTAGCCATCTCCTCATAGCTCATGCTAGCCTGGTACTTTGACTACCTCATCCCAGGGATGTAGCCATCTCCTCATAGCTCATGCTAGCCTGGTACTTTAACTACCTTACCCCAGGGATGTAGCCATCTCCTCATAGCTCATGCTAGCCTGGTACTTTGACTACCTCACTCCAGGGAGGTAGCCATCTCCTCATAGCTCATGCTAGCCTGGTACTTTGACTACCTCACCCCAGGGATGTAGCCATCTCCTCATAGCTCATGCTAGCCTGGTACTTTGACTACCTCATCCCAGGAATGTAGCCATCTCCTCATAGCTCATGCTAGCCTGGTGCTTTGACTACCTCACCCCAGGGATGTAGCCATCTTCTCATAGCTCATGCTAGCCTGGTACTTTGATTACCTTCCAGGTAAAGCTCCCAGGGTCTCAGACTAGGTACAGCTCCTTGTGACTCATGATAGCCTGGTACTTAGGTCTCTCTATCTCGTTTTAGTTTAGTCCCCACTGCTGGGGCACGAGCCTTCCCTATGGATGGAAACATCACAGGGAGAACGGGCCGTAAACCACCACGCGGGCCCAGCGTGGGGCAGTGGTTGTTATAGACTGCTGATGCAGCCGGGACCAACGGCTTTACGTGGCTTCCGAAGCACGGCGGTTGAAATGATAAATTTTTGGTCACCCATCCGATGACCGGCCTATGCGAAAGTAGCACTCGCAGACCGGGCGCGTTAACCACTGCGCCTTAATAATATGATTGAAAATGTGTTAAAGAAACTTGACAGTTTTAGTGGATGTGCGGCAACGTCTGTGCACCTATTACCAAACATCCTATAAAAAATTCAAAAAAAATACAAAATTCAAAATCATTTATTCAGTTTAGGCTACAAATAGCTCTTATGAACGTCATTTATGCCATCGGTTCGTAAGTCTATCTACTCTGGGCGGGAGATCTTGTACTGAGAAGAACCGGCAAGAAACTCAGCAAGTGTATATTCAAATATACATACTTCAACTACGTATTTGAATAGAAATTCAGCCTATATGAACGCTCTTAGGAAAAGACACATTGTCAATATAAATTCAAGCAGGGTAATTATAAACTGAAAAAAAATATAAAATAACATCTGTACACCCATGAAAGGTATCTTACGCTTTGCGCTGCCGAATCTCAAGATTTAGTTTTATCATTGTATGCCCTGTCACTGGATCTAGTAACCTTCAAACTGGAACACAGCTATGCAAAAAATGTTGAATTGCAGAAATAGGTGTTAAGGTAATCAGCAGTAGCATGTTGAAGAAGTTGAAAACAACAATAATTAATTCCAGAACTCAACCCCGGGTGAAGTGCGCTTCCATCATTGGCCTTATCATCACTTAACATCAGGTGAGATCAAGGCACTGTGCTTACCCGTAGGTAATAAAAAAAATGCTTTGTTTACAAATGCCCTGTTTGAATGTATTTATAAACTCATGAGACACAATTAACTGGCCAACCTTGGTTTATTGAAGAGAGGCTTGACTAAGTCTCTGTTTTTTATTTATTTTTTATATCCTGTAATAGCAGTTTTTAATTTAGAAAACTAACGTCTTATATAATATATTTCTTAAAATAATATTTTTATGGTTACATTATCACGAATCTCGCTTTAGGAATTTTTTCAACAAAGAGTTTCAATATAAGGATTTTTATTATTTGTTACAATATAAACATTTTTTAAGAAATAAATAGGGTGGCAGGTTATTTGTGCCTTCGATTGTATTATTTAGATATTTTAGTTAACATTTTCTATATGTGACATTATCTTAAAAGTGGCCATTACCTAACGTTTTTGTTAAAGATGAGTTGTTATATTCGATATTAAGTATTTATTTTGTACTGTAATTTGATATTAGAGTGGTACTCGAATAGCGGAGCGGGCGAACGGTTCGGGAACGGTTTGCGAGCGGTTTTTTTATTGCATTTTGTGCTGGACGTGTTTGGACGCAGCGTATCTTAGTCATACCTTTAAATCCATGTATCGCCTATCTCCTTTTTAAAGTTTGTCCCTATTTTAAAGGTCATCCCTTAACAAAGTATTTTTTTTTTCAATTTAGGTATCAAATGTCGTCTATTAAATTGCGTTATGGCGATTGACAAAAACTTTTACTACAATAAAATTTCGCTTAGTTGCAAGTAGTCAGCCTATATAATGTCCCACTGCTGGGCAAAGGCTTCCATTATTGAAATCAAGTCATCGCTACAATTGATGGGTAATGGCTTAATCACCACGCTTGCCAAATGCGGGTTGGTGATCGATCACAAACATGAGCTATTGCATCGAAAAACCACAAAAACACACTTCCGACCTTGGAATTTCGATAAGGCTCATTGTCAATCGTGCGTGACAACGTATCTGTCGCTTGGACTTGTAAGCTAAAATAGACCTTGTTGTTTTAGGATACAACTTCATTCACTTTATGGTGATAAAGCAATTTCATGGTCGACTATTCTGACATCCCAATTTAAAAGTTATCCCTTTTTCAATGTGTACTTTATGCAAGAAGTCATCCTATTTCAAAGTTCATCCCCATCCCATAATTTATTGATTAAGAAGCTTCTATCCTTAATCTATCTTTGTGTATTATCCTAATGACCTAAATCTAGATAATCGTGATCTTTCGAAGCATACACAAGAATTATGTATAATGAAGTATCTTACCATTTTATTGTGTTTTTATGCATTAAAGTGTTATGTTAAATATGTTTATGTATTTATTTTAAAATCTTTAATGGTTTGTAGTTATCCTTTGTCCTTTTAATATCCTCTCCTATCCTTATACTATCCTTTTTATCTCCTACCTATCCTGGAGTGATATGTATGCGTCGTCATGTCAGTGAGTTTGTAGGTTTGATAATACTTAATGGATCATGTTCCTCAACACCTTATAGTAATTTTATAATAATTTTGCGTGCATTTTTTATATTATTAACTGTCATGTTTCAGAACGATTGTATGTAAACAGTAAATGTGATTTCGATTGACACTATGTATCTCAGAACAATAACTAAAGCTATAGAAGGATGGCTAAAATAAAAATCGTGCAACTATGTTTAGTTCCGTTCTATCTTATGGCTAGAAAAGGAGGTTGGAGTGCGACAAATGGTTGACACTTAGTTTTTATTTTTTGTATTGTTATGTCAAACGGTCATCAGATAATCGGTGATCAAAAAAAATCTTTGAGTTCTTTATAAAGTCACTCACTACATTACCTCAAATATGACGTCACAAATCTGGTGACATTTTCGAAATAACGAAAGAAAAGGGACAATCGATCTCTTTCCAATACATCACTTAGGTTCATTAGTTAAAATAGTACGAACTGATGAACGAGTGTTGCTATTTTAGTCCGGTTTCTATAGCTTTAGTTATTATTCTGAGCTATGTATAGTTACAATAGAGTGCAGGGTGCCAAATGCGAGTTTTCGCCATCCGATCACGTTAAAGAAAACGAAAATTTGTATGGCAAAATTTTAACTCACCCGTATGTCGCCAGGAGATGCTGCTTGAAGCCATACTAATTTTCGTTTTCGTAAACGTAATCGAATGAATATGGATAGTAAACAAAACTAGGCACCCTGAATGCGAGCTGAAATAATAGAGATGAGAAGTGAGAACAGGATATACCTCCCCAACCCCTCGAGTATCTCAGTAAAGATGTGGGGCTTTACTAAGTCCTCACGCGGACTTCTTGAGAGAATTTGAAATGTGACGTTGCTTTGTTTTTTATTGCATTTGCCAACACTCATGCACACTCACGAACACTTAACGGTTAATAATCCACCATTATTTCACATTAATATTCGACATAGCACAAATTTTAGAAAACAACACAAGACCGCAGACATGGCTCTTAACACTTTCCCGCCAAGAAGTCCAACAAGTTAAGTTTATTGAAGCAACACGGGGTTGGGGGGTATATCATTTTCTCACTTCTCTTTTCTATTATCATTCATCATCATCGTACAGGAAGGAAATATTGTTTATTTATGTATTACTTGTAAGAAAATTACTTTGACACTGGCTAAATATGCTAATCGCACAAAGCCATCAACTAAAGGTAAAAAAACTTGGAATAGTTGAAAAAATCGCGCTCAGCACACGGATCTTACTTGAACACGTTTAAAAGTAGGTTATAAAGAATAAATTTACTCTTAAAACGATCAAGTTAGTGTCAATCGAATACGTTCTGAATGCATCGTGTCGTTTCTTCATTAATGGTATTAAACTTACGGTCTTATACGCAATGTCGAAACAATTTTATGTACAAAATTGTTGAAGTCGGATTTATCCGACAAGTAAAATTCTTTGTCGACAAATATCTTGTTCGTATAATTTGTTACAGGTTATGTATTCGTTTTGAAATCGTTCAATGACAAGAGATTTTATATCAAACATTCTTTTACAGTTTTATCAATTAAATTTATTAGTTTTATAAATGTATTTATCAAATTACCTTAGTCTTATAAAAAATCCTTGTAACACCAAATCTGTTTGGACATTGATGTAAAGACTTTCACTCTTGTATTAATTAATAGTATTGTATTAATTTATCAGCTAGAACTAAAGTTTGTTGATGTTAACAAATTGTATGATGACGTCAAATTACTGCGATTTGTCTATACGTAGAGCGTTGCTTTTCAACTTTCAAAATGGCGGAATGGAACTGTCAAATGGTACAGAACGAAAACACTGGTCGAAGTACGTAGAACAGACGCATGCTTAAGAATGTTCAACCATATGTATAGGCGTACTGCTATCATTCATTTTAATTAAAGTTCAACTGACGTAGTCGATGTTAAAGTGGTCTGTGTGTTCAAACCTATTAAAATACCTAAACAAAAAGCAACCATATGTCAATGTCAGTCGGGTACACTTTTGATTGATTTCTGAGAACAAATGAAAGATTTTGGTCAAATGCTCAAATATTTTTAAACGCCTTCTTGTCTTTTTTGAAATGTGACGTCTTTCCGTATAGACAAATTAAATGTCGGTTCGAATAACCATAATGGTAAGATTATTACTAATTATTAGTAATAATGTTATTTGTACCATTTTTGTATTATTATTATTTGAGCGGTGCGGTGAACGTTTTTGAAGTGTTGTGATATTATGAAATGCTATTTTAACCGTTGATTCGAATGAAATTGTTTTTTTTTGTTTCGTTTGTACTTTAATTAAGAATTTCGATTTCATCCAACACACATGGTTTTCTGCTCATTTAATTACATTAACTGAATATAGAATAGAGCAATAGCACTATTTCATTGTTGAAACGTTGTTTTATTTATTAATTGACGCATCGCACATAAAACAGTGGCGAATATTTTTTTAAACGTCTTTAAAAACAATATGTTTTAAAATTATGTACAAATTAAAGTGACGAATTGGCTTAATAAATGTACAAATTAAAAGAGATAATAATGTGTTCACGTTCACGATGAAGTTAGTTGTAAGGATTTGAACTTAGAAGCATGCTTTGAAAGCATTTTCGTTAGAATGGGGGGGGGGGCGATCTCTAGGGAGCGTTAACAGTTTAAATATGCCTGTTTATTCCAAATTAAGAGGTTCACTTGTGTACCTTGGCACATTCAGAAATCTGTACATTAACTTTTTAATCGCCCGGATTTCTATCTGTTCTCTTATCCCCAGGCGGCGCCTACATAGCACTATGCGGTTAGTGAAATACGCTATGTCGATATTTGCTAATTTTTTGTTGTATAATGGCGCAGAGAAATGAGGATACGACTCGGCCGGAATGGGTTCGTAAACTTATGTCGTATAAATCCGACTGACGGGCTGTTAAAGAGAAAGAGAATAATTATACCCGAAATTGGCAACATTCAAAAATGAATCTATGGACTGAAAGACGTTTAAGACAAAGAAGTTTGACGTATACGGGTTTCTTTATAAAACATCAATAACCTCGTTAGATTAGGTACCTAGCTAACATCATAAACAACAACATTTGTTCTACGACTTTTGATCATTTGACACATTTTACTTTCATACAAAAATAAATATCAATTTAATTTTACGTCTGAATGTTCTTATCTCTGTGCGCATCGCATCTAGGGTTGCCAGATGGTATCCAAAAGGAGGACATGTCCTCCTTTTCCATGTTTTGTCCTCCCGTCCTCCTTCTTTCTCCTTCCTTCTAAAATAGAGTAAAATAATATCAAAAATTCTTAATTGTGAATGTCCTCCTTTTTTTACAGAAAATCCTCCTTTTTAGACCCATCTGTCCTCCTTTATCAAATTATCATCTGGCAACCCTAATCGCATCGCGATCGCGAGCGTCGCGCGCGTCGCCTATTCGTATGTGAATGGAACATAGACTTACAAATGTCCAGTGACGGATTAACCCTTAATCAAATTAAGCAATTGCCTAGGGCATCACGTCTGGGGAGGCACCAGAAGAAGCACAAAAAAAATCCGTCCTGAGAGCATCACGTCTCACTCTCACGTCACCAAAAACCACACCAAAAAAAGTTTCTAGGACTAATTTGAAAATTCGCGCGTTTTAAGTTGACATAGAGTCCGACCACAGTTCGACCTAGAGTCAACCCCGCTCCCGCTTGCCCCCTCGCTGCCCGCTAGTGCATTCGGCAATTCGAATGCACCGGAATTGCGATCAGCCAATCACAAACCACCCCTTCCCCGCGGGCCCCCCGCCTGGCGCCCCCACAAATCTGTGTCAATCAAAGGTTTTTTTTTTTGAAAAAAACTAATGTTTTTAGGCGGTAAAGGTTTAAAGACCGATTCTAGTTGGCATACGGATAGGGGGCCCATAGGCGTGGATTGCTTAGGGCATCAAGTAGTCTTAATGCGTCACTGCAAATGTCACGTCAGCACAATAAAAGCTTGGAAAATCATTTTTAATTAATCGGTTGTATGCCGTAAATACCACAATAAAATTAAATTGTTTGGCGTGTGGATCCACGTTCCGGCATACCAGAAGTTATTGTATTGAGTTATGATAAAACTCGTAGAACAAATGTTGTTGTCTATAGCTATCTAGTCGTGCGAGGTTGTTGATGTTTTTTAAATAACCCTGTATATTGGGTCTTTACTTATGAACTAGACGTTTTTTTTCTCACTCATTAATAAGTCTAAATAACAACAGGGAGTTATTATACGTCCCCCAATTCCGTCAGGCTGCGGTCGGCTTTGTCGCCTAATTGGTCCAATAGAGATTAGCCAAAGGCGCCCATTCAATGTCGACAACTACCGTCATTAATGGGCGCCTTTGGCTTTCAAAGTAAAAAGTAAATAGTGTTGAATAATTTCGGCGGGCTGGTTAGAACCACGATAGCTCAATTGGGAGAGCACCTGACCCAGTATGTCACAAGGGTGCAGGTTCAAATCCTGCTCGTGGAAATTTTTTCAACATTTGTGTTTTTGTAATTTGTATGCAACAAAATTTGCGTTAAAAAATTATATAAACAAAACAAATATTTTTTTTAAAAAGACAACCTTTTTCAACCGTGACTGGTAATAAAAATAGCTAGTACACTATGATACGACGAGACGACGGATGACCAAAGGCAAAAAAAATACAACTGTCAATGTAAAATGTCGATGTCGCTTCGCTTTGTTTAATTAAGTTTCACCCATAGAAAATTGTATATGTTTCACCCGAGTTCTTCCCGTAATAACACGTGTTGTGAGACTCCATTTTAATTTCTATCTACCGTACAATTGTAACCCTTACTACTAAATACTAATACTTGACGCCATTAATTTACCTGGCTATCGTTTTTTGGATTTGTAACAGTTTTTCACAAGTTTCGCAAGTTTTCTTGAATTTAATTGACTGACAAGTGACAGACAAACGTCATCGAAATGTCAATAATATCATCAACCATTTTGTTGTGTGTTGCAATTATATTGTTCAAGTAATTGTTCCTTCCAAAAATAAAGCTATTTTAGAGAAATTGGATAATCAATAACTGTTCTACCTGTCTTTGTCTTTAATTTGGTATACTGTAGGTAGGTACATATACCACGCCTAGAATCCATACATTCTGGGACCTTTCAATGACTACGTAGTACCTACCAATGTTATTATTTTGCGACGAAAAATATGTCGAACTTCACAGCTCTAGTGTTAAATCACACCTCAAAGACTACTAGATTCTGTGCTACTAGGTACACTCGTTTCCTTTATAGCGTCTCCCGGTCCCCACATTGCAGTGGAGATCTTACAAAATGGCGGACAGGAGTGTCTAAAATGGTTGATAATTTAAAAAGTTTTATTTTTTTTTGTAAATTTGTTATTTTATTACTTAATAGTTTTTATTAGCGCCTTCCATTTTAGCCAAAATCTCGTTTGTTTGTAACCAAAGAATTCGGCACATGGTTGCGATATCGTGTTCTCATTAGACGTTTATTAAATTAATAGTTATAAAATTAATTAATTATTGTTTTACTGTATTTTAAAATTATGGAGCGGGGCAGCAAGCCTTTGTAATATTTATGTATAGATACGTAACAGATTTGTAACATAGAGTTACATATATATATATTAAAATGAGTAAATTATTAAGATAGTTGTTTTATTTATTTTCTAGTACCTGTCAGTGTAGGTACTTAACTTGGTCTCTCACAAATCGTCAAAAGTGCCAACGTGCTATGTAGCGCAGTATCTTGGGAATAGTTAACAGCCTATAACCGTCCCACTGCTGGGCAAAGGCCTCCAACATTGAAATCAAGTCATCGCTACAATTGATGGGCAATGACCAGAGGTCGGAATTAGGTAGAGTCAATAAGTACTTGCATCGAAATGTTGATATTAAGCTACGAACACATAGTTAGTCTGAATAAATAATTAAGTGAAACATATGTATTACTTAATTATTATTATTATTTTTTTTAAATTTATTTTGGACCACAAACAGGTTTACAATGCTTGATTTATAACATGAATTTACTTATAATATATTATTTATTGTAAGCCCAACATCGCTGGTCACAATTCATAATTAAGGAGCTTATTATATGTGGAGCTATACATGTACTTTTTTATACCAATAAAAACATATATATATATATAAAAATAATGCATCCATAATGCTATGAGAAACAGTGGACATCTGTGTGCGTACAGCCAAGTGCATAAAACGCTACCACAGGCCATCTCAACATCAGGTACAGTCAACCACATCAATATGCTTGCACATTGTAGGGTCAGATGGATTCCAATCCATAGCGACATCTTAATAATGGTATGAGTAAAATAATAATGAAACATAATTAATGCCGTTGACTGCACCCGGGAATATATAGGATTATTTATAAAAGTATTATTTACAAAAAATATTTAAAAATATAAGTTAATTATTACAATTAGGCTAAACAACATTGAGAATTTCGGTTACCAACTTCCTATAAGTACAAGTGTTTACAGCAAATATATCTAAATCGTTGAATAATTTATTGTGTGACTTTAACATTCTGTTGATGGGGCATCTAAGCCCAGCATTAGTTCGCCATGTTGTAGTGGAAAAAAAATCATGAGGATGTTTAGATCGCATATGAGTTCTTATCGGTATTCTATAATATAGTTCGTTAGTCAATTCAATACAATTATATTTGTTATGGCACATATCATATAACAGCATTTCTTCTAATTGAGTGCGTCTTGATTTCAAATTTAGTATTTTGTAACGACTTAGTAGTTCTACATAGGGCAGTCTTTTCTTGACACACTTATAATGCATACATCGCAAATATTTCCTCTGCACTGATTCGAGCCTACCAATGTATTTCTCGTATAACGGGTTCCAGATACAAACTGCATACTCCATCTGCGACCTAACAAGTGATTTAAAGAGATAAAGGTAAGTTGACGGTTGCTTAAACATGACACCTGAACGCATGACGAGACCGTACATCTTATAGGCTTTATTTATGACATTTTCTATGTGTACATCAAAATGTAGTTTAGGGTCAAGAGTGATTCCAAGATCCTTAACACTGCTATCTTGATTCAAGATAGTACCGCAGAGCGAGTAGGGGAACTTACTTAATTTCCTTTTCTTAGTAAAAGTTATAAATTTGCATTTTTCTAGACTAAGATCAAGTTTATTTTTAGAGCAGTATACAGAGAAACGATCCAAATCTTCCTGAAATCTAACATGGTCGTTATAGTTGTCTATAAGAGAGTAAATTTTTAAATCATCTGTATTCCACTTAATGACATGTTACACCATGCACATAAGACATCCAATCGTGGAAATTCAATATTAGAGGATGATGATGTAGACTCATCTTGTCTATCCAATGCCTGGGAGCCTCCACTAGCTTCAGATGGAACATTTTCAATGTTGTGAGTGCTCGGGTTATTTAAGTGTCCTCTACTGAAATATTTATTCTTAGTGATGATAATACTTCAGGAACAGGCTCATTATCCGCTGCCGACTCAACTGATAAAACACTTGTAGATAGATCTTCAAGAAGAGGCTCATTTTCAGCTGCAGACTCAATCGGTACAACACTTGCAGATGGTTCTTCGAGAACAGGTTCATTTTCTGCTGCAGACTCGATTGGTAAAAGACATGTAGATAGTTCTTCAAGAATAGGCTCATTTTCTGCTGCAGGCTCAATATTTCTAAAAGTTGCCACTTGTCGTTTCGTCTTTGCCCAGCAGTTATTGCAAATACTTGAGACAGCAGGCTTTAGCTACAGAATTTAGTAGCAACTTGCAACTTGCTACTAAATTCTGTGTTTACATGCAATTTATCACTTAAAATTAAGTTAAAATTTAGTTATCTACTTAACAACTTAATACGTGTAAATCAGCCATTAAGAGCGTTTACGCCGCACACTAGCGCCGCCATTCGCCGCCCGCCGTCTTATTTATCTAAACTATAACATGTGAGGTGTTCATTAGGTGACGTAAAAATGCTAAATTACTTCATTCAAATAGTTTGTTGAGCATAATTTGATTTTCTATCTCTAATTACTAGATATGTTTATTTTTTCATTAGTGGCGCTAGTGTGCGGCGTAAACGCTCTTAAGGCCTGTTTTCACTTTGATTAGTGCGAGTGCAGGTGATTAGTAATTGCGAGTGTTTAGTGCAGGTGTGTAGTGCAAGAAGTGTCCAATTTTGTCAAGTGGCTGTGTTTAGTAAATTCAGTTGTTAATTCACAAGCGAGCGTCCAACGCCAAACGCTAAACACTAAACATTGCTGTCCAGACGTGTGTAGTGCAGCGCAGTGCAGGCAGGCTGCGAGTGAGGGGAAAAGGAGGGCGCGCGGGATGTGGCTACTCGCAGTCCACTCGCAAAAAAATAGAACCCGCGTCTAATCACTTTACTACGCAGGTTACTAATCACTCGCACTAATCAATCGCTGTCCACACGAGTTTACTCCTAATCACTAAGCACCTGCACTCATCACCTGCACTAATCACTAATCAAAGTGAAAACAGGCCTTTCACACTGATGTAGATATTCCTGATACGGAACACCTACTTTTTTTTTTTTTTTTTTTTTTATTGTGACACGCCATAATGGCTTCACCCTGCCTGATGAAAAGCAGCCAGTGAAGCCCAACAAGTGAAAGCGTTCATCACAGCGCTACCACGCTATGCCGAACGCTCACACTATGGCGGCCTGCATAAATGCTTTTTCACGCCCCGCTTAAATAACCCGGCAGAGAAAGAGGAGGGAAACACGCGTGCGGGAAGCGCATTCCACATACGGGCAGTTCGGCAAAGGAACGATTGTCCAAACTTTTTGGTACGTGTCTTGATGGTCAGCACGGTATGAGGGTGGCTTCTCAGACCTGCACGCGTCGATCTGGAAAGGAATGGAGAGGGAGGAATGAGGTTAAAGAGCTCCTCAGAGCATTCACCGTGGTAAAGGCGGTAGAAAGCACTAAGGGAAGCAATGTCCCTACGTAGCTGTAACGGCTCCAGACTGGTTGTAACGTCATCGTTACCGATAATACGGACAGCACGTCTCTGCAACCTGTCAAGAGCTTCGAGCAAGTACTTGGCGGATCCGTCCCAAAGATGAGAGCAATACTCCACGCAGGAGCGCACCTGAGTCTTATACAAAAGACAACGTTGCTCAGGCGTGAAGAACCGCTTCACTTTGTTCAGGATTCCGAGTTTACGTGAGGCTGTGGTTATGATGCTCTCAATATAGCTCTTCGGGTTGAGGTCACTGTGTATGTCCATACCTAAGAGACTGAGACCAGTCTGGATGGGTAATAGGTTGCTCTGGAAGGAGGGTTGGGGGAGAAATGCGGACTTTTTGGCAGTGACAGCGCAGACCTGTGTCTTTTTGGCATTGAACTGGATGAGGTTATCAGAGCCCCATTTATAAATGCGGTCTAATTCCTCGTCCAGCTCAATGACAATTTTACGTCTTGACTCCACTATATCGGCTTGCTTTGCCGCAGGGTGACCCAAATAACGCCGATGAACTGTACTGTCGTCTGCATAGCAATGAATGTTACCCAAGGATAACATGTCATTGATATGCAGAAGGAACAGCGTGGGCGATATTATAGAACCCTGCGGCACTCCGGCGTTCACCTGCAGAAACTGTGAGGCACTGCTTTTGCAGAGTACGCGAATGCTGCGCTCATGCAGGAACCCGGCGACCCAATCGCATAGGCGAGGTGGCAAGCCGTATGCCGAAAGCTTGCAGAGAATTTTCGTCATTTTCAAAGAAAATCTTTGTACTTGGTTTTCGCAGTAAGATCGTTCAAAGTGAGTTTTGCTTAAGTAACATAACATCGCAGTAACAAGACGTCGATTAAACAAGGCTTCGCAGTATAATATTTTCGCAGTAAAATCGTTCGCAGTACAGTTTTTCGATGTAACGAAACATCGCAGTAACAAGACGTCGATTTAACAAGGCGTCGCAGTATAGACATGTCGATGGAAGGTTTTCGTACTAACAACATTCGATGATACGGCTTTCGCACTGATGTAGGTATATTCCTATTGATACAGTGTCAAAATATTGGAGAAAATGTCCTATCATAGATAAATTATGATATACCCTCCACTGGGAATCGGTCCCCGGAACTCACAGAGGTGGTTAGAAATCCTTATTTTTATAATTATTACATTGTTGCTGACAGAAATTTGAAATTGAGTACCTATTTCAAAAATAAGTAGGAACTACCTAAGTACTTATATGGTAGTTTTCTGGAGAGTATAATAATGCAGCAGTTACAGGCTAGTTGGTTTTTAACCTTAAATAAATGTTTTATGTACCACTAGTATGTACTTGTACAAGGATAAGTAGGTTAGGTACCTTTATCTTGATACGGATTTTACGAAGCATTTGATAACAAAAACCATTATTATTTATTATACAATTTTTTGTACCTACTGAATACTGTACCGTTGACGGTATGCTATTTGCAACCTATTGTAACCATGAGGTTTCATGAGATGAATAGTAAAAAAGTATTTTTTTATAAAAAAAGAGTTTTTTGTATTGATAGAGTAACTATATATTGCATAATATTTCCGCCATCTAGCGTTAAAACAACGAACTGTTTGTAAGTCATTTGTCAAAAGGTTACACTACTCCACTATAGATGGTGCATTATGATAATTTTAATTATTTGCAAAAAATATGTTCTAAAGAACCTATAATTTTGCTTAATAATTTTAAAGATTATTACACATGGAAAAAATTTTGAATCTCTATTTTCTCATATTTTTAATAGGAATTGGTCTCATTACAAGGAAATAAGTAAGTACCTTCATTACATGCAATCATTATGTCAACATCGCGTTTATCTTTAAACTCACTTCTTTAGCACGTAGGTACTTACCTACCTATCTTCTGCTAATACATTATTCAAACATTAACTCAGAAGCAAGAACATATTAATTCACAAACAGAATAGTTTAATGCGTAACGTAATCATTCATGAATGAACCAATCTATAACGCTTCGTCATAGACCTCCGATATCCAAGAATCCAAGAACAGGCAACAACAGTAGATTTGTGTATTTAAAATTATTAATAATCATCAGTCAAATCTTACTTACATTTATAGATGGTTATAGGTAAGGTAATATAATAATATAATAGGTAAGGTTATAGGTAATAAAAATCCATATTTTGTTTTATTTTGATCAATCATTCATTATACTTTAATATCTTAGTGCTGATTTATTAGCCTTTATCAGTAGTGTCCTACAGTTTACAAACAATTCATTAAGTTTTAATTTAGATTAGCTTGAGTGTGTCATGCTCTGTTTATTGTCTCTGCGGTTGGTGGCATGGCATGTGCGTCGCGTCGGTTGAGTGAAGCGATGGCTGATTCTTATGTCATACTCGTGAACGGGTGCCGCCTGTGATGGTGGAGGCTGGTCTGCTCTTGCTTACATAATCTTATTTTTATTATTATAGGTACTCGTAATATGTACTTTACATTGTTTTTCTTAGACAATTTTTGACATAATATTTAGTACTGTATGACATTGTGTGTACACAATGTATGTGTAATTTTTGCAAACTTAGATATTTTTTTACTTTCTTGTTTTTTGTGTGTTGTGATTGACCTTAATTTTTTGTGTGTTTATTTGTGATGGAATAGGGAAATTTCCAATATTTTTGACGCTCGCTGTATGGAAGGGAGAAAAGAGCTTGACACTTGCTGAGTTTCTTGCCGGTTCTTCTCAGTACAAGGGCTACCGCCCAGAGTAGACTTACGAACCGATGGCTGACATTCTTATGAGCTATTTGTAGCCTAAACTGAATAAAAGATTTTGAATTTCATCTATTCCATGTAAACGCAAAAGGTATGACGATTGACGTAGTCTTATGCAGCACAAACCGCCCCTGAAGCGTACCTATAACCTTTTAGTTAGTTGCACTTCAAAAAGAAATCAATATTAGGTCTGACGTACCTATCTATTTGTTTGATCGTTCAAAATTGCCGCGTGTGACGTAAGCAGCCTCGCCTGACGTCATCAGACTAGCCGCTTGACAGCGACATAAATAGCCATCTCTGTTCAACTCACTAATAATGAATGAGCGCAAGTGAGACAGCGACACCCGTGTAATAGTTGTGAATCGAGCACTTTTTTTCGTGGCCGAGGGCTGTTCAACTGAACCACTACACATTGATAACGAAACTACTGATAAGAGCATATCTGCTGATTGTATTTTTTTATAGATAACTAAATATGCGCAGGAGGCTTACGAGGCAGTGAACTTTTTCATGAAAGAAAGTGGCATAAAACGAATCTGATATTTAATTTAATGCGTTTGTTAATGAAACGTAGAGGCGCCTACATGATCGTCCTTCTCCAAATGACGTGAGCGACGCTAGCGCCACCGCGGCAGCCATGCTAAACTAGGTAGGGACAGGACAGTAGACAAAAATCGCCAGTGGAGTGGAGTAGTGATATCGGGCGAGATCCCAGTTATTCCATGAAAATGGATAGTGATATAAAACCAATGCACAAAAGCAAACATTTCCCGATAGACCAGTTAGTGTGTGTGGGCAACTATGAACTCGAAAAGACTATTGGTACAGGCAATTTTGCGGTCGTAAAACTTGCTACACATGTTATAACGAAAACTAAGGTGAGTACATAGCATCTTAGTGTAATTTTGTGGTTTTAGTGCTGTTTATGTGTGTTTCACTACTTCATAGTCGCACCTGGACGTCGATGGCACACTCTGTGTGTTTGTGGTTGTTTGTTGTAACCTCCGGCATAGTTATTTTCCATTCAGCCTCGAATTTAGTAGTCAGGTTCGCAAACATTAACACTACAAAACTCGTTCCATCTGATGTATGGGGGCGAAAACGTGTTTTGTAAAAAAAATATCATTAATACAACCAATTTCGGACGCACATTGTTTACTACGAAGCAGCCGCTGATAAAGCGCTCTTGTAATCAGTCGGCTTATAACTTAAAATTTTCTTTTTTACAGAGCTGGTGAAATTTCGTACCACGAAGTTTTTAACACAGCTCTTTTTTCTCTTAATGGCAAAGGAATGTCCAACATTTTATCTGACCTCCAACAATGTGTTTTTGTGACAATTATTCTCAATTGACAAGTTCATTCAATGTCCTCTTGTTCAATTATGATACGAGACTTCTTATTGGATAGTTTAGCAGTACATTATTTATCTTATTATCTACAAAACATTTTGTGACACATGAAAAAGTTTAAATTCGCCTCTATGTGTCAAGATTTAAGATTGTCAGGCCTTTATCATAAATTGGTTCACTTGTTAAATGTTAATTTTTCAAATTCCCTATTCTAATATGAATTTTACTAGTTGTAAAATGTCATATAAACTCTCAAATGACAAGTAGGCAGTAAGAAATTAGCTTTGTTTTGTTTGTTTTTCTTATCATGACTAGAAATTGAATGTTATTTATCTCTGAAAGTAAAGAATGATAGAATTTACATGTTACTCTTGCTTCTCATAGAAAAATAATTTATCAAGACTGAATAAACAAGTAAAAATCCAATAAATAAACTTCTAAAACTTACTCAACAAGTTAAAATATCAGTATAAAACCGAAATCTCATCATAATAACATTTACATTTCTTATTTTAAGACTTCAAACAAAGTTTGCACTTAATTTCAATAATTTCGGATCATTCAAATGCATGCATGCATTCAGGGCTTAAGCACAATTACGCAGTGAACAACTTATCTGTCCTATGAATGCATTATCAAACAAATATGTCAGAATAGCAGAATTTACAATAAAAAGATTACTTATATGACTCTTGAAACCGACATCTTACAAGCATGTTCTCGTGAAGAGGGAACTAGTTACTAAATTGTAGGTATTTATTTTTATTTATTGCTTCACTTATTTTATTGCATGTGTAACAATATCACTTTCACTTATGGTTATATATTTATTGTTATTTAATTTACTTTGCCAAAAGGCACACTGAAGCAAGGGACATTTTTATTAAAATGTCAATAAAACCACAAATATTTCAGGATAGTTGGCATTATTATGGTGCTTCATATTTTTTTCCCTTTGTTAATGGCTTTGTGCAGTTAGCAAATTTAACTAGTATCAAAGTAATTTTTCTTATAGTTTATACATTGGGTGATTATACAAAAATATATAAAGATAAATAATTAAATAAATAAACTTTCCTACACTCACACCAATTATCTAGCCCAAGAGGAGCTACGTTATGTAACTCGTTAAATGGTTACTAGACAACGGATAAACATACTTAAAATACTTAAATACATACTGATTATACATAGAAAACAGCCAGACCCGAGACAATTTAGAAAAACAATAATTTCTAAATTGACCCGACCGGGGATCGAACCCAGGACCTCAGAGATGGCGACACCATGAAAACCGGTGTACAAACCACTCGACCAAGGAGGTCGTCAAAAGAATAACATAACATTATTTTATAACATTTTGTTTATGTTTAATGGTAATAAACCTCATCTAATATGTCACCTAATTTAAATAGCCTAATCCAAAAATAAATAAATAAAACAACTCAATAAATACCATAAACGTCAGTCTGCTGTCGTGTCATAATGTCGAAACCACTCGGTCAATTAGATGCAGAAAAAAATTTGTCCTATTAATAGCAATCCTTTTTATTTCACTAACTACAATCTTTAATATATTTACGAATTTATATCACAAATTAAATCACAGTTACTGCAATTAAACATATTAAAAAATGAACAAAAACTTTGTCATACTATTTGTCCGTCAGTCCGTTGTGTGATTTTAAAATTAAAATTCTCGCAATATATTGTTTATTAAAGGTAACAATCTTTCAGTTTTGAATATTGGTAGTAGGGTTAGCTGCAAAGCACACAATTTGCACGGTAGCTACTAAGGCGACAGCGCCTGTGACAAAGTTGTCACGTGTGGATGCGTGGATCAAGTCAATTTGTCAGTACTGGGGTAGTCGTTATTTCTATATGTCTACTATATCTATGTTTAATTTTGCTTTAAACATGGTTAACTGTGATTTGTAATAACGTTAACTCCCAATTATTGAAAACATCGATGGCACAATAGTTTCAATAAAAACCTCAAAATTTATGCCTGAAACATCAGTACTCTAACGTCAGTCCCATGTCTGGCATTGCAGTCAGCGGACTGACATGTTACCAGGGTAAATTTTTTTTTTGTTTTCATCATGCGTTCAGTCATACATAATATAGTTAGTGATCGGATAGTCGGATGCATATTTACCTAAAGTTAAGGTGTTGGCTGTTATGGAATGCACTATTGTATCTAATAAAATCCGAGATTTCGGAATTGACAAATTTAGTGTTTTGATTATAAAATCAAATAGGGTGTAAAAATTCAAAATTCAAAATTCAAAATCATTTATTCAGTTTAGGCTACAAATAGCTCATATGAACGTCATTTTAAGCCATCGGTTCGTAAGTCTATCTACTCTGGGCGGGAGATCTTGTACTGAGAAGAACCGGCAAGAAACTCAGCAAGTGTCCAGCTCTTTTCTCCCTTACAGCGTCATAAATATTGGAAAAAGCCCTATCATAAAGGACACTTTCCATCGCAAATAAAAACACAAAATGTAAAGAACAATCACAACATGTAAAAAGGTAAATCTAGTACAGTATTTGGTATTTTATTGTAATAGTGTATACCTTGCCCCAAGAAAGAACCAAGCACCTTCTGTAACCTGAACAGTGGCATTGCAAGTTTTGACTTATTTCTAGTATTAAAATTGTGTACATCACTGTGTTTAGCAAATGAATTGATATTACAACGTACAAGAACTATACAATTATAAATAAATTGAGACGCCACTGTCAAGACATCAATTTCTTTAAAAAGATTTCTTAAAGATGTTCGTGAACCTAGTCTATAGATTGTTCTTACTGCTCGTTTCTGTAAAATGAATATAGTTTCAATATCAGCTGCTGTTCCCCACAGTAAGAGGCCATACGACATGACACTATGAAAATAACTAAAGTAAACTGTTCTAGCAGTTTCAACGTCTGTTAACTGCCTTATTTTTCTAATGGCATAAGCAGCAGAACTGAGTTTGCCGGCCAATTTCGAAATGTGAGGATTCCATTGAAGTTTTGAGTCAAGGGTTATACCTAAGAAAACTGTTGAGTCTACCAAATCTAATCGATCACCGTTTATTCTTATATCAGTTGGTTCATTCAATGTCAAACATTTGGTAATTTAAAATTAATACATTTTGTTTTTTTAGCATTAAGCTGCAAATTATTAATAGTAAACCAACTGAGTACATCAGAGAGTGCTTTGTTTACATCGTCGTAATTATTCTTACACCTACTTACATTAAAAATGAGTGAAGTATCATCTGCAAATAATACGATTTCACAGAAGTTCTCTACAAAGAATGGCAAGTCATTAATATAAATCAAAAACAGAAAAGGACCAAGAATGGACCCTTGTGGAACTCCCATTTTTACATGAGAACCAGATGATTTAGTTCCATTAATATCGACAGTTTGTGTTCGAGAGCTAAGATACGACTGAATTAAATTTAGTGCGAAATCTTTGAGACCGTAGTAATTTAGCTTCATCACCAGAGTTTTGTGCTCAACGCAATCGAAAGCCTTGGACAAGTCGCAAAACACTCCAAGGGCGTTTTGAGACTTCTCCCAGGCATCAAATATATGTTTTAATAGAGCAACACCTGCATCAGTAGTAGAACGACCCTTTGTAAATCCATATTGTTTATTATGTAAAAGGTTGTTTATGTTAAAATACGACATCAACTGTTCCAATATAACTTTTCATAAATTTTGCTTAGAGTTGGTAGTATTGAAATGGGTCGATAGTTACTGGGGTCTTCTTTGTTTCCCGATTTGAACAAAGGTATGACCTTACTAAACTTCATAAGATCGGGAAAGATACCTTTATTCACACAGTTATTAAAAATTTCAGCAAGATATGGTGCAATAGAATGTATAATATTCTTAATTACTTTTATAGAGATGCCCCACAAATCACTTGTGTTTTTCATTTTCAGTGATTTAAATGTTTTTATAATATCCATTGAATCAATATATTTAAATTGAAAAGAAACATTACATTTTGGTACATATTTTTGGAGTAATGCTTGTGCAGCTTCTGGTGATGAATCCAAATTTGAGGTTGTCAGCACAGGTATATTTACAAAAAAATCATCAAAAATATTAGCAATATGTGAATCTGAATTGACTAAGTTGTCGTTTACTTTTAAAGTGAAAGTATTATCCCGTGGTTTAAATTTACCTGTTTCACGGTTTATAATGTCCCAAGTGGCTTTAATTTTATTGTTGGACATTTTAATTTTTTCTTTAATATAATTAGATTTTGCTACTATACATACTTTCTTGAATATTTTCGAATAATTCTTTACATATTCCGTAAAATTAGAATTTTGGTTATATTGTTTTAGACTATATAAATCATACAATTTATTTCTACTTTTATATATACCAGTCGTGGCCCAGTCACAGGTGACAGTCACAGGTGTAGGTATATTTACTTAAGTTCAGGTGTACAGGTCAGGTGGCTAATATGGAATGCACTTTTTTAACGAAAAAATCTCTAGAAATAATTACTCCTTGTAATTTTTCATTTCTTAAACTACCTACTTCTTCAAGTTTCGAAACATATCTCAAACGAATAATAAATAAGAAATTAAAAAAAAAAAAAAACAAATTCTTGATTATTAACGTAAAACAGCATCACCAACAAACTCAAGCGCTCAACTGACAGTATTGTATTAATTAAACAACTAAGTTGAAAGTTTAGGATACAAAGTATCTATGTAACTTCACTGCGTCCTACCACAAACGGTAGTGATTTAGAACAGTCACTGGAATCTGACGCAACACCATCATGTTCAACACAGATACATAGAAAAATGTTAACGTCAGATTTCAGTGACCAAACCATAGTGATAGATAGTGATTAAAGTTGTATTAACCGAGGTAATATTTACGCCCATTCAGGATATCTATAGATAGATAGATATTTACCTGGGACAAACGGTCCAGCTAGGTAGGTACAACTTCAGCAAAGAGGTCAACGTCGAGTCCAATTAGGCTGGGCAGCGTTTGGTAAGCTACGAAATATCTTCTCGTCCGATATACCGCAGTGTCTCAAGACGAAAGTGATGACATACGGGACTGAGAGGTGGTCGCTCACTATGGGCCTCATAAAAAGGCTCAAGGTCACTCAAAGAGCAATGGAAACTCTATGCTCGGGGTTTTTCTGCGAGATCGAATCAGAAATGAGGAGTTCCGCAGAAGAACAAAGGTAATCGACATAGCCTGAAGAGTTGCTAAGCTCAAGTGGCAGTGGGCAGGGCACATTGCTCGCAGGACTGATGGCCGCTGGGGCGGGATAGTCCTGGAGTGGCGACCGCGTACCGGAAAGCGCAGTGTGGGCAGGCCTCCAACAAGGTGGACTGACGATCTGGTGAAGGTCGCGGGAAGCCGCTGGATGCGAGCAGCACAAAACCGGTCGTTGTGGAGATCCTTGGGGGAGGCCTTTGTCTAGCAGTGGACGTCTTTTGGCTGAGATGATGATGATGATGATGAATTAGGATATCAGTAGGGTTGGCTGGATGGATAAGATCACCTTTGTACACTTCAATAAAAGATATACTAATCCCGGAGTCCCGGATTATTTAAAAGTTAATACACGTGCTAAAGATGTCCTTTCCACACTATGTTACAGAATAGTTTTGCATTCCCGAATAATCTGGAATCCCGGGATTTATATTTTAAAAAACCTGTTTTAAGAAGCCGCTTCCATAATTTCGTAGCCAAAAATTAACTTTAGGTAATATGCATCCTTTTTCCATTATCCGATCACTGGTCATAACTATAAGCAGATAAGATGTCTCCTCTTAAATATGTAGGGCGCTACTCCCAGCGGAGCCAGCCCTGTCGTTTTCAGTGACTTATTCTGCTGACTATCTTCGTCAAAGATATCCCGCCGATTCTTTAACCAACGTATGGTTTCTGGGATGGTAAGTGGCCCCGCAAGCTGGTTTGGGTGCTTTTGCAGCCGTTGTTTGTAGTTAGCACCATATGTTTGTATTTCTTTCTTGACTGTTGACATTTCAAGGAAGTTATGGAGCTCTGTTGTTCTGACAAACCACGGTGCGTTAGATATATGTTTAAGAATATAGTTTTGCACCCTTTGCATTATTATTATATTAGAGGCGCAGGCAGAGCCCCACAGCTGAATGCCATATATCCAAACAGGCTTAAGCATGGTCTTATAAATTAGTATTTTGTTGTCTATGTCTAAAGACCTTTGTGTTTGAGGTATATCTCTTCTCTTTTTGTTTGGAAATGCTTCCTCCAGGTCAGCCTGCGGTCCAAGTGCATCCCTAGGTATTTTACGACTTCATGATGGCGGAGTTGGAAGCCGTTTAAGCTGACTGGGGCACAGTCTTCTTTGCGCAGTGTAAAAGTCACATGAACCGATTTGGATTCACTGGCGGTTATTTGCCATTTAGCTAACCATTCTCCAATTTTGTTTAGGCTATTTTGTAGTATTACGGAGCCTTGGAGACTTGTTCGAGGTAAGTGGAGCTGTGTCATTAGCGAAAGTTGCAATAGTAACTGGGCTTTGTGGTAAGTCAGATATAAACAAGGTGTAAAGGACTGGTCCAAGAACGGAACCCTGTGGTACCCCAGCGAGTATTTCATAAAAGCATGATGTGCAGTCACTTGAAACTTTCTATTACTTAGGTAAGATTTTAGCAACCTGTAATACAGGTGCGGTAATAGAGTTTTAATTTTGAATAATAGTCCCTTATGCCAGACTGTCAAAGGCCTGCTGTATATCGAGGAAGGCAGCGGAACAGTATTCTTTATTCTCATAAGTTTTCTTATTGTTCTGCACACTCTGTGAACTTGTTCTATAGTAGCATGTTCTTTCCGAAATCCGAATTGATGGTCTGGGACTATAGAATTTTCTCTAATAAAAGACATTCTGTGTAATATGCACTTCTCCAATAACTTCGAAATAATGGGCAAGAGGCTTATTGGCCTGTATAAGGTAACATCGTGGACAGGTTTACCAGGTTTGTGAATCATTATGACTTGCGATATTTTCCACAAGTCCGGGAAATATCCCATTCTTAGAATGGCGTTAAGCAACGTGGTTAGGTACACAATTCTTTTACGTGATAGTTCCTCAAGGACCTTTTTATCGATAAGGTCGTGGCGCCTTATTATTGTCCATTAATTTAATATAGCCCCGTACCTCCCCAGGCGTCACCACTTTGAGGGGCAGGTGAAGTTGGAAATCCTGATCAAGGGTTGCGTCTATATCAGATACATCTATGTTCGGTTTTGCATCATTTGGTTTAAAAACAAGGTTGATGTGGGCTGCAAAAGCCTCTGCTTTTTCTTTTTCTGTTCTAGTCCACCCCTCTTCTGTTCGTAGCGGCGGCTTGTGTCGTAAAGGTCGATTTACATTTTTGCATGCTTTCCATAACGAGTAATTAGTTGCTTTTGTTGCTGATAGGCCCTCGAAGTAGGTCTCAAGGACGACATCATTCGCTTCTGTTTTTAACTCTTTCAGTTGTCGGGACGCTCTATTTAGTGTAGTTTTGTGTTTGGATGCCTACTGGTGTGCCATACACGACGAAGTGTCCTTTTTTCTAGAATTTTCAGTCTTATTGATTCTGAGTAAATTTTTCTTGGTTGCGCGTAGTCGGTAGCTTCTGGCGTAGATGCCCAACAACTCTCTTGGATCACTGTTGTTATTGTTTTTGCAGTATTATCGATATTTACCTCGGTTTTCAGTGGTATCGGGAGATCAAGCTTCTCGTGAACCACCTCTCGAAATGAGTTTCAGTCTGTGCGCTTGTTATGTAACTTTGGGCCTTTGTCAATGTTGTGAACAGTAGTACCAATATTCAGTATTGCTGGGACGTGACTTTGTAGGATAGTCTAGATAAGCCTTTCACAATAAAGAAGTCTATTACATCCAGGGAGTACCCTGGATCACACACATCAGTAGATGAATATATACTTCAGAGCCTTTTTATCTGAAATATTATTGTGCGTTGTAGTTTGTTTTATTTGTTACATGCTAAAACAGCATGCCGCCATCTAAAAATAAATAAAAATTATCACAATTGAACACATGACGCCTCGGGAGCGGCTGGCGCTAGAAAAACGTGGAAAGAGATATTCCTCCAATTATCATTAATTACTATCCGCATCGGCCCGGACGCAGATAGTAGTGGTTCTGTGGTGCCCTCCTCCCAGCTATGAGGGGAGGAGGGCTCCACACCCTCTAAAAACCCTATCACATCCACCTAAAGGAAAGGGATTCTCATAGGATACTTTTTATCCCGATATTCCCACGGGAACGGGCACCACGCGGGTGAAACCGCGAGCGGCGCTAGTACAAAATAAATATGAATAAAAAGAAATACCAATGGTATTAGAATGTGGTATTCGATGGGAATAGATCGCAAGGGGTAGGTGTCATGAATCATCATCATCAGCTCATTTTTATGTCCCCACTGCTGGGGCACGAGCCTTCCCTATGGATGGATAGGGAGAACGGGTCATAAACCACCATGTGGGCCCAGTGCGGATTGGTGGTTGTTAACGACTGCTAATGCAGCCGGAACCAACGGATAAATTTATGGTCACCCATCCGATGACCGACCTTTGCGAAAGTTAAAGTACGTTTCATATACTTAAATAAATAAAGAACTTCATAAGTGTGAAGATCTTGTAATTATATTCTGAGAAATAAACTATTAATTATGATTATGGAAATAGTGGGATCAACTCGGAAATTTAGGGCGGTTTCTTACGAAAATATAATGTCATATGAAATATTGGTATTAACTTTTATAGCCATTGCATTTACCTTTGATGTGCCAATATGAATACTGGATAATATTTATAATACAAACAAATATTTAATGGCTATTTATCTTGGGGCTAAATCTTCAATTTATGATATCCCAAACATTGACAATACATATACCTAGTATGGAAACGAAAAGTACTTACGGGTAATTCGATTTTAAAATAATAAATGTATTTCTTTAGTTGCTGAATAAAATAATATTTGTGTTCCACTGAGCTTTAGAAGTACAGTCAGCGTCAGACGATGCTGACCAATTTATCTTATTTCCATTAGGAAAATAAACAAAACTAAATTTAAAAAATAATATTTGTGGTCAGCTGAGTGACACTTCGTAACGCATAATGTCGACTATCATAATTTTGCCCATTACCACAGAATACATCCATTACTTGATTGTTTCCTACTCAGTATAGTAATAACTATGCTTGTCGTAGCACGACGTCTTTTTAATGCATAGATGAATACCTAAACATACATACAACATAAGTAAGTACATAATCTCTCTCTGAAACGTCTACAGAATTCTTGTAATAGGGCGCGTCCCCGCCGCGCCGGAAACCTTACAAAATGAAAAAGGAAAACTTTGACATGTTGATTCTTTGTCGAAAACTTTCCCGACAGGCAATGTAGCGGGGAAGCGGGGCGGCGAAGACCCGCAAACGTTACGTGTCAATCTAACTTTCTTTTAGAGTTTTGGAACACATCAATAGGGGGAGGGTACCTAGTTATATTTTTTTTTTTGGATTTACTAAAGCGTTATATATCTGTGATACGAAAAAATAGGGAAACAGCTCGAGTGTGCTGTTTATAACGCGCCCGGTCTGCGTTTGATGACGTTGAGCCGCTTTCGCGAACGCCGGTCATCGGATGGTGATTAAAAATGTTTCATCTCGCTCCTCCGTGCTTCGGAAGGCACGTAAAGCCGTTGGTCCCGACTGCATTAGCAGGGGGAGGCAGACGTCTAACGGCTTCTAAAGGCTTGAACCTCGGGTCGGGTTAACCGGGCGTGGTGGTGGAGAGAAGCGCCCAGGTACATGTATGTACCTGTTTTCGGTAACGTATGAACTCACTAGGCACCCTGAGCGCTGCTGTAAATTCCGTGTCCATTAGAGTAAGTAAGTAAATCATTTATTCGGCTACATCATGCACAAATAACAGTCATGAAAAAAACATAAAAGAAAAATGTTAGAGGTTGTCTATGTTTGCGTTCTGAAGCGTGTTTAAGAAGCTTCCGTTCAGTAGTCTCCTGTGTGACCTCCCTTCCTCCATAGGAGTACACGTGCTGCTCTCCGGAGTCACCGCTTCACTGTCACACATATCCCATCGGCCGATCCGATCCGAACCCTTCGGAGAATCTAGGGCACGGGGACACGCACTCTTAAGTGTGTGATGCCGTACCCTCTAGAAAACCTCCGAAGGTGATTCGTTTCACACGGCTTGAGGTACCCTTTACGTACCTCGCCGCCCCCAATAAAGCCCGGTGACGCTGAAAATGCCGTTTGAGGCAATCAGCAATCTATCTCAAAAAAAAACATCCCATCCCCTACCCGTACAAATAAATTTGGTGACTCGTTTCTTTGTCGCACCGCCAAAAGATGGAATAGTCTACCAGCACACGTTTTCCCTCCTTTCTATGATATGGGGTCCTTCAAACGAGGCGTGAAGGCACCTTGTGGGCCGGCAGGGTGAGGGTGACTGATGCTGCGTTGTTTTCACGCTGCACCAGTTGTCTGGACTCCATTGCCACTAAACATCAGGTGGTATGGAGTCATTTGCCGTGCTAGGTATAAAAAGAAGTCATTTGACCACGATGTCGGATAAAAAATGCCCTATAAGAGTTAGTACTGTCACCGCTAAAAAATTAATGGAAAGCGCACAGTTTTTTTAAGCGCGCCGAGCGAGGTTACGTTAAGTCAGGTCAGTGCCCGCTCGTAGGTCGAAGCAGTTATACAAGCTTTTTTTTTGTATAACATATTTATTTACCTTATTAAGAAAAACTGATACATTAACATTTTTTATTAGAAATCGATTGTTTTTGACAATATTTATTTATTTATTTTATTTAATAGGATAACCAACAAAATTAACACTAAATTAAATTAAAGTTGTTAATTAATTTAAATGTGAATAGTGATGCCGATACTTTTACGATAGAAGAAGAAGAGTTCGTATAGCATTGAACTCGGCTTTATTTTATTTATGTTTAATGATTATTACAATTTGAAAAAGACAAAGTTCCGGCGAACTTGAGAATTGAGGTTTTTTTTAACTACTAACTTTTCTATATTATTAATATTATAAAGCTAAAGAGTTTGTTTGTTTGAACGCGCTAATCTCAGGAACTACTGGTTCGAATTGAAAAATAATTTTTGTGTTGGATAGTCCATTTATCGAGGAAGGCTTTAGGCTATATAACATCACGCTGCGACCAATAGGAGCGAAGCATCAGTGAAAAATGTTGCAAAAACGGGAACAAGAGCTTAAAAAATTAAAAATGCTGCCGAAAGTCACTATTCCACGCGGACGAAGTCGCGAGCACAGCTAGTGTTAAGATAAAACTCTAAAAGATGAGGGTAGGTTTCATAGGGGTACATAATCGTACAATGTGAAACCAAAGTCCATACTTCATTGGTCAATCTCCTTTCTTCAACAAATGTTCAATCATAATATGCCAAATACATTAAGTTCAAAGCCTATTGAGGGAGGGATTTTGTCAGTTGTGGTAGTGTAATGCGCAGGCGCGCGTATGCGTTAGTATAAACTTAAATAAAATTTAAAAAAATACACTTTTGAAAAAATTCTACGAGCGGGACTCGAACCCGCACCCCATGAGGTGCCGGGTCAGGTGCACTACCAACTATGCTATCGTCGCTTAATCCCAACTCGCCGAAATTAATCAACACTATCTACTTTTACTTTATAAGCCAAAGGAGCTGTATTCAATGTCAATGAATGGCTCCTTTGCACCTGACCCGGCATGTCATGGGGTGCGTGTTCGAATCTCGGTCGTAGAATTTTTTCAAAAGTGTATTTTTTTAAATTTTATTTAAGTTTATACTAACGCATACGCGCGCCTGCGCATTACACTACCACAACTGACAAAATCCCTCCTTCAATAGGCTTTGAACTTAATGTATTTGGCATATTATGATTGAACATTTGTTGAAGAAAAGAGATTGACCAATGAAGTATGGACTTTGGTTTCACATTGTACGATTATGTACCCCTATGAAACCTACCCTCATCTTTTAGAGTTTTATCTTAACACTAGCTGTGCTCGCGACTTCGTCCGCGTGGAATAGTGACTTTCGGCAGCATTTTTAATTTTTTAAGCTCTTGTTCCCGTTTTTGCAACATTTTTCACTGATGCTTCGCTCCTATTGGTCGCAGCGTGATGTTATATAGCCTAAAGCCTTCCTCGATAAATGGACTATCCAACACAAAAATTATTTTTCAATTCGAACCAGTAGTTCCTGAGATTAGCGCGTTCAAACAAACAAACTCTTTAGCTTTATAATATTAATAATATATAAAAGTTAGTAGTTAAAAAAAACCTCAATTCTCAAGTTCGCCGGAATCACGAGAAATAAACTTATGAAGTTCATCAAATTATAGGTATATTTCACATCGAAAACAACGTTTATCTTCTTTTGCAAGTCCAGTGTCAAAACATTACATATTATAAGTAAGTAGTTTCGTGGAAATCAAGTTAAAATAAAATAGTTAAACGAGGCAATGTGGTACGACGCTATGGCGAGACGAGACGAGAGGCTAAGAAAGAAAACGTTATTATTACCTGAAAGTAAATCCAATATAGTAAATAAAATAAAGATTCATCAAATGTACAATAATATAATAATAATAAAACAAGCTACGCGTTTCACATAACGGCTTCGTCAATTCATTTATTGATTAGTAGATTATCAATCGATATACTTAGAGCTTTAAATACTGGCATCATTGAAAGATATTGTCGAAGATGGTTGATACTGGGATGGAAGGAAGTGATAAAACCACTTACTTAACTATCATTATTAATATGTTTTTTCCGTCGAAGTTAAGACTTTATTCTAAAAAGGATCAAGTACGATAAAAATATACTAATCAAAATAATATTATAAACTAGCTGTGCTCGCGACTTCGTCCGCGTGGAATAGTGACTTTCGGCAGCATTTTTAATTTTTTAGGCTCTTTTCCCGTTTTTGCAACATTTTTCACTGATGCTTCGCTCCTATTGGTCGCAGCGTGATGTTATATAGCCTAAAGCCTTCCTCGATAAATGGACTATCCAACACAAAAAGAATTATTCAATTCGAACCAGTAGTTCCTGAGATTAGCGCGTTCAAACAATACAACAAACAAACAAACAAACAAACAAACTCTTCAGCTTTATAATATTAGTATAGATGCGAAAATTTGTAAAATGACTTTTATTTCCAATCCCAGGGGGGCTGGTCTCCAAACAATAAGGTTCGGTTCGGAAACATTACGGAAGCGTTCCGTTTCACAAAAATAAAACTCTTTTTATTTTATTTTTCAAAAAGACCATTTATTTACAATTATTTTTGAACGAATATCAAAATTTTTCTTCTTTTTCTAAAAGACACCATTTATTATACAATTCTAAGTATAAGAGTTTGTATAAAAAAACTTAATTGAAAACACAAAATACAATTATAACAAAATCCCTGTCTGTTACCAACTGTGGGCTCATCGGAACGGTTCTAAGAATGCTGGCGACACAACAAACAGTATTCGCTGTATACGAATATTTGGTAAAACAACTTGATAATCGGTATTTGTGACATCACTATCCACAAGCCAGTTTATTTAAGGTATCATTCTTAGACGACGTCAGAGTATGCGGCCCGCATGATGGTGAACGGCCACAGCAGACCCGAAGCCGAGCCGAGTTTCTAGCCTTTAGAGGCGCCCTCGGGTTGTTCAGCTGCTGATCCGATCCGAATCCCTCGGAGTCTAGTAAAGCACGGAGACGCACTTGTGAGTGGTGCCTTCCCCTCTAGAAAACCTCCGAAGGTGCTTCGTTTGACACGGCTTGAGGAAACCTTTAATTTCTCAGTGCACGTCAGTACCTAGTATAAATAAATAAATAAATGTTTCCCACACTCAAACCAATTATCTAGCCCCAAGAAAAGCTTCCTTAAGAAACTCGATAAATGGTTAACTAGACAACGGATAAACATACTTAATATACTTAAATACACAGGTACTAAGTTCCTGTGTGGTGCCGGGGATAAAGAATTGCACCACCCCATCTCTTCCCGTGGGTGTCGTAAAAGCCGACTAAGAGACCATTCCATAGGATGGGCAGCAGCATCTCTCTGAGGTTACCTACTGCGATCGCCAACCCGCCTGCCAAGCGTGGCGATTACGGCAAATACCCCCCATGATTATTTGGGGGAGGCCTTTGTCCCGCAGTGGACGTCTTTTGGCTGAGATGATGATGATGACGATGATGACACAGGTACTTCTATACATAGGAAACAACCAGACCCGAAACAATTTAGAAAAACAGGTATTTTAAATTGATACGACCGGGGATCGAACCCGGGACCTCAGAGATGGCGACACCATGAAAACCGGTGTGCAAGCCACTAGACCAGGGATGGGCAAACAATTTCATTCGCATGACAATATTTACTAACAAAATGTATGGCGGGCCAGGCTATTGAATTTTTTGCTGTATATTTTCAATATTTTTTTCTGGACACACGCACTTGAATTTTTGTTTGATGGTCACGGGCCGGACTTCGATCATTCACGGGCCGGCGATGGCCCACGGGCCGGCCGTAGTTTGCCCACCCCTGCACTAGACCAAGGAGGTCGTCAAATTCTGTCTAGTCTTTAATTTCTCAGTGCACGCCAGTACCTAGTGTGACGGAGCTAAGGGTATTGAACTGTGATTGCTCGCATTCAACCCGATAATCTGTCTGTTCAGCTACTGATTGCTTAATTTTTGACAAATATTTATGACGATCTAGTTTTCGCCTATAGCTAGGTAGGCGTAGACGTTTTTTTCTAGCATTTTGTAGCATTAGATTTCTTACAAGACAATCTATTCTGCTGTAAGAAAGGTTACTGTCATACGGCCTTGTCTCTCAAGGATTTCTTGTGAGTAATGGTGTAGTGTGGTGACCGACCCCTGCAATACCGTTTTTTTCTGAGATTAATGAGAGATAATGATGGATGTTTAATGATAAATGATATTTCCCCAAACCTGAGTATCAGTAAAGATGTGGGGCTTTACTGAGACCTCCACGCGGTCATCTTGAGAGAATTCGAAAAGTGACGTTGCAATGTTTATTTTTTTTCATTTGCCGACACTCATGCACGCTCACATACACTTGCCGGTTAATAATCCACCATTATTTCATATATTCGACAAGACACTAATTTAAAAAAATGAAATCCAATAATATTGCCGACTAGGGCAGGACGACGCCAGATCAGGTGCACGCGCCGAAGCACATTCTTCATCCGGAACTCTTAAAGACTTGTGTCTCAAATGAGTTGCCCCGTGGACATGTATAGTCCACTACCTATTATCCAGATAGGTTACCTGAGCTGTAAGCTCGTTCACTTCTCGTTGCATTAAGAGCACAACTCGCATTTTCCACTGCTTAGGTCGTCGACTCTAAAGACGACTTCCTTCGAATGGTTTGTACACCGGTTTTCATGGTGTCGCCATCTCTGAGGTCCCGGGTTCGATCCCCGGTCGGGTCAAATTCGGGGGAAATTGTTGTTTTTCTAAATTGTCTCGGGTCTGGGTGTTTTCTATGTATTAGGGTCCTTCCTTACCTATGAAATTGGCGTTTTGTATGAAGATTTTTTATAAAATTTTATTTTTCATACTAAGGTTTTTTTAATTTTCTTAGTATTTATTTATGTTAACACTATAAAAATTGTAGAGTAGTGTGTTTGTTTCACTAGCTAAATATAGCAGACATTAAAAAGGAACAAAATCAAGTCCCTTCAAAGCTACAATGAGCCGCGAACATAAAAGTCGTCAATTTAAAAAAAAAATTGGGCAATACAGACTCAAAATTAATAATCATTGTTATTATTGAAGCCTAAGTAACATAGTCCTATTAAAAGTGTATAATAATATTAACAACCGGTATCGACTTTTAGAACTTTTAGACCTTTTAATAAGTGAGAAAAAAACGTCAATTTCATAGGTAAGGACCTAATATAAGTATGTAGTATATTTTATTTATTTGAGATGATGATGATATATTTAAGTATGTTAACTATGTTTAGGCGTTGTCTAGTTAACCATTTATCGAGTTTCTTAAGGAAGCTTTTCTTGGGGCTAGATAATTGGTGTGAGTGTAGGAAAGTTTAGTTTAGACTACCAAATGTCCTATTTGGTGGCGGAGTTGTAAGCCACACTTCTCAGTACCCATCCAGGTACCTCGCCAGTTCCACAATCCTCGGCTGCCTTAGTCGGAGACATTGCATTTAGATGGCGCCTCTACTAGTTCTCCAGACTAGAGCGTGAAGTTGGAAGCCTACTCAATGGAATCCACCAAGAGTATGGCGTGGTACCGACGCCTACAAATTTTATTTTATTTTGTACTAGCTGTGCTCCCGACTTCGTCCGCGTGGAATAGTGACTTTCGGCAGAATTTTAAATTTTTTAGGCTCTTGTTCCCGTTTTTGCAACATTTTTCACTGACGCTTCGCTCCTATTGGTCGCAGCGTGATGTTATATAGCCTAAAGCCTTCCTCGATAAATGGACTATCCAACACAAAAATAATTTTTCTTTCTTTCTTTATTATGTTGATTAGATATAGATTATGAGAAACATACAGCACATAACATAGGCCAATAAAGTTTCTACCAAAAATTTAACAAACGTGAGTTTACACAACTGTTAGGGAAATAAAAAGTTAAAAGACATTGACAATAAATTAAATGTCACACATGCAGGTAAATAAAAAAAAAATAAAAAAATCACTCATAACTGTCAAATTCCTTCAATGAATGTTCAACCATATGCCATAGAGATAAAGTTCAATGTCTATTGAGGAAATTTAAGAGTTTGTTTTAGTCTGATTGTGTGTACATTACAAACAATATTTTCATTTTTATTATCTATACTAATATTATAAAGCTGAAGAGTTTGTTTGTTTGTTTGTTTGTTTGAACGCGCTAATCTCAGGAACTACTGGTTCGAATTGAATAATTCTTTTTGTGTTGGATAGTCCATTTATCGAGGAAGGCTTTAGGCTATATAACATCACGCTGCGACCAATAGGAGCGAAGCATCAGTGAAAAATGTTGCAAAAACGGGAAAAGAGCCTAAAAAATTAAAAATGCTGCCGAAAGTCACTATTCCACGCGGACGAAGTCGCGAGCACAGCTAGTCTACTATATTAATATTATAAAGCTGAAGAGTTTGTTTGTTTGAACGCGCTAATCTCAGGAACTACTTGTTCGAATTGAAAAATTCTTTTTGTGTTGGATAGTCCATTTATCGAGGAAGGCTTTAGGCTATATAACATCACGCTGCGACCAATAGGAGCGAAGCATCAGTGAAAAATGTTGCAAAAGCGGGGGAACAAGAGCCTAAAAAATTAAAAATGCCGAAAGTCACTATTCCACGCGGACGAAGTCGCGAGCATAGCTAGTTTTCTTTAAAACCACACTTTGCCCGACTCAGGAATTGAACCCAGAGTTACATATTAGCGTGTCGAGCGCTCCGCCTCTCGGTCAACATCCCCAGTGTCGACCTTCAACAATTCAGGTTTTCCGACGCGCTTAAAACAGGTCATGGTTATGCCTTCATAGCCTTCCGCTGAAGGTCGATCGGTTGGCATGGCAACAGGGCTTTGGCTGCGTAATACTATTACAGCCACATCGTATACCTAGTTCAATATACTTTTATATGTAAGTATTGTAGTAATTGTTAAGGAAGTCGACTTTTCAATAAGGCTGGATGACTTTACAAATTCCTGCACGAAATTGTTTCGACTTTCGCGTTGCGTTTTTCACTTCCATTTTGGTTTTAGTTCCTTTTTTTTTTCTGGCTTCGTGCGATTAGTAAGCACATTTAGCCTTGTCAAAGTAATTTTTATTACAAGTTTTAAATAAATAAACGATAAATGTTATTAGAAATGAGAAGTGCGAAAAGATATACCCCCCAACCTCTCCGAGTATCTCAGTAAAGATGTGGGGCTTTACTAAGTCCTCACGCGGACTTCTTGAGAAAATTTGAAAAGTGACGTTGCACTGTTTGGTCCTTATGTTTGGTCTCACACTTAACGGTTAAAAATCCACTATTATTTCACACGACAAAAACACAAATTTTAGAAAACAAAATAAAACCGCAGACGTGACTCTTCACTTTCCCGCCAAGAAGTCTTTTTAGTTACTTTCTTCCGTATGATGCTAGAAAGGCGAAGGGATCTGGTCTATACAGCCTTTTAGGTGATGAATAGAAGAATAGAATAAGTATACGTGTCGTCAAATACGGTCTGCACTCAGCGTGAGCTACGGATTATACGTAGCGCTGATTTTCAGTACAAGCCCTTACATTTAAGAGTAAGTAACAGACATTGAACACTGTAAATCATATAATAGTAAGTTATGATATGAAGTTATGTTTCAGGACGTTAAATTACAAAGAAGTCTATTTAAATTTTAGAGACTAATATACTTTATTTTTAAATAAGTATATGAACTGTGTTATTGAATAATTAATTAATCATTTATTGTACAAAGAAAATACATTTAAACACACGTTACACAAAACATATACAAAGGTGAGCTTACCTCTAGAAGAGATCTCTTCAAGCCAACCCTAGCTGTGGTGTAATAAACTAGTATGCGGGATTAATAAATTGTAAATAATAATAATATACTAACAAACATATTTACACTAATTACCAAGGACATAACTAATATTGTTTAGTTACAGTATTTATCTTCCACTAGCTGTGCTCGCGACTTCGTCCGCGTGGAATAGTGACTTTCGGCAGCATTTTTAATTTTTTAGGCTCTTTTCCCGTTTTTGCAACATTTTTAACTGATGCTTCGCTCCTATTGGTCGCAGCGTGATGTTATATAGCCTAAAGCCTTCCTCGATAAATGGACTATCCAACACAAAAAGAATTATTCAATTCGAACCAGTAGTTCCTGAGATTAGCGCGTTCAAACAAACAAACAAACAAACAAACAAACTCTTCAGCTTTATAATATTAGTATAGATTTGATTATATATCTCACCAATAGACTCTCGGTAAAAGCACGTTTGAGTGATGAATAAAAAATAATGTATATTTATTATATGTAGAAGTGAAAAGTACTATCTTTCCGACAATAAACAAATCATTGCGGTAGGCCGTGACGAGGAATCGAACCTTGACCCGTGACGTTAGAACCTGACCTTCCTCTAACGTGGATGTTCTGGCATCTATCCTACTAATATTATAAACGCGAAAGTTTGTTTGGATGTTTGTTACTCTTTCACGTAAAAACTACTGAACGGATTTAGATGAAATTCGGCATACAGATAGTTTATAAACGGGAATAACACATAGGATACTTTTTATCCAGATATTCCCACGGGAACGGGAACCACACGGGTGAAACCGGGAGTATGTTATATTTCTTTTCTAATTGTCATGTCCAACCCCTGACTTCTTGCCCTTGTTTAATGTTAACTATGACCAAATGCAATGTACAGTATGTAGTATAATAACTTATTTATAGGTAAACTAGACAGACATAGTTTTCCTATAAATAAGTTATTATTAATTAGTTAGTTAGTTATTTTGAACCCCCTGTGTGGTGCCGGGGATAAAGAATTGCACCACCCCATCTCTTCCTGTAAGTGTCGTAAAAGCCGACTAAGGGACCATTCCAGAGGATGGGCAGCAGCATCTCTCTGAGGTTACCCTCAACCTACTGCGATCGCCAACCCGCCTGCCAAGCGTGGCGATTACGGCAAATACCCCTCATATCCTTGGGGGAGGCCTTTGTCCAGCGGACGTATGATGAAGTTAAGCAACTTTCGTGGAAACCTGTCATCGGATGGGTGACCATAACTTTTTATAATCTCTCGCTCCTCCATGCTTCAGATCGCACTGAAAGCCGTTGGTCGCGGCTGCATTAGCAGTCGTTACCAACTACCAATCCGCACTGGGCCCGCGTGGTAGTTTACGGCCCGTCCTCCCTGTGTTGTTCCCATCCATATGGAAGGCTCGTGCCCCAGCAGTGGGGACATAAACAATGTGCTGGAGATAAGTCAGTTTTAGTGCTCGTATGTTATATAAAATACTAGTAGTGCATTGTTGATAAAAGAAAAATAAATACAAATAAAAACATAAGATTCTGTTGCTAAAATACAAATAAAAACAAGATTCTGTTGCTTTATAATTATTGCTAGTGGTCGCCCAGTGGTCGAAATACGACCGTAATTTTATTAAGGCTGCACGGATTGTATCCTAAGCAATGAAAAATTAAAAAAGATAGAATGTGAGTTTGGATTGGCATTCCTTTCCTCTTCCATTTTTGAAATTTTTGAAAAGAGTATTATATACGTATGTCAAATACATGGCAGTGTGTGTAATGTTCGTTTTATTATGTTCGATTTAATGTGCTCTTATGTATAATTAAAAAAAAATATTAACATTCGGATAACCTTTTCTATAAAGGATACAAAATAATTATTGTGGGTTATCCCTAAGAGATAGACATATACCATTGCGGACTTTTTTGTAGACCTTTTTAAGGTGTACAATACTGTAGTACATTATTTTGATCTATCTCGTAGGGTTCAGCCAGCGTTTGCAATGTAAGCGCAAAAAAATGTGAAACCTCTAAAATTATCAGTGTTTCTCTACTATATTATGCATGTATTTATATACCTACATATGAACCTTCCTCTTGAATCACTCTATCTATTAAAAAAAACCGCATCAAAATCCGTTGCGTAGTTTTAAAGATCTAAGCATACATACATACATACATAGGGACAGCGGGAAGCGACTTTGTTTTATACTATGTAGTGATGATAAGTGTGCGAAATTTCGTAAAAAAGGACTTTGAACCTTACGACTAAGTTACATGGTTGAAAATGTATTGTAGTAATGTGGCGTCTTGTACAGATGGTTTTTTAAAAGATTACACTCGTATTAATGAGATTTGACAGCCCACCTAGAACGCTAACCCGTTTGCTAGGCATGGGCACACGTTAGTTGTGGCGGGGCTGTGGGGATCTCAGAACAATAACTAAAGCTATAGAAGGATGGCTAAAATAAAAATCGTGCAACTATGTTTAGTTCCGTTCTATCTTATGGCTAGAAAAGGAGGTTGGAGTGCGACAAACGGTTGACACTTAGTTTTTATTTTTTGTATTGTCAAACGGGCATCAGATAATCGGTGATCAAAAAAATCTTTGAGTCCTTTTTAAAGTCACTCACTACACTACCTCAAATATGACGTCACAAATCTGGTGACACCTTTGCTATTTTAGTCCGGTTTCTATAGCTTTATTTATTATTCTGAGGTGGGGATTGAACCGCGACTGCTCGCATTCAACCCGAGCGTCTATTAGATCTGTTTGGTTACTGACGCTTTTTGTTGTTGTCAATATCATTATTGCATACCTAACTGGCGGCCCGTCCCGGCTTCGCACGGGTGGACATTTCTTTTTTAATATCTAGCCTATGTTACTCAGCGCTAATGTAGCATTCTAATGGTGAAACAATTTTTTAAATCGGTCCAGTAGTTTACATTGCATACATAAATAATAATAAACTTCGTATTGCTTTGACAGTTTCCATGACAACAAAACAAACAAATCATTCGTCCGCTTATGAACACCCGTATCCCATGATGGACTCCTATAGCAGCGCCACCTACCGGGTCCAATTGTAAATATAAATCCAGGTTATAAACTATCTGTATGCCGAATTTCATCCAAATCCATTCAGTAGTTTTTACGTGAAAGAGTAACAAACATCCATCCATACTTACAAACTTTCGCGTTTATAATATTAGTAGGATAAGTCTTATTCATAGAACGATGCGTTGCCTGGCTTTATAACACAAGTCAAACAGAAGCGTTTGTCGCTTAAATAATGGTTGTACTATTTCACCTTCTCATTTTAAGGACTTATTTTTTGATTCCTGTAAAGTTGCCATTTTTCATTTTTGACTTATTTGCTTTTAGTCTGCCGGCCCTAGAATTAATCTATCTATACTACTACCTATATAAGTCTGTAGGCTCTGTCTGTACATGCAATTTTTCTGACAAATTTTGGGATAAAAATTCGTTTTATGACACACTGACAACAATTCTACGATTTTTTAAATGTTTGTCTGTTAGTCTGTATGTCCTCTTATAACTTGATGAAAATTTATATGTAGTTAGAACATGCGATTGTGCAAATGATAGGCTATACATGATGTTGGTAAACCTATTAATAATTTTGATAAGTATTAATCGATCCATTATAATCGCACAGCGAAGCGGGCGGGTGACGGCTAATTGATACAGTCATTTTACCCGGTAATTTTAATTACCCGTGGTTCCATGGCACTAGGGATTGTTCCCTGGACTTCTGACTGTATCGATAGAAAATGAAAACCATCAGTTACACACAAAGTTTACTCAATCAAATAAAATAATTCCATCCTAAGGAACAAAACATACTCATACTAGAACCAATATTGAAAATGATGAATTCATAACCGATACACTCATGGATTTAATGACTATTGAAATATCAGTTGGAATACTCATTAGAAATGTTAAGATAGGCACTAGATTTAATATTTCCAACATAAAGTACCAGGCTACCATAACTATGCAAGAGATTGCATATAATGATAGATGGCTTGCGGCTTGAGGAACCCTTTACACTCATGGATGTAATGATTAGCACTAGATTTAATATTTCCAACATAAAGTACCATGCTACCATAACTATGCAGGAGATTGCATATAATGATAGATGGCTTGCGCCTTGAGGAGGAACCCTTTACACTCATGGTTTAATTACTATTGAAATATCAGTTGGATACTCATTAGAAATGTTAAGATAGGCACTAGATTTAATATTTCCAACATTAAGTACTAGGCTACCATAACTATGCAGGAGATTGCGTAATAATGATAGATGGCTTGCGGCTTGAGGACCCCTTTTGAATTTCTCGCCGCCCTCAAAAGAAGTCCGGTGTCGCTAACAATGACGCCTTAGTCACATGTTTGAACGACGCACTCACGCATAACAATCGACACCGAGTTTCGCGACAGCTGCGCTGGGGCTGTTGCGAGATGTGCCGAGATCCGTGCCCGTGGCGAGCGGTCTTTGTGTGCGTCTCTCAAACGCGATATTTAAGATAACCAACTGGCTCTCCTTATTTTGTGATTGAGGCAAGCAGCAAAGTATCCTACAGTAGTCGCATATGATGTGTAACATTTGACATCTCACCTCAGTAATAAGCAATTTTATCATTGTACTAGAGCGGCTGTTCTCGCTTTCACCCGCGTGGTTCCCGTTCCCGTGGGAATATCGGGATAAAAAGTATCCTATGTATTATTCCAGGTTATGAACTACCTGTATGCCGAATTTCATCCAAATCCATCCATCCGCTGCAGCGTGAAGAAGCAACAAATATACGAACATACATACACACAAACTTTCGCATTTATAATATTAGTGGAATTCTGAAAAAAATGGGTCAGGTAAGTATTAGGTATTAGGCATCATTTTATAACTATAATAGTAGTTTGTGCAACTGTCATATAATGAAGGGTATTAAAACACGAGTGTGAGTTCATAATAGTAACGAGTGTTTTAATACCCGTGTTATATGCAGTTGCATACACTACTTTATCTTCACTAATGCAATTAGTCAAACAACAAGAGTAAAAGCTGACAATAGTTTATTTATAATAATTGTTCAAATTTCCGCCATTAAAATCTAACCAATGAGAGCGCAGCTGCGCGCGCAGGGCCAATCAGGAGCGAGCGCGCGCTGTTCTTTTTTTATTTAATTGGCACAAGATCTTACCAAAGAGTTTTGTGTATGTAAGTTTAGTAGTTTCGACGAAGTTTTCACGTATAACCCAACTGTTTTCAAAAGCCAGCCTAATATCAAAATTTTATACAACTTGTATGAGGATTTTGACATAAGGCTCGCCAGGTTTATTGGTCGCGTTTTATTGATGTTATAATGAGATTTTACGATATCGATGTGGATATTATACCATCATGTGAAATTGCTTAAATTGAGTGTTTTGTTGTCTGCGCTATAACAGTAGTAATTATAAGTCAAGTATTGGAAACATAAGTAGAATGTTACAACATTAGTGTAGATAAAATAAATAATGATAAAGTCTACTACACACGAAAAGGTTGAAATCAATAATAAAATAGAAAATAAAATTAACAATGACGTAATTTTTTTTACAAATCATAAAGAGAATGCAGTAAATACTCATTCCTCTTACTTCCCCTATAGAAGACATTTGACATATCAATATAACCTTTGATAGTCAAATGACATAATATGTCACATACAGGATGTTCCAGAAATCAACTTCAAGCCAAAACGGGGTGATTCCCGTGATACAAACGAACAATTCTTACTATTGGACCAACTCCTTTACTCGAAAATAAAATTCAGCTGTTCCATACAAAACATCAATATTCATTCGACCAAAATGTATAGAACAGCTTGAGTTTTTTTTCGAGTTAGGGAGTTGGTCCAATAGTAAGAGTTGTTCGTTTGTATCACGGGAGTCAGCCCGTTTCGGCTTGACGTTGAGTTCTGGCGCACCCTGTATATAAAGAGGATAATAATATGTCATGTTCATAATATCGATTATAGAATTTACAAAATGGTGCGCGCTAGAGCACTTCCCCGACTTCCGGTTACACACACTTCCGTCCCATTTCACGAAATCACTCCCACAAATTGCAAGAAAGCGAGAGGAAAGATGATACACATCAAAAAAACCTTTATCTGTATTTGATGATGATGATGATGATGATAATTCAGAAGCAGGAGATATTTAGGTACACAAACGTACGCGCAAACGCAGGTGCACACGCTCGTCCTCCTTGATCTAGTGGAACGGAAAACGGCTACGACTAGTAGAGGGTTCGGATGACGTGTCTGGCCGACGGTAGCAGCTATGCTGACTTTCGCCGCCCTCTAGGCCTTCCACCTTGCCTACTTCGCCAGGTCCGCCAATACCTGTAGCATATCTGCTGTTGGTTGCCAGCGTCAGCTCGGATATTGTATATAGAGCACACACACTGCTGTTTCCAGCTGACGCACATACTCAAGCATTAGCAATAATTAGTATGTAACATGTAAACACAAATAAACAATCTCTTAGCTCTCAGCTCACGAAGCTATAGACAACATGCTGGCTGTTTGATTTATCTCCCACGCTAGGAGCTAAAACCACTTTCGGTCATCTTTTACGACAGGCAGGAGTTACCGTAGCCATATTCTTTTAGCCCGGGCTGCAGGACGAATTACTATGTAGTAGAAGAGATAAGATTGCTCACAAACAATATGCTTATAAGATTAGTGTTTGAGATTGCTAACGCGATACTAAATGACATTAAATGTTTATTGTGTGGCAGTGCAGCCGCGGTGCAGTCAGTGCAGCCGCCCGGATTGCGGAAGACCCAGGTTCGTTCGATTTCTGGCTGGGTCGGGTTGGCATTTACTTTTTACTCGACTGCGTCAGAAGGAGGGTTATGTTTTTCGAGAGTATGAATGTATGTACGTATCTATGTATGATGTATGTATGTATGTTATAAAAAAATATATATATTGTAAAAACATTGGCCGGGTTAGCTAATTTGGGAATATTAGCAGATTTTATTCCCATGTTTAAAAAAACTCAAAGAACTTGTAGGTTTAAAGTACTAGACGCCAAGAGTTTCGTTTTTAAGCCAATTGGTGTATGCGCTATGACTTTGCTATTTAAAAGAGTAAGGCGTTTTAATATAATTATTTTATGTAGGTTTTGAAATGCTTGGTTATTTACTTTACAAAACTAAAAAGTTTAAAATAAACCCAATTATTAAGAGCGTTAACGCCGCACACTAGCGCCACTAATGAAAAAAAAAACATATCTAGTAATTAGAGATAGAAAATCAAATTATGCTCAACAAACTATTTGAATGAAGTAATTTAGCATTTTTACGTCACATAATGAACACCTCACATGTTATGGTTTAGTTAAATAAGACGTTACGGCCACTTTTAACTGTAACGCCATATTTAACTAAACCATAACATAACAGGTGTTCATTAGGTGACGTAAAAATGCTAAATTACTTCATTCAGATAGTTTGTTGAGCATAATTTGATTTTCTATCTCTAATTACTAGATATGTTTTTTTTTTCATTGGCGGCGCTAGTGTGCGGCGTAAACGCTCTTAAAATAAAACAAAAAACCCGACTTAGGTTTATCAACCTAGCGGCCGCAGTGGCCTAGCTCAATTAAATCCGCACTCTCTTTGGTTGGTGATTGTCCCCGCCTGCGACAACTATCAATATTCAATCACGGACCTATCAGGTCCGTGTATTTAATGTATTTAGAAATATTTCACGTTGCATTCAACATTGCTCAAATTGAATTCTGGGATCTTAGAGCTTATTTTTTTCTTTTCAGTTTTTTCTCAGTCGGGTTTTTCGTTTTATTTTAATAATTTGTTTACTGTATTTTATAAATATTTACCTGGAGTTGTTACTCATTTACTTGGAATGTAAGATTTTTGTTAATAAAAACCAATTTCAATTTATTATTTTTTATTGAAATGAAACAACTTTTACGGATCTACTCGCGTTTATTTTACACATTACTTATTTAATGTTTATCCTGACGTTTCGAACCCTTTGCAGGGTCCGTGGTCACAGGGAGATTGACCCGGACTGATTGCAATGTGTAGTGTTCGCGTAAACTTTAGAAAACAATTATTATTTTTTATTTTATATTTAAATTATTCATCTTACGTACCGCAAAGCTGTGGAACTTCTTGCCTCAGTCCGTGTTTCCCATCAAATATAACATTGGGGTCTTCAAATCGCGAGTGAATAGGTACCTTCTAGGCAAGCATGTTACACCGTAGGATTCATCATCACTTGCCATCAGGTGGGATAGTAGTAGCCTAATGAAAACCTATCCAAATATTTAAAAAAAAAAACCTTATTTTAACCTTTTTTTCTGAGAAACTTGTTGAGGTATCAAGCGGAATTAACTTATAAAGCCTCTTATTTAATTGATATTTTTTGTTTGTTCCAGGTGGCGATCAAAATTATAGACAAATCAAGATTGGATGAAGACAATCTGAAGAAAACCTTTAGGGAAATAGCAATCATGAAGAGGTTGAGGCATCCGCACATAGTTAGGTTATATCAGGTTCAGTGTATATCATTTAAAACAGTATATTATTGTCGGCAAAAAAACTATAAGATAAATTTTACTAGAAAAAATCAACCAGCATCAGGAAGCTCGAACGCAATGGCAATCGAACCCGGGACCTTTAGGTACGGTTACCCAAAGGTCCACATTGGACCGGTGTCCAATCGTCCGACAATCAATAACCGGTCATGGGTTCGATTCCCACCTTATCCCCATCTTATCTAAATATGTCGCCATAACATCAATGTTTGTGGCATTTTTGTGTTCCGGCAGCCAGTGCCTCAGTAGTTAAGGTTTCCGGGTGATATGCGTTTCCACCTTCGCCTTATCATCCCATAACTACAGGCGAGATTATGGCCATATGCTTACCCGAAAGTAATAATAAAAAATGGTTTCAATTCACGGAGAAAAGGAGAAGTGGAGAGTCGCATAAAATGATATAAAGTTTGAACATATCGTTGTTTTGTCTGTATAAGTAAGTAATATTTCTATTTCCCCTTGCAGGTTATGGAAAGTACACACACAATATATTTAGTAACAGAATACGCTCCAAACGGAGAAATATTTGGTATGTATATTTTTATATGTAACTAATTTAATTTGGAAGTGCTTATTTATTAAGTTAATTGGATTAAACATTTATTTCATTTCATTTCTACAAAAACCTCTTAATTTGTAATACAATTAAAGTATATCCCCATTTATAGCATTAACTCAATCGTCGGTATATGCAACTAACAATATAAGTCTCAATATTGTGCCTTGAGGTACACCGTTTAATATAAAATCTTAGGTGCACGATGGTAATGGGAAGCTTTAAAAAAAGGTGTAATGTCTTCAATGTTATTATCTACGTTTCTAATTATCCACACAAAGTGACTAAATCCACTCGAATAACAGAGCGTGCGCAACTTAATCAAAAGCTTCTGTTAAGTCTTTCTTTTAACACTATGCCTTGGGTTACTAGTTAGACAATTAAACTGAAAAATTGTGGTTTTGAATTCTGCTACGACTATTTATTGCTATTACTACAACTACTACTACAACGGCTCTGTGGCCCAGTGGCGAAGTACTCGACCCGATACCTGAAGGTCACAGGTTCAATTTTCACATCGGGTTAAGTGTGATTCGGATTTTCGATGCATATAGCCCGGGCTTGCGATCAGCAAACTACATTTAATAAACGTGGTTTAATAACCACTGATGATCACTGATGATCACTACAATTGATGGGTAATGGCCTAATGGCCATTACCCATCAATTGTAGTGATTACTTGATTTCAATGATGGAGGCCTTTGCCCATCAGTGGGATAGTTGTAGGCTAAAACATCATACAATAGTGTAATATTTATTTTAAAACATTTGCATTCGACTTAATGAATGTGATGTCCCTTTTCCAGACCATCTAGTGTCGAGAGGTCGCATGCCCGAGTCCGAAGCGGCGCGCGCTTTCGCCCAAATGGTGGCGGCCGTGGGGTACTGCCACGCCAGCGGGGTGGTGCATCGAGACCTGAAGGCAGAGAACTTGCTGCTGGACAGGGACATGAATATTAAGGTATGGCTCTCTCTTTTTCTGTCTCTGTCTATCTTCCCCCCCCCCTCTATCCCTCTCTCTCTCTCTCCTACTGCCTCCAGCGGTGGAGTGGCGCATTGAGACCTGATGGCGGCGAACCTATACCTGGTACTGACTTAGCTTTATAATTCTTCCCCAGTTGGCTAACTTCGGGTTCAGTCACAAGTACTGTGCGGGCTTGCCGCTGGCTATAGTTACACATTTAGCTGTTCTTATAGTAACATTTTATTCCATTCATCCCCAGTTGGCTGATTTCGAGTTCAGTCACGAGTACACGGCTGGCTCGTCGCTGGCTATAATATAAACATTTTGATATCCTTACATTATAATTCGTTCGCAGTTGGCTGACTTCGGGTTCAGCAACGAGTACAGTGCTGGCTCGCCGCTGGCGACGTGGTGCGGGAGTCCGCCATACGCCGCGCCCGAGCTGTTTGAAGGACGGCAGTACGACGGACCCAAGGCTGATATATGGGTGAGGAACACAAAAAATAATTATATATATATAATTGTATATTTCTCCTGACCGATTGATTTATATATATGTATTTATTTATTTATTTATTTATTTACCCCCTTAATCATTAAAAATATTTGTTAAATTTTGTTTTGTCAACGTCACACAAACGTCATTTTGAATTTGAGAAAAAGAGACAAAACAATGATTCACTAAATAATGCTTAAATAGTTTTTATGAGTAAGGGGGTAAATAGGTAAGCCAACGTTTGTGTACAATGCAACTTATATTATTTAGTTACATATACCAATTTTCCAATTAATTGCCACAAACAGTTAAAGGCAAACCCAGCGTGCTCAAAAAATAAAAAACGTAAAACAAAAAATTTTAAACGAATTAATTAACATTAATAATTACACTACTCTATTAAATTTGCAACGATTCGGCGGAGCCTAGAAGGCGAGTCGTCGAGGATGTCAGCATTGACAGCTGTCGCTATATTCCAATGAATTAGTAATAATTTATGTTTTACGTTTTTTTACTTTTTTAGCAAGCTGTGTTTGCCTTTAATTGTTTGTGGCAATTAATTGTACTTTTTTTTTATTGGTTATAGGCAGGCATTAGACCACACCTCACCTGATGTTAAGTGACGGTGCGGTCGAGGATGGAACATGCCTGCCTAGAAATAGCCTATTCACTCTAGCCTTGAAGAGATCCAGATTATACCTATCAGGGAACATACTCGCAGGCAGCGCGTTCCATTCCCTAGCTGTACGCACTAAGAAAGTTGAACCGAATCGGCTCGTGCGACAAGGTGGCATATCTACAACATAGGGATGGAACTCGCGCCTCGCGCTCCGATAGCGGAAAGTGGATGGTGGGATTAGGTCGTGCAACTCCTTCGCGCACTCCCCGAAATGAATCCTGTAGAAGACCGACAGACGAGCCACCTTACGCCGATGTTCTAAATTTGGTATATGTAACTAAATATAAGTTTCATTGTACACAAACGTTGGCTAACGTAACGTTGCGCGTTGGTAAGCGTCCTATTGTGAAAAACTGTTTTGTTTTGTTGTGGACACAAAAACAGTTTTTCACAATAGGACGCTAACAGGCGTAACATAGTGACGGGGGTAGCTAACAGAGACTCTATTTCGCGATAATGATGATGTAATTAAAGATTTCGCCATTAAAGAGAAGCTTTATAAAAAAGCTTATTATAAAGTGTCTGATTACATTGAAGACGAAACAGCATGGGTTTGAAATGCTCCAATCACTCCAACAGGTATTTCTAATCTAAAATATTGTTAAGGGTTGGTAACGGCATATAATTTTGTAAATGTCGTTACATATTATATTAAAGCTGTGGAGTTTCTTGCGCCCATTCTTCTCCACATCTAAATAATAGACGTCCTGAATGGGTAGTAGGTAAAAAAAAATTTTGGACGATTCAAAAGCACTTTTCTAAAGTTTATTTGAATAAAAATATTTGACTTTGATTTTGACTTTGTTGTTGTTGATGATGATGATGATAATGATGATGATGATGATGGTGGTGGTGGTGGTGATGATGATGATGATGATGATGATGATGACGAGGACGATGCTGCCGCAGTCGCTGGGCGTGGTGCTGTACGTGCTGGTGTGCGGCGCGCTGCCGTTCGACGGCGGCACGCTGCACGAGCTGCGGAGCGTCGTGATGGCCGGCAAGTTCAGGATACCTTACTTCATGTCGCAGGGTGAGTCACTTACTCAAAAGAAAATAACTTGTGGTGTCACCAATGCTTTGCAGGAAATAGTCATCGATATTTTTTATCTTTAGGCCCCTCGCCCACGGCGACTTTTTGTATCGATATAGTCGCGATGCAAACGCGATTCAGTCGCGATGCAAACGCGATTCAGTAACGGCACAAAAATGCCTGCGATCGCTACAGTTGCAAGATGGACTCCGTTGAGGCAACATTAGTCACGTTGTCTTTGGTGCTGCTTTTACGTAAGCAGCCGAAGCGGGGACACTCGCGCGCCACCCTCCCTCCGTTCTCTCCCCGATGTCGTCCCACACGGTCGCGCGTTTGCATCGATACAGTCGCGATGCTGTAGCGCGTTAGTAGCGCGTTGCAAATGCGACTAACGCGCGTTACTAGCGATGCTGCATCACTACAAAAAGTCGCCGTGGGCGATGGCCCTTAATCACTTGAAATGGGAGTCAGCAACTAATTTGTGACTTTAACGACAATTGAATACAGACCATTTTCTTCTAGCTATCATCCTATATTATCCTATATGTTATCCTATAGATTCTATATGATCATTTGGCGATGAAAACTATGTCGAAAACTGATGCCACTGCTGTTATATACTCAAGTGTGCAGCAAGCTTATCTATATATATATTAATACGTGAAGCAAAAACTTTGTACCCCTTTTTACGAAAATTGCGCGGACGGAGGAGTATGAAATTTAGCACACTTATAGTTTATATAGAGAAGGAGTACAGGATGTTAATATTTTTTTTTAATTATGCATAAAAAATACATTAAATAAATAAAACAAACATTACACACACCGCCATGTATTTGACACACACACACACACACACGCATATAATAATCTTTTTAAAGATTTCAAAAATGGAAGAGGAGCGGCCGAAATCTGTCAATGCCAATCAAAACTCACATTCTATCTTTTTTAATTTTTCATTGCTTAGGATACAATCCGTGCAGCCTTAATAAAATTACGGTCGAATTTCGACCACTGGGCGACCACTAGTGGAATGGTGATCCCTTATTTTTGCCCCCTTTAGGGTAAAATGTTTCCAAACTTTGAATGTCGTATTTATTTATATCTAATTCAAAAGCCTAAAAAATTAGTTTCAATCTTCTAGCACAGATTACTTAATAGTTCCTACGTAACAGATAAATCACTTCCTACAAACATTCGTATACCTACCTCGTTAATAGCCTACTTCATTTGGTCGCGACACGTCGGCGAACGCTGCATGCTAAATTGTGCCTAATAGGCTCGACTATAGAGTTGTTATCGATTCGCAGCCGCGCGGCCTCGCTGCCATCGTAGTAATGCCAGGGCTGCTGCTACGATAAAAATATTGTTCACTCACAACAACTTGTAGGTATAGTCGACAATGAAATTGCTTTACCACCTTAGAAGTGAATTTTGTTTGCATTTAATAAAACAGCAAGTTCTATTTTTGTTTAAAAGACCAAGTGACAGATACGTTGTCATTATTGACAAACTTAGCGTAATTTTATTGTAATGGAAGTTTTTGTCAAAAGTGATAAAGCAATTTCATGGTCGACTATACCTAAATTAACTATTAAGTATTCTGTGCCTAAATGGCTTGTTTAAGATTTGTAATGTAAATTAAAATGAATGATAAATTGAAAAGCTCAATTGTTTATGATCAGTATGATAACATGGAACTCGGATTATATTGTTACCTATGATATTAAATGAATTACTTAAAGTTATAAATCCTCATCATAATCAATCCATAATATCCCACTGCTGGAATATAGATTATCCTTCATATGAAGGAGTTAAGGCTATAGTCCCCCACGCTGGCCCAATGCGGATTCGCATGCCTTTGAATTAATTATTTATCAAGCATGCAGGTTTCCTCACGATGTTTTCCTTAACCGTTCGAGAATAATCGGATAAATGTAATAAGTAATTAAGAAAAACTCCTTGGTACATGGTCTAGGGCTCGAACCCGGGCCTCCCGATTGGGATCCGGCGTCTTAACCTCAGAGCCACCAACGCTTAGTTAAAAATAATTTAATAAATTAAAAAAATAATAATAATGAATAATAATTTTTTGATGTTTCAAACTTACAACAATATACAATAATCTAAACCACACAAATGTCAATCAACATATTATACAGGGTGTTTGGAAGGTCGGTGCAAAGCCTTAAGGGGATGTTAGTATGGTCCATCTAGAACATTTTGAGCCACACTTGTCTTAGACCAAGTCTGTTTTTATTACTTTTTTTTGTTGACCTGCGATTTTAGTGCCAAAAATCCAAAATTTGCTAATTAATTGCTAACAACATTCAGTTTAAGTAAAAATATCTATTTTTTACAATTTATTTTATTAGTGTAATGTGGCTCTAATCGTATCGAAGCATTTTTGAAGCACCATTGTTACCAAAAAATAAAGTTACAGGCCATTCAAATATGATAGAAAATTTGGAAAAAAATATTTTCGACTTTTAACGTTAATTTAAAAATAAATAAAATAGCTGCAGATGTTCAAACACATTTAAAAACATGCTAGGTTATTGCCCTTTCTTTTGAGATATTACTTACGCAGATATCTTACCATTTCTTGAAATTATGGTGCTTAAACCAGTTAAGAGTGATAATATCGATTTTTAAGGAGATTAAAAACATCATTTTTGGTGATCTAACTTTAATTTTCATTTTCAAAATGTCGTCCACCATTACGAATACATGCTCGAGCACGTTTTCTTACTTCAGTCGTGCTGATTTTTAGCATCATTTCTTGTTTCATCCGTTCAAACGCAGAATGGATTCTCTCCAATAACTCCTCCTTCGTAGAAATTTCCGTCGTGTAGACAAGTTCCTTTGCCCGTCCCCATACAAAAAAATCTACCGGGGTTAAGTCAGGCGATCTTGCGGGCCAAGGAATTGGCCCGTCTCTGCCGATCCAGCTCTCTGGAAAACAATTATTAAGGTGTTCTCGTACAGTTAAGGTCCAATGCGCTGGGCATCCATCTTGTTGGAACATGATTCTCCTGTCAGTATCCAGTATTGGTATTTCCGCTTCGTAAAGGAGGGTTGGTAAGTCGTTTTCTAAAAAGTTTAAATAATTCTCCCCGTTTAAATTGTCAGGTAAAATGTGTGGCCCAATCAGATTTCGCCCGATTACACCAGCCCACACATTTACCGAAAATCTTCTTTGGAAAGACACCTAAAACAAAAACAAGCTCTGACCAAAGTATTCTGGATTTTACATTCCAAGTGATGTCACCTAATTTGGGGTGGGAGAGGTGGGGGGAGGGGGGATATACCCCTACCCCTCCTCCAAAGCTCAAAACTCGGAGACACATATTTTTTTTATCGAATTTTAAGTTTTTAAGAAAAAAATATAATTTGTCTATTAAAATGTCAAAATTAGATCAGAGCTTAACCAAACCGTTCAGATATGTGACAACCGTAGGTTTTAAACATCTCCGGTGCTTTGTTACTTTGTTACTTGTTACTTTTTATTTTCAAGTGCCAACTCCTGCACTGAAGCTAAATTAAATATTGATAAAATTTATAAAATACAGTGAAAAAATTAAACGCCCACCCGACCCAGCCAGGAATCGAACCTGGGTCTCCTGGATCTCCGGTGCTGCGGGAAGAGCAGCCCCTCCACCATTACGTAGCGAAATGCGGCGACCAGCCTTAGCCGCAGCGACGAGCTCGATGCCTGCGTATCGTTACAGCGGGTGAGGGCTGCTCTCCCTCCGCGCCTCCGGGCTCATAAAAACACTAGCGTAGAGCAGACTAGTACCACGTGGAATCAGGGTAGACTAATTCTGTTCTGTAACTAACGTTGACCTAATTTTACCGCATCGGGTATGAAACATTTTTTTTTACTACTGTTTATTATTAATAAACAAATTAGAATAACCTGAGGACACAGTTGCACAACGTATTAATGTCAAAATACATTAACACTAAAAATAGCGGTTATTTAGATTGGATTTTAGCTTTTTTGGGCAATTTAGCAGTGCTGCCAACATTACGCGGTTGCTTTCAGAGCGTTTTTACGTTGAAAAGTTGTCAACAGAGCTGTCACTTCACTATCCGAATTAATGTAAAACTAAAAATCAATTAATTTCAATAGTTTATTGTGAGAGTCCTAATTGATTCCAAGCAATAGCAATTCGTGTATTTGTTCCTAATTATGAGTTCTTCACGCAAAAAAAAATACCTCAAAATTCACTGACAGCACTTGGAATGCTGAGCCGTGTTCTGTAACAGTGTTGAACATTTGTAAATAAATAAATAATAAACATTTATTTATTAATACCTGTTTTTTCCAATGTGGATTGCTGTCCTTATCGGCCCATTGGTGCAAATTATGAAAATTTGTTATACCTTCCCTCGCGAATTTGGACTCATCAGTCCACAGGATTGATTTCAAAAACCATTGGTTATCAATGTCTCTGTTGAGTAAAAAGCGACAGAACTGGTATCTTCTCAAAGAATCGTTTTCTTCTAAACCTTGCACACCTCTCCCGTGAAACGGATACTTGTTCTCTCGGTGCATTGTAGACCACACTTTCCATATCGATAAGTTCAGGTTTCTCGCTACAACTCTGACACTGGTTGTAGGATCCGCTGCAAAGGTTGTAATTATTTCCTCCTCAACGTCGGGATCGGGTCTACCTGGATTCACTCCGGGTTCGGCGTGGTGGATTCCAGATTCGACAAGCCTACGATAGGTGTTGTAGAATACACGCACATTAGGCAGCCTGCGAACCGGATAACGTTCTCGGTACATACGTCGCGCCAAAGCTCCATTACCGTCAGCTCTGCCGTACATAAAAATGATGTTCGCATACTCCTCATTTGAAAAAGCAGCCATGTTTATTACACAATAATTCAAATGAAACAAACAACCGCAGACAAGGCTCTTCACTTTCCCGCCAAGAAGTCCACGGAATAGTAGTAGTAAGTAAAAAAAATATTCGTCCGTTTGTAAGATAGGCGAAGACATTAAGCCATACTGCCATACTATCAATTCTTTAATCATTAAAGTTTTCATAAGAATGTAAGTGTGTTACATTCATAACGGGGAAGTTTGTTTTAATCTGAGATTTTAATGCTAGATGTCTATATTTGTTTTGTTTGGTAGGTATGTCCCCTTTCCTCCTCATTTTCATTTTCAATATTCTTGAAAATTGTTTAAGCACCATTATTTCAAGAAATGGTAAGATATCTGCGTAAATAATACCTCAAAAGAAAGTGCAATAACCAAGCGTGTTTTTAAATGTGTTTGAACATCTGCAGCTATTTTATTTATTTTTTAAATTGACATTAAAAGTCGAAAGTTTATTTTTCCAAATTTTCTATCACATTTGAATGGTCTGTAACTTTATTTTTTGGTAACAATGGTGCTTCAAAAATGCTTCGATACGATTAGAGACACATTACACTAATAAAATAAATTGTAAAAAATAGACATTTTAACTTAAACTGAATGTTGTTAGCAATTAATTAGCAAATTTTGGATTTTTGCCACTAAAATCGCAGGTCAATAAAAAATAATAATAATAACAGACTTGGTCTAAGACAAGTGTGGCTCAAAATGTTCTAGATGGACCATACTAACATCCCCTTAAGGCTTTGCACCGACCTTCCAAACACCCTGTATATTGAACTTATACACTATTTACAGTATTTAATAATAATCACAGCAGATTATAACGTAATATTTATAGTCTTAATTGAACTGAATTACTATTGACAGTATTTAATAATAACTATAGAATACAAATAATCGATGTTTTACGATGCAACGTGCACAGCGAACGAGCGTGCTATGACGAGCGTGCTATAACGAGCGCTTGCGACAGCCCACTGACTTTTTGATCGTCAGCGATCAACCGCTCGGTAGGTAATTAACGAGCGAGTACAGTCGAGTTCAATAATATGTATACACTTTTGACAGATGTTGATTCTTATTACAAGGTAAATAAAGGTTACTTACTGAGGCCTGCTTCTAGCTTAAAAATGACTTAATTTCCATACAAAGTTTCATCCCCTATTTCAAACCCCTTACAGCCCTTTTTTGCATTAAAAAGAAGCCTATGTCCTGCCCTCAGGCTCTAGACTATCTCTGTACCAAATTTCATTTAAATCGGTTCAGTAGTTTAGGCGTGATTGCGTAACACAGACAGAGTTACATTCGCATTTAGAATATTAAAAATTAAAAATATATATAATATTATCTATATATATAAAAATCAATTGCTGTTCGTTTGTCTCGCTAAAACTCGAGAATGGCTGGACCGATTTGAATAATTTTGATTTTGAAATGTTTGTGGAAGTTCAGGGAAGGGTAAACGGTGAGAAACATAAATAATAAATAACGGAAAATACTAAAAATTACAATTTAATTTTCCAATACATAATGATTTTGTGGTGACACACTTTGTATAGTTGCGCGTAAGCAAAATCGTTCTCGGCTAGCGATGAGCCAGTCATCCCTGAATCCTCGCCTAGGTTACTCGCGCGTTTGCGACGACTACGCGCATTGAATATTACGTAATATAAAGTGTCTAAAAATAGCTTTTCTAAAGTTCAATACATTGACTGTAGTGCATAGTTTAATGTTTTATTTCAACGACCCGATACTCACTCCAGACTGATTGCAGGCGCAATCCTTCTGATACGTATAACCTAAAGTTAATTACCCAAGTGACATTAAGACCCAAAATAGGTACCAAAGTATAGCAGCATACCCCAAAATTTGTTTGTTTTGTTGTCATGGAAACTGTCAAAGCGGTACGGAGTCCGCCGGGTCATCTAGTATAATAATAAGGATTGGGATCTTATACTCATACAATAACTATCTATACTATTAACCTTTTCAACCGCCCAACTATCCTGCACGCGATGTCCCGCTGTACGCCAACGTATAAATGTATTTTAATAAAGTAGGTACAAAGAAGAACTTCTATAGAAGTGCAGTAAAATGCTAGTCATTTAAAATATTGGTGTTTTGTTTTCCAGAATGTGAGCACCTAATCCGCCATATGCTGGTGGTAGACCCTGAGAAGCGGCTCTCTCTCCGAGGAGTGGCGAAGCATCGATGGCTAGCTACCACGGGACCCGGCCCACCGCACGGTAAGACCATCAATACCAATTATCAACACAAATGTTGAAAAAATTTCCACGAGCAGGATTTGAACCCGCACCCTTCTGACATACCGGGTCAGGTGCTCTTCCAATTGAGCTATCGTGGTTCTAACCAGCCCGCCGAAATTATTCAACACTATTTCCTTTTTTTATTTTGAAAGCCAAAGACGCCCATTCAATGTCAACAACTACCGTCATTTAACATTTTTTTTCAACATTTGTGTTTTTGTAATTTGTTCGCAACAAAATTTGCGTTAAAAATTATATAAACATTTTACACTATACATTTTTTTTTTTTTTAGTTGATGGCTTTGTGAAGTAGCACATTTAGCCAGTGACAAAGTAATTTTCTTACAAGTTATATAAATAGATAATATATTTATTTTGTTAATGCCTTTGCTGAGTTTCTTGTCGGTTCTTCTCAGTACAATGTCTCCCGCCCAGAGTAGACCTACGAACCGATAACATAGTGACATTAATTGTAGCCTAAACTGAATAAATTATTTTTAAATTTTACTATGCCCTCGGGCGGACATCTTGAGAGAATTTGAAAAGTGACGTTGCACTGTTTTGTTTCATTTAGCAACACTCATGCACGCTCACTAACTAGATTGATTCCCAGAGGGGGTGGGTAAATATATGTGTACTCGGTTTTGGTTGGTGGTAGGACTTGTTTGTCCACCTTGCTAGCCCCCCCCCCCCCATCTTATTTAAATATGTCGTCATAATAGCAATGTTTGTAGCATTGTTGTGTTCCGGCAGCTAGAGATAAGATAGCCGGTGCCTCAGTAGTTGAGGATTCCGGGTGAAGAATGCTCCTCATCACTTACCTTCAGCCAAAAGAAAGACCGACCACAGTTTTCGATCACCCATCTTTACCTTGACCAATGTAAAAGTTGCTTGACAATCACGATCGATTTTTCTCCACAGACGCCTCGGAAGGCTTATGTACATGCCATCCAACTGGTTCGCCGCGGGCTGATGCCCACGACACAGTACTGGCGCATATGCTTGCGTTACCCGGCCTTACGGAGCACAAGATATTGCAGGTAAGCTCCTATTGAGTTATGTTTGCCTGGTACTTTAAATAGGAATCGTTAGAAATGAAAGAGAGATGAAATATGTTTATGGGTTTTATGTGGCACCCGTGTTCGCCACATTAACCCCAGTGTTTGAAACAAGTATCGTCACCAAAAATTGACATTAAAATGTTACGGGATGACAGTTATTTTAGGAAGGTCCTATATTTAATTGTTGCAAAATTAAATACAGCCTGCTGTCAGACAGATTAAAAAATCTTGCTGACCCCTATTTAAATGTCGAACACTGGAGCCACGCCCCACTTATTGTTTTGGAGGTAACCTCTTACTGACTTATGGTTGCCTGGTACTTCACATGGGAATCTTAAGGAATGAAAGAAAGAAAGAATAATATTGATTGTTAACTTATTGGAAACATAACTTAACTTTGGTTTTTGGATTTCTCTTATTTAATTTGCCTTTTGGCTTTACAAGATATTGCAACCTCTTACGACTTATGGTTGCCTGGTACTTCAAATGGGAATCCTAAAAAAAAATACTCGGATAGACTGTCTTTTCTGTGCGTGACTCCAACGTCTACTAGATTATACGAGGTGTTCGTATCAGAATCTTGAGTGCTTTTGCCGCTTACAGACAGGACTTTTTAGAAGCGGCAAAACATCGAAAAAAAAATGCCTTTGGTAGTAGCATATATCTACTCATGTGGTAGCACATGAGTAAATACCCGATATATCTACCCATGTGGTAGCTTAGAGCAAAGGGTGGTAGTGATCGAACATCCCCAAAGGGTTTCTGGAGCAGATTACATCACGCTAGCGAATTCTCATTTTTTTATATTCGTAAAATAAATCTACAAGTTAATTTTTTACTTTCATAATTACTAAGTATGTAATGTGATTTTCCATACGAAAAATAAATGTTCGGTATACAGAATGTTTGGTAATACCTCTATAATCCCGAATATGGCAGATAAGGTACCGTTGATAGAACCCCGGAAAATTATGAACATAACTGAAAAACCAGATCGCTGAGATATTAAAGTTCTTTGTTACTAAGTAAAACTGTGACAACCCTAGGTCAAGCTGATACGTTGTTCTAGGTCGTCAACCTCATGGTCAAAAATAAACCGAAGTCAAAACATTGCAGGAATGAACAAGAAAATTATAATAAAATTAATTTAGTTTTTTTATTGAAAGTTAATCTTAGTAAATATGATTTTGCTAATTTATTAATTTATTATTTTCTTAATTTTTTTTTTTTGATTTTGATTTTGTTTTTTTTTTCGAGAGTGTGAAGTATTTATTAATTACTTAAATACATACTTTTTTGCATGTTATCACAGTGTTCGCTATACTTGGTTGCATGGCTATGTTTCGGGAATATACACCTATTACCAAACATTCTGTATAAAATGTAATACAAAACTAGTCATAGTGGATATCCTTTGTTCAGCAGTGGACGTGTTTCTGCTTAGATGATTTTGATGATGATATAAAATGTGCCCCATCACTCTGCCCTGCGACAGTCCGTGCAAGAGGAGCGGTTCGACCATATCTCGGCCATCTACCAGCTGCTCACCGACAAGCTGCGGCTGAGGACCAGCGCCAGGAACAGCCTGCAGCATAGAGGTCGGTGGCTGGATCACTCTTTACTGTCTCTTTATGTTTCTGAAATCCTGGTACTTTTCCTTGAAAGATATTCAAAATTAATAGTTTCTTTATATGCGCCGGGGGCACAAGGAGGTGGTTTTTGAATACATTAAAAATGACATGAATGAAATATAATATTTTTTTCTTTATTTACAATTTGATAGGTACCAACCATTCTAGAATTTTCGATGTCTAAAGTCAAAGTCAACATCAAATTTTTTTATTCAAATAAACTTACGAAAAGTGCTTTTGAATCGTCCAAACATTTTTTACCTACTTATTCAGGACGTCTATTTTTTAGCTGTGGAGAAGAATGGGCGCAAGAAAAAATCTGAAATAATTTACCACTGATTTTGAATATGAGAAGAGTGGCGATGATTATGTCTCTTTCATGTATATCTACGTAGTTCCATTAACTGTCTCTTTATGTTTCTGTGATCCTGGTACTTTTGGATTTCATGATCATCATCATACGTTTATTATTGATATTTTTTTATCCATATTAGTTGGTTTTCTTTATATTACTCGTAACTTTCTATTATCTATCTCTTTACCTTACTCAGATCCTGGTACTTTTAGTAAATTTTTCTACCTCTGGGGTGGCGGAAAAGACATTATGTGACTTTTGAGTTATTTTGACATTCGAATTTTGACTTTCTCGGCCACCCAAATTTCAAAACAATATTTTGTAGCGTTATCGCTACGTAACGTCCGTTAGAAAGGGACAAAACGTTATAGGTTAAACAAGGATCGCAATACCGAACGCCAACAGACTGATGTGTAAACAAAATTCCCGCTCTAAGCGCGGTGACAGTATGCGACTCTGTACGAGCGTATCAAAGTCGTGTTTTGTTTAGCATAATGTGTGAGAATAATGTATGAAGACATATCTTGTTCTTATTAAATTATTGTTAAATAGGGTGGAATGTTGTATATAAAACCAATACATATTACAAAAATGGCTTTCATTTAATTATTAGAATTTAGATTTGAAAAATGAAAAAAAAAAAACATTAACCTTACATTCAACTAAGTATTGGTAAAAAAATAAAATATGGAATGACCATATTATTTAATAAACAGCTAGCTTATTTCATTACGAACAAGTAGACATATGTTACATGCTTATTATCTTTCGACCTTGTTTCGAACTCGAGTTAGTGTAACCCGATACCCTTAGGTAGGGACCACCCACGAAGGGGCTCGCCACTTGACGGCCATTTTGAATTATCTTGAATTTTGCCATAATTCCGCCCTGCCACTTGAGAGGAGTTTTAAAGCTCGACTTCAGTAGTACTTCAATTTATTCTAAAAGTAAACTTCATATTTTTCAATGCCTCTTATCTATCTCTTTACGTTATTGAGTTCCTGGTAATTTTAGTTGATTTTCTTTATGATTTCTGATTGATTGATGTTTTGAAAGTATTGAAACAAAGTGTATGTTATAATGTTTTCAGACTCTTTAGATTCGACGACGGGTCAGCCCTTAGATCTCACTAGTTGTAAGGTAAGTTTTTAAATAATCAAAATTTTATTCTTGCGAATTTTTCGCAACATTTACGTAATAAATACTATTAATAGTAATAATTACTTATTAATTTATTTCTAATATGAACGTATCCCAAATTTAACATAACTTCCTTTTCTCCAGAGTACTGACGAGGAACAGATGGAAGCTGAAGAGTCTTCATCTCAAGAGTGCCTGGTCTCCATCCCCGGGCTTAGCGTCAACTACCTCACGCATCGCACCGACAGTCTAGAGAAGGTAAATAATAATAATATTTATAAAATTCAGATAACATGATCCATTTTGTTTGTAATATTTTAACTTTTTAACAGTATTTAGGTAAAGTCAGCAAAGATTTAATCAATCAATTCAATACTTTATTTGCTTAGAAATAAAGCCTTATTCATAAAAACTTAGTTAAACAAGCTGATTCTAGAGTTGTACTAAGAATAGTGATGTTGCTTTTAGTGTAGCTTAATTTCATGTTTATTTTGTGAGACGTACCTAAGTGTTTGTAAATGTGTTTAATCAGTAAAGTACTTACCACTTCTTTTCTTTCTTTTTTATAGTATGCTTATATGTTTTATGCCAAACACATTAGTTCTTAGATATATTAGTATATAAAACGAATATATATAATAATGATATGTATATTATTATTATTTCTGGTAATGTTGCTAGCATTCTTGGGACCGAGCCTACATCTGGAGAACATTTTTATTATTATTTTTATTATTTATGAACTCGATGGCGCAGTGGTTAACGCGCCCGGTCTGCGAGTGCTGAGGTTAAGCAACTTTCGCAAAGGCCTGTCATCGGATGGGTGATCAAAGCTTTATCATCTCCAACTCCTCCGTGCTTCGGAAGGCACGTAAAGCTGTTGGTCCCGGCTGCATTAGCAGTCGTTAACAACCACCAATCCGCCCCGCACCGGGCCCGCGTGGTGGTTTACGGCCCGTTCTTCCTGTGGTGTGTACATCCATAGGAAAGGCTCGTGTCCCAGCAGTGGGGACTAAAACTCAAACGAGATAGAGAGACCTAAGTACCAGGCTATCATGAGTCACAAGGAGCTGTACCTAGCGTGCCCTGGGAGCTTTACCTGGAAGGTAGTCAAAGTACCAGGCTAGCATGAGCTATGAGGAGATGACTACACCCTGGGGTGAGGTAGTCAAAGTACCAGGCTAGCATGAGCTATGAGGAGATGGCTACATCCCTGGGGTGAGGTAGTCAAAGTACCAGGCTAGCATGAGCTATGAGGAGATGGCTACATCCCTGGGGTGAGGTAGTCAAAGTACCAGGCTAGCATGAGCTATGAGGAGCTACATTATATGAGAAGTAGTAGTCCAAAGTAACCACGGTACCGCACCGGGGTTTACGGCCCGTCCTCCTGTGGTATTCCCATCCACATGGAAGGCTCGTGCGCCAGCAGTGAGGACATACAATGAGCTGTCGATCATGATGATATATGATATATGAAACAATGTTTATACTGTGTGCTTGGTTCCAGTTCGGCGACGGTTCTGCACCAGTGGTGGAGGAGCGGTCCCACCTTCCGACCACCACGAGTGAACCGCACGCCACTCGTCGCCACACCGTGGGCCCCGGCGACTGCCGACACACGCAGGTAGGTTCCCAGCAGTGGGACTAATATATTTTTGCATATTAAGTATTTACATAAAGATCGTATACTAGGTAAAAAAAGTAAAGGAAAGGTAGCTTTTCAGGTAATACAATTTACTTTAATGAATTATAACATAAAAATAACATTTCAAATTAAAAAAAGTCTAAACATAGTACCTACTTAATATAACATTTTAGAGTTTAATCCAAAAAAGTTAAATAGTTAATTAGTTTATTATTTTATAGTTAAAGCCAATAAAAACTTTTTATCCTTACAGTCTTAGGACAATTAAATACTTTTATTCCTAATAATTAAATACTTTTATTCCTGTAACAAATGCGCTTCTATAATACATATTGTTATTGATCATTGGGATACATAAATTATGTCTATATCTGCTACGAATACTTGGACTTACAATGTACTAATACAAGTGAAAGGTACAAATAATACTCAATACAATGGAATTTCATATTCATATAATTTCGATCAATAAAAGTACAAAAGTTTTGTACTTATATAGTATATAAATAATATACAAAAGTATATATTTTTATGTGATGTGACTTAATAAACAATAAAAAAGTCTGGCTGCTTTCTTGTATTAAATAATTTTATCTTGAATCTTTAATAATTTTCTTTTATCGATTATTTAGTTTTCCTAACCATAAATATGTGTTTGGTTGCCAGGGTGGCGAGCTGGTGGTGTGTGGAACCGCGTCCGCCGATCTGCGAGCGGCCCCGTTATACGGATCTGCACACTTCAATGTATGTCGTCTTTCTTATATGTATACTAATATAGGTAATAAAGCTGAAGTTTGGTTTTTTGTTCGATTGCGCTAATATCTAGAAGTGAGTCTGATTTGAAAAATTATTTTTGCATTTGATAGCTCAATTTTAGTGGAAGGCTATAGGCTATTTAACATCGCGTTATGACCCATAAGACCCAGAAGAAACGCTAAGCGAAAACATTTATTTATTGCCACACAAAGAAATCAATAAGTTGATGCATATCATAGAAAAACTTAAAAATAATATACTGTATATTATATTACTATGTATTAATCTTAAGTCTAGAAAACAAATCTTATCGTGAACAAAAATGAATTGCAACAAAATGTACGAATATATATTTTATGATTAAAGGGTTTTTTTATGCAACATTTAAGTGTTTAGTGCAAGTGAAAATATTAAATGTTTTTTTTATTAGAACATAATAATATAACAACCTAAAAAAATAATATCCGAAAATTGTTTTATTTTTATTTTTATATATTTATACACTATTTATTATAATTTTCATTATCTTCACCAGCAACAAGCGAACGACAACGTCTCCCTCCTACCCAACACCAACTTGGCTGCAAAGCTACCAGCCGTGCAGCATCAGCCGCCGAGATACTTCAGCGTGAAGGATCAGCATCTGCTGAAGCCGCCGCACGCCATGCAGACGCAAGGGGGTGAGTAGCGAGCTCCTATAGGTTTATGGTAGCCTGGTACTTTGAAATAGAATTCTAGGAAGAGAGTTTGCTACTGATGTGGTTTTATAATATAAGGTCACCCATCTCAAACCCGACCACCGATTAAACACATGGCGTGGAGGTAAGTAAAAGTCAATTGAAACTCCTATAGGTTCATGCTAACTTTTAGCGAGAAATCTAGGAAGAAATAGTGTTAAAAACCCGACCACTGTGATTAAACAAACTCATGGCATGGAGGCAGAGTGAGTTCATTCTGATGGAGGTGAGTAAAATTATATTTAAACTTCTACAGATTTATGCTAGCCTGGTACTTTAAGCGAGAAATCTAGTAAGAAAGCTTGCTCTTGTTAAGGACCCATCTTAAACCCGATGACCAAGCTCATGGCGTGGAGGTAATTAAAAGTATTTAAACTCCTATAGGTTCATGCTAGCCTGGTACTTTTAGCGAGAAATCTAGAAAGAAATAGTGCGACCACACTGACAACACACTAATGGCATGGAGGTGAGTAAAATTATATTTAAACTTCTACAGATTTATGCTAGCCTGGTACTTTAAGCGAGAAATCTAGTAAGAAAGCTTGCTCTTGTTAAGGAGTTTTATGGTCACCCATCTTAAACCCGATGACCAAGCTCATGGCGTGGAGGTAAGTAAAAGTATTTAAACTCCTATAGGTTCATGCTAGCCTGGTACTTTTAGCGAGAAATCTATGAAGAAATAGTGTTAAAAACCCGACCACACTGACAATACTCTGACACTGATTAAACAAACTCATGGCATGGAGGTGAGTAAAATTATATTTAAACTTCTACAGATTTATGCTAGCCTGGTACTTTGAACGAGAAAACTAGGAAGAGGTTTCAAATCCGATTGACTAGATGACGAAACTGTTAGTGGAAAGTCTGTATGTAATAAACTTAACTTGTAAGGTTTATTATATTCGTAGTTCATAGTTATTTATTCCATAAAACAATTTACATTTTATTGGAAATTACATAAAAATAAAATAATACAGATTACAATAAGAAAATTAATGACATTGACAAATTAGGTGGAAGGGCATTGACGAATGATTATAAATAAATTAGCAAATATATTAGCCTGGTACTTCCTGGAAACTCATGATAACCTAAGTACTTTTCGTCATAAAATAACCGAATATGGACAGCGAGAGAGAACCCCGTTAACGCCGGATATTTTCGAAGGTGTGTCCGCCATACTTAATAGATTCTTCGAGGTGATTCCCGATGAGTTAATAAGTGAAACATTAATTTAATCTTTATGTTTAAGTTTTAAGGTTCACATTAAGCTGAAGTTGTTGATGCTATCCAATGTTATTTCACATTTTGTTATTCGAAATTTAAATGTATATATTTATCTAGTACTTACATATTGATCGAAGTAGAAGACCGTAGATTACAATTTTATGATTTTTGTTTCAGCTTCATCATTCGGCCGGAGAGCGTCAGATGGAGGTACTCATGTACCGAGAGGGAGGGAGAGAGCATGCTGCCATTCCGCTCCCACACATCATGTAAGTTTATTTTTACACATACCTTCTCTTATCAACTAGTAAATATTTTGCATTTTTTAATGTAAAAAGTACTAGAAATATGTCAAAGACTCCTTGATGCTACAGAGCGTAAAATAATTTGTAGGATATTTAAACCGCCTCTGTGGTGTAGTGGTTAAGACCAAACCACATGAGTAAATACCCGAACAGAGTCCAAGTTTCCTTAGAGCGCGCTGTGACAGTACACTACTACCATAGCACGGTTATGTGTGCGTGACCTCTCACCGACGGGTTCACGTACGCGCCGCGAGAGGACAAACCGGTTTACACCGGCACAGCCAGCGAACAATCTCATTGAATGTCAAACGCATTGTTTCGTGTTGTGAACTGTCATCGCTAGAAAAATATTATAATCATTTGAGGTTTTGTTATGTTTGGTTTAAATACGAGTGGTTTACTGTAAAATATAACCATGCTAGTGGCCGCTCACGCTTTCACCCGCGTGGTTCCCGGTGTCACCCGCGTGGTTCCCGTGGGAATATCGGGATAAAAAGTATCCTATGTGTTAATCCAGGTTATAACTCTCTGTATGCCGAATTTCATCCAAATCCATTCAGTAGTTTTTACGTGAAAGAGTAACAAACAATCAAACAAACGTTTATAATATTAGTAGGACTTTACAGTAAACCACTCGTATTTAATTCAAACATAACAAAACCAATTACTGTACAGTGTGTATGAATAATGCTAGAAATATAAAAATATTGCCTATTTCACGTAGTTTCACGAACACTTAATGATTAGAACTTATTAAAATCTGAAAATTAAAAAGAATAAAAATATTAAGTTATTGAAAAACAAAAACAATAAAAAGAAAATATTTAGAGTAAGTAGTTTATAGTAAAAATAAAATAAATTATATTGTTTCATTCATCTTATCCTCATGTGACAACCCCACCAAAGGTAGTTATAATTTTGCGCGCTATACTGCTACGGCCGCACTATCGCGGTATCGCGAACATTTTCCGAAGTCGGGCCAAGCAATAGTCACATTTCAGAACACGACCAAAAATGTCATTATTGCTTGTCGTGAAAACGGCAAATGTTCGCGATTGCGCGATAGTGTGGCCGTAGCATTAGGAACCTTGGACTCTGTTCGGGTATTTACTCATGTGGTCATGTGGTCTCAGACCCACAGGTTCGATGCGATTCTCAGTGGGAGGTATTGTTTGTACTCTGTTTGGTTGGTGGTAGGGTTTTAAGTCCGCCTTGCTAGCTACCACCATCTGATCTAAATAATGTCGCCATAACAACAATGTTAGTAGATAGACTAGAGATAAGATAGCCAGTGCCTCAGTAGTTGAGGATCCCGGGTGAAGTGCGCTTCCACCTTTGGGCCTTATCATCACATAACATCAGGTGAGTTGAAGAGCAAGTGCTTAACCTTAAGGAATAAAGTAAAATAAATACTCTATAACTGTCCCAATGCTGGGCAAACGCCTCCATCATTGAAATTTAGTCATCACTAAGTCAGAAACAAAAAAATATATTTTTTTACAAGTCATTTCTAACACAAAGGAATAAACAAACATGTCAGTTCCTTACTAATACGTCCAGAACACTAATTAAAACACGTAATTAGGATCACCATAGTTTATTCAGCTATGTAGCTTAACACCAAGTGATCTGTCATATACTTAAATAACTAAGTAGGGGTAAGTAACAATGTAGGGGACATTGTTAACATTATTGATGATAATAAATTAACAAGTACCTTCATACTATCTTCATATATCTACATATTTTTATAATTAAGTATACGTTTATTTTTTGGTATTTTTATTTTGTTTAGCCGTTTTTATATGTAATATTTTATTGGATGTTGTGCGCAGTTGTAATAGAGGCACAAATTTATCATCATCATCATCATCATCTCAGCCAAAAGACGTCCACTGCTGGACAAAGGCCTCCCCCAAGGGTATGAGGGGTATTTGCCGTAATCGCCACGCTTGGCAGGCGGGTTGGCGATCGCAGTAGGTTGAGGGTAACCTCAGAGAGATGCTGCTGCCCATCCAAATTAATTAATTTATTATTATTATTATTATTATTATTTTTTATTATTATTATTATTTTATTATTTAATTAATCACAAATTTATACGTTTATGTAATTGTATTGTTGTATTTTTTGTATTGTATGATTTGTATCTTGTAACTGTGCCAAAGATAAATAAATAAATAAATAAATATAGACTACTCTTGTATATGACACTTACCCAACTGTACATAAAGTATTAATAACGTTCCTATAGCCGTATATTATAATAAACTATGTGGTTTGTAAATAGCTTTCTGTATCCGTAGGCCTCCGACAGCGGTACGCCGCAACGAGCCGAGGACTCTGCGCAGACGGACGAACAGAACGCTGACTATAACACCAATTTGTGCAGGTACGTCCAAGTTTTATACTTAGTGCCTTACAAATAAACAAAGAATAATAAGGTCCGGATAGTTATTTCGTGTTTTGTCTCTTTACTCTAATTTAAAATAAAAAAAATAAAAAAAAAATCAAATATATTTTTATTATTAACTACAAGTAGTTTTTTACAAATGTGTGGGTCTCTTCTGTTAAGTTTGAAAAAAACCTGTTTTAGAAGAGACCCCTCTCTTTACTGTACAATCCATTTTTTTTTGTAGTTAAGTACATAGGTAGGTCTTATATGTTAGTGGTTCTATGATTTGAAAATAGTGTATCTGATGTATATTTAGTTTTATGTGTGATATTTTGCATGTTTCTGTATTGTGATCAAATAATTTAATGTTTTCCCTTCTACTTTCTTTTTGTGTTGTTATTATTTATTTATATAATTGATTACTTCAATCTATATTCATTTGTATAATTATATAAATTAATATATATATATATTAATTCATTTACTACTTTTTATAAATATAATACCTATAAGTTGTCGGATAAAAGTTTTTCAATACTTTCGTAACTTTGTAATTTTAACCATGATGTTACTTTCTTTTTACATGTAAAGTAAGTTAGTGAAAAAATGTTTAATATTTTGTTTACTTTGTTGTATATTGACACCGATTGAGCCGAGAATTGTTTTAGAGCAAATGTTGTTTTGGTAATATATAATTGTGGTGAAATGACGTTTACATGACAGGGACAAAACACGGAATCACTATTCGGACCTTATTCTTTGTTTATTTGTAATGCTACGGCCACACTATCGCGATAACGCGAAGATTTGCGTTGTCGCGACACGTCTGGCCAAACAATTCGTCCTATCGCGAAGACAAATGCTGTTCGCGCCGCTGTCGGCAAGTTGCCGCACATCAAAGGGTTTTGTCGCGACAAAGTTCGTGCGGTTGGCTACACTTCCGCGCGTTTAGTTATACAATTTCCTTTATGGTTGCCTGCGAGGCGCCGAGCGGTTTGAACGTGTTTCATAATTGAATCGTGTGATTTTATAACAACATAAATATGTCAAGAAGCTATAATTTTTCAATAGATGAAAAGAATAACAATAATAATAGCAGAATTTCAAAATCAGACGTTGACATACGGACAAAATTAAAAAATTTTTTAGGTTCAGCCGTTAATTCCGTAAACATATTATCTATGAAATGCCTGGAAAAATACAAAGTTTTAACAATTTGAAAAAAGAGAAGGTGTCGGAAAAAAACCACTTTCAAGTTAAAGTGCGGCTTCGAATCCCGCTCGTGGAATTTTTTCAACACTGTCTTTTTTAATATTAAAGTAGGTACTACTTTGTCCGATTTTTGTGTATAGATAACATCCACCATCGCCTTTTGTTCAAATAATAAAGATGCAGAAAATTATTTTTTGCTGATAATATGTAATATAGCGCAATCGCTTCTTCCATTTTTTTCCGCGAAATGAATTATCGCGACGTAGCAAAGTTTATTTTGATGTGGCCAAGCACTTCGTCGTAGCTCGAACATGAAGTTGCAGAAAGCGAGGCCGCTACGAATTATACTAATAACTATTCTCCACCATACAATAAGTCAAAATTGTCTAAGGGTTTCAGTTTCTCTGAACAAGAACGCCAAAGTTGGGCATTTTATGCAATAATCACGATCAAAATGTAATACGCCTCTTAATTCTTTTTTCCTTTAAAGTCAAAGTCGAAGTGAAATCGTTTATTCAATATAGACCTTTACAGGTACTTATTGACGTCAAAACTAAGTATGAAATACAAATAATAACGAATTATAATTTAGTTCACTGAATCTACCACCAGTTCGGATTTCGGGAGAGCCTTTGACCGAGAACAAACTCAGGAGGCTTTTTTCTTTGTTCTCTTACCTACATATAATGGGGTATTTGACAGGTTTTAGAAAAATATGTCTAATGGTTCATTATAGCATAATATATTTGCAATTTGATTAATTCGTTATGAATTTCTTTATTTTTTATGAAAATTGCCATTAAAATTCAAATTAATTAAATAGCCGCCAAAACGCTGAAGACGCCATGCATGCAGGTCACGTGATGTCGTGACGTCACCTGCTTGTAAGCAAACTTTTAGCTTTCAAATCAAACGTACAAAACTTTGATTGACATTTTACTGTTTACAAGCTGGTGACGTCACTCCAGATTTAGCGTCATCCCGTGCGTTTTTGATCACGTGGTCAATCATAAAAAAATTATTATGTTATTAATGATTTTTTATAAAAATCATACTTATTTTAAAGTTTCGTGCTGGCTAAATTAGTTTAAAAACATGTTTACTATTAAGTTAACAACAGTTTGGTGAATATTTTGATTGTAGTCAAATACCGTATTGTTTTCGTTTGGTCTCTCGCTGTCGTTGTATTGAGTCGGTGAGTCGGTGAGTCGGTGACGTTGGTTGGTTGGGACGCAGGTACATGCTGACGCGCGGCAGCGGCAAGCGGCACACCATCGGCACGCAGGAGGAAGCCAGCGCCGCCGGGGCCCTCGCCGGGAACATGGTGAGGAAACCCTTATTTATTATTTATTAAATTATTGGGATGGGTGATTTTGGAATCTCGAACTCAAAATGACATGAAATACACTATGAAGTACTTACTTTAAGTTATTACTTTGTGAATAATGTTGTTGGTTACAAAATTAGTAAGGTATTGTAAGCTGTAGATAGCAGAATTAGTCCCCGGTTCAAAAATCGTATTGTTTATAAGCAACGATTTGACAATATCGTCGACTTACTAATTGTTTGTGTTTTAGATATTTTTATATTTACTGCTCAGACCATAGTCAAACGTCACATAGTTAAAAATAAAAAAAAATTAAGAAAAATTGTGTGGCGGGAAGCTGATTATTCTTCAAAGTTCAAACAAAACTAGAACCTAGCTAAATTTGTTTTGATGCGGTTTGTTTTATTTCCTTGCAATCGAAGTGAAAAGCAGAGTGTAAAACTCGAGTATAAAACCCATTTTACCCTCGACGTGACTATCCGCCCTCGCCGTACCGGCTCGGGTGGCTATATGCACGGCTCGGGTAAAATGGCTCGTTTTATGCTCTTGTTGTACATTCTACTATTTTCATACCAACGTTTTTTTAACTTTCTTTGCATCTATTTATGTTAACACTATAAAAATTGTAGAGTAGTGTGTTTGTTTCACTAGCTAAATATAGCAGACATTAAAAGAAAAAAAATCAAGACCCTTGAAGGGTCAATGAAACAAAACGAAAATTCCGCGAACAAAAAAAGTTAAAAAAAAATTGGGCGAAAGACACAAAATGAATAATCATTGTCAATCATTTCATTACTGAAGCCTAAGTAACAGAGTCCTAGTTAAAGATGTTTAATAATATTAATAACTTATTAATAAGTGAGAAAAAAACGTCAATTTCATAGGTAAGCACCCAATATTAATTAGTAGTTAAAGGAGATGTTCCATTCTTGTATGGAGGCTGGGCCCCCTAATTCTTACAGTGATGAAATTATATTTTATGAAAAGAGCACAAAATAAGGAACCTTTCCATGTATTAATATATTTTTTAAACACACCCAAACATTGTATTATATAATAAAAAATGTCAGATAATAAAAATCATAAAATAGCAACCCTAAACTTTTTCTACCTTGGCAACTTCGCTTTTATGTATGTATTTAAAAAATATAATTTATTTTTTAAATTAGTAATGCAATGGTACACACGGCGGCACATCAAGTTCCCCCCCCCTATATAACTATAGCTACGCTACACACGACACAGAGAATCGTAGGAAAAGGACTTCCATGCGGCATGTTGGCCAATCACGATGCGCTAGCGTTTGTGTAGTAACAAGCGCCTACGAAGCTTTGTTTTGATTTTACGGCATTTTGGACCTTACTTCAACAGCATAGCATACATTATGGGATGGGTTGGTTTTTCAAATGATCCTTAATACATTGCAATATGATGTATTTTCATACTACCTCACACCCTGCGTTTGCGCACGCACACAGATGTCTTTTCTTCAGTCGTTTCTGGTATTTTGTTACTTTTTTGGCATGAATGAGGCCAGCCAGTAGCCAAATAATTATCATCTTACGCGTTGCGTTGCGTTTGCGTGCCATGATTTTGCGAAGTGCGAGGCTCTATCGGCAGAGTTGGTGATTGTTGTGATAATGGCGCCACAACTAACTCCTGAGCAGCGTCAACTCTTAGTGGTGTTGAGAGAAGCCGGCTATTCTATAAAAGAAATAGAAAGAAGGACTGCGATAACAGTGAGTATTACTTTTATGTTACTGATTTAATTTTACTGATAACGTTTAATACCTATATTTTTTTACAATAACGTGCGTGCGACTAGCTGAAGCGCAATATTTTATTTTTGTATTTTGTTTCATGTTTTTAGCCATAAATGGTTTTTGATTTCTGTTTCTAAAGAATAATACCTACCTATCAACTTTATTTGTCTAGATTGTAAGATCCTCCCACTATAGGGAATAGGGTGCCTAGTGTGAGTTTTGTTTACTATCCGTATTCATTCGATTACGTTTACGAAAACGAAAATTAGTATGGCATTGAAGCAGCGCCTTCTGGCGGCATACGAGAAGAGTTAACATTTTGCCATACAAATTCTCGTTTACGTAAACGTTAACGAATGGCGAATGAAACTCGCACTTGGCACCCGGTCTCTTCTTCCCTCTAGTGACTAGTGTTACTAAAATATTTTAAGAAATTACAAACTAGGTTTTTGTCTCAGGTAACAACCTCAACGATACGTCGAAGGCTGAAAGACGGCAAAGAAAGATGGCGGGCTGGTGACGAGAGTTCCAGCCAAAAAAAATATTTTCCTCTGCCCCCAGGCCGAAGCCAGGGTGGAATTAGGTGTATGTGATTATAAAGACTGATTTGATTACCTATATTTTTACTTTGATGATTATACTAGTAAGTAAGTAAGTCTAGTCCAGACTACTCGTAAATCAACATCTTATCCCTAGTGTTATTATAAAAAATATACCTACCTACTTATTTTATGTTTTAAATGTTATTTTACATTTATGCATTTGAGCAAATTACAAATATTTTTATTTTAGCTTTCTAAATACTTGATGATTGTGTTTACTATTTAAGATTTTTTAATATTGAGATAAGGTATTTTCTACGAAATGCTTTAACACTTTGTTTCATTTATTATTATTGAAGTTTATAATATCTATTAACACTCTTCAGATTTTTATTTTAATCTGGTAAGATGAGAAACTTTGATTAAAAAATAAAGATACTATAAAAACACAAATGTTGAAAAAATTTCTACGAGCAGGATTTGAACCTGCACCATTCTGACATACCGGGTCGAGTGCTCTCCCATTTGATTTTAGTGTTTTTGTAATTTGTTCGCAACAAAATTTGCTTTAAAAATTATATAAACAAAACAAAACCATTTAATAAATAGCTTGCCTACTTCTTAACTGACCTTTAGTATTTGTAAAAATATTATGATCGGATGTTAATGACGGTAGTTGTTGACATTGAATGGGCGTCTTTGGCTTTCAAAGTAAAAAAAAAAGCAAATAGTGTTGAATAATTTCGGCGGGCTGGTTAGAACCACGATAGCTCAAATGGGAGAGCACCCGACCCGGTATGTCAGAAGGGTGCAGGTTCAAATCCTGCTCGTGAAAATTTTTTCAACATTTGTGTTTTTGTAATTTGTGCGCAACAAAATTTGCGTTAAAAATTATATAAACAAAACAAAAGCATTTTATAAATAAAGATACATTCTTTTCAAGTGCTGATTTTGAAATTGTATTCTTATAAAATTATTACCTTATCTAATTTTTACATACCAATATTTGCTATACTTAGCATTGTATTACTCGTGTATACTAGTAAACATTTCATTTAAGTGTTGTAAGTTTATTTAAATTATTTTAAGTAAGTCAGTTCTTATTTATGTTGTTGTTAAGTTATTAATGTTAACTTGTTGCTATTAAGCCGTCTTTATGTCATTTTTATTGTAATTGAAAACATTTTCATACCTTGAATTACTCGCGAGCATAAGTTTGAAATACCTACTCAAATGTGCCGCCCGCCGTCCACTGAAATCAGTAGAGTTCTATTTATATAGCATTAAGGTTGTGATTGCAACTTTTTTTATCAAATTTGTTGAAATAATAACCTTAACGTCATAAAAATAGAGTTCCAGTGAAATGTGCTGGTAATTTAACGATACTTATTTAAACGTATTCGATGAAAGAAATAGTAAAATTCTTGCCAAATTTCTAGTTAAAAACCTACCCGATAAGTTGCGATTATTTTTTTCAGCGCGTGTGTAAGTATTGTTATTTTGCGCAGTCCGGTCTCTATCTTTATTAATTAATTTTACGTTAAAGTTGTTAGTTCTATTTTTTTTTCATACAAGAAAAATGTTGCATAAACATCCTTAGAAAAAAGAAGAAAGAAGCTATAGAAAAAAATATGACAAGTGCTGCTAACCTAGCGGCAAAGTAGAAATAAATGCTTAAACAAAACATGTCGACTATGTGTTTTTTTATTTATTTAGAGGACCCGTTTAATCCTACTTGTTGTTGCGCCCTTGAACATGTGCAATTTCAAGTATCATGATTAATGGTGATCTCCAAGATTTAAACAAACAGTATAAAATCGCTTTAGGTATACTGTTTACTTACCTACTTTAATTATCTTCGTCGAAGACAAAACAATTCAGGTGAGTTCGTTTGTTCAGGTAAAATATCAGGTAAAATATCAAATCAATAGGTAGGTATCACAGCAGGGTTCGATTCAACAATTTAATACTTACCTGTTATTGTTTGTAAAGATTTAGCATGTGTGCAGAAATTTCATTAAAATCTAAACCTATTTATAAGTAATTTATAATTATATAATTAAAAACGATGACATAGTTGTTTACTACACGTGTAGATATAAATCTGAACGTTTTGCATTGCACTACACCGCAGCGTCCACAGCAAAACAGAAATTCTTGAAACAATATTTTGGCGCGGTTTGCGGTGTGTGCGCGAGCGCGCGGTGTGCAGTGTCGTAGTGATGACGTCACGGCACGGTCCGGGCTCACGAGTGAGACGAAGAAACAAAAATATACTGAACCCTCTCGCACGATTCTCCGCGTACGACTTCAAACGGTTCAAAGTCCATTAAGGGTAGCTTGACGTGACGCCGAGTGTATACAGCCAGCAATCGCATGGTTTCATTTTCAGGAAATTGCATTAAAACCTTAAAATACCTTTTAGAATGTATAAATAAGTTCAGCAATATATAATAAACACTTAAAACTTTCATTAGAACCCCAAAATAATAAGAAAAGCTTGATGAAGAAAACAAGATTTCAAGTTTTTAAATATTTTTTAAATTATGTTGGGGCCTTTTTATATTTTTTTTCTTTTTGGAAACATCATCTCAGAAGGCAGATCTATCAGAAAAGCATCACTTCAAAACTGTAATAAAATAAGGGCCCAAAAACGAACATCTCCTTTTAAACTGTAAATGTTCGTTTGCAGCCTAGCACCTCCCAATCTTCCACGTCGAGTATACGAGTGAGGAGGACGGGTCTGCTCACCGTCACTGAGAGGCCGCCTGGTAAGTCAGCTTCAGTAAAACGCCAGTTGCACTACTGTTTAATTTGTGTCTGATAGCTTATACGTAAGTTTTGTCACTCTCATATGTAGGGTTGTCAACTACACTTTAAAAACAGTATTTTATAACGTATATATTAGGTTATTATGTATTTAAATAGATTTGTCAAACAACAGCATATTAAAGTGTTCGTTTTTCTACAACAGGACTCGGTTCGTTATGTAGTTTCTTTTAGTTGTTTTTTTTTTCTTTATATACACGTATTCGACGTTCATATACTATAATTGAGTAAAGCGTTGCATTTAATTTATTTCATTTTTATTTAATTTCAGTCTTCTGAAAAAAGACTGAAAAAATTTAAAAGTGCTCGTTTTTTAAAAACAAATCCATACACGGAACTTGCCCATTCTCAAAGCTATTGAAATGTTTTTGTTCCGGACGGACAATTATAGTTTAAATAGTAATAAGATTTAATAGCTATATATAGAAATTAGTTCTAGAAAAGCGTCGTTATTACGTCGCAAATTAGGTTAAAATTAGTTAGAACCACATAAGCTTTGTATTTATGCGTTTATCTTTCGTTAACAATAGTTTAGAGATAGTTAAAATCATAAATAGAACGAAACCTACTAAAGAAGTTTCTAGAAATGTGTTCCAGAAAAGTATGGAAAGTTATAGAACAATCTAGAAACTTCCTAGTAAGTGTCGAACCGATCATAGAAAAGTCTATAATATAATAGAACATCTAAATGACAGAGACAGCAACATGTCAGAAAGAGAGGCATGTATTCGCTGGACTATAAATACGCGGGACTTTTCTATGGTCGGCAATTGATTCAGATTCATTCAGACGGTGTAATCAGATTCAATAATAGTTCGTCTTACGATTCAGTGATCAATAGATCGCCTTACGAATCAATAGTAAATAGATTAATATAGTTCTACGGGTATAATAGTAAATAGTAATAGTGAAAGTGTACCCATATAGTGTAATAGAGAATATAGGCTGAACGCTCAAGTGTTTACTTCGTACTACGGAAGTTTCATTTCGTCACCATCACACGACCTTCGTAACTTGGCTATAGCAAGAAATAATTGCGCAATCCAGCAATAGGTGCATAAGGGACTTATAGCATATAGTATTCGTAATAGTTCGGTCCCGCACAGTTTTTATTTAAATACACTAAAACGGTCCCAATCCTGGGCAAGGCCTCCATCATTAAATCAAGTCATCACTACAACTGATGAGTAATGGCTTAATCTGGAAATATTCACCTTTGTTTATAATACTTTTAAATTAAACAAACTTAAATAAAGTTGATTTAATTTCTCCTAAATTAACTATACCTTTTGTAAAAATAAATATGGCAACCCTTGTCGATATCGATATGAGAGTAGGAAAACTTTCGTCTTATCAGAAGTTGTTAGTTGAAGTGTGTGTAGTATTAGTTAAGAGAGAGAGAAAATCCGCTTCGCTTCATACATCAATAAATGAAGACACAATTAAAATTTTAATATTAATATCTTAGTACAATTGAATTTTTATTTTAATTGTTTTTCATTCTTCATTATTTTTTCATCATTTTCATTATTTTATAACTTTGTTTATCATAGTTTTGACTAACATGACTTTTTCCAATAAAATGTTGGCCAACATAACTGTTGGCGACTGGCTGGTCCAAACCTTTTATATTCAAATTAAGATGTAATGTATTAACTTTTTATAAGACCTTTTTTGACATTGATGTTTTGTGCTTTAGTCATTGGTTTTCGTTTGAGTTGTCAGGTTAATTTCTTATGTATTTGTACTAAATTATAGCTAATAAATATTGACAAGATACTACGTGTTTCCAACAATTCATTCATACAGTCCACTACTCCATAACAATAACTTTGTCCATATCTTTGTCCATCTTTATTTTGGCTATCCTAATATCCGCCATTACAACAGACTGTTCTGTACTGTATAACGTAATTTTAATGTTAATTATGGTTATATATAATTTTACGCGACAAAGTGGCGAGTTGGATTGAGCCACGATAGCGTAGTTGGTAGTGCACCTGACCCAGCATGTCATGGGGTGCGGGTTCGAATACCACTCGTGATTTTTTTTAAATACGTTGTCTTTTTTCAAATTGTAATTTAAATCACTTTACAGAAGTTATTTATGTACATAAAAGTGTGCTTAATAAGCTAACTTTTATTGGCTTAATTTAGTGCTTCATATTTAATATATAATTTAGCTCCGATTTTTTCTCTCTCGACCTATGACCGAAGTAGTTTGTCTGTTCGTGTGTGTGTGTTGTTGTGACTGTCATAGAGATGCGACCGTGTTGGAACTACGAATGAAATAAAAAGCATTTGTTAAAATTGATGTTGATTATAATACATAATTTCAAAACATTAAGAGCGTTTACGCCGTTTTGCTCAAAACTGTACTTTTCAAACCTCTTAATATCTATGAATATTTACTTTACAAATATGTTAATTACTTATATCATTAGGCGATCTTGTCATCAAAATAGTTTGTTGAAAACATTTTTAGATTTGTGGATATTTTGGAATTTATAACCAGATAATTGAACAGAGGTTTTCATAATTTGACTTTCCGCGTCAACTTCGAAGCTTAAAAATGTGTTTAAATTACTGACAAACCTAAGAACAAAAATTTTATTTCAATTTGAAAGATCTTCAGCAAAATAGTTTGTTGAAAACATTTTTAGATTTTGGTTACTAACAAAAACTATAAAAATCCGAACATTTTGAATTTTTAAAGAAATTATAGGTTATAAAATAATTGTTTTCTCTATTAAACTTACTATATAAATATAAGATAAAAGCTTTTTACTATGGAAAAAAGTGTTCTTTAAATTATGCGCAAAATTCTTTTTACTAAATTAGCTCTATAATTTTTCTATAAATATTTTAAAACTGCTCTAAAACTACTACAAAACTCTGCGTTCTATTAGTATCAAATCAGTCCGCCGCGAGGCCTCTGAGAGAGTGGTCACGTCGCTCGACGCTCTACCCGACGATTTTCGAACAATTGCCGTAATTTCGAAGATAGTTCAAATTTATAGCGCGATAAGCAAATCTTAGTACTTTAGTGAATAAATTATTTTATGTTACTTTTGATGAATTGCAACATTTTTAAATTGGACGACCTCCGTGGTCGAGTGGTTAGCGCGCCGGGTCGGGCGTCGCGCCGTCTCCGAAGCCCCGGGTTCAATTCCCGGTCGGGTTAATTTAGAGAAGGACTGTTTTTCTAAATTTATTTCGGGTCTAGGTGTTTTTTCTATGTTGCATGCATGTCCATGTCTATGCATTTATCCATATTATCTTACTATACTAACGAGTTTCTTAAGAATATTTATCTTGAGCTAGATAATTGGTGAGAGCATAAACAAATTAAATTTTTAAACTGACAACGTATATTATGTTGCAGAGATAATGGGTAATAAATTCAACGAACCCCCCCCCCCCCCCCCCCTCCGAATCGGGCGTGGTGAGAAGTGAGCTTTAAGTAACTTTCGCAATGCTGGCCCACGGGATGGGTGGGAAATACCATCTATGTGTGTTTCTCTCGGAGGAGGGAAGGAGTGAAAAGGAGGGGATCCTTTGCAAGACACGTAAAACCGGTGGTCCCAGTTTTTGTCACGACTGCTCCGCACCCGTGCCAGTGTGCGCTATGGGCTATGGCCCAATCTCCTCGCCATATCCTAGCAGTGCGACTTTTGTAGACTAATTATTTATTTTGGTAGTAAGTGTATTCCTTTTTTAATTTTTTTAAGTATTCTTGCCTATTATTATGTTTTTTAGAATCCTACTTATTTAAGTTTTTCTTTCAATGTATTACAAAGAAATGATTAATTGTATGGGCAGTCAAATAACTTGACCGAGTTTTGACAGCACCTATTTTATTGCTGCATGATGCGCTTTGTGCTTATGTGGCTCATATTTTCCAAGTAGTTTTTATACAAAATTTATTTTAAAAGGAGATTAGCGAAATTGGGCTTGGTAATAGACAACATATTATTATTGATATATTCTAAAAAATCGGTCAATTTATTTGACTGCCCATACAATTAATCATTTCTTTGTAAAATATTGGAAGAAAAACTTAAATAAGAAGGATTTTTAAATGTTTCGTATCTCAAACCATCAACAAAATGTCAACTGTCAACGTCATGCAGGGAACAACAGGGACTCTATTTCCACTTAACATCAAGTGGAGTGGAGACATTTGCCGAGCTATGAATAAAATAAAATAAAATGTGTCGTCGTCAAATCAATTCGTCCAAAATAAATCGTTGAGGAACAGATAGGTGTTGATTATAGTTTTGTGATATAAGATTAATTACAACATTAATAAAAATACATACAATATAATATTATAGGTACTTATTTCATGTATCTGTAGTTTAGCCATCTGCTTACGCCCATAGTTAAAAATAAAAAAACGACGGGTTGCACCCCGGGAGTGCCGGCAGAAGTGAAAACTTGAATATTAACGTTGTGCATTTTTGATATTTTGGAATTGTTAGGGAATAATTTTGCACGAATTGCTTCAATTATCAGTATAAAAGTACTATCATTTATGTGGTAGAATACAATATTTATTTATTGTGCTATCGTACACAAACATGACAATTTATTCGCGCAAGCGCCCTGCGCCGCCTAAACGAAACAACAGGCATACATTTTCGCCGCGCCGTAGAAAGAGAGGGGGATACTTCCTCTCCTACGCCGCACCGGCTGTCTACTCTCCATCCGTCTTACGATTTTACGTCTTACATTTTCGATCAGGTCACGTGTCCTGACGCGAATTTAACATTTTTTACTCATTACAAAAAAAATGTACAACGCCGCTAAAGAAGTTTTCACTTCAATAATTTCTAAGTATACCGAAAAACTAAATTCGAACGGATCAAAGTAGTGAGTTTGACTATAGTGAGCAGAACTAGCCTACTCTACGCACACACTCGCGCGCGCTCACAGCCCGCTTCTGTGTGCGTGATATTTGGACTTAAAAACCTAAACTTAAGGTCTCGCGCTCGGCGTAAACGCTCTTAACATTTTTTTGTTTTTGACTTTAATAAGTGGCTAGAAGGCTTATGTTGGATAAATTGTTTGACTTTGATTTTGTTTGACCTAAACTCATATTTCTGTAACTTGAAAAGTGGTTTAAAAACTAACTATATAGGGTCTAACAATATCAATAAGCGAACGTTTAAGGGTAGCATCTATACATCACACTGAGCATGCCAAATTTGATCCAAAACTACAGGCTCGTTGCCGAGATAATCAATAAAACATTATCATAATTCACCAAAAAATACAGCCTTTCCAAACCCGTACAGCTGTACTACACGCACACAAAAATACCCGTGTGTGTATGAATGTCATACAATGGTTTTTCAATTGTGTGCATGTATCTGTACACTATCTTTTTATTGACGCTTGCGTGCGTGTTAGTAATGATACAGCATGTTGCAATGCAACAATGGTACAACATGAATCCATGATGTGCATTATTTTAATTGATTTAGTTTGTTAGAAAACATAACTTTGTTAAATCACTATAAAACTGGAGCCTATTTTTTGTCATTGTATTCAGAATTATGTATAGATACCGCCCTTAAACATTTGCTTATTGATTTTGTTAGACCCTGTATATGAATAAATATATATGTTTGTCAAGTGCGAAACGTCTATTTGCTGTATTTTACTCGCTGTTTTTTCTTTCCAAGACATTCGCATCTTTGTGGCATTATATTTATTTTACAATATATATTTTTATAGTTTTATTCACTTATTGGCAATTAAAAGAAATTTTACTTTCTTGCACTCTAATGAAAAAATAAAGTATTATTAGTATAAATAAAAGCGAATGAAATTATAATAAAAAATAATTCTTTTGATTTTTTTTTAAGCTTTTATATAGTTTTTTTTTTCAATTTCAACATTGATTGCTTGTTTTCTTGTTTTGTTTTGTTATTAAAATGGTTTGGTGTAATGAAATTAATAATTTTAATATCAAAAATAATTTTAAAACGAAGTTCATTGCATCAAGACAATTTAATGTTTAAAGTATTGACAGCTAGCATGACGCCTTTTTTGCATTTTCTTTAATTTTTGTGTTTTTTCTTTTACAATTTAATTTTTAGTCATAAGCCCCGACCTTGTTATGGAGGTAGAAGCGCGCATGAAGAGAAACTACCTGCCGCCCTCTATCGGAGGATACCAATACCAGAACCAAGGATACCAGAGTCCCCCAACACCGACCGGTACCATACCCCAAAGCATACCTCAAAGTCCAACGCATGGCTCCATAACCGCTGGCACACCGAATTATAGCAACCAAAGCAATCAGAAATCAATAAAACCTCAATTAGAAACGATACCACAAGGTAGTATGATTGGTACCAAAGGCTCCATTATGAGTGGTACCCCCATCACTAGTCAAGCGATTTCTCCTTTTACACCACCTTTAGGCCAATTCTCGCCAAGCCATGGTACAGTTGTCAGCCAAAACGCACAAGGTTCGATTATAAGTGGTACCTTGATGGCGCAAAACCAAGGGTCCATTATGTCCGGAACCCCAGTTAATACCAACTTTGATACCAATAACTTCAATAGCTACCCTAATTATTGTGCGATGACTACGCAAAATTACAATACCAATATTAATACGAGTCCAAGTTATAGTAATACCAATTTTGGTACCAATAATTTTGGGTCTATCACCGGTGGGACTCCAATGCAGTATCAGAATCAGAGCATGCAAGGGTCCATCACTAGTGGTACCCCAATGCAGAGTATGTCCAGTGGTTCGATAACGGCGGGGACGCCATACCAAAATTCGGTATCTGGTACCAACCAGTACAATAACCAGGGACAGTACAACTCTAGGCAGAGAAAGTATTCTGGCCCGCAGCGTGTGAAACTGCAAACTCTAGCTACTGTACAAGAAATGGGTAATTCTTTTCGTTTTATATTTTTTTGGTGGTGGAAGTTTTTTGTATATTTTTAACGAAAAGATACCTCAAAAATTGGTATCAAATCAACAAAAAAAAATTTTTTTCCCTTGTAAGAAGATAAATTAAATACGTACAATTAAAATATTGGTTTTAAATTAAAAGTAAGTACATATAAATATTAAATAACAATTATGTTTGTGTGTTTTTGCATCTTTATGTGTGTGCACTATAGTTGTTTGTAGATAGATTTTTGTGTTTCCTGAGTGTACTATCTTTAATTATTCTAATGTGCTTCTGGATTTTTCGTAGTTTAATTCATAAAATAGAATCTTGTGTGGAGATTAAAACGTTAATTGACTGTTTCCATATTTGTAATTATGGAAACAGTCTATGACGATGATGATGATAATTTCGAAAAATAAAATTAAAAAGTACTAAGATTTATGTAACCGCGACATATTTTGATAAGATAATGATAGCTAGGCAGGCGGACTTAAAACAAGCACTACCACCAACCAAACCGAGTACAAACATGTACCCCCGGTGGGAATCGATCCCGGATCCTTTAACTTTGACCGGTGATCGTAACCACTAGACCAACAGTTACAACGTTTTTAAGAGCGTTTACGCCGCACACTAGCGCCGTCAATGAAAAAAAAAACATATCTAGTAATTAGAGATAGAAAATCACATTTTGCTCAACAAACTATTTGAATGAAGTATTTTAGCATTTTTACGTCACCTAATGAACATCTGACATGTTATGGTTTAGATAAATACGGCGTTATGGTTAAAAGTGACCGTTTTTAGCTGTAACGTCTTATTCAACTAAACCATAACATGTCGGATGTACATTAGGTGACGTAAAAATGCTTAATTACTTCATTCAAATAGTTTGTTGAGCATAATTTGATTTTCTATCTCTAATTACTAGATATGGTTTTCTTTCATTGGCGGCGCTAGTGTGCGGCGTAAACGCTCGAATATTGTGGTAAGCGTGTCTGCTGACGGTTGTTTTCAAACGTTCGTTGTTTGTTCGCGAACAGCTCGCGAACACGCCGAACGGTATTCGCCGGTGCGTCGCGCCGAATGTTCGCCGCCGCGGGTGGCGCACGACTTGGCTTCGGCGAAGCTCGAGTATCAACAGTTGCAGGTTAGTGATCGAGCGTACCTAGATCTAGATCCCCAGTAGCTAAGATAAGAATATTTTATTCAGTGCATATCGCACCTCTTCCTACGCGTGCAGCCTACGGGCTAGATACACTCAGAAATCTTACAGTTCCCTCCGTGTTCAAGTGTAGTTGTCCACGGAGGCCTAGCTTTAAATACAGTGTGTGGCCCTCAGAACAATAACTAAAGCTATAGATGGATGGCTAAAATAAAAATCGTGCAACTATGTTTAGTTCCGTTCTATCTTATGGCTAGAAAAGGAGGTTGGAGTGCGACAAATGGTTGACACTTAGTTTTTATTTTTTGTATTGTTATGTCAATTTTTTGTATTGTGATCAAAAAAAATCTTTGAGTCCTTTTTAAAGTCACTCACTACATTACCTCAAATATGAAGTCACAAATCTGGTGACACCTTGAAACCCTGAAATAACGAAAGAAAAGGGACAATCGATCTCTTTCCAATACATCACTTAGGTTCATTAGTTAAAATAGTACGAACTGATGAATGAGTGTTGCTATTTTAGTCCGGTTTCTATAGCTTTAGTTATTATTCTGAGGTGTGGCCTAGAACCAAAGATAATGTAGAAAACAGATTCTATATAGGTCACTAGTAATTGAATCATTATGGTATCGAATAATTAAAATCAAAACTTTATTTTTTGATTTTTTTTCTAACAAACTTAATCGTAAATTCAATGTAATGCTAACAATGCAATAGTTCCGCTCAACTAGATCGATTGAATTCATTCTGACAACGTCTCTTTGAAAATTTATGGGGTGTACCACGACATGACAATGATAGCGATAATATCGTTTTGCAATTATGCACTAATTATGAATCGTAACTTTTAAATTCTTATTGTATGTAATGCATGGGTTTTCATCATCATTATCATCATCATCAGCTCATTTTATGTCCCCACTGCTGGGGCACGAGCCTTTCCTATAGATGGATAGGGAGAACGGGCCATAAACCACCACGCGGGCCCAGTGCGGGGCGGTTGTTGGTAACGACTGCTAATGCAGCCGGGACCAACGGCTTTACGTGCCTTCCGAAGCACAGAGGAGTGAGAGATGATAAAGTTGTGGTCACCCATCCGATGACCGGCCTTTGCGAAAGTTACTTAACCTTAGCAATCGCAGACCGGGCGCGTTAAGCACTGCGTTATCGAGCTCCTCGATGGCATGGGTTTTGGTTAACTGTAATCTTTTCAGAAAAAATACTAATACTCTAGAGCAGGAATGGGCAAACTTTTTCATTCGCGTGACAATATTGACTAACAAATACTATGGCGGGCCAGGCTATTGAATTTTTTGCTGTAATTTCAATAAATACATATTTTTTTTGTCAAATGAAAATATTGATAGGTATACATTTTCTGAGACACACACGCACTTGAATTTTTGTTTGATGGTCGCGGGCCGGACTTTGATCTGGCCTCCACTCTATGGCTATTCCAGTTTATAACTGTATCCCTAATCACATAAAAAATCAAACAAATTTATCTTGCTTTGTAAGGGGATTAAAAAAGTACCTAATTAGTAAAGCCTTTTATAAATTAGAGGAGGTATTTCTTGATAATAAGTGCCAAATAAGTAAATAATGATAAGTATAATACAATATAAATATAAAGATATATCTAGAATAAATTAATATATGTGTAAATTAGTTTGTTAGTGCAATGTTTGTAATGTTTTCTTTTTTATAAATTGAAGTGTCCACAAGGATGCAGTAGTGTACAGTAGTGCTCTACACTTTGCGGTGCCCTTACAGGGTTACACATGTCTTATGTACTTAATTATTTTTCTGTTACCTTTGTAATACCGTGTGATATGCAAATAAATACAAATACAAATAATTCACGGGCCGGAGATGGCCCGCGGGCCGTAGTTTGCCCATTCCTGCTCTAGAGAGTCTCTGTTTTCAATATTATCCCCGGTTTTAAGCCACATACTGTATAATACTGTATTATTTATTTATTTGATAGGTACAAAAACAGATAACAAACTGTAACATTCAATTGGTCATACATTTACATTTTGAGTTCTTTCTAAATTTGTTATTTTGTTTTTTTTTTTTAATTTGTTTGTATATGTCATAAGGTTGAATATTTATTAAAGGTGTTGTGTATCAATGAATAATTGTGTTTTATACGCCCCGCCGCCACTTTATTACGCATGCTATTATTATATCAACCATGGTGTCGCCATCTCTGAGGTCCCGGGTTCGAACCCCGGTCGGGTCAAGAAAGAAATAATTGTTTTTCTAAATTGTCTCGGGTCTGGGTGTTTTCTATGTATAATAAGTATTTATTTAAGTATTTTAAGTATGTTTATCCGTTGTCTAGTAACCATATAACGAGTTTCATAACGAAGCTTCTCTTGGGCTAGATAATTGGTGTGAGTGTAGGAAAATTTATTATTATTATTATTATATCAACGTACGTATGCATACCTAGGTACGCGCTACGATTATTTTTGCCTCCTTATAAATGTTGTAAGTGTGTATATCAAGTCAGTCACTCAATAAAATCAAAGCAAGCACACGTCTGTTTCATTAAAAACTTCCTAGTAAAGTGAACCTTATTACCAGCAACAAAAGGAATTTGACATTTTTTAATAGGCAGATGTGCAGACGTCAGTAGAAAGGTCATTCCGTCATTCCCAACTGTATTAACAATAATATTTTCTTCTTTTTTCTTCTTTTTAATTGCAAGTACCCTTTAAGAAAAACTTTGAAAGCAAACGGTACTGGCCGAAAACCAGCGCTACATAGGGATTATGCCTATGTCGCATTAAGCTGAGCCGGTAGCCTTTGGCATACATATTGTTACATTACAAAGTCTAATATTTGTAGCTACATGTGCAATAAATAAGTAAATAAGTAAATTAATAGTGAAATATTATATTGTATATGTAAAAGATGTAACAGTGTGCCAATAAATTATTATTTCATTTCATTTATTACAATATTTTCTGTATTCATTTGCGTAGCGCGGTCTAGAGAGGCGGAGCGGCGGGTCGACGGGTGCATCTCCCCCCCTTATCGACGCGCGGCTACACACGCCCGCTGCCAGCCAACCCGGTAAGAAATCATTCAAAGTCAAAAGTCAAAGTCAAATCCTCTTTTAAGGCATCTACATAAAACCAGCGTTCTAGCTTCTGTTGTGACTTTATGCTATGTGTAGACCTTTTTTTTATATATTTTACGGGTAAGCATTTCACCTGATGTTAAGTGATGATAAGGCCAATGATGGAAGCGCACTTCACCCGGGATCCTCAACTATGAGGCACTGGCTATCTTATCTCTAGCTGCCGGAACATAATTGATGTTATGGCGACATATTTACATAAGATGGTGGTAGCTAGCCAGGTGGACAAACAAGCCCTACCACCAACCAAACCGAGTACACAATCACGTACCCCCCGCTGGGAATCGAACCCGGGACCTCTGGGTCTAAACCGGTGGTTTTAGCCACTAGACCACAGAGGCGGTAGAAAAACCTCATACTTATCATCAAGTAGGGCCTAAGGTAATAATTGAACTTTTTCCTTTTTCTTTCTAAATGTCATTGTTGTTTTTTTTTCAAAAAAGCATTTTCTTCCAATCAAACATGTGTGATCTTCGCAAGGTGGCTGGCATGACTGGATGAGAGAAGCCGCGGATCGTACTCAGTGGCGTACAGTCAACAGCAAAAGTACATGATGTTTACTAGATTTCAAAATTAAGTTTCGATAGTGTAAGTCGGTATTTTCTATATAACTACAGTCAGTCTGCAGGTACTAGTAGACACTCGAAGGTTTTTCGATATGCGTTTAAAAAGTTTTGATTTTCATACTGATTTCATATTTTGAAACTTGATCAATCATCAGTCACTTTTGCTGTTGACTGTACAGTCGGCGGCAGATCAACCTACCCAAATCTGTCAAATTTCTCCAATGAATATTGATCCTTATAACCAAACAGTAAAGTTCAAAATTGATTGTAGAAATTTGGCAGTTTTGGGTAGGTTGATCTGCCGCCGTGTGTACACAAGGAGAGGCCTATTTCTTCACCATTACTCTGCCTACAACATATCTTGTCACCTCTCTGTTATACTCTGACAAATAATAAACCAGTATTTTTAAAAAGAAGAATAAAAATAATTCATTGACTATCTTCAACCTTTATTCACCAGCAACTTCATTACAAACATTTGGTCCAGCAGTGGGCTAGTATATGCTGATGATGATGATGATGAAGAACCACCATGTGACTTTTTTTTTTACTAGAAAAAAATCTACAATACACAGTTTTTTCTAAAGGTTCGCCGGTGGCGGTGTGTGGGGGCGCAGCCCTAGACCTAGCCCAAGTGTCTCCAGAGGCCGCCAGAGCAGTCCTATGTGCGGCGAGAAGTCTCCGAGACCCGGCCGCTTTGGACTTGCCTAGGACTAAACTGTTGACACAGGTAAGTTGGACTATATCCGTAGAAGAATACGGTTTAATTTCGTTTAATTCGATTGTTTAACAAAGTTTTATTAAGCAGATGTAATAATAGAAATATAAACCATTACCGTTACCAAATACCTACTATAAGTACCGGTAAGTAACGTTATTTCTATAAAGGTAATGTAGGTAACGTTGTCTAGAAAATTGTCGTCTGTCGTTGTCTTGCGCTTTAACCAATCCGCGTAGAGCGGTTACCTAATTTACCGGTATCTTCGTTTGATAGAAATATCGATTCCAATTTGTATCGGTATTTATAGCTCTGATGGTAACAATTATATAGAATAGTGTGTGTTTAAGTGTCCTATCTCGTTTTCGCGCATTTTGTTGAATTTTACTAACATACCGGTATTTAAGTTCGGATCGCGGCATTGATACGACGGTGGCAGCGTCGATAGGGCACTTACTAAATGTATGGGAGTGTTTAATGTCAAAATTTTGGATACTTCTCGTTTGATTTTAAAAAAGTTATTGATGTCATTTTACTCATTAGGTAACGCACTTTCGATATCATAAACATAAAAAAACATAACATAAAAACATTTTATTGCGTCAAACATGGTATAAAGATCTTGATAGTTTTACATGTTCTCATGTATCAGTTTAACCTTTTTACCGCCAACAACTTCTATAGAAGTTCGAGATTTTCGTGCCGCCCACGCCAGCACTTCTATAGAAGTTCTTCTTTGTACCTACTTTATTAAAATACATTTATACGTTGGCGTGCAGCGGGACATCGCGTGCAGGATAGTTGGGCGGTGAAAAGGTTAAAGTTTTTTGATATCTGTAATAGTTACGGAATAATCGCCTGGACACATTTAATTTAAGTTATCTACTATCGGTTACTTGAGTGGCACTGAATCACGTTATGTTTTTGGAATATATATTATATTTAGTAGTATTAAGTCTTTACCTATGAAATTGCCGTTTTGTATGAAGATTTTTATACAATTTTATTTTTCATACTAACGTTTTTTTAATTTTCTTAGCATCTACTTACTTTAACACTATACAAATTGTAGAGTAGTGTGTTTGTTTCACTAGCTAAATATAGCAGACATTAAAAAGATAAAAAATCAAGTCCCTTCAAAGCTACAATGAAACAAAACGACAATTCTGCGAACAAAAAAGTTAGTCAATTTAAAAAAAAATTGTGCGATAAAGACACAAAATGAATAATCATTGTTATTACTGAAGCCTAAGTAACATAGTCCTTATTAAAGGTGTATAATAATATTAACAATCGGTATTGACTTTTGGAAGTAATACACCTAATAATAAGTAAGAAAAAAACGGCAATTTCATAGGTAAGGACCTATTATATTCATATGTTTGTGTAGGTATATATGTAGTTTAATGTGTAGTTGTCTTTATGTTTTATAAATATCATATTTTATTAATAGTTCTGTGCGCAGTTTGTTTATCTAACAAGCTACTTTCATACTATCCTGCCGCCATGGTCTGCTGGAAGAAATCTCTTTTTAGAGATAAGCTTACCTGTACTATTGCGATCCAAAATGTTAGCCATTGTAAATGTTTATTTGTGTAATAAATAAAATAATAAATAAATAAACGATTACACCCTGTATACAGTTGGAGGACATCTTTTATTTACAGGTCTTTAGTTTTTAATTTTCTAATTATTATTCTGTTTTATTTTTTTTCAAGTTAAGTTATGTAATGTTTCTTTTTGTTGTGTAAATAGATTAAGCTATACTGGCCTGCAAAAATAAGTACTACACTTTTAATATTTATTTATTTTCTAAACTATAGAAGTTAGAGATTTTTAAATAAAAAACGTTTTGCAGCAATTTTTATCAGCTTTCTTTAAAGCTAAAGTAAATTATACATTAGTAACATTTTCCTTTTTGTTTCGAAAGTATATCTTGTGTACTTAAAAAGTTATTGCAATTTTAAAAGTGTGATACTTAATTTTGCAGGCCAGTGTAGTTATGATTATTTTTTTAATTTCTTTATGATAAGTTTTTGTACAGCAATAAATTGGAGTGTAAATAAATCGTGTCGTACAGGAGATCGCCCTCAAGCTAGGCATCAACCTGCACGCGATCTGCCTGCCCCAGACGAACGCGTCGCAGGAGGTGCTGAAGGCGGTGCACGCGTTCAGCAGCTTCGCGCTGCGGTCCGGACACGCCTCGCCCGCCAGCCCCGGCTCGCCGCTGCACCAGATCACCGAGGGCCTCAGCTACCTGCACACCGGCTCCATCACTAGGGGTACCCTCATTTTATTTATTTATTCAATAATAAAATGAGTTGTCTAGTAACCTAACCTAAAAGTAACGAGTTTCATGACGAAGCTTCTCTTGGGTTAGATAATTGGTGTGAGTGTAGGAAAGTATATTTATTTTATTTATTTATTTATTTCCACTCTTACAACTATTTTTACAGGTTTATATATAAATGTTTATATAATTTTTAACGCAAATTTTGTTGCGAACAAATTACAAAAACACAAATGTTGAAAAAATTTCCACGAGCAGGGTTTGAACCTGCACCCTTCTGCCATACCGGGTCAGGTGCTCTCCCAATTGAGCTATATGAATTGAGATATATGAATGTGCGCCTTTGGCTTTCAAAGTAAAAAGTAAATAGTGTTGAATAATTTCAGCGGGCTGGTTAGAACCACGATAGCTCAATTGGAAGAGCACCTGACCCGGTATGTCAGAAGGGTGCGGGTTCAAATCCTGCTCGTGGAAATTTTTTCAACATTTGTGTTTTTAGGTTTATATATGTTTATATAATTTTCAACGCAAATTTTGTTGCGAACGAATTACAAAAACACAAATGTTGAAAAAATTTCCACGAGCACCTGACCCGGTATGTCAGAAGGGTGCGGGTTCAAATCCTGCTCGTGGAAAAAAAAATTTCAACATTTGTGTTTTTTTTTACCTTAATTTTTTTTTTTAGTTGATGGCTTCGTGCGATTAGCACATTTAGCCAGTGTCAAAGTAATTTTTCTTACAAGTAATATATATAATAGGATATGATATACTATACTTATGATATGATATACTTTTTTTCGACTGGCAACACTGTCCGGTTAAGTTGTCAAAATAATTAGCTCCTATTAAAAATTAGATATAAATTGTTTTTATGCTTATTTATTACTAAATTTGTAATTAGTGATTAAATTAAGTGACAAATAACATCTACTAGTGTTTTCTCTGACAAATATTGTGTAGTTTTTAAATTATTTGGTAATGTAATTTTCCAACTGTCATCGCCAGCTGACTGTTAAAACAAACTTTACAAAAAGTTGTTGAAATAAATACTTTTGCCGTGGACTGCATCAACATAAACCGGGGGAGTATTGTTTTCATTCCATTTATTAAAGATACTAGTAACATAAGTGTAAATCATAACTAAACACTTCATTCAAATTGTAAGTGTCAATGTAGGTAATAAGCCAATTAATTGTTATTTTTCTACTTTGTAATTAGATCAAAGGATTTGCATCTAAACTGCAAAAGTAACTTTGGCATTTCAGTATTATAATTTAATAAAGTCCTAGGTACTGTACTGTAATAATCAGTATCAACTACATAGTAGCCTACTTATTAGTTTTAGTATTTGTTCCTTTATCCTGTGTCTGTAGTTGTACCAATAATATACAATATATACAGAATTTCAATTAGATTTATTTTAAAATAATAAGTAATTTATAGTTAAACACAGAAGTCTGCTCTTAGCACCATTTGTTTGTGTGAGACAGCTACCCCCACTAGTTAAAATTATAATTGAAATTTATTTAAACTCTTATTAGCTGTACATTAAAAGTAAATAAACAAATACACTTGCAATAAATAAGATCTTAATCATATTTATTTACAAATTTCAGGTGTATAAATAATACCAAACTCAATATGCTGACCCGTAAGGCTGCTACACAAAGTACTGAGCTCAAGCTTAGACAGGCACTACATGAGTTAAAGGCGTCACAAGAATCATGTAATCAGCTGCTACGGGAGAGAGACGAGAGTGAGATGGAAATAAAGTCCATAATTGACAGAAACTCACAGCTCAAAATTGAATTAGGCCAACTACATATTCAACACCAGGATGTGCTTCACCAGCGTGACCAACTTCAAGATGTGATCTCCACCTTTGAGCAGCAATATAACACCTATGAGAGGGCACTGGACCGCATCACTGAGTTGGAAAGAGACCTTAGTACGGCCAATCACCAGATTTCTCAACTCATTGAGTCGCAGAAACAGCATGAAGTGGATCAGACACAATCATTATTTGATGAGCTTATAGCATCACCTGGTGGAATATCAGTACAGGAACTTCCGCAAATCAACCAAAAAACTAGTATTAGCAAAATTAAAATTAAAAAGTATGTAAAAATTAATAAATTTATAAGGAAAACTGAGAAGTTGATAAAGAAGAACAACTGCTTCTACAAGAACATTGCTCTTAGAAAGGAACGTATTAGCCTTATTGATTCTTTGGAAATATATAATAGTAAATTGTTAGAAAGTAGGCAGATGTATGACCGGGACACTAAACAATTACAAACTGATATCCAACGGTTACACGAGTCACTTGACATAATGAGCAAAAAATATTCAATTTCCCAAAAACAGATTGAGGAACATATACAATCAGCCACAGAGTTAGTTGATCTGTGCAAGTACAATGCTGATCGGTACAACTCATTAATTAGTAATGAAATTAACATAACCAAAGAGTCTTTATCGCTGAACTCTAATGTTCTGATAAAGTCACTAATAAAACATATATTTGATGCCTGGGAGAAGTCTCAAAATGCTCTTGGAGTTTTTTGCGACTTGTCCAAGGCTTTTGATTGCGTTGAGCACCGGACTCTGGTGTTGAAGCTACATTATTACGGTCTCGAAGATTTTGCACTAAATTTAATACAGTCATATCTCAGCTCTAGAACTCAAACTGTCGATATAAATGGTACTAAATCATCTGGTTCTCATGTAAAAATGGGAGTTCCACAAGGGTCGATTCTTGGTCCTTTTCTGTTCTTGATTTATATTAATGACTTACCATTCTTTGTTGAGAATTTCTGTGAAATTGTATTATTTGCAGATGATACTTCACTCATTTTTAATGTGACTAGGTGTAGGACTAATTATGAAAATGTAAATAAAGCTCTTTCAGAGGTACTCCATTGGTTTACTATTAATAATTTACAGCTTAACGCTAAGAAAACAAAATGTATTAAATTTATATTACCAAATGTCAGAAATGAACCAACCAATATTAGAATAAACGGTGATCAATTAGATTTGGTAGATTCTACAGTCTTTTTAGGCATTACCCTTGACTCAAAACTTCAATGGAATCCTCATATATCGAAATTGGCCGGTAAACTCAGTTCTGCTGCTTATGCCATTAGAAAAATTAGGCAGTTAACAGACGTTGAAACTGCTAGAACAGTTTATTTTAGTTATTTTCATAGTGTCATGTCGTATGGCGTCCTACTGTGGGGAACAGCGGCTGATATTGAAACTATATTCATTTTACAGAAACGAGCAATAAGAGCAATCTATAAACTAGGATCACGAACTTCCCTAAGAAATCTTTTTAAGGAGATTGATGTCCTGACAGTTGCATCTCAATATATTTATAATTGTATAGTTTTTGTACGTTGCAACATCAACTCCTTTACTAAACACGGTGACGTACACAATTTCAATACTAGAAATAAGACAAAACTTGTAATGCCACTGTTCAGGTTACAGAAGGTACTTGGTTCTTTCTTGGGGCAAGGTATACACTATTACAATAAAATACCAAATTCTGTACTAGATTTACCTTTAGATAAGTTTAAAAAACATGTGAAGTCTTTATTACTCATAAAAGGTTATTATACAGTCAAAGAATATTTAGATGATAAAACAGCCTGGTTATAATAAAAATCACATATTATATTTGAATCAATTTATTAAAATTATTTTTTATACTGATATGACAGCCTTTATCAGCATTGTCCTACAGATAACAAACAGCGTTGCGTTAAATAGATCATTAAGTTTTTATTTAGAGTATCTTGAGTGTGTCATGCTCTCTTTACTGTCTCTGCGGTGGTGGCGTGTGCGTCGGGTCGTTACGTTCCCTAAAATATGGTTGAGCGAAGCGATGGCTGATTCATATGTCATGCTCGTGAACGGGTGCCGCCTGTGGAGGCTGGTCTGCTCTTGCATACTTATCTTATTTTTAGTATTATTAATTATAGTTTGACTTTGTTTTACCTAAACAATTTTTGACTTTTACTAGAGTACTGTAGTGGTGCTGTATGACATTGTGGAAATTGAAACTTTTACATAATTATCTGATGTAAATTTGTTAACTTACATTTTTTATTTTAACAGCATTGTCCTACAGATAACAAACAGCGTTGCGTTAAATACATCATTAAGTTTTTATTTAGAGTATCTTGAGTGTGTCATGCTCTCTTTACTGTCTCTGCGGTGGTGGCATGTGCGTCGGGTCGTTACGTTCCCTAAAATATGGTTGAGCGAAGCGATGGCTGATTCATATGTCATGCTCGTGAACGGGTGCCGCCTGTGGAGGCTGGTCTGCTCTTGCATACTTATCTTATTTTTAGTATTATTAATTATAGTTTGACTTTGTTTTACCTAAACAATTTTTGACTTTTACTAGAGTACTGTAGTGGTGCTGTATGACATTGTGGAAATTGAAACCTTTACATAATTATCTGATGTAAATTTGTTAACTTACATTTTTTATTTTATTTTTTTACATGTTGTAATTGTCTTATATATATTTTTTGTGTTTATTTGTAATGGAAAGTGTTCTGCTATGATAGGGCATTTTCCAATATTTTTGACGCTGTAAGGGAGAAAAGAGCTGGACACTTGCTGAGTTTCTTGCCGGTTCTTCTCAGTACAAGATCTCCCGCCCAGAGTAGATTTACGAACCGATGGCATAATGACATTCACAAGAGCTACTTGTAGCCTAAACTGAATAAATGATTTTGAATTTTGAATTTTTTGAATTTTGAATGAATCCTTCTAATAATATAAATGCGAAAGTTTGTGTGTATGTATGTTCGTATATTTGTTACTTCTTCACGCTGCTACGGATGGATGGATTTCGATGAAATTCGGCTTACAGATAGTTTATAACCTGGAATAACACATAGGATAGTTTTTATCCAGATATTCCCACGGGAATCACACTATAAATATACTAAAAACGACAATTTAATTTTCCAATACAAAAATAATTTCGGCGGGCTGGTTAGAACCACGATAGCTCAATTGGGAGAGCATCTGACCCGGTATGTCAGAAGGGTGCAGGTTCAAACCCTACTCGTGGAAATTTTTTCAACATTTGTGTTTTTGTAATTTGTTCGCAACAAAATTTGCGTTAAAATTTATATAAATAAAACAAAAACATTTTAGTAGTAAGCTTTATCAACGAGCAAAGCAGCCCAACGTCTTTTAAAAATGTGCACTGTAAGCTCTTCTTTATCTACTAAACAGCTTTTTCGTTTCCAGGTACACCCCAACCCAACGCAACGCCCCTAGACTTACGAAGCAACGTCGACATGGACACCCAGCCTTACCCCCAACTCCACCCCATATTACACCCACAAATCCACATGGTCACGCACAGATCACTCAACAACTCCCCTATATCCAACCCTGGGTCACCCTTAGACATGATCCAGGAGGAAATAGGGAATGGAACACAAACCGGTGACCCTAAGCTGTTTTCCCAAGAGATGACAAGAAATCTACAGCAACAGTTCCAGAATTATGTCTCTACACATCCTCAGATAAGTCTCACTGATTGTTTAGGATCTGAGATAACTTTGGTAGCCTCATCATCTGAAGATAGCATGGATAGTCTGGAGAATACGAAATACTCTTTACCTCAATTCGTGATATCAGAACCTTCGGACTTAGATGATCGACCGTCGATAACGAAAGGTATCGGTAGAAAGATCAGTCAAGAAACTGAACAGCCTGCTATCGAAGTCCCCAAAGATTTGGATCTCATTCTGGATAAGGATACAGATATGCAGTCCCCGAAAGAAAGTTTGGATGAGACAAACAAGTTCCTGACAGAAGACATGAACTATTTGAGACGGGGTAGTGATAAGTCCTTGGGGTTCAGCGATGATTCTTTGAGCAACGATTCGGCGAATGTCTCGCCAAATTGCGAGCAGAACGTACAGTCTATATACTCGAATATAGTTTCTATCAGCTCCGGTTTTAGTGAGAATAGGGGCAGTTTCTCGGAGCATCGGGAGTCATTCTCCTTCTCCGATAGGGGAAGTTTCTCTGAACGCGGCGATTTCGGGAGATCCTCGTTCTCGGAACGGAGTGACTTCGGTAGGGGTAGTTTTTCAGAACGAGGTGAAACGCCAAGGTCTTCATTATCAGCTCAAGGTACTTTAGGTGAAGTTAAGGAGTTCTATGAAGATGTGTACATGCCTAGGGATAGCAGTAGACCTTGCTTGGAGAAATGCGACGAGGAAAGTCCCCCGGGCGTTGAGGAGATTGAGAAATTGCAAAGGTCTACCATGGATTTGAGGTTGACCGAAGTCTGCAGGCCTGAGGTGCAAAAAATACCCATTTTACTGAGTCCTCAAAAGGTTTCCGTGATGCAGGAGTATTATGAAGTGACATTGTCGACTGTCTGCTCAAAGTTAGATTCTAATAGCATAGTAGAGTTATTGAAAGAAGCTATCAATACGAGGGTACCTCCTCAAAACATATTTGTGGAGACAAACGGCCATAAAGACAGTGACGAGGAAGCACTAACTGGCTTCCTAAATCTAGAATATTCTGGTGGTATCCAGATTGAGCTGGTCGTGTGCGAGAATAAGGCGAAAGAGAAGAAAGGTCTGAAGATGAGAAGGATATCTGGAGATCAGAGGGAGTACGGCAAACTATGTCAGCAATTGATCACGAGTTTGACAGTTTAGTGAATTCTGACAGTGACAGTTAATGTTGACAGATACGTTTTGAGCATTGAAAGTTTTACAATGCGTAAAGAACTCTGACCTTGTAAGGAGATGTTTTGAACAGTGATATTTGACATGGGCGACAGTAATGTTGGTGAAATGAAATGCTTGACAGCTCCTCTATCAGTATTCCAATTGATAAAAGTATTATGCTTTAGTCGGTTGTTTGAAAACCACTGAAACTTTGAAAAGTGAGAATTGTGAATTGAATACTGGTACACGGTTCACGAGCCGTTGGCTAACAAAGCGGCGGCCGATGTTTACGCAATTTTGACAGGTTTTGAACGTCACGTTTAACAGCTGTCAATGTCAAAGTGACATAAGTGGATGGAAGTGATATTGTGCAATATTAGATGTGTTCTCGATTACGAAACGCGTCTTATCTATCTTAATGAATAAGGAGTTTGATATTAATTCCTTTGTTATTGAATAAATTGGAAACTGCTGAATGTGCATTCCATTTGATATTCTTTATTTTATTTTTTTGATAAAATGGTTGTGTTCTGTCAATTGTCTTAAAAACGCCAATTAGAATGAGGAAATATTATGGTTTTTTTTTAGTTTATCATTTGCAAACTATCTTTTATATACTTTTGAGATGTGAAAATGAGATAGTCATACCGCTGTATAGTGGCTTGCTTCATGCAAACAAATGGTGATATACAGAAAATAATCCAGAACAATTTAGATAACTTGTTAACAATTTCTAATTGCCGGGTTCATTATACAAGTTTATGTTTAACGTATTCATTGTAACAGATTCGATTACAAAGTTACATAGTGTAGTCGCAACATCGTTCGTCAGGAACTAGTGATAGACACTTCCCCTTTATTAAAAAACCGGCCAAGTGCGAGTCGGACGCGCGCACGAAAGGTTAAAGATAAATAATATTTATTTGTTAAAACATGAGTATACACATGGTGCAGGTGTTATTAGCTAGTGATGTCCTAACATGTTTTGGCCTTTAAGGCATACAAATGTTAAATTACAATAAAAACAATCATTATTAAAATTATAATTAAAAAAAACAAACAAAAGAAACATTTTATGCCACTGACTTGAAAACATGCAAATAATAATAATATAATGTCAACTTTAAATCAATATAATCAATAAAAATAATAATTATACAAATTAAAAACATAAAAACAATTTTATTAAAACAATATTAATAATATTTTTGATTATTAATAGTAACGTTTAGTAGATCTAATTAAAAACTTACTTATTGTTCAAAAATACCTTAAGGTGATAGTAACATATATATATACATAACATAACCAATAAAAAGCCTTTCAATCTCTTTTTAAATAAATGTATATTTATATCCATTATGTCTTCCGGTAACTTATTATATATGATTGGCCCCATACCGAAAATACTTTTAAACTTAAGAGCGTTTACGCCGCACACTAGCGCCGCCAATGAAAAAAAAACATATCTAGTAATTAGAGATAGAAAATCAAATTATGCTCAACAAACTATCTGAATGAAGTAATTTAGCATTTTTACGTCACCTAATGAACACCTGACATGTTATAGTTTAGTTAAATATGGCGTTATAGTTAAAAGTAGCGTAACGTCTTATTTATTGATTTTCTATCTCTAATTACTAGATATGTTTTTTTTTTCATTAGTGGCGCTAGTGTGCGGCGTAAACGCTCTTAAGTGCAGTGTTCCGTACCATTATCTATAAAAACGAGCAAAAAAAATCACGTTTGTTGTATGGGAGCCCCCTTAAATATTTATTTTATTCTGTTTTTTAGTTTTTGTTGTTATAGCGGCAACAGAAATACATCATCTGTGAAAATTTCAATTGTATAACTATCTCGGTTATAGCTGCAAAAAAAAAAGAAATTAAACCAATATCTATGACATAAAACTCGTTTTAAATTTGTTTAAAATGATTAAAATCATGACCCACGTGGTAGTGTAATAATGATTAACTACTACTAGTATCTGCTAGTTTTATCAAATTCAAAACGAGGTTTAAGTCATAGATGTTGGTTCAAAACGGTGTTTTTGCAACTAATCACGGTTCATGAGATACAGCCTGGTAACAGACGGACGGACGGACAGCGGAGTCTTACTGCCGTACTCAGAGACGTCAATTAAGTTTTAATGACAATTAAATGTATTTCCTTCTCTATTTAGCACTATACATAAGAAAGTGACAACAAGAGACTTAATTGTCATTAAAACTTAATTGACGTCTCTGAGTACGGCAGTTAGTGATAGGGTCCCGTTTTAACCTTTGGGTACGGAACCCTAATAGGGGTTAGCAACTGATTTTTGACTAACAACAATTGAACACAGACCACTTGCTTCCTGGCTGGGATCAGTAAAATTCCAACGAAATTTTATGTTACTTTTTGGTGATAAAAAACAAAGCGTCGATCTCTGGTTCCTGTGTCGAAGACTGGTGTCACTACGTTACAAAATTCCCCGTAAATTCTATATCTTTAACTTCGACGTGAATAATCATTTAATATATATTTTTTTTATTAATCTATTATATCAGCCATATGCCATATCTGGAAGATTGTAAGTAGGTACATTGAAAAAACTTTTTCCAAAAATAACATCTTTCCTGTAAACGAAGATAGTTATAAAAGTAACTACCATACGAGCTACATAAAATATACTATGTATATAAAAAAGTGTACATACATTTATAAATATGCATTTAGTTATATATTTTCATCCTTACATATCTGTATATTATGATGATTTTGAGAGAAAGGTAACTAAAAATAGAGAAAAATATATTTATTCCAAATTTTTTAGTCATAATTCCATAGTTAGATATTAATTAAATAGGTAAATAAATAAAAAATGTAAATTGTAAGTCATTGTACATATAGATGTAAGGTAAATTTTTCTTGAAAAATTGTATTTAATACATTTAAAGTAAATAATATGTTTTTTACAATATTTTGAGGGTACTTACTTACTCATATTATTTTTCCAGTTGTGATACTTTTTTTATGATTATATGAAAAGCCATTATTCTCGTGAGAACTGCGTTTATTATTGATTTGTAAAACAAGAAATAAATAGATAAATTATGAAGTACCCAATTATTTACCTGTATTATTCATAAAAATGTCAAATCGCACTATAAATACAATACTGTTGTAACTTAAAATATACTGAAATTTGAAATGAAACTAGCTTTGATACAATTTAAATGACAGCATGGTTAAGCAATAGTTTAAATACAAGGTGGACTTTTTATGAATGATATAGCTTTCAAAAAGACTAAGATAATGGTAGAAATCACATAAGTTATGGTTTAATTTCTACCATAATGGTAGTTTTTTTGCACAATGGTAGAAATTGACGGTACTTTCTATTGTTTCTTTAAAATTACTTTTTTAAGTAAAACAATTAAGTTGAATTTTTTTTCTGTAATATTTTTACTTATATTCTCATTTTGTTTCAAAATAATTGATAAATATGGTTATATGAGAATATAACTAAAATGTCGATTGAGCAAATAAATATTGTATCCTGTTTTTTCTGACAATAAAGTACAATTTGTCCATCCCGTTAATATTAAAAAGAAAAATTTTTTTAAATTGCGTTTATGACCTTTACAATATTATTTAATATATTGCCATAAGTCATAGCTATAGAACATGTTGTAAAGAAATTAAATATTCTGTAAATATTATTTTAATAAACATTTCTGATTCCATAATGTTATGCTGTTGTCTTTATTTATCGAAAACTCAAATTTTTATAAAACAAAGATTTCGCTCGGCCCTCCTGCCTAGTAACCACCATCTCATCTAAATATGTGGCCATAACATCAATGATTGTAGCATTGTTGTGTTCCGACAGCTAGAGATAAGATAGCCAGTGCCTCACTAGTTGAGGGTTCCGGGTGAAGTGCGCTTCATTACTTTCGGCCTTATCATCACCTAAGGCGACACACTGAAAAAATGCACCAACTTTCGTCGAATAGTTTACTATAATGTGTCTAACGAACCTGAAATGTGGATACGGGAAAAACACGATTGTTTAATTTTGACTCCATCATAATTATTAGCGAAAACACACTACAAAAAAATCGGTTTAGTAGACTTAATTCACCTGACTGATATCACCTGGGTGCATTAACCTTTTCACCGCCCAACTATCCTGCACGCGATGTCCCGCTGTACGCCAACGTATAAATGTATTTTAATAAAATAGGTACAAAGAAGAACTTCTATAGAAGTGCTGGCGTGGGCGGCACGAAAATCTCAAACTTCTATAGAAGTTGTTGGCGGTAAAAAGGTTAAGTCTACCAAATAGTATATTTAATTCACCCAGGTGTTAAGTGCACCCTTATGTAGACTAATGCACCCAGGCTATGTAACCTACTTTATTTAGTATGTAAGTACACACGGCGGCAGATCAACCTACCCAAAACTGTCAAATTTCTACAATCAATTTTGAACTTTATTGTTTGGCTATAAGGATCAATATTCATTAGAGAAATTTGACAGATTTGGGTAGGTTGATCTGCTGCCGACTGTACCTTGAAATAGATAGATAGATAACGTCTTTATTTGGACACTATAGACACAATATACAATCGTAAATAAAAAAAACAACAATTACACTAAACATAATTTCATAAGGTAAGGTCTATTGTAATTACTAATAATCTATGGAATTATTCTGAAATAAATACTTATTATTATTATTATTATAACACAAGTATTAAAAATACAAAAATGTGTGTGTGCCGCAGCATCTCAAAAGGGTCGTTGCTCAGCGTGGTATTCACTCGCATAGCTAGTGAATCGCTGATTTTCAGCAACAACCAGGAGTGACCACGAGGACGGTGCCCGTAACGATTATCAGTAAAGTGCCCATGAGCGTAGCCTTAACCGTGTTGTAAAAAAATATTAAAATTTGTAAATAAAGATTTTTAATGTATAAGCTGTGCAGTGTATATTATGTTTATAATTGACATTAAATTGGATAAGGGTATAATAATATATAAAAAAAAAATAAAAAAAAAAAATAAATAACTAAAATATATATATATATATATATATATATAATAAGTGTGCTACCTAGTTCGCATTTGTTACCACGCCACCTACAAAAATCGTTTAGGAATACCTAACTTCTGTTCGGCGAGCAGATGAGACTTAAGTTGTTTTTTAAAAGAGAACTTAGAATGCAACCGCCTTATTGGGGGAGGGATGTTGTTCCAACACTTAGTTGCATGATACCGAAAACTTCCAGTGAAGGCAACAGTCCGATGTTGTTGAACCCTAAGTGGCGGACGTGTAGACCTAGGTGCATGATCAAAATATTTTACAGAGCTGTTAAAATTCAATTTTGAAAATAAATATTCTGGACTTTTAAAGCGAGTAATATCAAACAATAGAGATGCTAAATGTAGGTTCCTGCGCGCTTCCATGTTCAGTATTGACTCGTTATTAAGAAAGGGAGAAACGTGACTACGTGGGGGAATATTAAAGCAAAACCTAAAACAAGCATTTTGTACACGTTGAATTAAACGTTGTGATTTATACAGTAGACGAGGCCCATAAACAAGATCTGCATAATTAAGCCTTGATAATACCAATGCATGCAACATTAATGCGTGCAGGTTGACTCAACAGATTACATATTTTGTAGAGCACTTTTAGCCTAAAAAAACATTGTCTAACCAGCTTCTCAATGTGGTCCACAAAACGCAACTCACTGTCGAGATTAACTCCCAGATTCTTAGCCATATCCACGCGATCAATATTTATCCCAAGAATAGAGACAACCGGAGACTTGGCAGCAATTTTCCGTATTTGGGTCTTTGTCCCAAGTACCATAAACTTAGATTTATTAGGATTAAGAACCAGACCACTCCTCCCACACCAATCAGTTACACCTTTCAAATCTTCATTAAGCAGTTCCACCGCTTGCGGAATTTTATTAAGGTGTTCAGATATATATAACTGGAGGTCATCTGCGTACAGATGATATTGGCTATGTTTTGGAATCCTAGCAAGATCAGTACTGAAAATAATAAAAAGGAGAGGTCCGAGGATTGAACCCTGAGGCACGCCACGTTCAACCAGCCGTGGTACAGAGACAAGAGTGGCTCCATTTCGTCCCGTGAGCTGAACCATTTGGTATCGGTTACTTAGATAGCTACTGAACCACTTCAAAGACTGGTTATCCAACCCATAGTAGGTCAGCTTCGAAAGTAGAAGAGGAATATCAATACAGTCGAACGCGCGAGAGAAGTCAAGAAGAGACAGGATGGTACCCCTTCTAGCATCCTGTTCCGCAAGTATATTGTCGTTGACATCAAGCAACGCCGTAATCGTTCCACGCCCTTTACGGAAACCGGATTGACGAGAAGGCAAAATACCGTTGTTTTCAACGTACGTGTTCAACTGACGGTATATCACCTTCTCCAGTATCTTGGACAAGAACGGCAGCACACTGATGGGTCTTAAATCCTTATACTCGCATGGGTGTTCCACCTTAGGTAAAGGTTTTACAAGCGCCTTCTTCCATTGACCAGGGACAACTCCCAAGCGCACCGACTCGTTAACAATACTGGTAATTACTGTCAGAGTTCTGGGTAGTATAAGAAGGATCATGTCTACTGATACCATCAATTCCTATAGCGTCAGACTTAACAGTCATAATATGTTTCATAACGCTGAGTTCATCAACAAGCTGTAATGTAAATGTAGAACCACCAAACCTATCAAGTTGAAACGCAGCGATCTCTGATGCAGGGATCGTGTTACCTCCGGGTATATCCAAAAAAAAGTCATTAATACTATTGGGGTCTGAGAAGCAGTCCGGCAAACAAAAACTTTTGCCTGGATCAATCAAAATTTTTTGTTTCAGATTATGCCAAAACTTTTTACTATTTTTTATGTTACAGTTCACATAATGGTTAAAGTACGCTTTTTTCTCGTTTTGAATACTTGATGATACTAATTTTTTCATGTCTTTGTAGTATTGCTTATGTACATCTGATTTAGTTCGCTGATATTTCGCATGAGCTTTATTACGCAAATCTGTCATAAACCTGAGATTGTCTGTTATCCACGGCAAGGCTTTATCAGTCTTAATACGCAATGATTTAACTGGCGCGTGAATATCAAAGAGCCTTAATAGCAATGAATTAAAGCCGCTTACCATTTCATCAACTGTTGGAAAGCCGATAACAGACTCCCAGTCTAGCGAATTCAGATCCCTTTCGAACCTTTCCATGTCAATGTCTTTCAAAGGTCTGTAAGTAATAAGCTTCGGTGATGGTCTAGCTCTCTTTAAAGCAACAGTTACATTGACCATAGAGTGTCCTATTGACCCCGTTATGTTTGTAACTAGTACCTCACGAACCTGGCAGTTAGTGCATACAACATCAATCAGTGACTCCGAGTCGGTTGTAGAATGGGTAGCTTCAGACACTACCTGCGAAAGGTCCATGCACCGCAGAAAATTACGTAGCTTATTGGTTTTGCTACCAGACACTTCAAGCATATTAATATTGAAATCTCCCATAACAACCAAGTAATCGAAGTATGTGAGTCTAGTGACCGAATCCGTTAGAGCGTCCAAAAACGTGTCGACATTCATCCATTGCGGCCTATAAGCCGTACCTATTGCTAAGCTAAACCCATTAGTTCGTGTAGAAAGCCACATTTGTTCAATAGAAGCGCCCATATCTTTTATGTATCGAACTCGAATATCATCCTTTATGTAGAATCCCACGCCTCCGCCCCGTCCCCCGCGCATGTGCTGCGGGCGAGGAGTGCAACGCAGCCGGTAACCAGGTGGTGCTGGTGCACGCGCCTCCTGGCCCGCAGCTAGCCATGTTTCGTTGATAGCGATTATGTCACTCTTAAAGCGATCCATCGCTAATAGAAAATCATCGTGCCCAGTGTTTAGTGATCCAGCATTGTACAACCCTAAATTTAAAAACTTATTTTTTTTCCCTTTTGAAATGTTGATAAAAATTAAATTTCAATCGATGGATCAGGGTAAAATTACAGAAATATAGGTTAAAATTGTTAAATAATTGTGTAATATATTGTTGATAGACATTATAAGTAATGAGTAGTGGACAAACAAAACATATTGTATTTATAGCACCATTATTGTAACAAATACATAAACCATATAATAAATAAACATAAAGATAAATTGAATTCAATTTACTACTGCTACTGCTACAGCACCTATCATTCGCAGAAAATTTTAATAAGACAAAGTAAACAACTAAATAGTCATACATTACATCAAGCCATGGCGAACTACAACCGCTACTGCGGCACACAACACACCAAAAAAAGGAATTATTACCACAGATCAACACAAGTAGGTTCAAAAGACGGTAAGCATATTTAACGCAGAAATTAATAAATAACAAATTTAGTAACATCTTAAAAAATACATTACATTCATATGAAACACTACAACAAACCGACACAACAAACTTTGCTTTAACTACTTTGCAGGCACTGAGTAAGACAATTACATAAGCAACATCATATACAAGCGCTAAAAACATCCAGAGGGCATCACACTTAAACAAAACATTATTGAAGCTAACAAACATAATCAGCTTTGTGAAACTAAAAACATTATTGAAGCTAACAAACATAATCAGCTTTGTGAAACTAAAAACATTATTGAAGCTAACAAACATAATCAGCTTTGTGAAACTAAAAACATTATTGAAGCTAACAAACATAATCAGCTTTGTGAAACTAAAAACATTATTGAAGCTAACAAACATAATCAGCTTTGTGAAACTAAAAACATTATTGAAGCTAACAAACATAATCAGCTTTGTGAAACTAAAAACATTATTGAAGCTAACAAACATAATCAGCTTTGTGAAACTAAAAACATTATTGAAGCTAACAAACATAATCAGCTTTGTGAAACTAAAAACATTATTGAAGCTAACAAACATAATCAGCTTTGTGAAACTAAAAACATTATTGAAGCTAACAAACATAATCAGCTTTGTGAAACTAAAAACATTAATGGCATAGCATAAAACAAAAACTAACATATATGCTACTAATAAGTTCAAAAATACCACACTAGCTAACACAAAACCAAAACATGTGCAGCTTTTAAAAATAAAATTAAATAAATATTTTTTTTTACCGCATTGTATAATGAGTATTTTAATCATTAGAGGCAATAACGGAACCCGGCCCAAAAACACGCACCAGGTCAGCCTCTGTACGCAAGCGGTGGCGAGGCGCATCAGATCCCTGATGCTGACGGGCGTACACCCGGCCGTCTCTCGACCAGACGAAGCGCCAGCCCAGACGACCTGCGATCTCACGAGCACGGCGATACACCAACCTGTTGATCCTTGTTAGCCGCTCATTAACGTAGAATCGACGCGGTGCACCCGGCAGCCCCACACCCTCTGTGGTGGCTCCGCGGCGCACTCGCGCGGCGCGCAGCAACTCGTCACGCACCGCGCGCCGCGCCAGCCGCACCACCACCGTCCGAGGACGCACCGACGACGTCGCCGCATCAGAGAACTCGGGCGGACGCCCCACTCGCGTAGCGCACACGATCTCATGTTCTCCGAGACTCACACCCAGCTTGCTCGCAAGAGTGATTGCTAGATGTGATAAGCTTTCACCCTTTTGTTCCGGGATACATGATATTTCTATATCATTTAGAAGCAACTCCTGGTCACGCTCATTGAGTTCAGTCTTCAACTGTTCCATGGAAGCCAGTAAATGACCCTCACCAGCTCCAGTTGACGGGTGGGCTGTGTTTATACGATGTTCCAACTTTTCAATTCGTTCGTCTAACTTGTCTACCCGACCTTCACAGGCGTCCATTCTAGCAACTAGTTTCGAAAAGGTTACACCTAATTCTCCCATCTGCAGTCTAGTAGCTGCCAATTCTTCCCGAAATAAACGCATTTCTGTGACCAGGGTATCAAGACCTGATCCCTGCAGGGTAACATTGTGAGCAGCATTAGTAACAGATTCTATATTCGTGTCAGTCATTGAAACGTCCATCTGACACGAGGGACTAGTCGCAACCGATGCACCACGACGTATTGTGATCTTGTCACTAGCAGACCTCACCGGTGTATCGGTGTTATCAGATCTAGGGCGCTTACTCATACAAAGCGGACAGACCCAGCCAACCCTTTTCTCCTTAGTTAGTGTGTTGTAAAAACCCTTCTCTGTTACATTCGCACATTGCAAATCATAATGCTGCTTACAAACACTGCAGCACAAAACTCGCCCATCTTTAATAGGTTTTAGGCACCCAGAAATTATAACAAAATTGAAATGAAACAACTTTTACGGATCTACTCGGGTTTATTTTATAGTCTATCCGGCGGCGTAAGGGCTAAGAGCCATAAAGTTACACTAATTAGTCATCTATTGTAAAAACAGCATAAGTGATTACTTAAAATGTTGGTGTTAAGGTTCAACATCGAACAACACGACTAAAATTGCAAATATAATAACATTGGAGGGTAGGGTTGCAACAATCGGGAAATTTCTAACTAGTATTACGTGGAACTGATTTAGTGATTACGTGTATACGCTATTTAACTGTTTTGCTAAAAATGTTTCGTCCGTGGGAAGATAAAAAGGAAATCGGCAGTACAAGTGTTCGGACTTATTTAAATAGTGAAAGTAAGCAAATAGCTAAGAATGTGTACTTGGACGGACTTTTTAGAGAAATGGGACCCACAGCAATAAAAAAAACTACTGAACCTACTCAGGTGCCGTATGGAACAGTGAAAAAAATAATCAGTGATGGCACAAGTGAAAGAGCTACCAAAATAGAACCAAAAAAGTTCCCAAAAATTGACAACTTCACCAAAGATCTTATAAGTCGAATAATTTTGATTGCGTTGAGCACCGGACTCTGGTGTTGAAGCTACATTATTACGGTCTCAAAGATTTTGCACTAAATTTAATACAGTCATATCTCAGCTCTAGAACTCAAACTGTCGATATAAATGGTACTAAATTATCTGGTTCTCATGTAAAAATGGGAGTTCCACAAGGGTCGATTCTTGGTCCTTTTCTGTTCTTGATTTATATTAATGACTTACCATTCTTTGTAGAGAATTTCTGTGAAATTGTATTATTTGCAGATGATACTTCACTCATTTTTAATGTGACTAGGTGTAGGACTAATTATGTAAATGTAAATAAAGCTCTTTCAGAGGTACTCCATTGGTTTACTATTAATAATTTACAGCTTAACGCTAAGAAAACAAAATGTATTAAATTTATATTACCAAATGTCAGAAATGAACCAACCAATATTAGAATAAACGGTGATCAATTAGATTTGGTAGATTCTACAGTCTTTTTAGGCATTACCCTTGACTCAAAACTTCAATGGAATCCTCATATATCGAAATTGGCCGGTAAACTCAGTTCTGCTGCTTATGCCATGAAAAATTAGGCAGTTAACAGACGTTGAAACTGCTAGAACAGTTTATTTTAGTTATTTTCATAGTGTCATGTCGTATGGCGTCCTACTGTGGGGAACAGCGGCTGATATTGAAACTATATTCATTTTACAGAAACGAGCAATAAGAGCAATCTATAAACTAGGATCACGAACTTCCCTAAGAAATCTTTTTAAGGAGATTGATGTCCTGACAGTTGCATCTCAATATATTTATAACTGTATAGTTTTTGTACGTTGCAACATCAACTCCTTTACTAAACACGGTGACGTACACAATTTCAATACTAGAAATAAGACAAAACTTGTAATGCCACTGTTCAGGTTACAGAAGGTACTTGGTTCTTTCTTGGGGCAAGGTATACACTATTACGATAAAATACCAAATTCTGTACTAGATTTACCTTTAGATAAGTTTAAAAAACGTGAAGTCTTTATTACTTATAAAAGGTTATTATACAGTCAAAGAATATTTAGATGATAAAACAGCCTGGTTATAATAAAAATCACATATTATATTTGAATCAATTTATTAAAATTATTTTTTATACTTTTTATACTGATATGACAGCCTTTATCAGCATTGTCCTACAGATAACAAACAGCGTTGCGTTAAATAGATCATTAAGTTTTTATTTAGAGTATCTTGAGTGTGTCATGCTCTCTTTACTGTCTCTGCGGTGGTGGCGTGTGCGTCGGGTCGTTACGTTCCCTAAAATATGGTTGAGCGAAGCGATGGCTGATTCATACGTCATGCTCGTGAACGGGTGCCGCCTGTGGAGGCTGGTCTGCTCTTGCATACTTATCTTATTTTTAGTATTATTAATTATAGTTTGACTTTGTTTTACCTAAACAATTTTTGACTTTTACTAGAGTACTGTAGTGGTGCTGTATGACATTGTGGAAATTGAAACTTTTACATAATTATCTGATGTAAATTTGTTAACTTACATTTTTTATTTTAACAGCATTGTCCTACAGATAACAAACAGCGTTGCGTTAAATACATCATTAAGTTTTTATTTAGAGTATCTTGAGTGTGTCATGCTCTCTTTACTGTCTCTGCGGTGGTGGCATGTGCGTCGGGTCGTTACGTTCCCTAAAATATGGTTGAGCGAAGCGATGGCTGATTCATATGTCATGCTCGTGAACGGGTGCCGCCTGTGGAGGCTGGTCTGCTCTTGCATACTTATCTTATTTTTAGTATTATTAATTATAGTTTGACTTTGTTTTACCTAAACAATTTTTGACTTTTACTAGAGTACTGTAGTGGTGCTGTATGACATTGTGGAAATTGAAACCTTTACATAATTATCTGATGTAAATTTGTTAACTTACATTTTTTATTTTGTTTTTTTTACATGTTGTAATTGTCTTATATATATTTTTTGTGTTTATTTGTAATGGAAAGTGTTCTGCTATGATAGGGCATTTTCCAATATTTTTGACGCTGTAAGGGAGAAAAGAGCTGGACACTTGCTGAGTTTCTTGCCGGTTCTTCTCAGTACAAGATCTCCCGCCCAGAGTAGATTTACGAACCGATGGCATAATGACATTCACAAGAGCTACTTGTAGCCTAAACTGAATAAATGATTTTGAATTTTGAATTTTGAATTGAATTTATGACAGTTATTTTTTATAAAGTAGTTAGTATTTTTCTAGAGTAATATGTAATTATCATTAAATTATTTATGTCGTATTATTTTTACTCTTGTTACATTTTTGACAACCCTAAGCAGAAGTGAGGATGTCTTTTGTTTAAAAACATTAAAGCATTTTAAGCTTTAATATAAGGGTTTTTGGGTCGAATCTCATTTCGTCGTATTACGACTTATCACCTTTCGAAATAAAAATGCCATTGTAATAAGTTTATGGTTCCTAGCTCTTACGCCGCCGGAGAGACTATACACATGTATAAAATAAACGCGAGTAGATCCGTAAAAGTTGTTTCATTTCAATGTGTAGTGTTCGCGTAAACTTTAGAAAACAATATATTAACAAAATTACTTAATTTATATGCTTGGAAACCACTCAAACACATTCATAACATCAATATTGGTAAATTAGTTGCTGCATATTTTGATAACTAAAACCAATAATTTTTTTTAAAGTATTCAATTGCCGCAGGCAGTACGTATTTTCGACCTTATGACAGCGTCAGTAAGGATCAGCCTTTATGTGAATGTTCACAATTCGTACGCATTACGCACGAATATGACGTGTATGTATTGTGACTGATGACGTCATCACGTCACCTGGGCCCTGGGCCTCAAGCCGAAGCCGCCCAACAAGCAAAATTTCATCTTACAAACATCCCAAAACCATATTTTTTACAGACTTATATCATACTTAAAGGCGCCCTTTATAAGCCTATTCACATTAGGTCATTTAATTTGAATATTTATGAAACTATCTCGATTATTTTTGCTGCTTTTTAAAATAAATATATTTTTAGCACAATTGTGACATGCTATTGGATTAAAAATAAACTTAAATATACATACTAATGACAATAACTTTAATGGTAATCAAACACCACTTTAAGACGTCTAAAGACGTCATTGGCGTCACAGACAAGATTTTGAATGACGATTTTATGCGTCATTGGCAGTCAATGGGTTAAAACATATAATATATAGGGATGGGCCGAAATTCGTTATACATTCGGTTTAACCGAACTTCGTCATTCGGCCGAATTTCGGTTAAAATTCCGAACATTCTGCACTAAATATACTTGCACTATCATAATAGAAATTAATGAAAATACATATCTGTAGTAACAGTGAAATAAAATAAGTCTGATATACTCATAGTCATTTATTTGAATTAGAAAAAGTAATCATACGTGATAAACAAAAAACTTAAATTGGTCTTTTTAACTACCAGTCTCAAAAATCTTTGGTTACTTAATCAAACAAAACACAAAATTAAACCGCTCTTCTTACTAACCAAACCAGCCTTAGAAATCTTTCTTACTTAATCAAAAAACAAAATTTTACTGCTCTTCTCAACAAGTCTTAGAAATATCTCTTACTTAATCAAAAAACAAAAATTAAACTACTTTTCTTAACAATAATAACCAACCATTAGAAAACTCTCTTACCTAGTCAAAACACAATGAAACTGGAAGATCTTAATAATGAGTTTTAGAAATCTTTGCATAGGTAGGTACTTAACTTAATAAAAATACTAAATTATATTGGTCTCCTTAATAGTTGGTCTAAAAAAATCTTTACAAGATCTGTAACAAAAATTAAATAAACTTTGCATTCTTCTGACACACATCTTATTAATAAGGTTCATTCGTAAATTGAATTAGAAAAAAAAAGAATACTTCTATCTAACGTAGTGCGAGTGCGGGCAGGCGCATCTAGCAATATTTGCAGCAAGTGCAGTGCGTAAACAAGTTACAACACGAAAAAGCGCGGCGAAATTGAACCGAATTTTTCATTTTTACCGAATGTTCGGCCGAAGTTCGTATTCGATTCAAACCACATTCGGCCCATCCCTAATAATATACAATGATACTTTGGCGAATTCACTCAAAGAACATGAAACAATATCGATAATTTGGAAAATTTCGTCGAGTGTGTACAGAGCGCGTGTGATCGGGGCTTTACTTAGCAAATTAGTCCTGGCTCGTGGTACCACCAGCAGCAGTGGCTTTCGCCTCCCACAAAATTGTCAGGTGCCTGCAACACCCCTTTTAGCAATACCGGATTTGAAATTGTACCACGCAATAATTTAAATAAATATAATACAAGTGCCAAGTCCCTTCTTACCACCAATTTGTTATACCCAACCATAACCAGACCAAATAGTGTTGGGTACAATAACGGATAGTAGGGATACACACCATAAAGTTTAAATGCGACCTGAGAACCTTTAACCTTTTTACCGCCAACAACTTCTATAGAAGTTCGAGATTTTCGTGCCGCCCACGCCAGCACTTCTATAGAAGTTCTTCTTTGTACCTACTTTATTAAAATACATTTATACGTTGGCGTACAGCGGAACATCGCGTGCCGGATAGTTGGGCGGTGAAAAGGTTAAGAGGCGGCCGTCTTTTTGGTACGACGACGCCCAGAAGGGACGCCGTCAGAAACCCTTTACTGCTTAAAAGGAGAAGTGTGTTACGCAGCCCAAAGTGGGCCACGTATGGGAGCTGCGAAGTCCAGAAGGGACCCCGCCTAGTCAGATGTCAGCCGGCTGGGTCCAAGCGTCTACTACACGCCAGAGCGGAAGACTGTTGGAACCAGCCGTTGCCCAGGGTGCACCAACGTGAAGGTCACCTGACTCGCACCCCAACCTAACGGGACATTAGGAAGAGACGAGGGGAAACTTTAACCTTTTCACCGCCCAACTATCCTGCACGCGATGTCCTGCTGTACGCCAACGTATAAATGTATTTTAATAAAGTAGGTACAAAGAAGAACTTCTATAGAAGTGCTGGCGTAGACGGCACGAAAATCTCGAACTTCTATAGAAGTTGTTGGCGGTAAAAAGGTTAAACAAACCAACAGTGACTTAATATTTAAACTGTATTTAAAATAAAAGAGTACAAAAGTAAATTATAACGCATAAATTTGTTTTCTATTCTCTCCAACATGTTATTAGTTTCATGTGGAGACCAAAAGACTGCGTTGCATTCGAATTGACTCCTAATGAGTGCATTATATAATGCCGTAATGGCTTTTATCTACACTAATGTTGTAACATTCTACTTATGTTTCCAATACTTGACTTATAATTACTACTGTTATAGCGCAGACAACAAAACACTCAATTTAAGCAATTTCACATGATGGTATAATATCCACATCGATATCGTAAAATCTCATTATAACATCAATAAAACGCGACCAATTAACCTGGCGAGCCTTATGTCAAAATCCTCATACAAGTTGTATAAAATTTTGATATTAGGCTGGCTTTTGAAAACAGTTGGGTTATACGTGAAAACTTCGTCGAAACTACTAAACTTACATACACAAAACTCTTTGGTAAGATCTTGTGCCAATTAAATAAAAAAAGAACAGCGCGCGCTTGCTCCTGATTGGCCCTGCGCGCGCAGCTGCGCTCTCATTGGTTAGATTTTAATGGCGGCAAGTTCACTGTGACTACACGTACGCGTGAATTTAATATTTCGCAATGTATTTTGTTTTTAAAATACAAATTAAAAGTTAAAAATGGACAGCGACGATAATATTTGTACGCCTCCGGATATTCTAGAATTGGCAACAAAAGTAACTCACAATCTTTTGCCAGAAAAATCTAGAAAATTATATGAAAAAGAATATAATAACTTTTTGGCATGGAAGATCGAAAAGAAAACTACATAATTTTCTGAAAATGTCATTCTTGTGTATCTCAAAGACCTCTCCGACCACTGAGTATCTACAACAATATTGATATCACGAAGTTCAAAAGTCATAGCGTTCCTGAAACGCAGTTCAGAAGGACACAAGGAAAAAAAGTCCTTGACGTTTACATCAGGTCAAATAAAGATGTTCCTGAAAGATTCACCAGATATTTTGTATCTTTTTGAAAAGGTAAGTGTATTTTAGTTCTGTTATTTAATCTACCTAGTACTTACGTACTACACACGTAAGTTATCTAGACACTCCGTTTAAGCGCTTTGTGTATAAATTAGGTAGTAGGTACCTACACTTTACTACTTCATAAATCATAGTTTTTGCCTTGGCTATGTACCTCAAGCTTATTATATCGTTTATTGTTACAGGTTGCACTAATCTTCGGCATAATGGGGGCATGCCGAAGGCAAGAGCTATACAACATCCAGTTCGATGAAGTCTCTAACATAGACGACAGTACAATCATGGTGAAAGTTTCGAAAACAAAAACGAAAATAGATCGTTCTTTCGTTGTGACGGGCAACTGCTATGCCGTATGTAAAAAATACATGGAACTTCGACCCACCCCCTGTCGAAACCCTGCCTTTTTCTTGAGCTATAGATCGGGGAAGTGCGTCGATCAAAGAACTGGTATTAATAAATTTGGTGCTCTGGGAAAAACTATCGCAAGTTTTTTGAATCTGCCTAACCCAGCGTTGTACACGGGGCATTGCTTCCGGCACACCTCGGCGACCCTTCTCATAGATAGCGGTTGTGATTTGACCGCACTGAAACGACACGGGGGGTGGAAGTCTTCTACTGTGGCTGAAAGCTACATTGATGAGTCTTTAATGAATAAAATTCAAGTCTCAAATACGATCTTGAACAGTATAGAAAACAAGACGAATGAAGTTATTATAAATATTCCAACTCCGTCTACGAGCTCTACTGCTTGCGCCGCGACCGCTACAGCTGCTGGATCAATAATTAACATTAACTTTCAAAATTGTACCATCCAAAATTTGAACAATTATTATAAATAAACTATTGTCAGCCTTTACTCTTGTTGTTTGACTAATTGCATTAGTGAAGATAAAGTAGTGTATGCAACTGCATATAATACGGGTATTAAAACACTCGTTACTATTATGAAACTCGCTGCGCTCGTTTCATAAACTCACACTCGTGTTTTAATACCCTTCATTATATGACAGTTGCATAAACTACTATTATGTTTGTGAAGTTTTGTGCTCTTCTCAGGATTTATATTGAGAAGAAGTTTACTTCTATAGGCTTTTTTACAAACAGTCACTATGTGAATACGGAATGTCAACTCGGTGTCCATGGAGCACGCCCAAATCACGAACTGTTTCAGTTCGCTCCATCGCTTCTCCATCCAGTTGGTAGTTATATTTTTGTGGCTGTTTCCTTTTGGTAAATATGATTGAGCACTTTGAAGCATTGAAAAGAAGTTTGTTTTTTTTTTTTTTTTTTGGAGAGAGACTGCTGCCGAGGGGCATTTTCAGCTTCATCGGGCTTGTTTTAGGGGCGGCGAGGTACGTAAAGGGTACCTCAAGCCGTGTTGAAACGAATCACCTTCGGAGGATTTCTAGAGGGGGTACGGCATCGTACACTTAAAAGTGCGCGTCCCCGTGCCCTTCCAGAGTCTCCGAAGGGTTCGGATCGGATCGGGGAGCGGAACCACCCGAGGGCGCCTCTAAAGGCACGGACCTCGGCTCGGGTAGACCGGGCCGTGGAGGAGGAGAGGAGCGCCCAGGCACATGACTGTGCCTGGCGTAGAGCGCGTATGAACCGGTTCTTCGTACCCTTGTTCTACGAGTACGGTGTCTTGGGCCTAAAATAGTGTGCATGTTTGGTGTATTCTGTAAATGTGTGCTGTCATTTGGAGGATCGGGCGGGGGGGAATTGTTTTTTCTACTCCAATCTACCACTCTGTTTATATCACGTTGCAGCCTCACGCTGTCATTATTCTTTAATAGCGAGTAGCAGTTTCAAATCGTCCGCAAACAACAATAAACGTAGTACTCTCAATGATCTCCGGTAAGACATTTATCATTGTATTTGACGACCTCCTTGGTCGAGTGGTTTGTACACCGGTTTTCATGGAGTCGCCATCTCTGAGGTCCCGGGTTCGATCCCCGGTCGGGTCAATTTAGAAATTATTGTTTTTCTAAATTGTCTCGGGTCTGGGTGTTTTCTATGTATAATAAGTATGTATTTAAGTATTTTAAGTATGTTTATCCGTTGTCTAGTAACCATTTAACGAATTTCAATACGAAGCTTCTCTTGGGTTAGATAATTGGTGTGAGTGTAGGAAAGTTTGTTTTAGTTTGTTTATTATAATAAAATTTAAAGGACCTAAATTACTTCCCTGACTTACACCGGATCTAGCAAAATAAGCATCGGATCTTTAACCAGCAAACTCCACAAACTGTTGCCTGTCCGTCATATATGAAGCGAAAAAATGTAGTAACTTAGGAGTGCAACCGACCGCTGCCAATTTTTCCAGTAATATGTTGTTATCCACCATGTTGATTGTCGAAAGCTTTTTTGTAATCAAAATAGGCACCATCGACTTGCACTCCCGCATCGACTTGGACAACGTATGACATAAAATTTAATAGATTTCTGGTCGTGCTGCGAACCGGCCTGACTCACAAAGTCGAGCGGAAACTTGCTCAAATACACAACTATGTAGGATCGATTCAAATACTTCAGCCGGTGCCGACAGTACCGCAACCGGTCTGTATCCATTAACTTCAAATCCTGCCTCTCCTTTTGGTACGGAAAAAACTCACGTGATTTGCCATCTCGTCGGAATATAAGACGTTTCAAGACACTGTATTCATGTAACAAAGGATCCGCTAAAACAGCGCGGCAACCCCGCACAATGGAAGCGGGTATGTCGTCCGGCCCCGCCGAGTGTTTTGGTTTAAGTCGCGCCAGTGCCTTTGTTACTTGGCTCAATTCTAGACGACCGAATTCACTTGTACCTACTACCGCTCGCCGCAACAGCAGAGTCTACAACTAATTTTGCCCGCTGGCTGTTATAAACAGAGTGAAAATACCTAGCAAATTCATTTGCACACTCAGCATCCGTTAAAACATTGCCGTCCTTCGTTTTTTATAATAATTTGCCCCTTTTTTCGCCCTTACATATTGCCAAAACGAAATATATAAAAATGTCGCCATTGCCTTCAACTATGACTTATAAATCCTTTATCAGAGTGATCATCATCATTATCTCAGCCAAAAGACGTCCACTGCTGGACAAAGGCCTCCCCCAAGGATCTCCACAACGACCGGTTTGGTGCTGCTCGCATCCAGCGGCTTCCCGCGACCTTCACCAGATCGTCGGTCCACCTTGTTGGAGGCCTGCCCACACTGCGCTTTCCGGTACGCGGTCGCCACTCCAGGACTATCCCGCCCCAGCGGCCATCAGTCCTGCGAGCAATGTGACCTGCCCACTGCCACTTGAGCTTAGCAACTCTTCGGGCTATGTCGGTTACCTTTGTTCTTCTGCGGATCTCCTCATTTCTGATTCGATCACGCAGAGAAACCCCGAGCATAGCCCTCTCCATTGCTCTTTGAGTGACCTTGAGCCTTTTTATGAGGCCCATAGTGAGCGACCACGTCTCAGTCCCGTATGTCATCACTGGTAACACACACTGGTGAAAGACTTTCGTCTTGAGACACTGCGGTATATCGGACGAGTATATTTCGTAGCTTACCGAACCGAACGATATCAGTGTGTGTACGATCAGAGTGATATAAGTCCAGTATTCTTATTTAAGCTTATATAGCATTCGATAAGTCAATTAAACTCATCTACGAGGCCATATTGCCATATTGCCAAGTCGCTTGTAAGTCCTGTAGTATTCACTTTTAATAACTTGTTAATAAGATAGAGGATAGGGAAAGGTTTGTGTAAATACGAAAATACTTACGATTTTTATTGTTGCTAAGCATGTTTTTTATATATTTTTATCTCTTGTAGTCACATTTTTAGGTCCAGTTGTTTCCTTTTATCTTTCTATCAAAATTATTACATGTTGTCTTCATTTTCTTACAATACTTCTTTAGATATTATAAAATTACTTCCATTCAATGAAAATTTATAAACAAAGACTTGACAATCATGTCAAAAGTTTTGATGGCAAAGACAATATTTTCTTTTAAAAGTGCAATGTAAACTTTTTATGTAATTCTAAATTTGTATAAATTTAAATTAAATTGTGTTCTACGGTAAGGGTATATAAGCGTCCTGTCCTGCGGTCAAAGGCCAGTCTAATTACGAGTTCTGACCAAGAAGAACCTAACTATAGAACCTCTGGCTGTCTATAGAACCTTCTGGCTGTCTGCGGAACCTCTACCTGGCCTAACCTCTACCTGGCCTGACCTCTACCGGTTTGACCTCTACCGGTTTGACCTCTACCGGTCTGACCTCTGCCGGTCTGACCTCTACCGGTTTGACCTCTACCGGTTTGACCTCTACCGGTCTGACCTCTACCGGTCTGACTTCTACCAGTCTGACCTCTGCCGGTCTGACCTCTGCTGCTGAAACAGTCTGACCCCGAGATCCTGTGAAGTGCTGCAAGATCCTGTGAGGTACTGCTGAGCCAGTCTGACCCCCAGATCCTGTGAAGTGCTGCAAGATCCTGTGCGGTGCTGCTGAGTCAGTCTGACCCCGAGATCCTGTGAAGTGTTGCTGAGCCAGTCCTTCGCTACATACTGCTGAGGAAGCGCCATCTGGCGCTGATAGATTCCTCATCATAACCATCATCGGCCTATATTAGTCCACTGCTGGACATAGGCCTCCCATATTAACTGTTAGATTTTTGTATATAAATTGTTTTGTATAGATTTTGTAAATATTTTGTTATTATTAAACTTCATTTATTTTCTCTCTTTCAATTAAAAAATGTTGCTACATAACAGTCCGATAACGTGCTACTCGTTTTTCGGCCCTAAATCACACTTTAAATACTGTAAGAGTTATATAAGAGTCGCAGTCTAACAAAACACTTAGTAAAGTCACTTCTAAGACCGAAAGTACACTTACAAATGCATTTAGAAGTGTTAAATTAAGAATCATGTGTAATAGGACTTATAAAGTGCGCTTATAACACCACTGCTCAGGTTAATACTTATTGCATAAGCTTTTCTTAAATACGACTCTAAGAACATGTTACAAGTATTAATGCTCTTACAGCTATTACAACATGCTTTTATATGGGTTTCTCTTTTAATTATACCACATTCTAATCCTTATATGAGACCATAGCTCTTACAAGCTTTTGTCTGTAAGGGTACTTTGCTAGTTGGGCGTGTGAAACGAAGAACCTTCCGAGGTTTTCTAGAGGGAACGGCATCACATCGAGCACTAAGTGCGTGTCCCCGTGCCTTACTAGATTCTCCGAGGGGTTGAGATCGGATCGGGGGCTCTCTGCGGCGCACGTACAACTTGAGATCCGCTTCGCCGCATACTGCGCCCGGCGGCGGCGGTGCGCGGTGCCGTGTGTTCATAGCGAGATAAAGAATCAGTTAATCACCGCACCAGTTTAAAAATCGCCCCCCAGTCACTTGAATAAATATCTTACTCATGTGCTCCAGTGTTGTACGGACGATCCTCCACTCGGCCACCTCCTCTCCTCCTCCACGGCCCGGTCTACCCGAGCCGAGGTCTGTGTCTTTAGAGGCGCCCTCGGGTAGTTCCGCTCCCCGATCCGATCCGAACCCTTCGGAGACTCTGGGAGGGCACGGGGACGCGCACTTTTAAGTGTGCGATGCCGTACCCTCTAGAAATCCTCCGAAGGTGATTCGTTTCAACACGGTTTGAGGTACCCTTTACGTACCTCGCCGCCCCTAAAACAAGCCCAGTGAAGCTGTAAATGCCCAGTGGCAATCAGCAGTCTCTCTCAAAAAGAAAAAAAAAACTCGGCCACCGTTAGGCGTTAATATTCGCCATAACACAAATTCTTGAAAATTAAACAAAACCGCAGACAGTCGAAATAAAAGTAACAGTATTAAATATTTTTTGCTTAATTAACAATTTGATTAGGTAATAAGATACCTACTTATCGTTAAGAGCGTTTACGCCGCACACTAGCGCCGCCAATGAAAAAAATAACATATCTAGTAATTAGAGATAGAAAATCAAATTATGCTCAACAAACTATTTGAATGAAGTAATTTAGCATTTTTACGGCACCTAATGAACACCTCACATGTTATGGTTTAGTTAAATAAGACGTTACGGCCACTTTTAACTATAACGTCTTAATTAACTAAACCATAACATGTCAGATGTTCAATAGGTGACGTAAAAATGCTAAATTACTTCATTCAAATAGTTTGTTGAGTGTTCCTGTGGTCGACGATGAGACGTTGGTGAAGATGATGGAGTGGTCCATGGCGATGGTAAATAACGTCTGCGTCTCTTTATGTGATGTTGTATATTTACAGTGACTACATTATGACTGACTATTATCTAAACCTTACAAGAGTATTTATACAAATATAAACTGTGTAGATGTTGGAGGGAGGATGCCGTGTCTTATCTTAATCAGATCTACACGCGATTAGGAATGCTTTTGCAGAGTCAAAAATAAGTTACCAGTATCCTTGAATAAGAGAACAAGCAGAATTCGTAATTGATATCATAGTGACGATAACTAATCACCGGTTCAAAAAACGCCCCCCAGCCTCTTGACTCTTGACTTTCCCGCAAACTTTATTAAACAAACTTTATTTAACGACCCACCCACACAACAACAGCGCAGTTTTATTACCACAGATAAAAAACGTACCGGAAATAGGAATAAATTATCTACCTACTTTCTTATAACGAAGTGGCAAAGGGATATCCTTCATTGGCGCGGTCTGCCGGCGCGGTAGACAATGGCTGTATCCTGGATGTTGAAGAAAGTCCTCTGTATTAATTATGCTATAGTAATCTGGTGTAATGTAAGGTAGGTGTAAGTAATAGACGCCAGCACATCAACATCTAAATCCGTTAAATTTCTTCAAAACATTTTATTAATTAATTTATTTATTTATTATTTGGACAGTTAACAAAAACATATACTTACTAGCAAAAACAATGATACTGTTACAAACATAAGCCTTAACCGAGCATAGTTTTCAATTAAAGACAGCCACGGCATGCGTTGTGGACTTGTTAAATCATTAATAAAACTAATCTAATTAATCTAATTACCCCATCTCTTCCCGTGGGTGTCGTAAAAGCCGACTAAGAGACTATTCCAGAGGATGGGCAGCAGCATCTCTCTGAGGTTACCCTCAACCTACTGCGATCGCCAACCCGCCTGCCAAGCGTGGCGATTACGGCAAATACCCCTCATATCCTTGGGGGAGGACTTTGTCCAGCAGTGGACGTCTTTTGGCTGAGATGATGATGATGAATTAATCTAAAATCTAATAAAATATTAATTACAGTGAAACAGATACTAAAGATACTTAAGGGGGTTCACGTGACGACTTTGACATCTTCCTTGTATTTACGTGCATTGAGGTGATAAATGTCCAAACCTTCCTAATCATTAGGGAGAGAAAGGGCGTTGTATTGCTATTGGATCCTGTTTAACGTGGAATGATAGCCCAGATTACTCTTCACTGATTTTGGCACGAATATGTTAAATCTGCTAACTCGAAGTAGTTTTTTGGGTGCATTGATGTTAATTTGTTCAAGTACCCAAAAGCTTGTTTAGAAACATGCTATCGTAGTCTTCTTTCTCATTTTCAACCATATGCCTTAAATGTAAGGTTCAAAGCCTATTGAGGAGCCTAATTTGACAGTTTGTGGTTCTGAATCAGTCTGATGTGTGCAGGCGTGCGTACAACGAAGTTTGTTATTATTTTTGAAGAGAGTTTGTTGTTTGTCTCAAACAGCATTTTCAGCGTCACCGGTTTTTGGGGCGGCGAGAAACTTAAAGGGTTCCTCAAGCCGTGTGAAACGAAACACCGTCAAAGGTTTTCTAGAGGGAACGGCATCACGCACTAGTCCGTGTCCCCGTTATCTACCTACTAAACTCTACGAGGGTTTCGGCTCGAATCGGGCGAAGTTTGTTATTGAATGGGAAATGATACACATAGTGCTAACACAAAATATGGAGGTGCCAAGTTATTTAACTAAAGATTTGGCTGAGAAGCTTGAAGCTTGATGGTATAATAAATAAAAATAAATCTATCATCCGATATATTTGCAATTACTCCAAAAGTTTCGGAATGTTAAATACTTATAGGAAGACAAATTCGTTCTCAATTCAATACAGTGCAATACGAGCGGAACAAATTCCATTTCCTGTACCGAAATTGCCTATAATAAGCATCGTATCGCAGACACGGACCGTGGAAAAAAAACAATTGTCAAACACGCAAAAGGCGGGAACAACAGATTAAAAAAAACTCTATAGACAACGACAATGGGCTTCTAAAATAGATCCTTATTTTCGTCCACCGCCTTGCGTAAAGCTGGATTGGGACTAAACAGCTTATTTTGGGTGAAAAATGGAAATTAGTCACATCCGTTACAGCGGCTGTCAGATTGTGACAAAATTTGGCGGGTCGCAAAAAACGCAGGGGCTGCCAACAGTTTGTCATTATGCTCGTGCTCTAAATAGTTTTAAGTTATTAAAATAAATAAGATAATATATCTATTTACATACAACATAATTATGTAGGTAATTTCTTTTTAATGGACGCACGTAGTGCAAATTTTTTTTTTTTAGTTCGGCAAATGACTCCATCCCACTTGATGTTAAGTGGAAATGGAGTCCAGACGCGAAGATAACTGGTGCACCGTGGAAACAAACGTAGCATCAGTTAACTTCACTCTGCCGGCCTACAAGGTGCTTCTTCACGCCTCTCTTGAAGGACCCCATATCATAGGAAGGAGGGAAAACGTGTGCTGGTAGACTATTCCATCTTTTGGAGGTGCAACAAAGAAACAAGTCACCAAATTCCTTTGCCAAATTGCTGCAATCAAGCTGAATTAAATATTTATAAAATACATTGAAAAAATGGACGCATTTAAAGTTTTACGTCTGCGATACATGGAGTTAGATGATAATTATTTTAACAAATATATAAATAATATATAAATATAATAAACCCGGACCTTGTATGTTGCATGTTCCCCAAGAGACGTTTTTCACGTACTTACCTATCTATTGTTTGACCGCTTTATACAGTACATTTTTTTTTTATTTACTTCATAATTACGCTTATGTTACCCACAAGGTAGGTATATAGCACTCTATCAGTAAAATATTTTTTTGATTGAACCAGTAGTTCCAGAGATTAGCCCCGAGATACAAACAAACAAACAAAGTCACCTCTTTATTAATAGTATAGATAAAAATCTTAATGCCAAACAATTTCTAGTTAAAACAAAAATCCAGAAAGGTTGGTATCCCCTGATCTTTTTTACTTCACTAATCGTCGGCAGCATGCATAGGCCTTCCGGCAGACCGATGCACGTGGCAGGCACGTCCTTATTTTTTCCCCAACTTTTTTCTATTCCCGCCAAAAGTCTATGTTATTATTTTTTTAATTTTGACTCTGCCAGCCAAGGAGCAAGAGGTCGCCGAAAAAAAAGTCTTGACATATCTCTACTAAGTGTCATGCTATAAATCTATGAAGTTATCTAGCGAATCAAAATCGACTTTATTCCTGTAGTTTTAAAGTTCATTGGTTTCCATTAAGTCGTTAGTCGAACTGTCTTTTAGAGCCAATTAAATGGAATTCCTCATTGCTTGACGAAGGGTGTTATTTTTTCTAAATTGTCGCCTGCTTTTTGTAAATCCTGTTTGTAACCTTTTAAAATTAATATTAACGTAGATTTCATTACAAAAGTATTTTAAGCACGCGTGTTAACTTCCTTTATTTAATTTATGAGTAAATTTCATGGTCGAAATGAAGTTTAGGATCACATTACTAGGTATATGTTGTTTTATATTTAAATCTGTTAAAACATCATCAACCTCACCATTTGTAACCGCCTCTATGGTCTAGTGGTTAAGACCACCGGTCTTCGAGTCAGAGGTCCCAGGTTCGATGGGGAGAACAGGCCGTAAACCACCACACGGGTCCAGTGCGGATTGGTGGTTGTTAACGACTGCTAATGCAGCCGGGACCGACGGCTTTACGTGCCTTCCGAAGCACGAGGAGTGAGAGATGATAAATGTTTGGTCACCCATCCGATGACCGGCCTTTGCGAAAGTTGCTTAACCTCAGCACTTGCAGACCGGGCGCGTTGACCACTGCGCCGTCGAGCTACTCCTACTGTGGGTTCAATAACATAAAAATTATAATTAACCTACTAGCTGTAACAAATAAAACATAAATAAATCTTAATATATAGCGTAAGCCGATTTTTGTCCCAGTAAATTTGGGACGATACACATAAAAAATCGGTTATGGTCTCATTTTGAAGAGCTCCAACCGTAGGTAGATATGCAGAAAAATAAAGAAACCTGTCACAGGTTTCGAAATTACTAAAAAATCTGTTCCCACTATTATAAAACCGAAACACGAAAATGTTTTCATTTAAAGAATCAGTACAAAAAATAAATAAAATAATATCTTGAAAACTCACGAAGTTACAAGCTTTTTGTGCTGTCCCGTTGTGTGTTTATAATAGGGTATAATTTAATTGAGATTTTGTAAATATTATTTGGTCAAAATGCAACATAGTATAAAAAAATATTGAAATCGATTCTATTACTGATTCTGAACAAACAGTTTTCAGGTTTCGTATAAACTAAAAATAGCATTGTATATAATACTTCTGTGCGTGCGTTTGTTACCTTAACTCCTCCTTAATGGCTGGACCGATTTGGATGAAATTTTGTGTGTACTCAATCTCAATAGGTTTTTACTTCCTAGATGGTTTGCAAACACAGTTGGACCCGGTAGGTGGCGCTGCAATTGGGGTCCATCATGGGATACGGGTGTTCTCAAGCGAGCCACTAGTAATAATATAAATATATCAGGTCTTAGACCAATAGGGGAACATCACATAACAACTCCCATGAGATCCATCCTTCCTATTCACAAATAAATAACACGCCAATATCACCAAAAAAAATTACAACAAAAGAGAGATGTTAGACACCGCCCGGCCGGACGTCCGGCGTCCGGCTCGGAATGCGTAGGCTCCTTTACAATTTTATTGACTTTTGTGGAGCGTTTTATTTATCCGCTGCTTGGTCACGTTTCACGTAGTTGTACCTATGCGATGTTGGGGAATTTCTATGTTCAATATTTGTGTTGGGTCCCTTGGGTAAGGCAGACGGAGGGGCGACAGTCGGCGACACCATAATGCCTAGTGTGAGTTTGGTAGACTATCCGTATTCATTCGGTTACGAAAACGAAAATTAGTATGGCATTGAAGCAGCGCCTCCTGGCGGCATGCGAGAAGAGTTAGGTAACATTTTGCCATGTAAATTCTCGTTTTCGTTAATGTATGATCGAATGGCGAATGAATGAAACTCGCATTTGCTTAAACTAGTACTTAAATATAATAAATTTGCGAGTGAGCTGTAACGACATACTTTTTTTTGTAAATGTCGTTACACTATTAAAGCTGTGCAGTTTATTAAATCTAGTCTATCAGTTTATTAAAGCTACTATTAAATCTGTCAATGCCAATCCAAACTAACATTCTGTCTTTTTTAGTTTTTCATTATCGACCACTAGTATATTTTAAACTGTCTGAAGAACATACAAAAAGAGTATAATAATAAACTTTTTAACACCTCGGTAGCCGAGTAGCAAGCAGCCCATACCCCATGATCCCAGGTTCAATTCCCAGGCCGACAAAGCTGCTACCATTAGCTGTCGTCACATCTGGAGTCTGGACTCTGGTCTCTGGACTCTGCTTCTGCCTACATCAGGTAGAGCGGAGAGATTTGTAAGCTCTACGATAAAATTCGGATTTTTCGATGCACAGTCCGGGGTTGTGATCACCGATTTACATTTTTAAGGTGGCTGGCAAGAGCTGGATGAGGGTAGCCGTGGATCGTGGTCAGTGGCGTGCACTTGGGAGAGGCCTATGTCCAGCAGTGGACGTGTGTAGGCTGATGATGATGATGATGATGACGATGATGATGATGATGATTTGCATTTGTCAGGTATCCGCATGGTGACAAAGCCGTTACTTTAAATGTTAATTTCTTTTCCAAGTGAATTTGTTTTTCGGAGAGAGTTTGCCTCAAACGGCATTTACAGCTTCACCGGGCTTGTTTGGGGAGAAACTTAAAGGGTTCCTCAAGCCGTGTGAAACGAATCACCTTCGGTGGTTTTCTAGAGGGAACGGCATCGCGTTCTCTCTTATATTGCGCGTCCCCGTGCCCTACTAGATTCTCCGAAGGGTTCGAATTGGATCGGATTTTTTATAGCCCAGCAGTGGGAACTTTATAACTATTTTAGATTGACAATCATATGGTTTCATTTGTTTATGTTATTTCCTTTGTAAATACTATCTCCTTACGTATTTTAAACATTCAGCTTCGACTAGAACCTTACATAATATTCTAGACACGACGTTTGTTGTTGTTAAACCGCTTTCTCCCTGAGATCACGAATCCCGCAAAGGGTTCGAAACATCAGGAAAAACATTAAATTTAAATGTGTAAATAAACACTAGTACATCCGTAAAAGTTGTTTCATATCTTTAAGACGTTAATTTAAAGTGAAAAAAAAATATTTTTGTAACTTTTTATTTAATTTGACTTCTTAACTCTCAGCTACCTACAGAGATAAGGACATCTACCGAAACAAAGCAAAGGAAACGCAGTCGCGCAGCCTACCAAGGAAGTTGTAAAAACATCTTTGAAACTTTTTACACCAACAGACATGTTTACAATCCGCTTCCGTTTCCGGAAGGACGAACGGACAAAACGATCCTTTTGTAATAAAATGTATATTGAATCGCTGTCCGTCCTTTTAGGGCTAGGTGGTTATTGTTTAATTATTGAACTAAGTAAAGTTAGTTTGAATGGAACTAAGGTTTATTTATGTATTTCAATAGCACAACCAACAATACATACATTAAAACAATTAAGAAGCTACATTTTTATCTTGAAACTAAATGCTGTTTCAATGAACAAATATAATTTGAAAAACATATATTGTGAAATTCGGAAGTATTTATGTAGAACTCATAGTTTAAGTTTCTAACTAATGTTTTGCATGCTATATTTTAGATTAGCTTAACATGTGGTTCACCCATGTACTTTGTAACATCTTTAAACCATGTTAAAAAGCAAATAAATGGTTTATTTATTATTATTAAAATGTTTTTTTTATTCTACGCCTCGATGGCCGAGTGGCAGAGCTCTCGGCTCGATACCAGAAGGTCCCGGGTTCAATTCCCAGGTCGGGCAAATTGTGTTTCGGATTTTTTGATGCATAGCCCGGGTTTGTGATCACCAACCCGCATTTGGCAAGCGTGGTGATTAAGCCATTACCAATCAGTTGTAGCAATGACATGATTTCAATGATCGAGCCCTTTGCCCAGCTGTGGGACAGCGCCTGGTCTTCATATCACTTGTTGATGGTCAGTGAGGATAGATAAAAATGTATAGTCGACAATGAAATTGCTTTACCACCTTAGAAGTGAATTTTGTTTGCATGTAATAAGGCAACAAGTTCTATTTTTGTTTAAAACACCAAGTGACAGATACGTTGTCATCATTGACAATGAGCCTTAGCGAAATTTTATTGTAATGGAAGTTTTTGTCTTAAATGATAAAGCAATTTCATGGTCGACTATAACGAAATAGTAATACTGTGGTAATACTGTGACTATATCAACCTACCCAAAACTGTCAAATTTCAACAATCAATTTTGAGCTTTCCTGTTTGGTTATAAGGATCAATATTCATTGGAGAAATTTGACAGCTCGGGTAGGTTGATCCGTCGCCGTGTGTACTGCGTCCAGTTTTCCTTTTTATTTCTTTACGGCAAAGAACTTGGCTTCCATCTTACCTGATGTTAGGTGATGATAAGGCCGGAGGAGAGCACTTCACCCGAATCCTCAACTACTGAGGCACTGGCTATCTTATCTCTAGCTGCCGGAACACAACAATGCTACAAACATTGATGTTATGGCGACATATTTAGATAAGACGGTGGTAGCTAGCCAGGCGGACAAACAAGCCCTACCACCAACCAAACCGAGTACACAAACATGTACCCCCCGCTGGTAATCGAACCCCGACCTCTGGGTCTAAACCGGTGGTCTTAGCCACTAGACCACAGAGGCGTTTAACAATGAGGCGAGGATGAATAAATAAGTGGCGAGAAAATAGCTTTAAAAAAACAACGGTTTAATATCAACCACTGGGCCTGGGCGACCATATTGTTATAATAAATAATTATTATGGTTACCTAACTATAATTTTACGCAAAATTTATTGCGAACAAATTACAACTTGAAAAAAATATCGGCGAGCTGGATAGAGCCACGATGGCATAGTTGGTAGTGCACCTGACCCGCCATGACGCGGAGTGCGGGCTCGCATCCCGCTCGCGGATTTTTTTGAACACTTTGTCTTTTTCAAATTACTTAAGTAATTAGTAAGTAGATAAGTTCAATAAGGGACCTTGAAATAAGAAAAATTTTAACTTTGAATGCAGTCTGTTTCAAAACACAGGCAATAATACAAACATATTCGAATGTATATAAATATAATGTACGTATAAATATAAATATAATGTACGAATGTATATAATAGTCTTAAAACTTATTAAATTAAAATCCAATTATATTTTTAACTCTAAAAACGCAGATTTCAAATTAATTTAATAAGTTTAAATTAGCTCTTTATAAGATTTATGAGACTATTATAGAATAAAACATCGTGAAATAAAATAAAAAAACTAAAATGGAGTCCGCCCTTTACGAAAATACATTTGCGCGGGAAACCGAAATACCGGCGGAAACATTCGTCTCTAATTAACTGTCGCTACACAGAATTTAAAGTCGCCAAAAATTTACAAAACAAAATATTCCTTACTACGACGTAATTAAACTCACTTTATACTAAAACAAAATGGCGTTTAGGCCTTTTAAATTCATATTATTGATACGGAAACGATTAGTTTCAAACCACACGCTGACGGCAGGATGCGAGAACACATTATCGATTCAAAAACAATAGCGCGTCTTGCTCGCACACGTAACAGACGGTGTAGACACGAAAGAGAGGGAAGATACCACCCGCATCCGGCCACAGACGGGCGCATGCTTGCAAATCCTGTCTCAATCAAAGATAAACGTAACTAACACAATTGGTTCTAACTATTTTAACCTTTAAATATTTACTTATAAGGTCGATATTGTTTTGTCTTTGTATGCCGCTTAAAACTTTATTGTAGTATTCAGTTAAGGAACATCTGCATTCATTCAAGTTTAGAATAGAATCTGAAATTCATTCATATTATCATTCAACATTCATTCGCCTTCGGACAGTGGGAGAGTGTGGTCGTGTGAGCAACGGATTTACTGCATTAGTGAAAATAATACGCGATTAGACATTTTGGACGCACAGGTGTTTGAGTTTTTGTGTTAAATAATATCTAATCTAAAAGTGAAGTACTCTATATAAAGTGTTCTACGAGCTCTGAAACCGAGGAATTGTTGGTGTTTCTCTTTTAAATTTAATGGTGAGTTTAGACAATTATTTTGAATCTTTGCACCATTTTCCCTTTCGTTTTCAACACTTTTCTGAATTACTATAATAGTAGGTACCTATTATTCCTACATGTAACTGACTGTTTTAAAAAATTAAATGTGTAGTGGCATTTAGAGGATCGGTTACAACAACAACCGCGATAGCTAGCGACTTAGATAATCTTAAACTAGACACAATAGAAATTCAATTGTTCTATGGGGCACTGTGGTTACATTGGGCGTCCAAGTATCTACGTGAAGGTGTATTGTATTGGTAGGCTAAGCTGAGGCCAGAAGGCTTTATTGGTCGAAGCCAAAAAGAAAAGGATTCAGTTCTAACAGAACTGTAGGCTTAGCCAAAGTAACATTAAGAAAACGATAGCGAAGGTTCGAAAAGAATAAAATGTATGGGATTGACATAAGCCGCGCTAAATCACGTGGTCAATCTTATGTCAATCCCATACATTTTATTCTTATCGAACTTCGCTATCGTTTTCTTAATATTACTTTGATGGCTACCGCCAATGAATCCTTTTCTTCCTTCGAGTAACACTTGAGGATTTTTTTAAAACACTATTTACAGTAAAATATAATTTGTAAAAAGACTAAAGTGTTGAAAAGATTCCACGAGCGGGATTCGAACCCGCACCCCATGACATGCCGGGTCAGGTGCACTACCAACTATGCTGTCGTGGCTCAATCCAACTCGCCGACATTAATCAACACCTTTTTCAGCACTTTGTCTTTACACTCACTTTTTTTTCAAATTAGGTATAATTTGTTTACAACAAAATAAATTGGCGTAAAATTACATGTGACTAGTGACCGCTCGCGGTTTCACCCTCGTGGTTCCCGTTCCCGTGGGAATATCGGGATAAAAAGTATCCTATGTGTTATTCCCGGTTATAAACTATCTGTATGCCGAATTTCATGCAAATCCATTCAGTAGTTTTTACGTGAAAGAGTAACAAACATCCATCCATACTTACAAACTTTCGCGTTTATAATATTAGTAGGTATGTTAATAAACTGATTAACAATAAAATATAATAACATAATTTTTGATTACCTACCTACCTATAATGATCAGCTTAAAACGTTCTTTTGCTGAGCAAGACCTTCCCACGTGAAACAATAAGCACATGAGGAATTAAAAAGATCTAGCCATATAGATAGATAGAAAGATAATAATTGGAACCCCTTGAAAATAACGATCCCGTATTGTACCCCGCTGAGGAGCTCGCTGGCGTAGTGGTTAACGCGCCCAGTCTTTTGCAGTGGCACTGGCCAGTGAACCAGTCATCGGATAGGTGACCAAAAATGTATCATCTCGAGCTCCTCCGTGCTTCGGAAGGCACGTAAAGCCGTTGGTCGCGGCTGCATCAGCAGTCGTTAACAATCACCGCTCCGCACTGCTCCGCTTTCTGTGGTGTTTACACATAGGGTAGGCTTGTGCCCCATCAGTGGTGAGGACATAAAACGAGCTGGTTTTGAATCCCTAGTAAATACAATTTAAGTAAACAGATTTAAAACGGGGATTAACGCAAACTAATTAGTAAAAAGGTACCGTACCTTCTTTACACGGGCTGACTGACCACGGCCGTTGTGACTCGGTCGAAACGTCGCGTATAAAGAAGGTATGATACCTTTTTACTAATAAGTTTGCGTTAATCCCCGTTTTAAATTTGTTTAACTATGGAACGCGAGGCGACGCATCGCTTAACAATTAATCTAATACGGAGCGTTTGCGCCCCGTACCATAAGAAAAACTGTTTTTTTTTCTTTCCAATTAAAACTAGGTACAAATAAGTTTAAAAAATGAACTAGCATATTGAAGTGTGTGTTAAGACTGATCTACTAAGAAAATTTAGATAAATCGGTCTGGTTTGCCTGTAAAATGCAAATCTGTTTTAAAAGAGGTTACTTTGATATTTTGTTCTCCGTTGTAAAAGTTAACAAATCGTGTAACTGCAACTAGCAAAATGAAGTCAATTAAATGAAAAATCACGTCATCAAATATCAGTTTCATATGTTTTGTAATTGTTGGGGAAAATCAAGATCCCGCCACGTAAATTTCCAATGCGTCGCCTTATTGTAAACAGAGATGGAAATTTCGTCGGCGTAGAGCGAAAAGTCACTAAATAGGTCTAAAGCGTGTTTGAGTTATGAGTTATGACGGTTTAAAATTTTATAAAATAAAAAACTTAGTTTTGGTATGAGATAATTCTAATTTTATGGATTCATATCTTAAAGAACAGATAAGCACATAAGGTAATATTATTACTTTCAACTTATTACGTTGAATTACTGGAGTAAAAAACAAAAAACAAAGTTAGTTATTTTTTACCCTCAAATCTTATACCGATATTTTTAGTTAATGAGTTATAGAAGAGAGTTAGTGACTTTTCACTCAATTTTGGTATGGATCGAGTCCTAATTATGATTTATTATTTAATAGGGAGAAATAACCAACTCGACTTAGCTACATATTTGCAATGCTACCTCATAAAAAAACAGTATTTAACGAAATTGATTAGTTTTCGACTGTCAATGAGTAGTGCAAATGTAAAGTTAATGTGTTTTTGCACTACCTTAAATAAAATCTATGACGCGTATAGAAATGCCAACAAGGTTGAAATTGTGCAGAGAAATTTGGAGAATTTGATTATGTTTGTAACTCAATTTTAACAAATGTCGACTTAGTGACTTTTCGCTCTACGGCGACGACGATGTAGTCTAGTGGTAGACTGCCGGTCTTAAGGCTTGTTTCACACACGACGTACCACAACCACACCACACCGTCGCGACAAGAGGTGGTTACGTGTGAATAGGGCTGCCATCAGCTAAATTACGGACCCAGGACAATAACATCAAAAACCCAGGACATTTGGGTGAAATAAAGACTTTTCCCTGGACTCCCTAGAAAAAAAATTACAATAAAATAAAAACATACTTAGTTAACATATTTTAATATTGTTTTCTAAAGTTTACGCGAACACTACACATTGAAATGAAATAACTTTTACGGATCAACTCGCGTTTATTTTACACATTACTTATTTAATGTTTATCCTGACGTTTCGAACCATTTGCAGGGTCCTGCCAGACCAAAAGATACTGTAAGCTCTTTCTGCGTAAAACGGAACGCACCTGATTAAATTTAAATGAGGGTATACAAGCTACCAACTAATTATGAGATGACCAACACCTCAGTCTCCCTGTGACCACGGACCCCGCAAAGGGTTAGGATAAACATTAAATAAGTAATGTGTAAAATAAACGCGAGTAGATCCGTAAAAGTTGTTTCATTTTAACATATTTTTATTTATTTATATAAAATGAACTTAATCGACTAGGCTAGGGGCACGTCACGTCACGAGACCATAGAGAAAAGTAATACTAGCACGAGACTCACCAGTGCACGGATATATTTGACGCACCGAATTTTTAACTTTGAAATGCTGTAATTTATTGCTAATCATTCCATTCTGTCAAGTTAATCGGATTTCCCCTGACATAAAAAGAGCCCGGGTTTCACCCGGACATTCTTTAGAAACCCCGCCCGGGCGCTCCCCGGACGCCCTCCAAATAAGGTTGCCAGATCGGAACTTACCGAGTCCGGGACAATTCCATGTCGGGCCGTGGATATGTAAAAATAAAAAAAACATATAAATATAAATTACGGAATATTTAATTTTATATTTGTATTTATTAGGAAAATACATTTTATTTTTCAAATGTATACTTTTATTAGTCCAGATAAAATATATAAATTGAGAACTGTTGTTATTTGTTTTTTTTTTTCGGAATCCGGGACAATAGATCGAATTACTGGACACGGGACAATAAGTAAAATTCCGGGACAATCCCGGAAATCCCGGACATCTGGCAACCTAACCTCCAAACTAGGACAAATCCGGTGAAACCCGGACCGATGGCGGCCCTACGTGTGAATAGTGTCGCTGCGGCTTGTTGCGGTTGCGTTGTGTCCAGAAGAAAGACAATAGTGTTTGAGGGATTGCCCTCCGCTAGTCCGCGGCGTCGCTGGTGGTTGCGACGTGGCTGCGATGTACGCCCGTACCCAATAACCTATCTATCTGTTGTTTTGCCTACTATCTTAGATTAAAACAAAAAGAGGAAGATACGCTACTCGCTAGCTGCGCGCGGTCCTGCTAAACCGAGTCCAATGGACCTGCTTTGTTCCAGTCTACGTTAAAACAGCGACTTGTGTGCATGTGCTGCGTTGTCAGTGTCAAAACGATTTTATTAGAAAATAACGCAAAAAAAATGCCTTCCTGTGCATTTCTCCAGTGCACGAATCACTCGAGGCGTAAGAACAAGACACATGGAATCAATTTTCATGCGTTTTACACCAAAAGTATATTTTTAAAGAAAATTCTTATGAATTTGTTGTGCATTCCGGACATTTTTGAGTTTTTGTTTTTGATTACGAAGCGACCGAGACGTCACTGGCTGACTCCCTCGCGCTGACGTTGAAACTTACCGCTCTGTCTCGCTCGCTCGATTTACACTTTATAAGTGTGCATGTATGAGTCTTTGCATCTGTAGTTAAGTAGGACTATATTTTGATTGACTACAAGTATGAGCATGCCGTATCTTCCTCTTTTTGTTTTAATCTAAGCCTACTATAGATACAAATTTGACATAAGCTCCATTAAAATTATGTCAAACTAACTCCAGTAAGCAAAACAACAGACAGATAGAATATAGGGAACGGGCGGTAGTCGGTATCACACACGCGGTCAAGATGACGGCTAATTGTGGCCCGTGTGAATACAACTATTAATTTTCATACAAATTGCGCCCGCCCACTAGTTGTGGTTTTGGTTGTGGTGTGGTTAAACAAGCCTTAGACCTAGAAGTCGGGTTCAATTCCCAGCGTGGGTTCCATTATTGTATACTCTGTTCGGTTGGTGGTATTGTAAGGCCTTCTGGCTTACCTACCATTATCCACCATCTTATCTAAACATGTCGCCATAACATCACTGTTTGTAGCATTATTGTGTCCCGGCAGCTAGAGATAAGATAGCCAGTGCCTCAGTAGTCGAGGATTCCAGGTGAAATGCCAAAGTTATAAAGCTGAAGGTGGTAGCTACCTTCGGCCTTTATCATCATCATCAGCTCATTTTATTTCCCCACTGCTGGGCCACTGGGAAAATTTTATTGTTGTGTGTCAGATGTGACAGTGTAACTTCAAGACAGCACGATTTGTGTACACTCAAAAAGGTACCTTACTGACGCTGTCATAAGGTCGAAAAAAACGTAGCGCCTTTAAAAAAATATATTTTACGGGTGAGCACAGTGCCTTGATTTCACCTGATGTAAAGTGATGATAAGGCCAATGATGGAAGCGCACTTCACCCGGGAACCTCAACTAATGAGGCACTGGCTATCTTATCTCTAGCTGCCGGAACACAACAATGCTACAAACATTGATGTTATGGCGACATATTTAGATAAGATGGTAGCTAGCCAGGCGGGCAAACAAGCCCTACCACCAACCAAACCGAGTACACAAACATGTACCCCGCTGACTATCGAACCTGGGACCTCTGCGTTTAAACCGGTGGTCTTAGCCACTAAACCACAGAGGCGGCGCGCGGCCTGCGACAATTATTGAGACCGAAAATTAACAGAATCTAAAAAATATTTTATAAAAATGGTTATAGTTACCTACTTATTAAAATATGCAGCTACTAAATTAAGAATAATGTTATCAATGTATTTGAGTGGTTTCCAAGCATATAAGCATACATTCAGTATTTTCTTTGTAATTTGAACAATAGTGATTTTTGTGGTGTTTTCGAAAATAAGCTACCTATGATGTATCATCATCATCATCATCTCAGCCAAAAGACGTCCACTGCTGGACAAAGGCCTCCCCCAAGATGGGGGGTATTTGCCATAATCGCCACGCTTGGCAGGCGGGTTGGCGATCGCAGTAGGTTGAAAGTAACCTCAGAGAGATGCTGCTGCCCATCCTCTGGAATGGTCCATTAGTCGCCTATGATGTATGATCGAGTCAAAATTATACAATCGTGTATTTGAGCAAGCAAATTCAAGTTAAGGACATGAATTTACCTTATCATTATTAAGTCTTCAAATCAAATCAAATCAAATCAAATCAAATATATTTAATTGCATGAAAAGTGGTACAAAAGATCTTACATACATTAATGTTGAGTCGCTCACTATTCACCAGTAACTGGCATGCAAATTTAATAATATCTCCACAAAATAATTATTGAAAATTAGGCACCTTCATAGTACCAATAAAGACGACGACCTGCGAAAGACTGCAGGCAGATGCTGGATGCGTCAAGCTGAGGACAGGGCGCTATGGAGCTCATTAGGGGAGGCCTATGTCCAGCAGTGGACTAAGATAGGCCGATGATGATGATGATGATAGTACCAATAAAGACATTTAATATATTTTATATAAGCCTAATTCCCTATCGTCGTTTTTTACAGTAATCCATAAATTCCTTAATGGAGTAAAAACAGTTCTCAACTAAACAAGTTTTAAATTTTCTTTTAAACGTATTTATGGGCAAAACCTTGAGATCATCCGGCAATCTATTGTAAATATTTATTGTCATACAATACGCGTTTCTATGGTAAATAATCGTAGTTTTTAAACGAAGAGCTAGTTTATTAGGATATCTAGTGTTGAAATTACAGTGTTCTTTTTTCTTTGTAAATAACTCGGGATTAGTTTTGGCAAACACACACACTTCGTAAATGTACATGCAGGGTACTGTCAGCAGCTTAAGCTGTTTAAAGAATGGCCTACAGGATGTTAGGACATCAATGTTAGAAATAGCACGAATGCATTGTTTTTGTGCGATGAATGCTTGGTGTGAATGACATGAATTACCCCAAAGGAGAATGTGGTATCTTAATAACCTGCCTATGTAACCGTGATAAGCCTGAACAGCAACAAGCTTGCTACTAATCTTAGTCAACCTCCACAACGCATATACAAACGAATTTATTTTATTACAAAGTTGGTTTATATGGTCTTTCCAAGAACATTTGTCGTCGACTAATAATCCTAAAAAATTTGTTTGCGTAGATTCATTAATTGATTCATTATTAAATGTCAAATTTGAATTATATTTTCTACCATTTTTATTAATAAATTGAATAAATGTCGTTTTGCTTAAATTTACTTTTAGTTCATTTTTTTCGAGCCAGATTATAACTTTAGAAATCGTGTCATTTACTTCGTAATTATAACGTTCAGTGTCACTACACGGTATGACAACAGATACGTCATCAGCAAAGAGTGTGCAGTGGTGATTAATAAGAATAACAGTGGACCCAGTATGCTGCCCTGTGGTAAGCCTAGAGTTTTTAATCTTGACATTGATTGATGTTGTTTTATTTCCATATTGTCGTCTTAAACTATAAATTTTTTCAATGTGTCCCCATAACACTCACAAGACGGACTACCAAATATACCAATTTAGTAGTGGGACAACAGTGCGATGAACAGCTATTGGTCCTTAAGTCAGTAGCGGACTACTAAATGCCAAAGATTATTCCACTGCCACCCTATTGATACCTACGTTAATTAAATAAACAGACTTGGGGTATTGGTATGTTGAAGCCGATGAAGGCAAATGCATCCAAAGAAAATAATAAAAATGGTGGATTAAATTCGCACAAGACACCATAAGGTAGGTAGTTCATCCTCATTACTATCTTAGGAGTACTTAAGAGCGTTTACGCGGCACACTAGCGCCACTAATGAAAAAAAAAACGTATCTAGTAATTAGAGATAGAAAATCAAATTATGCTCAACAAACTATTTGAATGAAGTAATTTAGCACTTTTACGTCACCTAATGAACACCTCACATGTTATGGTTTAGTTAAATAAGACGTTACGGCCACTTTTAACTATAACGCCATATTTAACTAAACCATAACATGTCAGGTGTTCATTAGGTGACGTAAAAATGCTAAATTACTTCATTCAGATAGTTTGTTGAGCATAATTTGATTTTCTATCTCTAATTACTAGATATGTTTTTTTTTTCATTGGCGGCGCTAGTGAGCGGCGTAAACGCTCTTAAACAGAACCAATTTGAATAAACAATAGTTTCCCAACCAAATCTAAGTTTCTACAGCATCGCGCAATTTCCCACAACTCACAACTTGCAACCGCAAATCGCCGACTTCCTAACCCATATAAAAACAAGGAGGTGCCTTAAATCCACGATTCGTGATGGCCGCCTCATTGTTGCCGCTTCCCGCCATTACGGCCGCCATCATTGTTTGCCCGCCAATTATTTGACAGTTCCTTTCCCGCGCTCAGACGCTTCCGGCGAGACAATGGCGGGAAAGAGAAAGGTCCGTGTCGTAAGTTTTAATAATTTATGTTTCTTTTTGATTGTTAAAGACGTCTTGAGATTTCAGTACTCATTTTCTCACTGTGTGAATATTATTAGTGTTGTTATTGTTCTGTTGAGTTACGAAATGTCGGTACCTGTGGTACAGTCAGAAGCAAAAGTCTTTGACCACGTAGCCATGCCAAAATGTTATTTATTCTTTATTTAGATTCGCTACCGTTTGTTTACGTTAAATCAACGATATAAGTACCTTAAGAATAATTGTTTCAACTAAATCCTACTAATATTATAAACGCGAAAGTTTGTAAGTGTGGATGGATGTTTGTTACTCTTTCACGTAAAAACTACTGAATGGATTTGGATGAAATTCGGCATACGGATAGTTTATAACCTGGATTAACACATAGGATACTTTTTATCCCGATATTCCCACGGGAACGGGAACCACGCGGGTGAAACCGCTTGCGGCCGCTAGTTTAATAATATTTTAAGGCGAACATAAAATAAGTTTACTAGAAATTAACAAGCGTCTGTGTCATATATGTATGATTAGAAGTTGATTAGTGCTCGATAGCTGCCACAGATTTCTTTTAAAGTTCACCGTTAGTCTCAGACGGCCTTTACAACGTCACCGGGTGTTTAGGGGGGCGCGGGCGGCGAGAAACTTAAAGGGTTCCTTAAACCATGTGATCGAAACACCGTCACAGGGTTTCTAGTGGGGATGACATAAAGCAAGCGGGTCGGATAAAATACCTCAGGTGGGGACTGAACCCACGATATTATTTTCAATACAATTATTGTGAAATTAAATAAATAAATTAATGCCGAATTAATTAATTATTATTAAATTAGTACAAACCACCCGGGACCCCAGAGCTAGCAGCTACTTGGGCCAGCGAATAAGCCTCGCTATCCAACGTGGCAATGCTGCTAGCTTACTGGGCACTCTGCCTGATGGGGATGATTTGGGGCAATTTTTTTTATTATAGTTAATAGTAGATATAGTTTATAGTTTTTTGTAAATTTAATTTTAGGTAGTTTTATTATTATCTTGTTTTTGTCTTTGTGTGTAAACAAATAAAGTGTTCATCTCCAATATTATTGTGAATGCAAAATTACATTTTAAAAGTAGGTTAAAGATACCTCGGAGTATTAGTGGCAAAGCAATCGGTTCAGTATTCGCAGGTGTCGAGTTCAATTCCCGGACTGGGCAGTGTGTTTCATATTTTTTGATGTATACCTACCCCGTTTTCCTGATCAATCATCAAACCGCACTTGGCAAGCGTGGTAATAAAGCCAGTACCAATAAATTGTACCGATGACTTGACGTGGAAGCCTTTTCCCAACAGTGAGACAGTCTTTAGGATAATTAGTTGAAAAGTCATTAAATAATATGAATGAACCCTAAAACAAAATGAGGCAACCGCCATTACGTCAAAAGAGATTGCCAACCAATAAAAAAAACCAGCAGTTCCTTTTCCAAACGGGCCGGAAGTGTCGATTTCAAATATGGCGCGTCCGGGAAAGATGGCTCGCGCGCATCCGGTCGGGTGATCTACAGTACTATTGACTTTAAAAAATGTGCTCTGAAAAAATATAGGAAGCAGTTTGTGGATTTGCACAGCACAAGCCAAGTTTTTTTTTATCAGCGGTTTTAATAATTATCACAGAGTAAACAAATATACAGCGGACGAACGGCGGCGACATCCGATACGCGAATACCATGCCAAGGTTTTGAAAGCTATTACAGTTTTTTTCTGGTAATTAAATGTTTCCACAATGTCTTAAAACGCGTCTTTTTAATCAGTGTGTCCTCTAAAGTTTACGCGAACACTACACATTGAAATGAAACAACTTTTACGGATCTACTCGCGTTTATTTTACACACGTCTCCCTGTGACCACCCTGCAAAGGGTTCGAAACGTCAGGATAAACATTAAATAGTAATGTGTAAAATAAACGCGAGTAGATCCGTAAAAGGTGTTTCATTTCATTTCAGTGTGTCCTGCCAACTACACTCGGCGTCAAAAAAATCGCACCTTTTAAAAATCATCTTTAAAAATTCTTAAACCTTATGTAGAGGATAGTGTTGGGTATCATTAGAAAGGTAACAAAAAGGAGTATCAAAAAACAATTAAATTTAACTTTCTGTTTAATTATAATTATACAAACAACATTAAAATTAATAAAATAATAAAAATCCTTAATTAAGTCCTAATTAACAACAGATAATTTACAAAGAAAAATGTACAAAAAGTGTCTTAAAATTAACTTAAAATCTAGTGTTACCCCCCCTTGCCCTGATCACGGCTTCCATACGGTCCCTCATGGACCTCACCAACTTCAGGAGCTCTTCTTGAGGGATAAGCCCCCATTCTTCAATCACCGCGTCTTGGAGCTCCTGTAGAGTCGAAGGAGCTGGATCCCGAGATCGAACCTTACGTTTAAGATGGTCCCAGAGGTGCTCTATTGGATTCAGATCCGGACTTCGCGCTGGCCACTGCATCACAGAGATTTGGGACCTCTGCAAGAAGTCGCTCACGATGCCTGCAGTGTGAGCGCGAGCGTTGTCGTGCATTAATGTGAACCCCTCGCCAAAAGATTCGGCAAAGGGGACCACATGCACTTCCAGGACCTCAGTGACATAGCGGCGAGCAGTCAGCGACCCTTGTCCGCGAGCACCTCCAGTCCGGGAGACGCAGACAAGGTCGGTTTTGCCGGCAGCAGACATACCGCCCCAGAACATGCAGGATCCGCCACCATATTCCACCGTCTCCTGGATGCAGGCTTGGGCGAAACGTTCACCCTGCCTCCGGTATACTCTTCTCCGTCGGTCGTTGCAGAAAAGACACACTCGCGTCTCGTCTGAGAAGAGAACAGCTCTCCACTGCTCAAGGGTCCAATCGACGTGGTCACGAGCAAACTGCAAGCGGGCTCGCCGATGCGCTGCAGTCAATTTTGGACCCGTATCAGCTCTGTGGGCCGCTATCTTCTTCTCCTTCAATCTTCTTCTAACCGTAGATACGCTTACGGTGCGTCTGCGAACTGCCTGGAGCTGCTGTTGCAACTCAACAGCGTTGGAGAAACGATTTCTCAAAGAGTTCGACACAACGAACCGGTCGTCTCTTTCCGAAGTGCAGCGACGTCTACCCGAACCGTGTCTGCGGATATAGCCACCGGTCTCTATGAAGCGCTGGTACACTCTTCGAACGGAATAACGGCTCAGGTTCAGTTGCCGGGCGACATCACACTGCCGCACCCCTGATTGCAGTAGTGCAACCACTTGAGCGGCTTTATCAGCTGTGGTATCCATCAAAATCTGTGCGTGTGTCCTCTTCAACGGTTGAATAGCGAATGACCCACATTGAACCCGTGTTGACCGTTTTATACCCACAAAGGAAGCGCAACTAGCAACTCTCACGGGTAGCAAAATTTGCATCGAATTTTTGTGACACTTTATTTGTTGCATTAGGTTTTATTTGATAATGAAAAGTAATGTTTTTTATTAAGTTAATTAAGTAACCTTGTAAATAAAATCATAATTAATGCGACTGCATGTGCATATCAAGAGTAAATGACATTTGAAAGTGATTTTCTAAGAGGTGCGATTTTTTTGACGCCGAGTGTATGACGTACGGTGCTGAGACAATCATGGCGCCTGACTAGGGAAGCTATGCACAAAATTTGTGTTGCACAGAGGGGCATGGAGCGCGCCATGCATAACATCATCACTTTTGGACCGCGTCCCCAACACCGAAATCCGCAAGCGCACCAAAGTCCCAAGATGCCAGCAAGCGGATATTGAGGCTCAAGTGGAGTTGGGCGCGACATTTGGTCAGACGAAGTGACGACAGGTGGACCAGAAAGCTGACTGAGTGGTGGCCGAGAGACGGTTACAGAAAAAGGGGACGTCCACCGGCGAGATGGGTCGACGATATAACCAAGGCCGTGGGTTGCACGTGGCCCAGAGTAGCGCAGGATCGAGGCGGATGGCACAAGCAAAGAGAAGCCTAATGCCTAGCAGTGGGTCAGGAGGGGCTGATGATGAATTAAATATGATGAAATAGATTTTTAATGTTCCTTGAAATATAATTTATTAAAAAAAATATTTAACTTAGTAAAAATTTAAAAAATATTTATTAGGTTATCCCCATCTGGCAGACTACCTACCTAGCAAGCTAGCAGCATTGTTTCTCTGGAAAGCGAGGTTTATAGGCGCTGGCACAAGTAGCTGTTAATCCTTTAAATTGTATTATTTGTACATAATTAAAAATAATAATAAAATATATCCAAATTTTATGTTAAACGAGAAGATTTCAACCGCCTCTGTAGTGGTTAAAATCGCCGGTCTCAGACCTAGAGGTTCAGGGTTCTATTCCCAGCGGGTACATGTTTGTGTTCTAGTTTGGATAGTGGTTTGTTGAACAAGCCCTTTGTTTGCCCGCCTGGCTAGCTACCACCATAGTGGTTTGAGTGGTAGAGCCACGCTGCGTTGCAGCACGAAATGGGCCGGCTCGCCCGGCGTAACACCACCCTCTCACAGAATATCGGCGTGAAACAACGGCACTCGTTGCTGTTGTGTTTCGCCCGGTGAGTGAAAGTACCGGAGGCCCATCTCTCACCCCTCCCCCCTCCCAATTCCTACTCCCTCCTCAAGACCCAACTCCTTACCAAGGTTGGCAACGCATCTGCGATAACTTTGGTTTTGCGGGTGTCCATGGGCGGCGGTGATTGCTTTCCATCAGGTGACCCGCCTGCTCGTTTGCCTCCTTTTAACATAAAACAAAGAAAAAAAAACCATCTTATTTTAATATGTCGCCACAACATCAATGTTTGTAGCATTGTTGTGTTCCGGCAGCTAGAGATAAGATAGCCAGTGCCTCAGTAGTTGAGGATTCCGGGCGAAGTGCGCTTCCACCTTCGGCCTTATCGATCGCCTTAATTTTGTATTTTTAATTTTGTATTTTGTATTTTGTAATTTTGTATTTTTATTAAAATGTTATTTAATTGGTTTTTGACAATTTGAAGTGTTAATTTTGTATTTTTATATGTATGTAATTAATTAGAATATTTAGTCATTGTTATTTAAAGTTATTTGCATGCTACATTGTCAGCTGAGAAAGAGAAGAAAACTAGAATAAGACCAAAAATGTACCTTTCTCAAGCGCAAATTAAATATATTTCATTTCATTTCGGACATAACATCAGGTGAGACGAAGGCCAAGGAACCGTGCTTACCCGTATAAAGAATAAAAGTTAAAATTTGGCTATAAAAAATCTTGTCTGTGATCGAAATATCGAATGTCAAATAAATAATCTGGCGCAAGCCACCCTGATCCAAAACTGTATCCCATGGTACCGAAAGGATATCCCACAAAAGGCATTAGTCAAACATCGGACATCCGGCCAACACCATTGAACAGTGCATTCGCGGAAACCGATCATTTGTACAAATTCCGCCATTTTGTGTCCCGCCGGAAACCGGATGTGGGCCACGCGCGCCAATGGCGGATTAAAAATGGCCCCCATTATGTAATTGATTTTATAAAGCCGATAAATTGGTGTGGTTACTTCCTTCTGCTGTATTTTGTTGAACGTTACAATTAACGATACGCTTTGCGTCGATAAAAGGAGCAATGGCGCAATCGCTTGCTAGGTAATTAAATAGATAATTTATTTTATTTCATTATTATCATCATCATCATCATCATCATCATCATCATCATCATCATCACCACCTCATTTTTACCCCCCACTGCTGGGGCACGAGCTCTCCCTGTTTTTTTTTTTTGGTCAGAGATTGCTGTTTGCTTTAGGGGAGCTCGATGGCGCAGTGGTTAACGCGCCCGGTATGCGAGTGCTAAGGTTAAGCAAGTTTCGCTAAGGACGGTCATCGGATCGGTGACCAAAAATTTATCATCTCGAGCTCTTCCGTGTTTCGGAAGGCACGTAAAGCCGTTGGTCCCGGCTGCATCAGCAGTCGTTAACAACCACCAACCCGCACTGGGTCCGCGTGGTGGTTTATGGCCCGTTTTCCCTCTTCATCCATAGGGAAGGCTCGTGCTCCAGCAGTGGGGACATAAAAATGAGCTGATGATGATGCTGATTGCCTCAAACGGCTTTTTCAGCTTCACCGAGCTTTAACGAGCTTTCCCTGTGGATGAAAACACCACAGGGACTGCGACTGCGAGAGACAGAAACTGTGACAGTGTTGTCTGTTCCTGACAAATTAAGGGTTCATCATCATCTCAGCCAAAAGACGTCCACTGCTGGACAAAGGGTTAAGGGTTACAATTAAGGGTTGCCGTATTCTAATTCTAAAATTGCCTGATATTTAGGTAAAACTAAGAAAAATGCCGGGGATTACCCCGTGTGGTGCCGGGGATTACCCCGTGTGGTGCCGGGGATTACTCCGTGTGGTGCCGGGGATTACCCCGTGTGGTGCCGGGGATTACCCCGTGTGGTGCCGGGGATTACCCCGTGTGGTGCCGGGGATTACCCCGTGTGGTGCCGGGGATAAAGAATGCGATCGCCAACCCGCCTGCCAAGCGTGGCGATTATGGCAAATTCCCCTCAAAATAATTTATCCTTGAGGGAGGCCTTTGTCCAGCAGCGGACGTCTTTTTAGCTGAGATAATGATGATGATGATGATGAAGAAAAATGCCGTATTGTCACAGAATAATATACTATTTGGAAGGTTTATATACATAGGTATACAACGTGAAACAGAAATGTGTGGTCAAAATGAAAGGGTCCAAAGTATCCGATCTAGATCTTGTATGTATAGTTACTTACACATAATTATTAACTTTAATTTGTTATGCAATTTTTAAATTAAATATTTGAATCGTGACGTTACAATCAAAATAAACAAGTTACATCCCTAGTGGCTTTAACCTCTGTGTACAGACGCCTGCACATCAACCTATCCAAAACTGTCAAATTACTTCAATACATTATCAACCATAATATTAAGGCATAAAGTTCAAAGTCTATTGCAGAAATTTGACAGTTTGTGGTAGGTTGATGTGCAGGCGTGTGAACTTACATTCATGATCACTGCTGCTTGCTTATGCGCGCCTGACGCGCATGATTTCACTAATATAAGTATTTAATTTCCAATTACATGACAAACTAAAGTTAATAATGTCTCAGTAACTCTGCATACAAGATCTAGGTCAGATACACTTTGAACCTCTTCATTTTTACCACACCTTTCTGTTACACGATGTATAACAAAAAAATACATATGATGTACTTATGTACTATGCGTGTACTACTTTTAAACTTAGGTACTTATTTTATTCTTCACCACTTAGATTTTGAATAGTTTCTAGTACTTCTGAGTCTGTCGCATGTAGGTCACACTGTTTTTGTCTTTCATTTTACGAATCATTTCGATTGGTACTTAAAATTGTGTACAATTATCGTGATTACGGATTGCTTGCCTGGCTGGAAGAGTTTCATTAACAGTTGGAGTTATTAATTTATTTCGAAATCAAGTCAAGTTATTTTTTTAATGTGACTTTGTGTATGTGTCGTGTATTACCAATAAATGTTATTCATTCATTCATTCATTCAAGTCTCGTTTTCATATTACAATTACAATTATTCCGGGGACTCGCCACACATCCTATAACCTACCCGAATAAAAAAGTGAAGAACTACCATTTGGTTGGTTGAATTCTGTTGACGTTCCTTTTCGTGGCGCTTCTACTTTGTCTATGGCTTATAAGTTGGTGCGTTCCATTATTCGAATTATTTTTTTTTGTTTACTTTTGTCATTTACCGTATATTTTAATACGGTTATCAAAGAGCTGCCGTATACCGTATTTATGATGCCTAAGATCCACAGACCGGGCTTTCACGGATATGGATCTTGGAACAGCCCGCAACAGTCCGCGCCGCGCGCAGCTGTCGCGAGATGGCGTGTCCGCGAGGTTGTCTATGTGTGTTGAGCTTACCTAATTGCAGTCTCCCTAATTTGTGCTGATACATAGTAGCTTACAAAATGTATTTGTTTTGTTTATATAATTTTGAACGCAAATTTTGTTGCGAACAAATTACAAAAACACAAATGTTGAAAAAAAAAATCCACGTGCAGGATTTGAACCTGCACCCTTCTGACATACCGGGTCAGGTGCTCTCCCAATTGAGCTATCGTGGTTCTAACCAGCCCGCCGAAATTATTCAACACTATTTACCTTTTCTTTGAAAGCCAAAGGCGCCCATTCAATGTCAACAACTACCGTCATTAACATCCGATCATAATATTTTTACAAATACTAAAGATCAGTTAAGAACCCGACCCGGTATGTCAGAAGGGTTCAAATCCTGTAACATTTGTAGTGTAACGTTTGTTGTGTTTACGTTAATACCCATTTTAAAAAATCAATTAAAATGGAACGCAAATGTTTTAAAAGTCTATCCATACTCGTTTACATGTTGATTCAGAGTTCCTTTCTTTCCAGACCTTCGCACAGCAGTCCTGCGCAGTGATGCCGACGCATGCGCGCTGCGACCGCGTGCCGCCCGCGCACGGGGGATCCTGGGATGCCCTGGATCTGAGGGTGCTGCAAGAAGATGACCTGCCTTTAGGTGAGAACGACGAAACCCTACGCCCGATCCTCTAAATGCCACTACACATTTACAGAATACACTAAACATGCACACTAGTTTAGGCACAAGACACCGTACTCGTAGAACAAGGGTACGCCAAGCCGGTTCACACGCGCTCTATACCAGGTACAGACATGTACCTGGGCGCTTCTCCCCACCACCACGACTCGGTCTACCTGAACCGAGGACATGAAATGAAAAATATTTAAGTATTCAATTTAGGCACAATATTAGTGCACTTTTGAACATCGAGTAGGTACATGTCTTAAAAAAAAAGAAAAAAAAATGATATGAGTACTTACACACAATAATAGTAATAATATTAAATAATGTAATAAATTATAGGTACATATATTTAATGTGATTCTTCTGCTAAAAATAATAAGCAATAACAAAAAATTGTGTACGCAAATGCTAACTGTAAGTGTTTAAACGAGTTGGTATAATTGTCGGTCTCATACGCATGTGTGTGATTCTACGTTTCTTGTTTTCCATTTTTAACATGAGTTTTAATTGTGCGTTACCGACCCCTAGTGGTGGGACCACACGAATTGGGTCACTTGGTAACCCATAACGTCAAAAAATTGTTTACCATTAAAACATGAGCTTCTATTGCGTGTTTATACGAAGCATGATGAATTGATGACGTCTACATAAAAACTAAAACCTAATAAGGTTGTGAATAGCAGAATCACCTTCGTTAAGAGTATAAATTTACGAGAGAATGTGGACAAATTGTCTTGGCATCGTCATTGTTAATTGTCATTGTTAATTGTTTTTTTCATTGTGCGTTACAGACCCCCGCTGCTGGGGCCGAGCGGAGGTGGGTCGCTGGGTGGGCCGGCGCGGAGGCCTAGCCGAACGCTTCCCCATGAATGGGAAGGCGTTGTGCCTGATGACAAAGGAGATGTTCGCGAGCCGGGTGCCCAGCTGTGGTCATTTGTTGTATCAGGTAAGACGTAAGGCTCATCCCCACCCACAAAATAAGAAGGCTGCTGAAGTTATGCACAGATAAATAATAATAATAAATAAATATTTCCCACACTCACACCAATTATCTAGCCCCAAGGTAAGCTTCCTTAAGAAACTCGAGAAATGGTTAACTAGACAACGGATAAACAAACATACTTAATATACAATACATACTTATGATACACTAGCTGTGCTCGCGACTTCGTCCGCGTGGAATAGTGACTTTTGGCAGCATTTTTAATTTTTTAGGCTCTTGTTCCCGTTTTTGCAACATTTTTCACTGATGCTTCGCTCCTATTGGTCGCATCGTGATTTTATATAGCCTAAAGCCTTCCTCAATAAATGGACTATCCAACACAAAAAGAATTTTTTAATTCGAACCAGTAGTTCCTGAGATTAGTGCGTTCAAACAAACAAACTCTTCAGCTTTATAATATTAATATACACTGGCCTGCAAAATTAAGTACTTATCACACTTTTAAAATTGCAATAACTTTTTAAGTACACAAGATATACTTTCGAAACAAAAAGGAAAATGTTACTAATGTATAATTTACTTTAGTTTTAAAGAAAGCTGATAAAAATTGCTGCAAAACGTTTTTTATTTAAAAATCTCTAACTTCTATAGTTTAGAAAATAAATAAATATTAAAAGTGTAGTACTTATTTTTGCAGGCCAGTATAGATAATTCTGTATTTTTTCGCAGGACTTCAGAAGACGTTTGGCAAAAGCGCTTGCCCTTCAAGAGTTGTTTGAGAAGCTGACTCCAAAATAGACAACTAACTTAAGTCATAAATATTTTCAATGTTTGTAGCATTGTTGTGTTCCGACAGTTACAGATAAGATAGCCAGTGCCTCAGTAGTTGAGGTTCCGTGTGAAGAGTGCTTCCACTTACGGCCTAATCATCACTCAACATCAGGGTGCCTAGTGAGTTTAATTCGCCATTCGATCACGTTAACGAAACAAGATTTTGTTAGGCAATATATTAACTCTTCTCATATGTCGCTAGAAGGCTGCTTCATTGCCATACCAGGCCTCCGTCACTCGCTCGAGCCGCGCGTTTTATTTACCGCCGGCTAGCGCACGTTCGGACCCTTTATGATCATGCTGCCTAAAAATTAAAACGTCTACGTGTTTGGCCTAAAGCTGAAGCACAATGTCTACCTGGTAATATGACTATATTCAAATTCAAAAATTCAAATTCAAGTTCAAAAATCATTTATTCAGTTTAGGCTACAAGTAGCTCTTATGAATGTCGCTATGCCATCGGTTCGTAAGTCTACTCTGGGCGGGAGATCTTGCACTGAGAAGAACCGGCAACAAACTTAAACTACATCTTATATTGAGTATGAAGCAAAAGGCCTACCTGGCAATTTGAAGTACCTCCGCGCCGCCCGCCGCGCCGCTCGCCTTCTTAAGCGAATAAAAATAAAAATGTCTAAATAATGGAATTCTTAGATAATTTTGATAATTGAATCGGCCGGCAAGTACAATTTACGAAATGTTAAAACTGATTGAGTTTCCTCCACTTTGCTCTTGTTTTCCATTTGAATATTTATTAAAATTATTTTAAAAGATTCAGATTATTTTCAACCATTAAGTTTAATAATAGAGAATTCCGAGAAGGAAAAAAATTAATCATCATTAAATAAAACTGAAACATATTTAAAATAATAAAAATATAAAATAAGTTTATAAACAACAATCGCTTACATTAAAAACAAAAAGTTTGTTGTTAAAATTAGGTAGAATAAGGTGTGTTAACATTGCACAGACAAACGCATCATATCATCATTTGCTTATAAAACAAATATTAGTTTTATTATTTCTTATCTTTTATTTATTTCATCACCTTTAGACAACCCTAGCGTGTTCGCTCGATGACGCAGCTATCAAAGACCGCGCGGTGGGCAGTGTCTTCAACTCTCTATACGCGTTGATGAGGTATATTTCCGCTTGCAGCTAACGCCAGCTATTATTATTACGATTTTGTAGGCTATTATAGCATAGGTATTTTCGCTTTTGTATGGCAGTAATGCATCTGTTACTACTTTAATCTGTCCTTTCGTTTCAAATACAAATACAAATACAAATAATTTATTGACCATATTATAACATAGAACGTTACATTTGGCATGTCATAGTGATACATAATAATATACTTTTGAAGTTTAAACATAAATAACATAATTATTTAAAATAATAATACCTAATAGAATAATTAATGAATTACAAATAATTTATACTATTTATTACATTACAAATCAGAAGGTGAACATAATTGAACCGGATTCCAAATTTTAGTCATAGATTCGGTGATGTTATCGTAAACGTAATCGAATGAATACAGATAACGAAACTTAGACTAGACACCCAGGTGAGAGGAAGGCAAAGTGATAACCAGTAAGATATATAAAAGAAATCCTGATTCAAAGTGTAACTAATGTCATAGACTGCGACATGCGAGTAGAGTTGGCAACCATACTTCAAAATAACGTATCCTACGTTATTTCCGACTAATGCGTGCGTTTGAACGGAATATTCCCGTTGACTTAATTTCTGAACTACTGTACTGAATGATACTCAGACTCAAGGCCTGTTTTCACTTTGATTAGTGCGAGTGCAGGTGATTAGTAATTGCGAGTGTTTAGTGCAGGTGTGTAGTGCAAGAAGTGTCCAACTTTGTCAAGTGGCTGTGTTTAGTAAATTCAGTTGTTAATTTACAAGCGAGCGTCCAACGCCAAACGCTGAACACTAAACATTGCTGTCCAGACGTGTGTAGTGCAGCGCAGTGCAGGCAGGCTGCGAGTGAGGGGAAAGGGAGGGCGCGCGGGACGTGGCTACTCGCAGTGCACTCGCAAAAAAATAGAACCCGCGTCTAATCACTTTACTACGCAGGTTACTAATCACTCGCACTAATCAATCGCTGTCCACACGAGTTTACTCCTAATCACTAAGCACCTGCACTCATCACCTGCACTAATCACTAATCAAAGTGAAAACAGGCCTTCAGGTGAAGTGAAACGAAACGCAACGCTTATATAAATAAATTTGGAAAATACTTTATTTTTTCTTCAAATCCTTTTTTTTATACTAGTTGGTGCTTTAATTACCTGAAAAATAGATGGCAACCCTACATGCAAGCAATCATGATTCAATCCCAATAGAAAATAGAAGCTTTCTATGTGGGTTCACAGGACTGTTATTAATGTTTTAAGATGTTTAGAGTGTTAACGCTTCGGTGGCGGAGTGGCTGAGCGCTCGGCCCGGTACCCGAAGGTCCCGGGTTCAATTCCCAGGTCGGGCAAATGTATTTCGGATTTTTCGATGCATAGCCCGGGTTTGTGATCACCAACCCGCAGTTGGCAAGCGTGGTGATTAAGCCATTACCCATCAATTGTAGCGTTGACTTGATTTCAATGAGGCCCTTGCCCAGCCGTGGGACAGTTATAGGCTGTTTACTAGAGCATTAACAATAGTCTTTACGTGATATTATAAATGGAACGCCCATCTTTAACATTATATTAATAGACGTATTGATTTGCAGATGTTAATTGTTTTTGAGACACCTTTATTACAATAAATTGGGAAAAATCTTTTCAATACCTACCTAGCATATTTTGATGATTTTTGCTGCGTTCTGGTGGGTGATTTTTGAACCGGTGACTAATTCTCACGCTATTTACAAGTGCCCCTTTTTCTCTTAATTAAAGTAAAGGGTTACTAATTTTTGACACTCAAAAAAATTATTATATTTTATCTTTGAGATTATACACCGGTGTGATTAAAAAATCGCCTCCCTGAGAAATGTTTAAAAACCACACTATTTTACAAAAAACTAGTATAAATAAGTTAGACTTATTGTTCCTATGAATTTGTAAAAATATGAATTCTTTGTATATTAGGTGAATAGAAGTATAGACATTAGATATTGTAAAAAAAACATGTTTAAAAAGCGAACACCATATCTCCACCCCCTGCCCGATCCTCTAAATGCCACTACACATTTACAGAATACACTAAACATGCACACTAGTTTAGACCCAAGACACCGTACTCGTAGAACAAGGGTACGGCGAGCCGGTTCACACGCTCTCTATACCAGGTACAGACATACCTGGGCGCTTCTCTCCTCCTCCACGGCCCGGTCTACCCGAGCCGAGGTCCGAGCCTTTAGAGGCGCCCTCGGGCTGTTCCGCTCCCCGATCCGATCCGAACCCTTCGAAGAATCTAGTAGGGCACGGGGACACGCACAGTACGTGATGCCGTTCCCTCTAGAAAACCTCCGAAGGTGATTCGTTTCACACGGCTTGAGGAACTCTTTTAAAAACTTGCGCCAGGATAAAAAAATTGCTTAATAAAGTGTTTAATTTCAAAGCAAAATTATGTTAAATTTTAGTTATTTTAATTTTAATTTAGAAAGAAACAATTTTTTTTCAGAGCAAATTTTTTTCTGTAACATGCAAATGGCGAATAACTCGAATCGAACTAGGCACTCTGTACCTACGACAATTGCATCCCAACTGTAGGGGTTGGTATAAGGTTTAGTGTAACTCGCCACAATGTAAATCCGTGACACTTTTGTATCTTTCATACATTGAAAGTAAACTCACCACAAGCACCAAAAACTATATGTAAATTTGCTGCAGATAGGTAAATAAGGTATATTGTAAGCTCGCTTCAAATCTCCATATTTTCATAACATTTTTGCAAAAAGTATTTATTCTATTGTTATAAACTTTTCGGCAGTTGTAAGGAAAAATACAGTGTGACGAGTTTACAATAAACCAAAATAGTTTGTAACATTAAAATATGACTGTGATGAGTTTACTTAAACTTTTCTTGTGTTGCGAATTTACTTAGTGACGAGTGTACAGTAACTTGTAATAGGCTAATAGTGATGATTTTAAGTAAACAGTATTAGTGATACCAATTATGTAATTATATTCTTGTTACGTTACTACATACATAGGTTTGTTAGTTTCATTAGATATAAGCGCGTACTTTGTATTGTAAATTGCAGCAAACAGCATTGTATAATTTCTCTAGTCAAGTTTGTAATTAATAAATAAATAATTCTAATAAAAATATTGAGTTTTTATTTGAGAAATTATTTTTGGTAAGTGGTTGTTTTGGTTGCCGTCTAATGGCGTTTAGCGTAACCTTACTTTTGTGGACTCTCAACCACTCATCACATAATATATTTATAAATAGAAAAGTAAAAATTATGTTTAAAATCCAATCAGTCGTTCCCTCAATGCTGAAGATCGTGACCATCAGGTCTGGCGGTGAAGACAAGCGCTCTCCATCTGGCCCTGTCACCCGTGATGTGGTTGGACTCTTATCAATATCAATATTAATACATGATTATTTACAGAGTTTTATTGAAGTTACTTACGTTATTTTACACTATTACTTATTCTATGCTATTACCTACTAGCTTCTTAGTTGTTCTACACGCTGACAGTCCTAAGACCCCATATGGGGTCATAGCAGATTACACCCATACGTCCCTGACCCCATATGGGTTCATAGGACTTAGAATTTTTCTCCCTCAATGGTGTTTGTTACTTTGTGGACTTATGAGGGAAGATAGAAATATATTATGTCGAAGAGTTATTTTCTTGGTAAGTTTAGTAAAACCAACTTTAATTACCTATTAAGTTCTTTGTACTTATCGGGTGGTCGGACAATTTTGAATGGGGACTGTTAACGTGTAACCAGACACAACTGTGGTTACATATATATATTGGGCGTTCAAGTATCTACGTAACATTTTACTAAAAATAATACAAAACAGTAGAATTTAAAGAAAATATTATCTATTTTAAACCATCGTTATTTTGGATTTGATGTAATTATATCTTTATTGAGTTAATATCTTTACTGTAGAATATAAAGACGCTTCCTCTCTTCTTTCCTCTTTCTTCTAACATAATTTGGTTGTATGTTTTGTTACCATCACTATGTACATTATGGTTTTGTAATATTGAATATTGTAAATATTTATAAAATACAATTATGAAAAAATTAAACGCCTACCCGACCCAGCCAGGAATCGAACCTGTAGGCTTAGCCAAAGTAACATTAAGAAAACGATAGCGAAGTTCGAAAAGAATAAAATGTATGGGATGGACATAAGCCGCGCTAAATCACGTGGTCAATCTTATGTCAATCCCCTTTGATTATTATTTAGTCAAATGTCAATCTTATACATTTTATTCTTTTCGAACTTCGCTATCGTTTTCTTAATGTTACTTTGGCTACCGCCACTGGGTCTTCCGCAATCCGGGCGGCTGCACTGACGGCTATGCTACCGGGAAGGCTGACGTAAGCGCTGAATTTTGTCACTGCTTTTTTTTTATTTTTGAGTGCTAATAGCGGCACAGTGCGCCATCTATCTAACGATCATTGCAACCGATGGCTACGCAGATTCATCTTTGCTGATGAAATAGATAACACAACGCTATAACACGCTAACACAACGATAACACACTTTGATAACACAACGCTATAGTAAAATTTTTACTTTTTACTTTCAAGTGCTAATTGCTGCACTGAAGCTAATTTAATTATTTATAAAATTTTATAAAATACACTGAAAAAATTAAACGCCTACCCGACCCAGCCAGGAATCGAACCTGGGTCCGGGCGGCAGCACTGACGGCTATGCTACCGGAAAGGCTAACGTAAGCGCCGAAACTTGTCACAGCTTTTTTTTAAATTTTTGAGTGCTAATAGCGGCACAGTGCGCCATCTATCCAACGGTCACTGCAACGGATGGCTATGCAGATTGCAGATGAAATACCACTTTGATCGGATCGGATCAGTCGGGAATTTTTTCACTGTCATCATCATCATCTCAGCCAGAGGCGTCCACTGCTGGACAAAGCTGATGCATTATTTCCACGTCCCAGACCAGCATGGGATAGTTATACCTCATCAGCTGATTATGTGTTCCTTCTGGGTCACTAGTCTTCCCTATCATCATCATCATCATCTCAGCCAAATACGTCCACTGCTGGACAAAGGCCTCCCCCAAGGGTATGAGGGGTATTTGCCGTAATCGCCACGCTTGGCAGGCGGGTTGGCGATCGCAGTAGGTTGAGGGTAACCTCAGAGAGATGCTGCTGCCCATCCTCTGGAATGGTCCCTTAGTCGGCTTTTACGACACCCACGGGAAGAGATGGGGTGGTGCAATTCTTTATCCCCGGCACCACACAGGGATTTTTTTCACTGTATTTTATTATTTATTTATATTATTAGCTACACAAAACGGAATTACAGCGTTTACAAAGTAATTTTTAGCTAGTGCAAACATTGGTAGACTGCGCTTCCAAAGTATGTGCAGACAGCATGCATAAAACACATCGAGATCAAAAAGAATACAGCATAAAACATTATTTCAAAATAGTTACATAAGATCACATTAATAGTTGCTAATTCAAAATTAATTACAAAAAATTACATTAATAATTGCTAATTCAAATTAAATAAGGACAGACAAAAACATAACATACAATAATGACAATAATTTCAATTAATAAAAAAAAATCATTCAAAAATTTTGCGAAGACTAGACTAGAAATTTTATAAATATTTAATTTAGCTTCAGTGCAGCAATTAGCACTTGAAAATAAAAAGTAAAAACTTTACTATAGCGTTGTGTCATCTTTGTGGTATTTTTATCTGCAAAGATGAATCTGCGTAGCCATCGGTTGCAATGATCGTTGGATAAATGGCGCACTGTGTCGCTATTAGCACTCAAAAATTTAAAAAAAGCAGTGACAAAATTCAGCGCTTACGTCAGGTAGCATAGCGGTCAGTGCTGCCGCCCGGATTGCGGAAGACCCAGGTTCGATTCCTGGCTGGGTCGGGTAGGTGTTAAATTAAATATTTAATTTAGCTTCAGTGCAGCAATTAGCACTTGAAAATAAAAAGTAAAAATTTTGAGTATTGTATATCATTATTATCATCATTTCAGCCACAGACTATATCTACAAGATCTGTGATTTCAGCCATAAGACGTCCACGGCTTCCCGCGACATTCACCATATCGTCGGTCCACCTTGTTAGAAGCCCGCCCACTTCGTCTTCCGGTGCGCGATCGCCATTAAAGAACTGTAAATTAACATACAGTAGTACATTAAAAACATTGCAAACCTACCTACCATCAATGTGTCTACCTATGTCAAGTAAACATATTTGTTAATAATGATAATAAGTAATAACACTCCCGAATACAAATAAATAAAATACTTGTAACTCGGTCAAAATCGATATGGTTCAATTCAAAATAACTGTCAGATCAACAGAGAAAGATGACGAAATCTATGAGTGTGTCAAAACTGTAAACATATGCTACGTGAACGTGCTACTTACAATTAAAAACAAACAATAAAACAAATAAAATGTATTAAAAATAAACTTTAAAGATAATTTAAATAATTAATACAATAGAAAAAAAGAAATAATACTATACAAAATGGAAGAAACGTTCGAGAAGATGAAGAAAGAGGGGAAAAATGATGTGGACAGCCTCGTACAGTGGATGAAAGACTGTAAGTACATATTTGTATTGGTTACATCACCAGCTCACTGTATGTCCCCACTGCTAGGGCACGAGCCTTCCATATAGGAAAACACTACAGGAAGAACGGGCCATAAACCACCACGCGGGTCCAGTGCGGGCGGTGGTTGTTAACGATTGCTGCTGAGAGCCCTCGCCCGCATCCGATAATCGGTAACTGATTTTTTAGTCGGTGAAAATGAAACGTATTAATGAAATAAAATCGGTACGATTGTCGGTCCTACAAAGTCTGTCATGGGCGGGCAGTGTTAATGGGCTCTGTATTCCAAGCGATGACAACGAATTTGAGGTGTTTTTTTGCGTAGTGAACTCACAATTAGGAACAAGTACTTACACGATTTTTTATCGCTAGGAATCAAAGACTCACAATAAATTATTGAAAACTAGTGGCCGCTCGCGGTTTCACCCACGTGGTTCCCGGTTTCACCCGCGTGGTTCCCGTTCCCGTGGGAATATATGTATAAAAAGTATCCTATGTGTTATTCCCGGTTATAAACTATCTGTATGCCGAAATTCATCCAAATCCATTCAGTAGTTTTTACGTGAAAGAGTAACAAACATCCATACTTACAAACTTTCGCGTTTATAGTATTAGTAGGATAATTAATTTTAGGTAAACATTTATTCGGATAGTGAAGTGACAGCTCTGTTGCCAACTTTTCAACGTTAAAACACTTTGAAAGCAACCACGTAATGTTGGCAGCACTCAGCGTTGCCAACACTAATTTAAAAAAAAAAATGTCAAAAATCGGTAGAAATTGGTAGAATGCAAAACGAAGCAGCCGCTCAGCCGCTCAGCACTCAGCACCTCAGCACGTTGCACGCACGGCCAAAAAGCGGGGCTAAGCCTGTCCCTCGCGTGACGTTTTATTTCGATTTAAAAATCGGAACTTCCCGCCAAATTCGGGACGTCTGGCAACACTGCTTCCGATTTTTTTTAATTTATAAAGGGCAAGCAACAAAAAAAGAAATAAAAACAGAACTATTAAATTAAGTATTTGAGTAGCAATTATAGAGTAATTAATTATATTTTTTTTACTAATGTATCTTATGCGGTAACCAATTAAGAAAAGTCCTCGCTCTACGAACGCTATGGTGTGTTGGTTTGATTTGTGCAGCGAAAGTGATCGACGAGACAAAGGCTGCTGAGGAGAAGGCTCGTGCGCTGTTCAGCGAAGTCGCCGACAAGCAGAAGGTGGAGCTGTCCAACTTCAAGGACGCGCTGGGCACGCTGGCGTCGGAACAGGTGCCATTGTTACTCTTACATCAATGTTTGTAGCATTGTTGTGTTCCGGCAGCTGGAGATAAGATAGCCAGTGCCTCACTAGTTGAGGATTCCGGGTGAAGTGCGCTTCCACCGTCGGCTTTATCAACTCTTAACATCAGGTGAGATCAAGGCCAGGTGCTAACCTGTAAGTGATAAAAAAAACTCCTGACTCCTACTCTAACTCTTACTCTCATTCTTACGCTTACTCTCACTCTCATTCTCATTCTTACTCTCACTCTTACTCTCACTCTTACTCTCACTCTTACTCTCACTCTTACTCTCACTCTTACTCTCACTCTTACTCTCACTCTTACTCTCACTCTTACTCTCACTCTCATTCTAAAACTCTAACTCAAACTCTTAGTCTCACTCTCGTTCTAACAACTCTCACTCGCATTCGAACTCTCACTGTCACTTTCACTCTCACTCTTACTTCTTACTCTTACTCTCACTCTTGCTCTCACTCTCACTATCATTCTAACTCTTACTCTCTTTCTTCTCTCACTCTCACTCTAACTAAAATTTTGGTTTAAATATTTAATGCCGGCCCTTTACGTCGCTTGCAGAAGAAGACAGTGGAAGACCTTACCAAAAGTCTGGCGACGGAAGCTCCTCAGAGGCTGCAGAACGCCCTGACGGCGGGCATGAGCGCGTTCAAAGACGCACTCACTAAGAAATAACAAGGTTAAATACTCCTTTTTGATTAAAGCACTCATCATCATCATCAGCTCATTGTATGTTCCCACTGCTGGGGCACGAGCCTTCCTTATGGATGGATACATCACAGGATGAACGGGCCGTAAACCACCACGCCGACCCATTGCGGTTTTTTGTTTGTTAACGACTACTAATAAATAAATAAATAAATAAATAAATAAATAAACTTTCCTACACTCACACCAATTATCTAGCCCAAGAGAAGCTTCGTTATGAAACTCGTTAAATGGTTACTAGACAACGGATAAACATACTTAAAATACTTAAATACATACTTATTATACATAGAAAACACCCAGAGCCGAGACAATTTAGAAAAACAATAATTTCTAAATTGACCCGACCGGGGATCGAACCTAGGACCTCAGAGATGGCGACACCATGAAAACCGGTGTACAAACCACTCGACCAAGGAGGTCGTCAAATGTAACTAATGTAACCGTGACCAACGGCTTGACGTGCCTTTCGAAGCACGGATAATTGAAACAATAGTATAAAAAGCACAAATTGAACAGTTGCTTGTTGTGGCTATTTAAAACTAATTCAATATTATTGTGCACCAACTGAAAATTGTGGTCCATCATCGATACTGGCAACTTTAGTTGCTATGTCTGCGCAGTTCCTTTAGGTAAAGAGACATAGCTAAAGTTTAGGTTTTAGGGAAACAGATAGTTTTGGGTTGCCTGTTGCCGCAACCGCAATAGTTGATGTGTCTGCGGAGCGCCTTAATAATGTATGTTACGGCGACACATCGCTAAACAATTAATCTAATACGGAGCCTTTTCGCCCCGTACCATAAGAAAAACTGTTATTTTCCTTCAAATTAAAACTACAAATTAAAAAAAAAGTGAACTAGCATATTGAACAAATCTACTAAGAAAATTTAGATGCTTAAATCGGTCTGGTTTGCTTGTAAAATGCAAATCTATATTTTAAAAGAGGTTACTTTGATATTTTTTTCTCTGTTATATAAGTTGACAAATCGTGTTTCTGCAACTAGCAAAATGAAGTCAATTAAATGAAAAATCATGTCATCAAATATCATTTTCATATGTTTTGTAATTCAAAAATCAAGATCCCCGTCACGTAAACTTCCAATGCGTCGCCTATGTTTGTTATTTTTTACAGGAGAGGAGGGGACGCCCTGGCCCAAACCCTGGCTGAAGGCGACAAAATGATAGAACTTACTAATGGTCAACGCTCAAACACTTTTATAAGAAATAAACATTTTGTACCTACTCATTCATACTGTGCTTGTTTGCTCTCTCATCAATCGTTTTTTTAAAGAGAAGTTTGCTGTTGCCTTAAACGGCTTTTACAGCGACACCGGACTTTTCCTTTGTCCTTTATTTGCCTGGCAAGCCATCGGTACTTTAAAACCTTATCTAAAACAAATAAAAGCAACTTTTTAAGGGAAATTAAAGAGCAGTGCCAGTCTTTCTTCTTTATTAAGTAAATATGAACCCCCTTATTCATAAAAACTATTTAAGCATTATTTAGTTAATCATTGTTTTGTCTCTTTTTCTCAAATTCAAAATGACGTTTGTGTGACGTTAGGAAAACAATCTAAATAGTGCCCAAATAGTTTTTATGAATAAGGGGGAAGGGTATTTGCCGTAATCGCCACGCTAGGCAGGCGGGTTGGCGATCGTAGTAAGTTGAGAGTAATCTCAGAGAGATGCTGCTGCCATCCTCTGGAATGGTCCCTTAGTCGGCTATTACGACACCCACGAGAAGAGATTGGAAGGTGTTCTATATCCTTTGGGAATTGGTCATAAATATAAAAACTAAAGCTATAGAAACCGAATAGCAAAGGTGTCACCAGATTTGTGACGTCATATTTGAGGTAATGTAGTGAGTGAGTAACTTTAATAAAGGACTCAAGATTTTTTTTGATCACCGATTATCTGATGACCGTTTGACATAACAATACAAAAATAAAAACTAAGTGTCAACCATTTGTCGCACTCCAACCTCCTTTTCTAGCCATAAGATAGAACGGAACTAAACATAGTTGCACGATTTTTATTTTAGCCATCCTTCTATAGCTTTAGTTATTGTTCTGAGGTCCTACCTATGTCGCACCAAGCCATTTCATTTAAAATACTGACAGATGTACCAGAGATTTTCTAAGGTTTTTTTTTGTCAGATATACTTTGGACGTCACTTAGGTATAGGTCCTGACAGATGTACAACGTCAAGCCTATTATGACTTCACCAGTTTGCAACAAATTGCAACTTAAAGTAACGTAAACACATAATTTTGGTAACTATTCTGTAGATTCAAGTGATTTTTGTCGTGAGTCTTCAAAAAATTTGATTATGGATGATGCATTCGAGAAACTTAAAAAGGAAGGGAAGACCGATGTGGACAGCCTCATTAAGTGGATGAAAGACTGTGAGTAGGCATGATTAAAGCCTGAGGGCTTGTGACACTCCACTGAAAAGGAGCTGAGCTGAGCCACAAACTAAGGTGACTTATAAACGGTAGATAAGCTTCGTATAAACGGGCTCGAACTTCGCACACACCCGCCTCCACTACCTGCCCCCCGACCGCCTAACCGATCGCTTTGACTACGCGTATAGTTTATGACGTCATCTTGCCACCTCGCACCGCTAATGAAAGCAATATCAAATGTTAAAGGCTATAGCTTTCGATATTGCTTTCACAGGCGGCACGAAACGACAAGATGACGTCATAAACCACACACGAAGTCAAAGCGATCGGTTAGGCGGTCGGGCCCCTGGGGCCGAATCTATATATCAAAAGCTATTATAGCCTTTAGCTTTTAATATTGCTTTCATAGGCGGTGCGAGGTGGCAAGATGACGTCATCAACTATACGCATAGTCAAAGCGATCGGTTAGGCGGTCGGGGGGCTGGTCAACACGAGCTTTTTTTTTTTTTTTTGGAGAGAGACTGCTGGTTGCCGAGGGGCATTTCCAGCTTTTAGGGGCGGCGAGGTACGTAAAGGGTACCTCAAGCCGTGTTGAAACGAAACACCTTCAGAGGATTTCTAGAGGGGTACGGCATCGCACACTTAAAAGTGCGCGTCCCCGTGCCCTTCCAGAGTCTCCGAAGGGTTCGGATCGGATCGGGGAGCGGAACCACCCGAGGGCGCCTCTAAAGGCACGGACCTCGGCTCGGGTAGACCGGGCCGTGGAGGAGGAGAGGAGGAGCTCCCAGGCACATGACTGTGCCTGGCATAGAGCGCGTGTGAACCGGTTCTTCGTACCCTTGTTCTACGAGTACGGTGTCTTGGGCCTAAAACAGTGTGCATGTTTAGTGTATTCTGTAAATGTGTGCTGTCATTTGGAGGAACGGGCGGGGGGGCATTCGCAACTGTAATTGCGTCGTCGGGCTCGGTTAGGACGTGTTTTGGACGCCTAGACGTGTACCGTCTTGATGGTGGAAGGCCTTCAACATTATAGTTGGCAGCCGCCACCACAGGAGGGTTGGGGTGGTGGGGGGCATTATCGAAGTAACGTCGGGAGACGTCCTTGATAAAGTCTTTGATAGTTGGGAGATCGAGGTCGCGATGGAGGTCTACATTACGAACGTAATACGGACAACCCGTCGCGCCTCGCATGAATCGGTTTTGGAGGGTCTGTAGGGGGTACAAATAAGAGGGCGCGGAGTGCGCGAAAACTACGCTAGCGTAGGTCATGACTGGGCGGATGCAGGCTTTGTAAATTGTCGTCTTACTTCTAAGAGACATTTTACTCTTCCTGCCTATAAGGTGGAATAACCGACCTAGTATGAACGTGGCCCTGTTACGGACGATCTTGAGATGCGGTGCAAACGACAATCTCCTATCGAGGGTGACACCGAGATATTTCACCTGCCTAGCCCATGGGATAGGGCGGTCAAATAGACGAATCGGACGGCCAACACGAGCTAGGGTTGCGCAACCATGCTTTAAAATAACGTATCCTACGTTATTTTCCATCCCCATACTTTATTAATTTTAATAAAAATAAAGTATGGAAAATACCTTAGATGAATGATTGGTCTCGCTGCGCACGACTAGATACCGCCGGCGTACTTGTTAAATGCGGCAAAAAATACTACGGCGTACCCGAGTCAGTCCCTGCTGTCAGTCGCGTTGCAAACTGTGTGTGAGGTGCGCGTACCGAATGTTTTGTTAAATTTTGGTCATAAACCTATGTAAAATGCCAGTTTGCGTAGTTAAACTGTGTAAAAATAATACTACAAAAAATAAGAAGGACACCGTTCTTACACACACTACAATATTGAGTTGCCGCATTCACTGAGCTATTTTTTCTAGGTAGCGCGGTATCTAGTCGAGCGCAGCGAGACCAATCATTTATCTAAGGAGAATACTTTATTTCCGACTAATGCGTGCGTTTGAACGGAATATTCCTAATTTCTGAACTACTGAATGATATTATCTTATCTTAGTGGGGCCTGCCGAGGTTTCTCTCTCGCATTAACACTTCGACCCATTGGGATCTATTGTGCAAAAAAAAAGATCCCGATGGGTCGAAATGTTACTGCGAGAGGGAATACTGAACTGAGGGAACTACTGAATGAGACTCCGACTCAGGTGAAACGCAACGCTTAAATAAATAAATTTGGAAAATACTTTATTTTTTCTTCAAATCCTTTTTTATACTAGTTAACTAGTGATAGATTTACTTTAATTTTCTGAAAAATTGTTGGCAACCCTAACCCGAGCCACAGAATAAGCCGAGAAAATGCCCGAGCCGGGATTCTAGCCTTTAGAGACGCCCTTGTTCTGCTCCCGATTGAATCCCAACACCTCGGAGAATCTAGTAGTGCGCGTGCGCTCTGACTGTTCCGATATTCGGTTCCGTGGGAGGGTCTGATGTGTGCGCTGCGCTGCTGGAGCGCGCTAGGTATGTATCTCCGCTCGCTTTGTTACATTCAGTATCTAAAGACTTCGAATTCGTGTGCGTTACACGATGAAATTGTAAGCGATCCATTTTGACGGACAAGAAAGTCCGCGGACAATAGTCCGTCGTCTGCGCAAGCCTTGAAGCTTACTCTCTGTGGGTCTCCTCGTTATACGGTTGAGCGCAGCCAAGCTGTGTGGAAATCAGCCAATAGAGTCACTTTATTTTAACGGCTCTTCTTCCACGCTCAGCTCAGCTCCGTCCACTCCGCTCCACCTCAATAATAATTTATAAACTCATTTATTTTCAGGCAACAAAGTTTTTAACAAACGACTGCTAATGCAGCCGGGACCAACGGCTTTACGTGCCTTCCGAAGCACGGAGGCGTTCGACCTTTGTGAAGGTTGCTTTCGCCTCAGCAATCGACCGCGCGCGTTAACCACTGCGCCATCGAGTTCTTTCAGTTACACACACATTGCTATTGCGAAAATCCTGCTTTTACCTACGGTTCCACGACCCGGATTTTGATTGAGTCTGTACATCGTAGCCAAATTGATCGGTGACACGGGAACACTGGAGGAGAAGGCTCGCGAGATGTTTAGCGACGCAGTGGACAAGCAGAACGTCGAGCTGGTCAAGTTCAAGGAAACCATCACCAAACTCGCGGAGGAACAGGTTAGCTGATAGCAGTGATGACAACATAAGCCTTAAAACTTAAACCTTTTCTCCCCTTAAACTAGTATTTACATACTCCATGTTTTGTTTGTAAAATTTTAGTAGGTATTTATTTAAGTATCATATAATTAAACCCCCCCCCCCCCGTTCCCCGTGTGGTGCTGGGGTTAAAGAATTGCACCACCCCATCTCTTCCCGTTGGTGTCGTAAAAGCCGACTAAGGGAATATTCCAGAAGATGGGCAGCAGCATCTCTCTGAGGTACCTAACCCTTAACCTACTGCGATCGCCAACCCGCCTGCCAAGTGTGGCGATTACGGCAAATACCCCTCATATCCTTGGGGGAGGCCTTTGTCCAGCAGTGGACGTCTTTTGGCTGAGATGATGATGATGATGATAATTAAAACAAAAAATTTTTTACTTATTATTTTCAAGTGCTAATTGCTGCACTGAAGCTAAATTGCAGCTCTGTGCCGCTATTAGAACTATAAAAAAAAATTAGTGCTTACGTCAGCCTTCCCGGTAGCATAGCGGTCAGTGCAGCCGCCCGGGTTGCGGAAGGTTCCATTCCTGGCTGGGTCGGGTAGGCGTTTAATTTTTGTCACTGTATTTTATAAATTTTATAAATATTATTATTTATACTGCTATTTGGTAATATTATCTACTTATATAAGTAGTATCTATTTTTTTAAATATAACATAATTTTTTATCGACTGTTTTGTGGTTCACAGATTTCATCTCTCGTTTTATGAATTGTTATAGTGTTGAAGCGTCATGTTACTTTTAAATTTTTACTAGCGACCCGCCCTGGCTTTGCACGGGTACAATGCTGATACTAAAAACCCTCCTCTTGAATCACTCTATCTATTAAAAAAACCCCGTCAAAATTCGTAGCGTAGTTTTAAAGATCTAAGCATACATACAGACAGACAGCGGGAAGCGACTTTGTTTTATACTATGTAGTGATATAAAACTTTTCGTTATAAACCTATATCAGTTGTGTACTGTATAGTCGACAATAAAATTGCCTTACCACCTTAGAAGTGAATTTTGTTTGCATATAATAACAACGATCGCCAACCCGCCTGCCAAGCGTGGCGATTACGGCAAATACCCCTCATATCCTTGGGGGAGGCCTTTGTCCAGCGGACGTCTTTGGCTGAGATGATGATGATGATGATAATAAAACAACAAGTTCTATTTTTGTTTAAAAAACCAAGTGAGAGATACGTTGTCATTATTGACAATGAGCCTTAGCGAAATTTCATTGTAATGGAAGTTTTTGTCAAAAGTGATAAAGCAATTTCATGGTCGACTATACATTTATATTAGCCTTGGCTGTTTATGTACCAATTAAAATAAATTATAATAAACCTCCGTAGTCGAGTGGCTTGCACGCCAATTTCTGGTGTTGCTATCTTTGTGGTCGGAGGGTTCGATTCCCGGACGGGTTAATGTAGAGAAACGATATTTTTCTATACTCGTATTTTTTGTGTCTGGGTTTTTTTTTTTTTTTGGAGAGAGACTGCTGATTGCCGAGGGGCATTTTCAGCTTCACCGGGCTTGTTTTAGGGGCGGCGAGGTGCGTAAAGGGTACCTCAAGCCGTGTTGAAACGAATCACCTTCGGAGGATTTCTAGAGGGGTACGGCATCGCACACTTAAAAGTGCGCGTCCCCGTGCCCTCCCAGAGTCTCCGAAGGGTTCGGATCGGATCGGTGTGTGTGGGTGTTTGTGGTACCGTCGTTGTTCCTGATTTCCATAATACATTTGCTTTTAAGCTACTTTCTTTGGACGTATGATATTGTCTATTTATTTATATTATATTACTAGTGGCCTATCGCGGTTTCACCCGCGTGGTTCCCGTTCCCGTGGGAATATCGGGATAAAAAGTATTTTATGTGTTATTCCGGGTTATAAACTATCTGTATGCCGAATTTCATCCAAATCCATTCAGTACTTTTTATGTGAAAGAGTAACAAACATCCAAACAAAGTTTTGGGTTTATAATATTAATAGGATGTCATGATGATGGCGTCCAAATTAAAATAACAGAACTACTAAAATATTATATTGTTATTATATTAATACTAGTTTTTAACGCAAATGTTGCGAACAAATTACAAAAACACAAATGTTGAAAAAATTTTCGCGAGCAGGATTTGAACCCGCACCCTTCTGACATACCGGGTCAGGTGCTCTCCCAATTGAGCTATCGTGGTTCTAACCAGCCCGCCAAAATTATTCAACACTATTTACTTTTTACTTTGAAAGCCAAAGGCGCCCATTCAATGTCAACAACTACCGTCATTAACATTTTTCGTACTTATGTTTTTTACTAAAATATTGATAAAATTCTTTTTCAGAAAAAGAAGGTGGAGGATCTCCACAAAATTCTGACAGATGAAGCTCCAAAGAGGCTGCAGGACGCTTTCGAAGCAGGCGTGAGCGCGTTCAAGGACGCCATCACTAAAAAATAATTGTTCTTTGGTTTTTGGGTGCGAAAATGTAACTAGCACAATTTTAAGCGTTACTTTATATTGGTTTTTTATTTTATTTTATTCTGTTCAGGCAGCTAACATTATTCGTAAATTTAATCGACATGTAACGAGTTATGAGCTAATAACAAGCACATTTAAAAAATATCGTGCTCCGGAGATAAGGTTGCCACCTGTACTCTAAATTAGAGTATTGTCCTCTTTTTCATGTAGGCCTACTTTATAATCTACGACACCAATAAAGTACGCTAAAATACCTACTCTATTTACGTAAACCTGATTGTTACTGGCTCGTTACTGGTTATGAGTACCTAAGAGACTAAATAAACTGTGGCGGTAGCCAAAGTAACATTAACAAAACTATAGCGAAGTTCGAAAAGAATAAAATGTATGGGATTGACATAAGATTGACCACGTGATTTAGCGCGGCTTATGTCAATCCCATATATTTTATTCTTTTCGAACTTCGCTATCGTTTTCTTAATGTTACTTTGGCTAAGCCTACTGGTATCCACAGCCACGAAATATTTGTTTGATGTCGCAAAGAGCAACAAAGTATACGTTTCTAAGGACAATTAAATAAATACTCTTTATTTATGCTGTAATTTTTTTTTTTTCTAACAAAATGAAAAAATACTTTATTCGTCCTAAAAAAGGTGGCAACCCTATTCGGAGGGCACGTTCGTTTATCAGAGGACACGTAAAGCCGTTGGTCCCGGCTGCATTAGCAGTCGAACTATCATCAATCCGCACTGGGCCCGCGTGGGGGTTTATGGCCCGTTCTCCCTATCCATCCATAGAGAAGGCTCGTGCCCCAGCTGTGGGGACATATTCATATATGCTGCTGCTGCTGATGATGACCTTTTTGTACCACATAGAAAAGTTTCGTATGTTTTTATTATTGTGAATACTGTTCCCTATATCTGTGACACAAATAAATATTTCTCATTTCATTTCGTTTAGTTTTATTCTGTACTCTGTAGTTAATACGAGCGAAGGGAATGCGAAATTGCGAAGCAATAAATGTGTTTCCAAGACGTATTTTCTTATCTTGGTCCTTTAACTCTGTTTTGCTAAGAAGTTCTGGGCAGTCTTATTTTTTTGGGCAATTTTCATTTCAAGGCAGACCTGCAATGTTTCCGCGTATCTAGCTGAAGCGGTAAAATATGAAGAGCAGTGCAAACGTTGCTTATAAACGTCATGCGGTAATCTAATGTATTCTAGTTATTAAACTCGGCGCAAAGATAACGTGTTAAATCTTCTGTGCGTGTGTATGAAATTGAACTTCTTCTAAACGGCCCGGCTAGACCGTTATCATCATCATCATCTCATTTTATGTCCCCACTGCTGGGGCACGAGCCTTCCCTATGGATGGATAGGGAGAACGGGCCATAAACCACCACGCTCTGGCTCAGTGCGGATTGGTGGTTGTTAACGACTGCTAATGCAGCCGGGACCAGCGGCTTTACGTGCCTTCCGAAGCACGGAGGAGCTCGAGATGATAAACTTTTGGTCACCCATCCGATAACAGGCCTTTGCGAAAGTTGCTTAACCTCGCACTCGCAGACCTAGCGCGTTAACCACTGCGTCATCGAGCTCCTCGGCTGGACCGTTTTGGATGAAATTTTCTGTGTGTGTTCAAGTGGATTCGAGAATGGTTTAGATTTACAATTGGACCCGGTAGGTGGCGCTGCTATAGGAGTCCATCATGGGATACGGGTGTTCTTAAGCGGACGAATGATTTGTTTGTTTTGTTGTCATGGAAACTGTCAAAGAGCGGTACGATGTCCGCCGGCCAGCTAGTATATAGGTACCTATATGAAACATGATCATGTTATAGTTTTGACGACCTTCGTAGCCGAGTACCTTGCAGGCCAGACTTTGGGCGGCGCTAACTCTGAGGTCAAGGGGTTCGATTCCCGGTCGTCGGGTCAATGTCGAAAACGAACTTTTCGATATTGTGTCGGGTCTATATAATTTTATAAATTTTCTGTAAATAAAAATACCCAGTGTGATATTGTCATTACTTACTTTTTATTAAAGGGGATCCTGAATCCTGTTGAACTAATGAGTTCACAAGGATCCCTTGGGGGATCAGGCCAGGGGATCCTGGTGGACGAAACGGGTCTGGGTGGTTGTGGTGCCGTCGTTGTTTCCGATTTCCACCAAACAAGGGCTTTAGTTACGTACATTGGGATCAGAACAATGTATGTGTCTCCAAGTGATTTTTATCGATATCTTTCATATAATAACGTGTTGCCTAACAAACATTAGCAGTCAGCACTATGCTGCTGTATTGTAGGTGCTGTTCGTAGACAAAAATGTAAAAATACATTTATATCCACTAATAGCACCTGCCAAAAATATCAATAGGTGCTGAATGTGGACTAGGCCAGGTGCTATTTGTGCAGGTGCTATTTAGGCGGGTGCTCAAAGTGGATTAGGTACCTCGATGTTGAGGATCTTTTACATATTTATTTGATTTTAATTTTCATCTTTCGTGGCTTTGACGATCTTATCACAAATCCAAGAGCCTTGTAGGGCCCGTACTCAAAAGCTTGTAGCTTGTAATACAAGTGGAAGTCCCTTTCTAACAAAAGCTGTCAAAAAGTGACATCAGCTTGTATTACAGGTTACAAACTATTGAGAAACAGGCCTCTGTTCTATAAAGGATATTTTTTTTACCAGATGCGCAAAAATTTTCTGGAGCGACTCAAAAACTTTCTCATAGTAACATGGATGGGTTGAATTTCTCTCGAACTTCGCGTAAGGATGCGTGACGGGCGAACACCGAACAGTGCGCGTCTCTAAAGTTATATTTTTTGGATTATTGGTTTGTAACAGGAATTAACATGATTATTGACATTTTTATTAGTACAAAAGTACAGTCCACACCACTGGTATTTATGAAGTGCAAAATAAGCTGGACCTTTGTAATCTTTTATCTTTAAAATAGCACACGAAGCCTGATTAACAGCTGAATAACAGATTTCCATCACGCTTAAAACTGAATAAGGAAGCTGCATAAAGGCTTAATACGACCTTATACAGCTCTAAAAACTCTTAAATGGGTACAAATTATTCAGCTTTAGGTTCACATAGCTGCTTAAGAGCTGTGTAGCAGAAATTTAAGAGTGTTATAAAGGGTATCGAAAGTACTATGTGCTGAAATATGAGCATACATGTGACTTATTTTCTGAATAAAGATTAACTTGTGATCTCTTAGGCAGTCGAATTTCAGCGCATAGTACTTTCGATACCCTTTAAACACTTAAATTTCTGCTACACAGCTCTTAAGCAGCTATGTGAACTTAAAGCTGAATAATTTGTACCCATTTAAGAGTTTTTAAAGCTGTATAAGGTCGTATTAAGCCTTTATGCAGCTTCCTCATTCAGCTTTAAGCGTGATGGAAATCTGTTATTCTGCTGTTAATCAGGCTTCGTGTGCTACTTGGGTAGGGAGAACGGGCCATAAACCACCACGCGGGCCCAGTGCGGTGCGGTGGATGTTAACGACTACTAATGCAGCCGGGACCAACGGCTTTACGTGCCTTCCGAAGCACCGAGGAGCTCGAGATGGCAAATTTTAGGTCACCATCCGATGACCAGCCTTTGCGAAAGTTGCTTAACCTCAGCACTCGCAGACCGGGCGCGTTAACCACTGCGCCATCGAACTCCTCCTATGTACCTATGTCGATCACTAGTGAAAAGGCAATGTTGATTTCTTTCTATATTATTTTTTATTTGTTTATTTTCCAATCGCGCTTTTAACGGCGTCACTTATCGCGCTGCTCGCGCCCGCAGCCACACTGTTCAGGAACGCCGTCCCTTTGTCTGTGAGCGCTTTAGTATAGTCTGCCATGTCCTTTTTCTGCAACATATTTTTCATTTATTTCATCGTCATCATCTACATCATCACCATCGGCGTCGTCATCATCATCAGTCTATACAGGTGACTTTTCTATCACCGTCCAATCCTTCTGAGATGACTCCTGTGATACAAACGAACAACTCTTACTATTGGACCAACTCCCTAACTCGAAAACAAAATTCAGCTGTTCCATATATTTTGGTCGAATGAATATTGATGTTTTGTATGGAGCAGCTGAATTTTATTTTCGAGTTAGGGAGTTGGTCCAATAGTAAGGCCGCGGCCACACAGCAGATGCTTCGCTTGGAGCTACGTTAGGTGTTGGCTAGGCGCCTAGATATATACTGGCCACACAAACCACAAATCATATTGATTCTGCTTGTGGAAAAGTGTACACGATGGCTTTTTCAAAGATGACAAAGTGTTCAGGCTAGCGCCTTCACCAATCACCGAGCAATGCTGTCGTTTTGCTAACGACGTCCGATGACAGCGCGGCAGGATAATTTTGGCTTTAATATTAAAAAAAACCGTCTATTAAAATTGTCACTTCTCTATTCAAAATTCATACACGAACGTTTGAACTCCTTTGTTAAAATCACAAAAGTCAATAAAAATCGCATCTACCAAGAAAACGAGTTTTATTTAATTATAAGGCTCCATTGTGTTCACTACGAAACACAAAGAAACTACTTCTTTTGGAGAATTCAAATTTACAATTTGATATACATCATACTCGATCATGTTGGAAACACGATATAAACATATTGAGAACTACGAGGAGAATTTAATATCACACTAATATTATAAATGCGAAAGTTTGTGTGTATGTATGTGTGTATATTTTATATTATTATTATATTTTATACTATTGTTGCTTCTTCACGCTGCAACGGATGGATGGATTTGGATGAAATTCGGCATACAAATAGTTTATAACCTGGATTAACACATAGAATACTTTTTAGACCGATATTTCCACGGGAACGGGAACCACGTAGGTGAAACCGCGAACGGCCGCTCGTATTATATAAAAAGTTGCGTAAATACAACAATATTACTCCATCATTTTTATGTAAATCAAAAGCAGGGTATAAACGGCAGCAATTAAAAGTTCCTCTATGATGGAAGACACCTGGTGGCACGACCAACTTAATGAATGAATGAATGAATAACATTTATTGGTAATACACGACACATACACAGTCTCATTAAAAAAAAAAAATAACAGGAACTAAAATACCAACTAAAAATACAACCTTAGCGTAACATGTATGTGTCGAGTCAACCAAAGGGCTCCAACTCAGCTTTTTTTGTTGCAACCAAGGTCACAACACTGATATTCTGCCGAAACCCGACTGCTTTAACCTTTTCACCGCCCAACTATCCTGCACGCGATGTCCCGCTGTACGCCAACGTATAAATGTATTTTAATAAAGTAGGTACAAAGAAGAACTTCTATAGAAGTGCTGGCGTGGGTGGCACGAAAATCTCGAACTTCTGTAGAAGTTGTTGGCGGTAGAAAGCTTAACCAACGCGTTCGTTCGCTACGAACTACAATACACGCCAAGCGACTATCTAGGCGACCAGCGGGGCGCTTACAGCGTGGTGGGGCCACTCAAATTCAAATGTATGTGTTTGTTCACTAAGATAGTTGGTTATCTTAGCGAATATCTTACCTCTAGGCGCCTAGCGAAGCTCTTTGCTGTGTAGCCGCGGCCTAATAATAATAATAATACTCTTGGACACGGCGCGAATAGTCCGAAGGTTCCTGTCTCTGCAGCCCTAACCACCAGCAGCATGAGCCCTGCCCCGTTGCCGGCGGTACCCTAGGCTAGGTTTTTTATAATATTTTTATGTTTTGTATGTGCTTTTGTATTTTACTTTTATATTAATATTATAACAAACCTAGGCTAAGAAAAAAAAGAAATAGAGATAATAATAATAATAATAAATCATTTATTTCTGGCAACACACAATGTACAAGATGGTAAAAACACAAAGGGGCCCATATAATAAATACCTTACAGACTAACATACATACAATATAAAACAATTTTTGTTAGTAGATATATAACTTGTAACTATGTTAGTATATTAAGCACTAGCTTGTGCTGTTCCGGTGGTGTCGACGGGTAATCTTCCGCGGAAACGCCGGTACACCACTCCCTTCGGCCAGAAGTCTTCCCTCATAAAGGTATCGACCAGCTTGGTTGTCGGGACTCGCGCCACAAATGCCTTAAAGCTGACATTGTGTCGCGACTCCAGCGGCTCCACCCTCACAAGGAAATTAGTCTTCGTCTTGATGTACTCTATCACATCCTGCTCAGTGATGGTGTGGTGCAGGCGTGACAGGTACATCGGCGTAGTCGGCGTCGCAGCGCGCAGGAGGAACTGGGGCCCTGCCAGTGCAACTGGGGCCCTGCCAGTGCCCTAAGAGTTGTTGTGTTGTGTTACCAGTCACGCTGCGCTGATCGCACGCGCTGGCACGCACTATCGCGCGACAAAAACAAATCGTCAAAATGAGTAACTGCTTGAAAAACTTGCCATTGTGTTCTCTTAAATCCGAGAAAGATGTAGAGAATGCACCTCTCAGTAATCTAGTAGAATTATAGAGATGTGTTTGTTTGTATACGTCTTCGCCGTTGCCTTTTTTCCAAAGGTAATAAATAACTTGTCATCGCGACTGTCCGAGCCGATGAGCCGCGTCATACTAACTAAACTCGATTCAGAGTTACGCGCGGGAGATAGATTTCAGGATATATTAGGAAACCTACCTACCTTACCTATGAAATTGACGTTTTTTTCTCACTTATTAATAGGTGTATTACTTTTAAAAGTCAATACCGGTTGTTAATATTATTATACACCTTTAATTAGGACTATGTTACTTAGGCTTCAGTAATAATAACAATGATTATTAATTTTGTGTCTTTATCGCCAAATATATTTTTTTACATTGACTACTTTTTTTGTTCGCGGAATTGTCCTTTTGTTTCATTGTAGCTTTGAAGGGACTTGATTTTTTTTCTTTTAAATGTCTGCTATATTTAGCTAGTGAAACAAACACACTACTCTAAAATTTTTAGAGTGTTAACATAAATAGATGCTAAGAAAATTTTAAAAACGTTAGTATGAAAAATAAAATTTTATGAAAAATCTTCATACAAAACGTCAATTTCATAGGTAAGGACCTAATATATATATTCAGGATTATGCAGGTATTACCAGATTATTCTCCCCATCCATCCTTAAGAAAGGCTCGTGCCCCAGCAGTGGGGACATAACATGAGTTGGTGACAGAGATGCAGGTATCATCAAACATTATGTATTACTGAATTACATAATAATGTATAATGTAACTAACCCTGATAACTAACCCTATCAATCAATATAGCGTTAATAATAATATAATATAGCGTTACCATTTTCTCCCACTTCATCTGCGCCGTCAAGCAAGCGACTTAGGCTATTTCATTAATATAGCTAATCCATCCGTACATCCGTGATCATGGCGCATGCAACTGTGCCGAAATATCGGATACTCAAACACGACAATAAACATGGTAATAATCCCGTTAATAATATTTATTCTAATAGCTAATATAGCTAATGGGTCAGTAGATAGTCCAGAGTTAATTAATGGAATCAGGCGTTATTTTGCGGAAATCCATAGTACAAAAAAATGTAATTTAAATAATATGTAGTGTTAATTCCGCTAACTCACTCGTTTATACAGCTTGGATGCAGTACGCATGCACCGCCCTCCCGCCCGCAAAAAGTATGCACATGCAGGAGAAACAATGGGTGCAAGCGAACACGTATTAGGTACGTATTGTCGCGGGTAGTAGTACGTCACAAATGTCAAACGATGGCGCTTTATAAAGGGGCTGCGTAGCCGTAACAGTCGGTGCGCAGCTCTCGACCAGTCAACAGCTCCTGAGGATGTCCCGTGGAGGGGCGAAACACGTGTCGGGTATCGGTGTTGGTGTGCATTTTCGCTTGCACGCATTGTTTCTCCTGCATGTGCATACTTTTTGCGGGCGGGAGGGTGGTGCATGCGTACTGCATCCAAGCTGTATAAACGAGTGAGTTAGCGGAATTAACACTACATATTATATATATGACATTTTTTTGTAGTCCAGAGTTAATATCTAAGGTTGGTTTACGTTGCAATGTGCCGCGTTTAAGACAACGTGTCAAGGTGTTTGTGACGCCAGCGCATACTAAGATGCGTCTTGATGCATCTTGATAATAAGTGCCAAATAAGTAAATAATGATAAGTATAATACAATATAAATATAAAGATATATCTAGAATAAATTAATATATATGTGTAAATTAGTTAGTTAGTGCAATGTTTGTAATGTTTTCTTTTTTATAAATTGAAGTGTCCACAAGGATGCAGTAGTGTACAGTAGTGCTCTACACTTTGCGGTGCCCTTACAGGGTATCACATGTCTTATGTACTTAATTATTTTTCTGTTACCTTTGTAATACCGTGTGATATGCAAATAAATAAATACAAATACAAATACAATACTAATTATAGGAGAAATTCATTTCTCCCTCGGACATCTACTGCAATAAATAAGTCTATTTTAGATTTTGACTTGTTTTGCACCAGCAGCACTTCTTTGAAGAGTAAAGTAGCTAAAAAGTTCTTTACCTAAACTGTCCTGTACACCAAAAGTTACTGTGTTATTTAATTTTTAGGTGTTTAATCCTTTTTAAAATAATTTAGTGATATAATATGTTCTTAGTTTTTATTTTTCTATCCATAGGTGGAGACTTGTTGTTAGCATCGCCATATTTATAGTGTGTTATTTAGTTACTAGACTATTTTGCTGTAAAACTCCCGAACACAAATAAATAAATAAATAAATTAATAAATAAATAAATCCATAGGGAAGACACAGGGAGTCCCTGTGTGGTGCCGGGGATAAAGAATTGCACCACCCCATCTCTTCCTGTGGGTGTCGTAAAAGCCGACTAAGGGAGCATTCCAGAGGATGGGCAGCAGCATCTCTCTGAGGTTACCCTCAACCTACTGCGATCGCCAACCCGCCTGCCAAGCGTGGCGATTACGGCAAATACCCCTCATATTCTTGGGGGAGGCCTTTGTCCAGCAGTGGACGTCTTTGGCTGAGATGATGATGATGATGATAGGGAAGACTAGTGACCCAGAAGGAACATATAATCAGCTGATGAGGTATAACTATCCAATGCTGGTGTGGGACGTGGAAATAATGCATCAGCTGGCTAACTTCCCGTGCATGTCGTAAGAGCCGGCTTAGGGTCAAGGGTTCCAAGATCCATCCACTGATGTTATCAATTCCACCTCGGAACGGAACCCTACTTTGTGCATGCTAAATGTGGCTTCCAGTGGCGGTAGCCAAAGTAACATTAAGAGCGTTTACGCCGCACACTAGCGCCGCCAATGAAAAAAAAACATATCTATAGTAACTAGAGATAGAAAATCAAATTATGCTCAACAAACTATTTGAATGAAGCAATTTAGCATTTTTACGTCACTTAATGAACATCTGATATGTTATGGTTTAGTTAAATAAGACGTTACAGCTAAAAGTGGCCGTTTTTAGCTGTAAAGTCTTTTTTTAAAATGCTTAATTACCTCATTCAAATAGGTTGTTTGTTAATTACTAGATTTTTTTTGCATTGGCGGCGCTAGTGTGCGGCGTATCAAAACGATAGCAAAGTTCGGAAATAATAAAATGTATGGGATTGACATAAGATTGACCACGTGATTTAGCGCGGCTTATGTCAATCCCATACATTTTATTCTTTTCGAACTTCGCTATCGTTTTCTTAATGTTCCTTTAGCTAAGCGTACTGATCACTAAAGGCGAGTATACTTATAGTTGGTGAGTTCCATGCCATGTATGTATGAATGTATGTATGTATGTATGACCCCACCCTCAAGAACCGGTCAACCCGAACCGAGGTCCTTTAGATACACCCTCGGGTTGTTCCGCCCCCCGATCCGATCCGAACCCTTCGGAGAATCTAGTAGGGCACGGGGACACGCACTAGTGCGTGATGCCGTTCCCTCTAGAAAACCACTGACGGGGTGTTTCGTTTCACACGGCTTGGGGAACCCTTTAGGTTTCTCGCTGCCCCCAAGAATCCTGTTCTTTTTTTTTTTTTTGGAGAGAGACTGCTGATTGCCGCTGGGCATTTTCAGCTTCACCGGGCTTGTTTTAGGGGCGGCGAGGTACGTAAAGAGTACCTCAAGCCGTGTTGAAACGAATCACCTTCGGAGGATTTCTAGAGGGGTACGGCATCGCACACTTAAAAGTGCGCGTCCCCGTGCCCTCCCAGAGTCTCCGAAGGGTTCGGATCGGAACGGGGAGAATCCTGTTACGCTAAAAACTATCTCCAAAAAATAAATGTAGGTATATATAGCTAATTGGATAACAACTTTTATTTTCATTGTTTAAGTATTTTATTATTTTTTTGTCAACGCCTCTGCGAAAGCACTTGCGCCTGCCTGCAATGCGTGCAGGAATGCCGACCCTTTCTCACTGAGCACTTTAGTGAAGTCGTCCATGTTTTTTTTCTGCAACAATTTTTCCTTTGTTTATTTATTTATTTATTATTTACTGCAATACAACAACCCGCGGGTGTATCCCACTATTTCCATTATGAATTTCCACTGATGGAAATACTGGGACAGGTTCTCCTACTATTTCAATGCTGTGGCGGTAAGTACTTGACGGCAAAAACGCGACGACAAAATAACCACTGCATCACCTCCCTAAGACAATACTTAGATAAGAACTATAATAAATAAATAATGAGAGAGACTTATGAATGAGTTATGACATGGTTATGACGCTCAGTTATGATAGTTTCTACGTGCACGCTGCACGTAGAAACTATTTATATTTATTAATTAATTATACTGTCTCGTTTACAGCTTGACAACATTCAATTATTGTTTAATCATCTCAGACTACCAATAACGATAGGGGTTGATTTATTTTTTAAAGTAATACCATACGAAACAATATGGTTAAGCGAGGAAGGAATGATGGCAATGGAAACATGCGAGTACAGTCATAAACAATCAACGATACATCTGCATAGTGACGAGGTCGCTTAGTGTAGTTTGTATTGTAAAGTATGTGGTGGACAAATTGTTCACCAAAAATGAAAATTATTAAAAAATTTCTTAATTTATTTAACTAAAAAGAAGTCGCAATGGAAATAATGGGATATAAATAATGGGATATAAATAATGGGATATAAATAATGGGATATAAATTGGAAAAAAACCTTTGTCCCACTATTTCTACTGCAGTGGAAAATGGAAATAGTGGGATACACCCCAACCCGCTATATACACGACTTAAAGTTTATACTGACACCCCCTACCAACAGTTAGGTTACAAAACGGTGTCAGACGCACAAGCATAACTTTATTAACGTCAGGTCATAACGCCAGATCAGGACGCGCCGAAGCACGTTCTTCATCCGGAACTCTTAAGACTAGTGTCTCGAGCTAGTTGCACCGTGGACACATATAGTCCACTACCTAATATCCTGATAAGTTCGCTCACTTTAATGGCAAAAATACAGCAAAACGCGAATTTCATCACCAATTTATGTCCCCACTGCTGTCACGACTCACGAGCCTTACCTATGAATGGATAGGGCCCGGGTGGGCCCGGGTTTATTATTAATATATCTTTCTGCATGTCAAATATCACACTTTTCCGTGATTACTACAAAAGTTTTTTTTACGTATTAATATATAGCAACCTGTCTGCGGTTTTATTTTATATTCTAAAATTTGTGTTATGTCGAATATGAATGTGAAATAATGGTGGATTATTAACCGTTAAGTGTTCGTCAACGTGTATGGAAACAAAACAGTGCAACGTCACTGATCAAATTCTCTCATAAAGTCTGCAGTCTGCTGATACTCAAGGGGGAGGGGGGGGGGACCTACATCATTTCTATCATCATTCATTATCATCTATTAAACAAAGTAAATATTATATAAAAATATAACTTGTAAAAATAATATATAAATACTTTGACACTGGCTAAATGTGCTAACCGCACGAAGCCCACATTCATTCACCAACTCATTGTATGACCCCACTGCTGGGCACGAGCCTTCCCCATGGATGGAAACACCACAGGGAGAACGGGCCATAAACCACCACGCGGGCCCAGTGCATAACTCCTTATAACTTATGATAGCCTGGTACTTCAACCACCTCACAGCCTCACCCCAAGTAAGCTATCGCCAGGTATATCTCCTTGTGGGTTATCAAAAAAATCAAAAAATGTTTATTCAGTAACAGAGGGATTACAAAACTATTACAATGGCAAAGATCTCCAGTTAAGTATAACTATACCTGTTTTAGGAGACCCCGCTCTTCCTCAATATTCTCACAATATACTTTTGTTACAATATTTTTATTTATTTTAATGAACTAAGAAGTAAATTAATTTATAATAGATGTAAATTTGTGACCGGTACATCATATGTGTAAGTGTGTGTGTGTGTGTGAGGGTGTGTGTGAGGGTGTGTGTGTGTGTGTGTGTGTGTGAGGGTGTGTGTGTGTGTGTGTGTGTGTGTGTGAGTGTGTGTGTGTGAGTGTGTGTGTGTGTGTGTGTGTGTGTGTGTGTGTGTGTGTGTGTGTGTGTGTGCGTGAACGTGCGTGTGTGTGCGTGCGTGTGTGTGCGTGAACGTGCGTGTGTGTGCGTGCGTGTGTTTGTGTGTGCGTGTGCATGTGTGTGTGTGTGTGTGTGTGTGAGGGTGTGTGATTATATTTAATTATATTTTCTATTTCCCTATAATTTTTAGGTTTGAGCCACTCTATTATAAGCACTTTACACTGTTTATTTGTTTTTGGGTATATATTTAAGTGTTTATTTAGTAGATTATATAAATTAAAAGACTGTGTAGCCTGTTGCCGTTCAGCAAATGCTGTTCTAACAGAAATTCTAGGAACCACGTATGCCTTTCTTCTTCTGTTTTCAAATTCAGGGTTGTATGTGAGGGACTTGTGCTGTTTAAGGGCTATATTTAGTATGTATAACTTACGGACTGTCAGAAGATCACAAAGAGAGTATAATTCGTGTGTTGGAAATCTGTAGGGTTTATAATACATAACTTTTAATACTGATCTTTGTGCTCTTTCGACATCTAGAAATTTTGTTTTAGTAGCGCCACCCCATATACTAATACAGTATACCAAAACCGATTGCACTAGCATGACATACACTTGTTTTAAAATGTCTGGTGTTGTAAGATGTCTTAAAGTTTTGAAAAGCCATATCAATTTTCTGACTCTTGTCATTAGAAGTTCTTTAAGCAGATGCCAAGATAAGCGTTGGTCGATGAGAATACCGAGATATTTTGTGCTGGATATTTGGTTTATTTGTGGGCAAGAGCAGTTTGAGTTGTGTAATTCAGGGCAAGTGTGAATTTTAACGTTAAATGTTTATATAATTTTTAACGCAAATTTTGTTGCGAACAAATTACAAAAACACAAATGTTGAAAAAATGTCCACGAGCAGGGTTTGAACCTGCACCCTTCTGACATACCGGGTCAGGTGCTCTTCCAATTGAGCTATCGTGGTTCTAACCAGCCCGCCGAAATTATTCAACACTATTTACATTTTACTTTGAAAGCCAAAGGCGCCCATTCAATGTTAACAACTACCGTCATTAACATCCGATCATAATATTTTTACAAATACTAAAGATCAGTTAAGAAGTAGGCAAGCTATTTATAAATGTTTATATAATTTTTAACGCAAATTTTGTTGCGAACAAATTACAATTTTTTTTTTTTAACGTTAAGATTAGGTTGATTTCTGTTGTAGTTGGTGAAACAAATGAAGTTTGTCTTAGATGCGTTAAGTGTCAATAAGTGAATATTTAACCACTGTGCGACCTTGGCCAGGCCTACTTCAGCATTCTGACGAACATCTTCCCAGTCCTGCCCACAAAATACCAAAGCAGTGTCATCTGCATACGAAAATACATGCCCATTACGTATGGACATGTTACAAAGAGAGTTTACATATATCAGAAAAGAATTGGTCCCAAAACACTTCCCTGCGGGACTCCATAGGTGACGGTAGAGTCATGACTAGAATGGTGACCTATTTTGACCCGTTGCCTACGGTTTGTAAGGTAATCTTTAAATAAATCGAGGGGAATACCTCGTATACCAATTTGATCAAGCTTCCGTACAAGAGTGGGGATAGAGACGCTATCGAAAGCTTTTTTCATATCGAGGAAAACTGTTAGGCATTTATTTCCTTTATCTACCTGTTCGATAATTATTGACGTCAGAGCTGTAACAGCGTCTTCTGTGCTCAGTCCTTGTCGGAAGCCGAATTGTGATTTTGAGAGTAAGCTATATCTATCTAGGTAAGCTATCAAACGGTTATTTAATATTTTTTCTAAAATTTTTGATATTGCAGGAAGGACTGAGATAGGTCTATAATTATTTTGATCGTCTCTATCACCACTCTTGTACACGGGGGTGATAATTGCCAACTTAAGAACAGAAGGAAAAACACCATTCCTAAAGCAAAGATTAATTAGGTGTGTTATAAGTGGAACTAGTAAAATATGGGCCTGCCTTAAAAACTTCGTACTAATATTATCATATCCAGGGGCGCTCTCTATTTTAAGGTTCATTAATACAGCTCTAACCTCAGAGTCATCTGTCTCTAATAGAACAAAAGATGAAGCATGGGAAGTCCCCAATGTATTCATAGTTGTAATATCAGGTGAGTTGAATTTTGAAATGATTGCTTCAGCCAAAGATTTTCCAATGTCTGCGAAAAAATTATTAACGTGATTAACGGATTCAATAGGGGTTGATTCTATGTTTAACAATTCATCATTTTTATCTTGTTTTTGTTTGCGCTGTGTGATATTATTAATTGCTTTCCATAGCGTCTTAGGATTACCGGTTGAATTCGCTATTTGCTCTCGCTCATATTTACGCTTTAATTTTTTAATTAGACCGTTACAATAATTCCTATAGCGTCTGTATGTGATACTCAAAACTTCATTTCCTGGGTCAGACCTTAGTTTCCTTTGCATATTATTCCGGTTTCGAATGCATCGAAGTACACGTGTATGTTTCAAATTAAATTGTTTTATCATTTTCAAGAACTCTGTCTTTTGTATTGTTGATGACAGTTCAGTTACAATTGGACTTTTATTAGTGTCATTCTTAGTTCGGACTCTGTAAATATCTTTAATATCTTGTTTTTCAATGTTGTAGCCAATGTTTTTGGATAAACTTAAAACCATCTTTATTAATTCTTCTTTAGATTCTTTAGCAATTTTCGGAACATTTTTTATTTCAATGTTTGTCTTACGATTTTCGCGTTGTAGATCAATTTTATCTTCCAATATAACTATATAGTCTTTATCCTTTTTTGATTGAAGCTCCAACCGTTCGATTTTTTGTTTTAGTTCCTCATTTTGGGTCATAAGAAACGACATAGACTCTTTTATAGTGCCATTTGTATTTTTAATTTCCATCAAAGTAGGGTAGATTTTATTTATTTCTGTTTGCTGATCTGCTAACATTTTTGATATCATTGATTTAATATCATTTTTGAAAGTAGTAAAGTCATGATCGCAGTCTTTTTCCCTGACCCGTTTACTACGCTGAGCAACAAAATTTGGTGGTGTGGGCTCTAGTTGTTCAGCAATGTTAGATTCTGACAAAGATTTGTCATATTTGCCCATCTTTTTTTTTTTTTTTTTTTTTCGTAGCTGATTGTTGTCACTTAGTTTTTGCTTAACTTTGTGTAAAGTACAAGTTTGTAGGAGTTCGTAGTTCTTGCGGTAGACTTGGCCGTAGCAAATGCTACGAACGCAGCGTAGCAGGCGAGTCGGAAGGTGGGGCGCCCGCACTTAATCGTAGCGATGACGTCAGATGCAGTTAGTAGTCGCTTATTATGGCCGGGTCGAGCTCTGCGTTCTTGGCCCAGCGGATAAGACGCCGACACTCACCCAAGAAATCCGGGTTCAAATCACGGACGACAAAAATATTTTTCAAGGTTTCTTCTAGATATTGGGGCTCCAGCGACGGGTTGGCGCAGTCACTTTAATGCAGGGCGAAGTCCGAGGCACTCAAAATTTTTTAAATTAATTTAGACAAATAAATTAGCACACGTCCGATCTCTTTAAAAGCCAAAGCGGAAGAGGATATGATATGATTATGATAGCCTGGTACTTTGGACTCTCTCTCTCTCTCTCTCTCTCTCTCTCTCTCTCTCTCCAGCTAATTATATGTCCCCACTGCTGGGACACGAGCCTTCCCTATGGATGAAAACACAACAGAGAGAACGGGCCGTAAACCACCACGCGGGCCCAGTGCGGGCGGTGGTTGTTAACGACTGCTAATACAGCCGGGACCAACGGCTTTACATGCCTTCTGAAGCACGGAGGAGCATCACCACTGCGCCATCGAGTTCCCCACGAAGCCGTTCATCGTCATCATCATCTCAGGCAAAAGATGTCCACGGCTGGACAAAGGCCTCCACCGCGGATCTCCAAAACGACCGGTTTTGTGCTACCCGCATCCAGCAGCTTCCCGCGACCTTTACCAGATCGTCGGTCCACCTTGTTGGAGGCCTGCGCTTTCGGCACGCGGTCGCCACTCAAGGACTATTCCGCCCCAGCGGCCATCAGTCCTGCTGCAATGTGCCCTACCCATTGCCACTTGAACTTAGCAACTCTTCGGGCTATGTCGGTTACCTTTGTTCTTCTGCGGATCTCCTCATTTCTGATTCGATCACGCAGAGAAACCCCGAGCAAAGCCCTCTCCATTGCTCTTTGAGAAACCTTTTTACGAGGCCCAAAGTGAGCGACCACGTCTCAGTCCCGTATGTCATCACTGGCAACACACACTGGTCAAAGACCTATGTTGACCTGTTCCACCCCAGCGGCCATCAGTCCTGCGAGCGAACGCCACACGACGAAGCCATTATGTACTAAGAGAAATAAATAGCAACCTGTTCTTCAGCAAGTTTGCCCAGTGCTTCCTTGAACTTATCCAGTTCAATTTTGTTTTTGTCCGCGGCGTCGTTGAACAGCGCCCGAGCCTTGTCCTCAGTCGCCTTAGCTTCGTCGATCACTTTAGCTACACACGACAGAGACAAATAAAACGTAGAACCACCTACAACCTATCCATAACTACAACTTGGAGACTGTAGGCTGCATACAAACGCGTACGTGCAATGCACACGTAGACAACCTATCACGGACGCGGAATCTCGCAACAATTGCGCGCGGACTAGGGTTGCCGTCATGTTAATGTCATCATCTCAGCCAAAAGACGTCCACTGCTGGACAAAGGCCTCCCCCAAGGGTATGAGGGGTATTTGCTGTAATCGCCACGCTTGGCAGGCGGGTTGGCGATCGCAGTAGGTTGAGGGTAACCTCAGAGAGATGCTGCTGCCCATCCTCTGGAATAGTCTCTTAGTCGGCTTTTACGACACCCACGGGAAGAGATGGGGTGATGCAGTTCTTTATCCCCGGCACCACACAGGGAGTTACCGTCCGTACTTCATTATAAAGTCATCATCAGCTCATTTTTATGTCCCCACTGCTGGAGCACGAGCCTTCCCTATGGATGGATCTTATCTTATCTTATCTTAGTGGTGCCTGCTGAGGTTTCCCTCTAGCAGTAACACTTCGACCCATCGGGATCTTTTATGCAACCCCATCCTTTCACTCTTCCTCCTCTGTAAAGATAGATGCCATAAGTTTGGCAATGTCCTTAAGAGCAAAGAGCCTGAAGTCCTCCGGTTTCGGATAGGCCGACCCCAGGAGTCCCATTCTTTTCCTAGCCAGAGAGTCGCAGTCACACAGTAGGTGCTGCATTGACGGTTATGGATGGATATGGAGAACGGGCCATAAACCACCACGCGGGCCCAGTGTGGATTGGTGGTTGTTAACGACTGTTAATGCAGCCGGGACCAACGGCTTTACGTGCCTTCCGAAGCACGGGAGAGCTCGAGATGATACATTTTTGGTCACTCATCCGATGACCGGCCTTTGCGAAAGTTGCTTAACCTCAGCACTCGCAGACCGGGCGCGTTAACTATGTTTTTAAATTTAAAAAAATTAAAATAATTACTGTTCCAAATTAGTTAATTAATAAAAACCTTCACTTACAGTCCTTCATCCATTTGATGAGATTGTTCACATCGTTCTTCCCTTCCTTTTTAAGTTTCTCAAACGCCTCATCCATCGTACAAGTCAGATAGTAGAAAAAATCCTCTTCAACAATCGAATACCGAAAAAAACCGTTAATTAATACTTACTTCGTACCTACCTATATTAAAACATACATTTTATAGCAATCAGGGAATTGACGTGACTTTTAAGGTATGTTTGACATGATTTGACAGAAATAGACGCAGAAAGAAAAAATGGTTTGTTGTTTAGTTACTGTTCTGAGGTTTGTTGTGTCAGTTTTTCTTATAAAATGGAATAAATGCGCTTTGCACCAAGGAGCTGTAGATATAACTCATAAAGTTATTATTATAATATGATATAACTGGAGCCTCGGAATAATAACTAAAGCTTCTGGAACTGCCTGTTAGTTGAAGCAAGCAAGTATTGTATTTTAGAAGATTGATTTTATTATTTTATTTTCTTATTATAACTGTATGTAAAACACTTTGATTTATTTTATTAATATGTTTAAATATTTCTAAAATTTACTATAGCGTTGTGTTATCAGTGGTATTTCATCTGCAAAGATGAATCTGCATAGCCAACGGTTGCAATGACCGTTGGATAGATGGCGCGCTGTGCCGCTATTAGCACTCTAAAATTACAAAAGCAGTGACAAAATTCAGCGTCTACGCCAGCCTTTCCGGTAGCATAGCGGTCAGTGCAGCCGCCCGGATTGCGGAAGACCCAGGTTCGATTCCTGGCTGGGTCGGGTAGGCGTTTAATTTTTTCACTGTATTTTGTAAATTTTATAAATATTTAATCTAGCTTCAGTGCAGCAATTAGCACTTGAAAATAAAAAGTAAAAAAAAATATTATGTTTAATATTTTTTTTATATATTATATTACAGACCACCTAAGAAAACTAGAGCTACCATAAAAAAAGGAGTTGAAGAAAAAAACTAAAAAGGTAATTTAATATTTCACTTTTAATTTTTGAACAAACTCAATGATAACTTATTTTATTTCTAATAAATATCTTTGTGATTGGCTACATCCCATTTGGTAAACTTCCCATTTCGTAAACCTCAAACTATACCTACTAAGAAATTGCCTTTGGTAAACATTTTTTCTCCATGCAATTAATCCCATTTGGTAAACTATATTAGTAGGTATTGTTATTTTTGTACGGTACACTCTGTGTCAATTTAAAAGTAATTTTTTTTTATTTTTTTTATTATAAATTATTAGGTGGACCGACGATCTGGTGAAGGTCGCGGGGAGCCGCTGGATGCGAGCAGCACAAAACCGGTCGTTGTGGAGATCCTTGGGGGAGGCCTTTGTCCAGCAGTGGACGTCTTTTGGCTGAGATGATGATGATGATGATGATAAGTTATTCTTTTAAGAAATATTCCATATTATATTAAATATTAAATAATATTTTAAAGTTGATTTTGCAAAATTATTTTATAGTAGAACTTTAATAATACAGATACCTTATATTGTAAAAGAATGTAAAGAACTGACATTTAAGTAAAAGTTATTATTATAGTACTCTAAATCTCTAGCTACACCCGACTTTCCCTGGTAACGATATCTCGTTTGTTTTTTACGATAAGACACTCTCTGCCAACCTTCGCTGTTTTTATTGTCTTTAATTGTCAGAGTTTTGCATACTCGTGATGACGGTTCCCGTTTAAAGCGTGCTGTCGCATAACTACAGCTAGTCGCGGCCGGCCCGTCCGTAATAGTCATCTGGCTCGCTACAAGCCGAGTCATCGTAGGTGCGTCCCAACCTCATATACAGACCAGCCCATTACAAGAGCAGTGCGAGGAAATTTTCCGCACCACAACCACTCGAGAACCATCAGGCCGTTATATGGTAACTTTGCCCTTTCTACCAGACGCGCCGACCTTAGGCAACACTCATGCTATTGCGTTACGTAGGTTTCTCAATCTTGAAAAGAAGCTACGAGCAAATCCGCCCCTCCGCTTTAAATATGTTGACTTTATGAATGATTATCTTAACCTGGGACACATGTCACCTTGGGTGACCCCAAGTACTTTCGCGAATAAGCGTCACTTTTATATCCCCCATCATGGTATCTTCAAGGCGGGATCAGATAAGCTACGCACTGTATTTGATGGTAGTAGTAAAAGCTCAAATGGCGTCAGCCTAAATGATTGCCTACACACAGGTCCAGCTCTCCAACTATTGTTGACATTATTATGTCTTTTAGGACACATCCCGTAGTTTTTAGCACTGACATCAGAAGAATGGTGTTCAGGAACATACTCATCCACCCAAACCAAAGACAATATAAACTTATTCTCGGGCGGTCGTCACCTGGCCTGCCCCTGCTCACATATGCGTTAAATACCGTCACGTACGGTTTACGATCTAGCCCGTACCATGCCATCCGCACTCTCCTCCAATTGGCTGATGACGAAGGTCATCGCTACCCGCAAGCTGCTCAGATCATACGGCATTCAATTTTCGTCGACGATATACTCGGTGGTCATGACTCTGTGGAATCTGCTCAGGCACTCCAAATCGAGTTGATTATCTTACTGGCCCTTATCTTCTCTCCCATCACTCACACGAGTTACCAAGCGCTCCATTCTCAGCACAGTAGCATCGCTTTATGACCCCAATGGCTGGGTCACCCCAGTCATCTTCCGCGCAAAGCTTCTCTTACTGAAGTTATGGCTTATGAAACTGGGATGGGACGAGCCCACACCCGAAGAAGTTCATACAGAGTGGCTACACCTTTCACAAGATCTTCCTCAACTCTCAAGTATTCGCTTACCTCGGCACATTTGCAATCGGCATAAGTCCACGTCCACTTACTCGCTTCACGGGTTCGCGAACGCATCAGAAGCCGGTTTTGGCGCTGTCATTTACCTTAATGAGCTTGTCAATGGACAGGTCAATGTACCTGGTCATTGCCAAGTCAAGGGTTGCGCCTATTAAGACTCGCCTCACAATTCCTAAGCTGGAACTATCAGCTGCAGCTCTTTTATCACAGGTCATGACTCGAGTGTCAACTGAATTGTCAGCTCACATTACTATAAGCGCACATATCTGTTGGTCCGATAGCACAATAGTTCTAGCGTGGCTCAACACGCCCTCTCATCGACTCCAGACATTCGAGGCCAATCGAGTGGCTAACATAAAGTCTAGTCCGACCAGCCTTACGTGATCTAGCTCCTATGGGAACAATTGGTGTAAGTGATTTATTATACTTCTTAGGTATAGGCAACGTGCCTTATCAGTGCCGCGAACCGCGGACATAAATACGTCCCGCCGTGATATGATTTGATTAGAACGAAGTCTTACTGTTCTACCCACGCCGGCTGCGTATTGAACATTTCTGGTAGCAAAGAGCGTGGTTCCTCTATTTTAAGGACACCGTTGGTTTAGCCATAGGGCTACGGGTCCTTAATACCTAATAAACGAACCACTTGTAATAATTTGATTAGTTAATTGCATCTATTAAAGCACTGGATCGCACGTTGGATATGCCTTCTGGTTAGGCCGTGTAGGTTCGATTTGTTCCAGTGTCTACTTATACTATATAGTATATTGTTTCATTAAGTTGTCTGGGACGATTTCATCCCAGTCTATACCTGCAAGCCATAGTTTCTGTATAATTATTTTCGCTATTATTATACTAGGTCCTACCCAGCCTAGTGGGTCGTAAAGCCGTGACATATCTGATATGAGGTTTCTTTTCGTTACAGGTTCCTGTAGTGTTGGGAGATATACGACGGAACGGAAGTTATCTTCGCTGCGGTTCAAGGTAAGTCCCATTATTTTCGTTAACTTAGCTTCCCTTATTTCCTTTTCCTCTCCCTTTGTTACCACATTATCCATTCCCTTTCCTTTCATTGTTTCCATAAGTTCGTTATTGTTACTATTCCGTTTCTGTAACTCGAATCCTGCCTTGCTTAGTAGTTCATTCATTTCAGTAAATAGCTTGATTCCTTCATGTACACTTTGTTTGTACTCCTGACATGTAATCATCGATATAAAACTATTTAATGTGTTTTGAGCTCCCACAGGATAGTCGTCACCGTGATCGCGTGCTACTTGTTGAAGTGCTCGCACGGCCAGGTAAGGTGCGGAAGCTGTACCGACCGAACGTAACCCTGGTAAGTCTATAATGTTGTATGCTGTCGCTAGGATTTTTTCTCCACAGGATTCGTTAAAAATCGTTATCTTCTTCATCTGTTTTCACCTGCCGATACATCTTGACAATGTCGGCTGACACACAAATGGGTGGCATTCTCCACTTCATAGTCTGAGTTTTGATTGAATAGTTGGTCCAACCAGCAGTTGATTGTTTAGTGACAAGTTGTTTTTTCCTTTACAGGAGGCGTCGAAAACGACTCTTACCTTTGTAGTTGAATAACATGAATAAATAACATTTATTGGTAATACACGGCACATACACAGTCACATTAAAAAAAAAAATAACAGGAACTAAAATACCAACTAAAAATACAACCTTAGCGTAACATGTATGTGTCGAGTCAACCAAAGGGCTCCGACTCAGTTTTTTTTGTTGCAACCAAGGTCACAACACTGATATTCTGCCGAAACCCGTGGAGGAAACGCGCAACGCGCCACGCGTTTAAAATTGTACTAATAATAACAAACTGCCTGGTACTAAAATCCTATAGTTGCAAGTAAAAAATATTAAAAGACAAAAGCCTGCATAGTACTGGTATGGTGCATTAAGATAATTCAAGAAACGCCAACTAGAAAAATAAAATAAATGTAATTAAACTAACAAATAAAAATAATATAAACAGCTACTAAGTGGATTGTTGAATGTTTAGCAAGTGAGATTCAAATTTATAAGCACGCTTAAACAAATTCTTAGTTCCCAAATCACGCAGTGGGGGAGGTAGATCGTTCCAACACTTAGTAGCACTATATTATGAAACTGCCACGGAAAGCAGCAGTTTTATGTTCCGGTATTGAGAGAGGGTTGGTGCACGGCCTTACTCGTCGATTAGTAGAACACCAGGTTAACTTGTCAAACAGGTACTGAAGATTTTGTTTCTTAATAATATCAAACAGCATGCAAGCCAGGTAAAGATTTTGACGCTCCTTAATTTTTAGGATTTTAAAACTATTCATGTAAGGTATTACATGTGTATTGGGTGGAACAACGAAGCAATACCTTGCACACGCATTCTGGACTCTCTGAATAAGACGCTGAGACCTTTCCAGGATACAGGGGCCATATACAGTAGTGAAATAGTTGAACTTGGTGAGCACTAAGCTGTCGCACTGTTTCACGCGAAGGTCAATAGAGATAAAGTCTCGTATCCTGTAGAGAATCTTGAACCGGTAGAAACAGGACCTGACACATTCGAGAATATGTTTCTCAAAACGGAGAGACTCGTCCATATGAAGTCCTAGATTACGCCCTCAGATACTCTTTCAATGCTTTCCCCCATTACACTTACGCTGATCGGATTACGTTCACTAATTATATTAGATAATTTACCTTTAGGACCCATTAAAAGATATTTAGTTTTTGATGGATTTAATACAAGTGAGTTATTTATGGAACGAGATGCTATACGATCTAAATCATCGTTTAAACATGGGATACGCTCATTCATGTTACTTACATTAAAGGAGGTACAAATTTGAAGATCATCTGCATATGAGTGATATTTACAGTGTCTTATTATATCCGGTAGATCAAACGTGTACATGATAAATAACAGAGGTCCAAGAATGGATCCCTGAGGGACCCCTCGCGTCACAGGTCATAGATCTGATTCTAAGCGGGTACCGCTTGAATCATATGTCACAACCTTTTGAGATCGGTTACTCAAGTAGCTGTCAAACCACCTCAAAGCCGATACATCAAAACCACAGTAAAATAATTATGATAACAACAAAGAAATATTTAGCGAGTCAAAAGCGCGAGAGTAATCCAATAATGTCAGGACAGTGACATCACGATGATCCTGGGTGGTTAAGACATGGTCAAGTACATCAAGAAGAGCTGAGGCAGTGCCACGTCCACGCCTAAAACCTGACTGCAACTCAGGGAGAACATTATTGGTTTCACAGTACCGAAGTGCCTGCATGTACACGATTCTCTCCAAGATTTTAGACATAAACGGGAGTATGCTGATGGGACGAAGATCCTGCACACTGTTAGGATTGTTATTTTTAGGTATAGGGTGGACTAACGCTGTTTTCCATTGATGTGGAAAGGAAGACGAAGTAATGGATTTATTAATAATACTAGTGATGGCCTCTAAGCTCTGTGGCAGCGTGAGTAGAACCATATCGAGAGTGATGCCATCAATTCCCTCTGCGTTTGATCTGATTGACAATATAGCTTTGCCCACTTGGTATGACGAGATAGGTTCCAGTTTAAAAGAGGGGCCATGATTATTAAATTCATAAAATGTTAAATTGGATATATATAGATGTGTCACCAGGAACATTTAAAAAGTGATCATTTATTGCGGTAGGGTCGTTCAAATGACAAGGAATGTCATTAGTGCTTTTAGAATCTGGGAAGGCGGTACTTTTTAGTGATTTCCACAGGCGTTTGGAATTTATTATGTTTGCATTAACATGTTGGTCAAAGTAAGCCTTCTTTTCTGAGTGAATCGATTGAATAACATTTTTTTTTAAATCTTTATATTCTAATTTATGACGTTCCTGTAGTTGATTTATCGTCTCTTACGACTGCGTGATGAGGTCAATAAATTGCATTTTCTTTATTAATTTCGTTTTCTGGAATAAGTTCCATATGATTAAGGGTTAAGTATTCTTTGGATAATTAGTTTTATCTTTGGATATTTTGTTTTCCAAAGATTTCAGCCTTTTTTTCTGCAATTTCTCGAGACGACGTGACTTGACCATTTTCATTTTTGAATGGAAGCCGAACGATTTATCAACCGGCTGCATCTCTACGAGTTGTTTTTGTGAAATTCTCTCCGCAATACTGTTCCTCGTCTGTGAACAATCGTTGCTTAGGTATTGTTGTAATGTCGGTCTGAAGTTCCCAAAATTTCTTTAAGAAGTTATTGTCGTCGTCTGAACGATCACAACAATGGAACGTGTTTAGTTCGAACCTCGAATTGGCAGAACCGTTGACTACACCGGATATGATCCACCCTAAGCTGGTTGCTTGAGCAAGTGGTGTACCAAGCGGTCCCTTTTTTATACCGTCTTGGATAATTTGCGCAGGCACTTCTGCGCCCAAAAGCATGTCGATCCTTTTTGGCGTGTGATACACTGGATCGGCTAGGTTTAGGGAATGTAGTTCATCCCATTGTAAGGCTTCTACCTTTTTGCTGGGTAGAAAGGACGTGATGCACTTATTAATTACATGTGCCTTTACTGTTATCATGAAGTTGCTATCTTGCAGAGACTTTAATTGAATGTCAACCACGGCTTTGGAAACGACGGTTGCGCCACTACCTAAGTCTGATATCCGACCTGTGGCAGGCATCTTTTTTAGTCCCAGGTACTGTACAGTAGATTCGGTGATGAACGACGCTTGCGAGCCCTGGTCGATCTGGGCACGCAGTATAACGTTCTCTCCGCTTCGAGAAGCTGCGCTGACTAGTGCCGTCGCAAGTAATACTCGATGGAGCATGCTCCTGCTTGACGCCACGCATGAGACTAATTGTGTCGAAGTCTCACTCGAAGAGGCAACACTATTGTCTGTCTCGTTACGTACGGTTACGTTCTCGCCCCTGGGATGCAAGAGCGAGTTGTGTGCGCGCTTGCACACGCGACACGTGACTTTACTGTGGCATTCTTTTACAGAGTGATTGTCACCCAAACAGTTGAAGCACAACTTATTATCTAACACAAATTTGCGGCGTGTATCCACCGTCGCTTTGTGAAAATTAGAACATTGGTTAATTTTATGATCATTTTTACAAAAAGCGCAAAAGCTTGTTGTAATATGTAACGTTTTTATTTTCGTATTTACATTTAAACTTTGATAAGGTTTGTTATTTGACTGTGTTCTTGAGTCAAGACGATTAATAGCGGAAAATCGTTCTTTAAGGAAACTAGCAAAATAATTGGTAAGTAGGCAATTCGTCGGAAGTTGTTTTCGCGGTGACGTGGAATTTCCACTGTCGCCGTGTTTCCGGGTCTAACTTTAAGTTTACAATGTGAATAACAATGACAGGCGCTAGTTTTTACACCCAAACTTTCCAACGATGCAAGGCATTCATTGGTAGTATCAACAAGATCCTTTAATCCACTCCCAGATTCCGTAGTCAAGTTTTTTTGACTCATGAATCGTTTTAAAACATTATAGCACATCCATTTTTTGTCATTATATCTTTCATTAATAATATTCCAACATCGATCAAAGTTACCCTCTTCTATAGCTACATGTCTCATTAACTGTTCTGGTTCTCCCCTTAAATATGCCTTTAGGTAATGTAATTTCTAGACGTCATCAAAATATTCGTTATTTATAACAAGCGACTTAAAGAGAGATTTAAACGACGTCCACTCCTGATAATTCCCAGAAAAGTAAGGAATATTAATTTGTGGCGTTTGTTTTCCTTGAAGAGTTGGAGATGGGTTCATCAGTTTGAACCTCTTTTCGATTCAAATTTGTTACATATAATTATTAGTTCACATTTATGTTCTAGATAAATTTCTTCAGCTTTATCATAGATATCATTAGTTATATAAGATGAAGCTTTGACATCTTTAGCCGCGTAGTTTCTCATTAAATCTTTGTGTCCGGACAAAAATTTTAACCAAAGTTGTTCCAAAATTTCCAATCTACCACTAACGTATTCTTTAGTTATGCGCTCTTTAGGCGATTTTTTAAAATTAGTTTTAGCCTGAATCATGCGCTCATATAGGTTTTCTTGAAAATTAATAATGTTCTCCATCTTTATAAATTAGCTTAAAATATACAATTAAGTTTACGTTACAAAATTTTTGCAATGTTTCTATGTCTCTTGTAGTAGATTAAGTATAAATGAATTGCAACGATAATCCTAGTAAAGGTATTTTAGTAGGTATAATATAGTAATAAAAAAAACTTAACCCATTTAGTAAAAATGTTTTCATGTTATATTTTGTATTTCAGTAAGTAAGTATTTTACAATGAAATACTGAAATATTATTTCTACTTGCTAGTATTTTAATTCAATGAACAATTCAATTAGTAAAAATAATAAAAATACAAATACAAACAAATACAATGCACACTAAGAAATAAACAGTTACAAAACAAGACAATAGACAGAGAAGAGAGTACAAGTAGGCGGCCTTATTGCTTTATAGCAATCTCTTCCAGGCAACCTTGGGTGAAGAGTGAAACAATAGTAAGAAGTAATAGGGGAGTAGGTGCATATAAAGAAAGAAAGAATTGAGAATAAATAAATATCTACAGATTAAGGAAAAAAAGAAAATTACAAATAAGGACTGAAATATATACTTATAGTTAGCTAGATGGGAGCAGAAGAAAGGAAATAGCTTCTAACTCGATCGCCGAAAGACCTTAGATTTTGAGTTTTCCTGATGCTCTCAGGAAGTGAGTTCCACAAGCGGACAGCATGGACAGTGAAGGAATAGGAGAAGAAGTCGGTGGAGTGTTGAGGGATGTTTGAAGAAAGGTTAGAAGAAGAAAGCAAAAACAATAGGTCCTTACCTATGAAATTGTAGTATTTTCTCACGTATTAACAGGTGTATTACTTTTAAACGTCAATACCGGTTGTTAATATTAATATACAACTTTAATAAGGACTATGTTACTTAGGCTTTAGTAATAAATATGATTATTCATTTTGTGTCTTTAAAGCCCAATTTTTTTTAAAAATTGTCTTGTTTTTTTATTCGCGGAATTGACCTTTTGTTTCATTGTAGCTTTGAAGGCTCTCGATATTTTTTCTTTTTAATGCCTGCAATATTTAGCTAGTAAAACAAACACACTACTCTACAATTTTTATAGTGTTAAAATAAATAGATGCTTAGAAAATTAAAAAAACGTATGAAAAATAAAATTTTATAGAAAATCTTCATACAAATCTCCAATTTTATAGGTAAAGATCACAAAAATGCTAAGTATTTTTAAAATACAAATGAACTCTGACAGAGATCGGGCATGGATTCCCCGTACCTCCGTTTTTGCTTAAATTATTCTAAGTTCTTATTTCTATCATGCAATGAAGGTAAGTTTAAAAATAACACAGAAATTTTACAAGTCCCAAATATTTTTATAATTCTTTTGGCTCAGGACCGCTTCGGCCTCAGTTTCATTTCGGCAACTTCTTAAGTAGTTCTCATTCGCATTTGGTCTACTGTTCCGATTCGCCAGCATTCCTATATCGTCACTTTCTTATCTCGCCCGCTTTCTTACGTGGGCCACTGTAGTAACTTGGTTATATTCCTAATTAGACTACAGTGCCGATTCGTCAACACTCCTAATTCGTCCATAGTGCTTACTCGTCAACATTCCTATTTAGACCACAGTGCCAACTCGTCAACTACATAGCAGCCCTAATAGTACATCATCATTATCATCAAAGTTATCTTTATGGTTAAGGACAAGTGTGACAACAGCAAATACTAATTGTAACTGCCGCATACTAGCTGGAAAATAGCACTTAAGAAGATATGAAGTGCACATTGACATTAATTTTATCTATGATTCAATGACACACATAAGTCAATTCAGTCAGTCGCTGAATCAAAAACTTCCAACAGTAAAATGTCGAATTTATATATTACTAAATCTCAGAGAGGCCGTGATTTGCTTGTTGTAGGCAATAAATACACGTACACTAAAAGTTCAGAGAATGTAAATTCTTCAAGGTGGAGATGCACAAATAGATGGGAATGTTCAGCGTCATTAACTTTAGATCGAGATCAAAAAAGAATTATGCGTGAAAGCCTACATATGTGTCGTCCAGATAAAACAAAATTAAAGGTGCGACAAATGATTGCAACTGCCAGAGAAGAAGTTTGCCAGAATTTAAAGTCTGTACAAGCAGTCTACGAAGAGATAGTGGAAAAAACGAAACACGACATTTCTCCGCAGCATGTTCCACCATATATGTCCGTAAAAAGCAGTTTATATAGAATGCGTAAAAAATATCTGGAAACTGATAAACTTATCTTTAGACATTTAAGCGAGGTAAAAGTGCCAAAAGGAATGGATAGCAAGTTTCACGTGATAGAGGATGGTGATGATGACAAAATTATCATCTTTTGTTCATTTCTTTCAAAAACCATTATAGAAACGAAAGTAAATGGTTCCTATTTCGGGGACGGTACGTTCAAATCTGCCCCAAAGCCCTTTTCTCAACTGTACATCATTCATTTAGACTATTGTTCGGACGAGAAACGCGTGTATATATTTCCAATAATATTCGCAATGTTGCCCAAGAAAAGGCAAGATACGTACATACGCTTGTTTCATTTAATTAAAAATGAACTTGGCATTTCCATTGGTAGTTTTAAATGTGACTATGAAATTGCACAGTTTAATGCAGCTCGAGCAGTATTTCCGGACGCCGTGATCACAGGGTGCTACTACCACTTCAATAGAGCTGTGTGGAAGTGGGCTGATAAAAAAAAGGTCACGTCAACACCTGAAGGAAGAAAGGTAACACGATGGTGTGCGAATTTTGTTTTACTTCCACCAAACTTCATGCCAGAAGCTTGGGATGCTATAATACGCGAAGCACCAAATACCACAGAATGTAATATTTTCAAAAAATATTTTCTTGACCAATGGTATAAAAAAAGTCACAATTTCTTGAGTTGCTCTAACGATATCCACCGGACGACCAATTCAGCAGAAGGCTACCATCGGAGACTAAATTCAAAGTTGCATGGCAGTGAAAAACCAAATTTTTTTTTTATCTGCAAGCTGATAATGCAAGAGGCCAGTCATTTTGACTGCAAAATTATGAGGAGTGCATTTGGGCCGTTTCCAAAAAATAGGAGCAGTAAAGACATTTACTTCGATAAAAAAATAATGTCGTTGCGGAGGAAACTCACGGTGACAGAGATATCTGCTATAGATTTCCTAAAAAAAATGGTATACATTAAGATGGCGTGTTAACTGATGGTGTTGACCCTTTTGTGCCTTTCGGGGAAGGAGTTCAGATTCTACTTGTGTCTGTTTCACAGCACGTCTGTTTCTTACTTTACCGGATTCTTGGCTGGATTCTTCTTTGGTCGGTTTCTAATCAGGTCATTTTGTTAGGTTGTCAAATAACAGACCTATTAAGATTCTGATAATCAAATAAGAATTTGATAATCTAATAAAATGACATGCTTAGAAACCGACCAAAGAAGAATCCAACCAACTAAGAATCCGGTAAAGTAAGAAGACGTGGTGCGAAACTGACACAAGTAGAAACTGACCTCCTTCGCCGAAAGGCTTCTGTGTATGAAGTAGGTTTGTACGTATTATTATTTAAATATTGAAGGATTATTTATTTTCATAAGAAATTTAGCTAAGAAAAGTTCTTTTTTTAAGTTTAAAGCGTAATTTTTTTAAATTATGTAATTTACTCTAGTAAATTACACTTTTTCAAAACCTGCGTTGTAATTGTAAAATATAAACAAGTGTACAGTGTTGTCGTGTTTTTTTCTATATAGAGCGATTTTCGATATAGATGTCGGATTCTTTCTGGAAAGATTAGCATGGAAAGGCTCGCTTTTTAAAACGTAACTTTGGAGTACACTCAGTACCGTTAGAATGTATTTCTGTTTTTCATTTAAGTCTGAATTGTTTTGTTGCATAAGTATTATTAAAAAAATACACTAATTATTTTATACTCTGATCGTAGTTAATTATTTTATGGTGCTCCCACACTGGCTGTTATAAATGTTATATAACACAGTGTAACAAGGATAGCGTTATAAACGTAACATTGTTAAGATGAACAGGGAGAGTTAATGTTATATAACATTTATAACTATGTGTGGGAGCACCATACGGCCTTCTGGAATGTTCTATCTACTACAGAAATATAACTTTAACGTGCACTTGGTCACGATATTTGCTTCTAGCGACTACTACAAATAAAAACCATTCATCAAATTAGACAACATTTATATTTGTAATGACAAAAAAACTGAACGCACTATACTCTAATACCAACTTAAACATAATACATTTGCATACTGCTCCTGTGTTCTTTAAAACATGGGGTTATTTACACTCGATATTGTAAAATGTATGAAATTCAAAGCTTGCTTGAATATATTTACTATATCCAAAGTATGTGTTTCGTCAAAATCATGGTAGACTGGGCCTTCTCTCAATGTGATCCAATGGTTTTCTTGTAAATGTTCTTGACATACTAGGCTCTCCGAAGGTAAATATATGTTGTGGTTACATAACAAATTCAGTCTTATAAAATTATTAACCTTTGAGAGGTGAGTAATTGAGCATCCTATAAAGATGCAGCTATTTCTGTCAGTATAGACTCGCACCAGATCTAGGTGGTGGGAAGTATTTTGTTCTGTATTTTCTTGTAGGCTAGCCTACAAAAGCCCTCTCTCCACTCATGTTAAATATTATCTTTATTTGATTTACGTTAGTTGATACAAATGTACGCTGACACTGTTGACATTTACCATAGGTATTAAAAAATGTTAGTAAAAAAAATAGTTCTTTTATATGGCCAGGATCTCCAGTCAAATCACATTACCACAGAGTTCTTATAGTTCGAATCCCGGTAAGGGCATTTATTTGTGTGACGAACACGGGTATTTTCTATTTATTTACGTATGTATATTATATATCGATATATTTATATATAATTACAACGATTTGTCTAAGTACCCGCAACACAAGCCTTCTTGAGCTTACTGCGAGACTTAGTCAATCTGTGTAAGAATGTCGAAATAGAGTCGAAAAGTGGTAGACCACTTTTTTGGCTGACTGTACCCTACTATGTACGGCAGCGATAACAAAACGAGTTCATCTGGTCTGATCGGTAGGACAAAGCGGAATTATGATTTTCGGTAGTCCGATCAATCGGATCAATCGGAAAAAAAGTTCATGTGGTCCGACCGGTAGGACAAAACCGGTAGGACCACGTGGCCAGAGGGGTTGGTATAGTTGTTTTATATATTCGTGATGGTGCACCCGCCATTCTGATTCTCATGTCGATAACTACAAATAAAAACCGATATTGTTTTAAAAATGTATTTGAAATAAAGTAACTGAAAACAAGACTTGCTTGAATGACTACTGCTCATTCAGCGAGTACAACGTCATGTTCCTCAAGGTCGAGCGTCACCATAGCTTTTTGAAACGTCATTCGCTATGCGAACGGTAACGGCCAGAAAAGCCCTTTTAAATATTTCTTTCAACGTTTGATTATGTTCAAAATATTCTTCGGCCAACATGTCCGCCATAAACTCATGCCGTTTTCTGAGACCAAAACTGTCATCCGTCTGCGTGGAAATATGCTCAGCAGATTCGTCCGTCTGAGTAAAGACATCTTGGGCAGATGAATTCGGGGTTTGTGAGAAGCTTTCTTCTAACTGTGGCTGAGGTGTTTGTGTGCCACGATGTACGTACAGGTCAGGTGTAGAATCGGTTGATCTCAACCTGAAAAACTCTTGTGTTTCAGCTTGATAAGCTTCCTCTACAAATCCAAGTAGTATTGATTGGCTATATTCGTTGTCCATCTCTGAAAAAAAAAACACTTGTAACTACCTATTTATCTGTCTTTCTTAGATACCTATTGAGCTAGAAAAAATATTTTATTTGAATAAAATGTGTGCTGCTTCTGACAGTTTAAGTGACAATCAGTATTAATTCTACATTCTCAATTCAAATAAAAGAACGCGGACGAGTTTTCACTTTGGTCGAAATAGGAACTTAGACAAAAATGGTATATTGACGATATCAGATATTGGACGAGTTGGCACTATGGTCAAAATAGGAATTTAGACAAAATGGGGTATTGACGATATCAGAAAGTAGGCAAGTTAGGAAGGTGACGATTTAGGAATTGTAGGCTGACGACATGGCACTGTGGACGATTTATGGAGATGACGAAATGAAACTGAGGCCGAAGCGGTCCTGAGCCATTCTTTTAGGTCCAAAGCAACGCGAATTTCTTCAAAGTTAATTTCTTCTAACAATTAAGGTTAAAAGTACTTACAGTTTTCCAGATTTCGGGTTTACTCACACTGGTAACACACTTCACTTTACACTAACAAACATAAACACCTTTTCACTATGCGATGTGCTCTGAGGGAGGGAAGCCCTGACTCCCCTTCCACCTCAGGATTCTGAACTGCTGATGCTGATGATGGGTGGGCGCCGCCCACCGTGACCTGACCAGTGTCTTCCACTGATGACACGGTCTGAAGCTGACCGGTGCTGCACTTAGCCTCGGTCGGCTCCTGTTACTTGCGTTTGCGACAGCGATCCACAGCCCGCAAGTATAAGTTTCCAAAAAAAACGCGGAATCGCGGTTGATATTCGGCAATGAAGGACCATGTACAAACTCGTACTAGAGTAGATTCAAAGGAGAAGGAGTAGTAAATGAAACAGTAAGTCTTGGAAAAAAAAAATGTCTTCGCATGAAGTTTTCTTATATCTATAGCCAACGCGTAAGAAAGTTAATAGCGCCATCTAATTTTTCTAGTGGCGCCATCTCTTGACACATCTCAGAACTAATTGTACTTAAGTTGTAGTAGGCATATATATTTAATTCTACAGTAGGTATGTGTAGTTTTATTTGACAGATTATGTGTGTGTGTGTGTGTTTGTGTGTGTTATATGCGTTGGATACTAAATATTACCACCAGATGGCAATCGATTGAACGTTCGAAAAGTGGAGAACCAAAAATACTAGTCCCTAGGAACTTAAAATGAATCAACAAACCGGACTGCAGCAAAATGATTATCTGCTATGTGTACGAATTTTGTGAACGAAATTATTGATTTACTGTACTTTGTAATAGAAGCGAGTTTGAAAAGTTTCATATAGGTATAAGAATAAATTATATAATAACATAGGTATTAGGTTAATATTTTATTAATATGACATATAATATATATTGTGCTTTGACTCTCTCCGTGGCGCAGTGGATAGTGGCTAGCACTTTGATGCGGCAGCAACGCGGAGGTCATGGGTTCAAATCCCCGGGTCGGACCAGAAATTAGTCCCTGGGGTTTTGAGTTTAGAATTTCTCAGTAGCAGAACGGAGTCTGTAAGTTGGTGGTGATTACAGCCCCGTCTCGAAAGCACACGTGTTAATCATGGGATAAAATATTTAATAAGATACCTATTTCAAGGAATGTGAAATGTATTATAATGATTATTATTACGCAACTAGTTTCTACCCGCGGCATCACTTTCATGAAATCGAAAATATATTTGTATCTTATTTATTGTGTTTGTAACACATAAATTATGAGCTTCTTTCATATTCAAAATGTTGGTATGGATTGTTATATGTCTTAGGGCAGTCCATCATTTTAACATCAATAAGAGCGTCTAACAAACTTTTTTTATTTTTTAAGGTTAAGGTTTTAATTTGTTTTGATTACTTGTTTTTTAAAATTGATTATTGATAGGTAACTTTAAAAGTTATGAGAAAGTGCCATTTAGTTACGAACAGGTTCTTAGTACCTATTCATAAAGGTTATATTATATTTTTTATATTGTGATTATAACACAAAAAAGAAGTTCCTTAATAATGTGATTACCGTCTTAAATAAAAGTTTTATATTTTTCAGATGTGTTTTATTATTTAATTATTTACGATCACTATAACTTGTTAAGCTAGAATGAGAAGGCACAATTGTATAAATGTGCCTTTATATTGAATATTTAATTTTCTTTTCACTAAATGTTAGAATGAAAAGTCGCATTTGGTGAATTATGCCTTTTGTATGTAATACGTGTATAACGTTATTACTCTAATTTTTCTGTTACGTTGAAAAGGATTATTAAATAAATGCCATAGAAATAAAAACTTATAAATAAATAATCTTGTAAAACTCATTCTGATGCTATTTTCATTCATACATTTCCGACAAATGCGATACTATCAAATTTATTCGCCGAAAACAAAGAAATTTTTCAAACCCGTTTTACTCCTGATTTGCAAAATGTTAGATGTGCCTTTTTTAATTATGACAGCAGAGCTTTCGATGGCTTTGGACTGTCAAACTAATGTAGGTAATAATAACAAAATAAAAGTCAAACCTTTGTTATAATTACGTAACTAAATTTAAATTTATTAATGGAGCTAGAATAACTTATTTTATCGACGCATAGTTTTTATTAATTTATTATTTATTAATTTATTTATTAATTTATTATTATTTATCGCCTATTTTATTTACCTACAAGTCATAAAAGACATTATACCATTGCTGCGGATGGCGCCTACCTCTCCGGCCGGCGCCATTTCTCCTTTTGCCACGTGGACTTTCGCACGGATCGGCTAATCAAATCATTTTGAAAATGATTAGATACTTTTAAATATTACGAACACAGGTGGAAAAGGTACGGATTACTTAATTCAGCCCTTGTCTAAAGTCGTGTGCAGGTAGCCCCCACGCACCGTGAGCAAAGCCGCGAGTAGGGATGAGACGTATTTACTGGAATAAGTTTTTGGAATAAGTACCTATTTGCTTGTACGTATAAATACTCAGTATCGATTTAGCGTCCAACGCGTACCGAGTATTTACAAGTATCGACGACGTATACGTTGACAGTTACTCAAATACGCACATAAACTTCTAACGTATTATGTACTCTATGCTTCTAATAAGTATCGAGTCCGAAACTCAAATACGCGTTCTCGAGACACGTTCGATCTTAGAGTGAGTGAGTTTATTCCCATGTATTTACGATTAACCTTATTTTAAGGTGTTAAAACCGCTTTTTGTATGCACCATGAGTACGCGTTCTCGAGACGCGTTCGATTTTAGTGTGAGTGAGTTTATTCCCATGTATTTACGATCAACCTTATTGTAAGGTGTTAAAACCTCTTTTTGTATGCACCATGAGTAGGTGTCTCAGTGTCTCCGAGTACTGCGCGAAAGTGAGTCTGGTGTATCTTGCTTTTTTGTGCGGTTGGACATTAAGACTGTATCTCATTAGAAATAAAGTTATATTTCTTAGGCGGTGATTATTTACTTATTCGTTGGTTTTTATGAAAATTTGAATTTCAGACAGTTATTTCGGCGTATTGTTTGTTTACGTTACGATTGTTTATCCTCGGATAAAAAATAGTTTAGTTAGAAGGTTTAGTACTTATGTGTATTATAAATAAAGAAGATACTTTTAATTACATGTAAGTTCAGATGATTTTGATGGTCTTGGGATTGTCAAATTAACATAACGTTAATAAGTGCTTTCGCATTCGTTTTAACGAATGGTGATGTTAGAACTGTAAATACATTGTAAATAAATATTAAGTAGGTAGTGTATATGGTGAAAGTGGTGGTAAACATTAACTGTAAACAGACGTTTTTGGTGGTGATTGTAGGTACCTATTTGATTTAGGTATTTCTTTAGGTAATTAATTTAATTTCTGTCTTCATTTTATTATGGCTCCAAAAATTTCTTTTTAATTTTTCAATTCAAATTAATTAACCTAGTTTGTAACTGACGACCATGACAGCCATGTGGATCGATCAGGATCGATTCCCGGTCGTGTAACTTAAGCAGAATATTTTTTTGCAATTAATTACGTAACATTTTTTAACGATGTTTTTATATCGGTTTGTGTTTGGGTGTTCTCAGAGACGTGAAGACGTCGTTTTAATATGACACAACACAATACAAGTCGTTTTAGTATGTCATTCCTTAGTTTGATACAAAAGATGATTGGAGTGTCTGCGCATTTATTTATTTGACTTACGCATTACGGGAGAATCTTGTTTTGCTATTTAGTATTAGTTCCTAATATAGCAAGTCATTTAAGCAATGTATGTTATTAATTCAGAATATTATGCTGAGTGTACTATTTAAGTGATCACGGACTTTACCGAAAAGCTTGTATGAAAGAAACTAGTACGTAAAACGCATACTTCTAAGTACTCGTGGAACAGGTTTCTGGTAGGGATGAGACGTATTTACTGGAATAAGTTTTTGGAATAAGTATTTGCTTGTACGTATAAATACTCAGTATCGATTTAGCGTCCAACGCGTACCGAGTATTTACAAGTATCGACGACGCATACGTTGACAGTTACTCAAATACGCACATAAACTTCTATCGTATTATGTACTCTGTGCTTCTAATAAGTATCGAGTCCGAAACTCAAAGACGCGTTCTCGAGACGCGTTCGATCTTAGTGTGAGTGAGTTTATTCCCATGTATTTACGATGAACCTTATTGTAAGGTGTTAAAACCGCTTTTTGTATGCACCATGAGTACGCGTTCTAGAGACGCGTTCGATTTTAGTGTGAGTGAGTTTATTCCCATGTATTTACGATCAACCTTCCATGTATTTTCCCTAGACATGGAGTCGATTCAGAATGACATAGACAGTATCCAGTGCTGGTGTGAGTCTAATGCTATGATTTTGAATGCTAGTAAATGCTACCACATTAAAATTACAAAACGAAAAAAAATCTTTCCATCCAACTATAATTTGAATGGTGTGGCATTGTCAGAGGTTTGCGAGATACGCGATTTGGGGGTTATTGTAGATGCTAAACTGAACTTCGTCTCGCATATTAATACTGTAGTCAATAAAGCGTCAAAGATGTTAGCATTTATCAAAAGGGCTACCAAGGGTTTCCGAACGATGAGCACGCGTGTAATACTGTACAACGCGCTGGTTAGAAGCGTATTGGAGTATGCCAGTGTGGCATGGAATCCCACATATGCCGTTCATTCTCAACGCATTGAAGGCATTCAACGTGCTTCTACGAGGCACCTTGCATATATTTCGTCAGGCATATCGCACAGGGCACCTTACGGCAATAGATTGTCACACTTTGGCATTGACAGTCTGCAGTGCAGGCGATCTGTGCAGGATCTAGCGTTTCTGCATGGGCTTCTGAACGGGTCGGTTAAGTGTGACGCACTGGTGGAGGGTATCATGATTGGTGTTCCTTCTCGCTTGCCTCGTAAGCCATTAGACAAGACGTTTGCACTTCCCTTATGCAAAACTTATATTGGCAGACACGCTCCTTTGGTCAGATGTTGCGCTCAATACAATGCTCTAATTAAAAAAGACGCGAATGGAGGCCTGGATGTTTTCCGTGACAAGTTACCCAAATTTAAGGCAAACCTTCGCGAATTGTTGGCCTTCTAAAACATGCCTAAAGTGAAATGATTTAATTGAATGTCTAATAAATTATTTTTCTAATTTGAAACTATTATACTTTTCTTTTTTTTAATTTTCGTTCGTTATTATATTTTTCTTTTTTTTTTAATTTTCTTCATAGTTCCTAATTACTGTTACAAGTGTTGTGTACGCCTGTAAGAGGTATATATATAAGAACTCATTGTTATGTATTTGTAGATTTAATTGTTGTATATTATATACTGTTGGTGTACCTTTCCAAACCTTATAGTAAGGTGTTAAAACCACTTTTTGTATGCACCATGAGTAGATGTCTCAGTGTCTCCGAGTACTGCGCGAAAATGAGTCAGGTGTATCTTGCTTTTTTGTGCGGTTAGACATTAAGACTGTATCTCATTAGAAATAAAGTCTTTCTTAGGCAGTGATTATTTACTTATTCGTTGGTTTTTATGCAAATTTGAATTTCAGACAGTTATTTCGGCGTATTGTTTGTTTACGTTACGATTGTTTATCCTCGGATAAAAAATAGTTTAGTTAGAAGGTTTAGTACTTATGTGTATTATAAATAAAGAAGATACTTTTAATTACATGTAAGTTCAGATGATTTTGGTGGTCTTGGGATTGTCGGATTAACCAGCCTATCAACCAGCCATATTGCCTTTCCAGAGACAAGTGTACCAACAAAAAAAAACAAAGAACAATTAGTGATGGGGCCATTATGCCACTAAACAAATTGAATCTCGATAATCGATTCGTCCATAATACAAATCAAAGTTTTATTTCCAACAAAAATAAATGCCTGTTTATTTGCAACATCCCGCCACCCAAAGCGGACGTACCGCTTTCTAGCCTGAAATCTTAAACTAGTCAACCGGTAATCGAGCTAAGGTCGCGACTGCGCGATTTAGCACCGATCCATCAACCAACACTTGCGCCACACGCGGAGTCCCGTCCGCGCCCCAGATTAACTTTAAAATGCGACCTCGTCTCCAAAATAACGATGGCAAATTAGCCTCTTTTAATAAAACCAGATCCCCCTCCGAAGGGGGCGACGTCCGGTCTGTCCACTTTACACGCTGCTGCAATAAATGCAGATACTCCAGTGACCAACGACGCCACAAGTCCTGACTCATTTGTTGTATCATTTGAAAACGAGACATCCGGTGTCTGCGTTCATCCTTCCAGGGATACTCAGGCAGGGCAGTGAGTGGCTGACCGACCAAAAAATGACCAGGGGTCAGGACTTCCATGTCATTTGCGTCAGAGGAGAGTGGACAAAGCGGACGCGAGTTGAGAACCGCCTCAACCTTACAAAACACAGTTGTAAGTTCCTCATACGTGAGGGTAGTTTCCCCGACTACCCGGCGCAAGTGGGTTTTTGCCGATTTTACCGCGGCTTCAAATATCCCGCCCCAGTGGGGACAGGCTGGCACACTAAATCGCCATGTGATTCCCCGCTGTGCGAGAGCTTGACTTATGCTATTACAATTTTTATCCAGAAAATCGTTCACATCTTTTAAGTAGTTGGCAGTGCCTCGGTAGTTGGTACCGTTGTCGGACCGAATGAGAGAAGGTAAACCCCGTCGCGAAACAAAACGATCCAGCGTGGCGACAAAGGCTTCCGTAGACAGAGCCGAAACCACTTCCAGGTGGACGGCCTTAGTGGCCAGGCAGACAAAAACGCACAGGTATGCTTTCGTGACCCTAGTGTTACGATAGGCTGTGGTTTTCACCAGAAACGGTCCAGCAAAATCCGTACCGACCCCGTCGAACGGCCTAGTAGTCTGACAAACCCGGTCAGAAGGGAGATCCCCCATCTGTGGCTGCATAGTGGAGGCCTTCACCCGATAACAAGCCACACACTTAAATAACACGCTGCGAACCACTCTCCGAGAGGACAAAATCCAGAACTCCCTCTGTAATATCGCCAGTAACGCATTACACCCCGCGTGAGCGTTTTTCAGGTGTCTATCCGAGACCACCAGTTCTACCAAAGGTCCTCCTTTGGGGAGTAGCAGAGGATGACGGCTACCGAAGGGCAGGTTGGCATTTTTGAGGCGACCTCCAACGCGTAACAGTCCATCCGCATCCAGAAATGGGTTGAGCCGAGAGATCGCTCCCTTGAGCTTTGCGCGACCGACGCGCAAAATCTTCAGTTCGTCCTCGAACCGGTCAGCTTGAACCAGCCGTATCAGGGCCAACAGTGAACTCCTGCGTTCCTCAGCACCCGCCACGGGTGATAACTGCCTCTTGTCTGGATGGCGGCAGTTATGTAGAAATCTCCGGATCCAGCAAGTTACACCTAGCAATTTGCCCAGTTTGCTGTATCGAGCCGTCAACCAATTCGGATCTGGCCTTGACTCGTTTGTTGTCACCAAAACCTTTATTCCAGGGAGCATCCCTAGAGAGCCATCGATCATGGTGACCGGCCATGATGACTCACCCTCCTTTAACCACTCTGGACCCCACCAGAGGGCATGCTGCACCAATTCCGGCGCGGTGCAGCCCCGAGAAGCACAATCGGCAGGATTCCAGGGGCCGGGAACGTGCCTCCAACAAATTTCGATGCCCGAGTTCTGTACCTGAGATACCCGATTGGCCACAAACGTTTCCAATACGTGGGGTGCCCCGCGTAGCCATGCCAGAGCTACCTGACTGTCAGACCAGGCGTAGACATTCCGGATGTCCACCGTAGACGTCAGTTCCTTGTGCACGTGGCACAACAGTTTGGCCAATAGATGCGCCCCGCAAAGCGCCAGCTTCGGGATTGTTTGCCTAGTTTTGAGGGGAGCCACCTTGCTTTTAGCCAGAAGCAAGGAGACGGCGACTCGACCCTTCGAGTCCACCGTTCGCAGATACACCACTGCGGCATACCCTCGTTCTGACGCATCGCAGAAGCCATGTAGGCTTGCCCTGTATTTGCCCCGCGGCAAGATCCGCCGCGGCAACGCCACCTGATTGATCGCCTCGATCGTAGAGATCAGAGCGAGCCAAGTGTCGAGTGAGAGCCCTACCAGTGGCTCATCCCACGAGACTCCGAGTGTCCACAGTGTTTGCAATAAACACTTCGCCATAAAAATGCACGGGCTGATCCATCCATTTGGATCAAACATCCGAGCGATGGTGGAAAGGATCGTCCTTTTCGACCAAACTCTTGTAGTTTCCAGTTCTACCCGGAATGTGAAAATATCGTGAACCGGCTGATATTTAATTCCCAAAACGGCGATAGAGTTCGGGTCACCTGCGTCCTCGAATAGCTGAGGATTCTGTTGGTGATCTTCCGGAATCCCAACCAGAAGCTGTGGCTCGTTGGATAACCATTTTCTCAACTCTTAACCACCAGCCGCGAGGAGTCCAATCAGCTCATTCCTGATGATGAGCACCTCCTCCAGAGAGGCTGCCCCTGTGCAGATATCATCTACGAACACGTCACGTGTCAGTACAGCGGCTGCCCGGGGAAAGCGAGCCCGTTCCTGCTCCGCCAGTTCCAGCAGTGACCGGATGGCAATGAAGGGACTCGACTTCAGGCCGTACGTGTTGGTGTTGAGCTCGTAGACGGTGATGGGATCCTCCGAATGCTCCCTCCAGAGTATTAACTGAAACCTCCAGTCCGCAGGATGTATTACTGTTTGGCGGAACATCATCCGGATGTCCGCACCGATCACCACCTGGTGTCTTCGGAAATTTAAAATGATGTCAACAATGTCCCGATGTAACTTCGGACCAGAATGGAGACATTGGTTCAATGAAACTCCAGTCGACGACGGTGCCGATCCGTCAAAAACAGTCCGTAGTTTTCCAGATGAGGCCTTCAACACCGCGTGGTGAGGCAAGAAAAAATGATCTGTCGTTGTCCAGTCGACAGTCGCCCGCGACATATGCCCCAAGGCCTCGTATTCTCGCATGAACTCGATATACTTTTCCCGAAGCACCGACGCTCCATGGACAAGAGTCGTTTCTCTGCCAACGCCCTCGATTTTCCCAAGAGAGGGGGACAGTCGATAAAGGGCAGTCGAGTTTCGATCCTACCCGACGCCATCCGGCGTGTGTGATCCTTATAAAAGGTTTCGCACTCCACATGCTCCGGATCCAGACGGGAGACCATGGGAGGCTCTTCCAGTTCCCAGAATTTTTGCATCGTCCTAGCGATGGAGGTAGTAGCGACGACAGGTGAGACATCCCGCGTCTCCTGGTCGAAAACCGGTCCCATTAAAACGTGTCCAAAGATGGTAGGTATAGCTACCAACGAAGAGCGGCCCAGACTCCGCTGAGGCCCTAAAAGGATCCAGCCCAGTACATCCGCTCCCAATATGAGGTCCACCGGAGCCGGCTCCTCGAAATGAGGGTCTGCCAGCATGAGACCTGATGTGTCAGGCATTGCGTCCCGCGGAATGTCTGTCGGTGGATGCCAACCCAGCAGATTGTCGAGTACGATCGCGGCCGCCGCAATCCGTATCGAAGCGGAATGCACAGGAGAGAAGGAAATGTGGGTCTGACCGGACAGACCCCCCACTTCTGTATCTCCGACTCCCCGAATCGGAACTGAGGGAGGCGCGCACTCCAGACGTAGGCGCCTCACTACCCTCGTAGTAATTAAGCAGCCCTGTGCCCCAGTGTCTAGGAGGGCTCGTATCCGGACGACGTCCCCCCTAGGTCCCCAAACGCGTACCTGCGCGATGGGCAAAAGAACCGTCCTCGGTTCCGACGTAGCCCGACCACAGGCTAGTCACGCGTCAGAGCCAGCAGCCAACCCTGTCGAACCGTGATGACTCGGCCAGTAAGTCGGACGCGTGCAGGCCACCATCCGGGGTGGTGCGTATCCAGCTACCCTACCATACCGGTGATAGGGTGGGTGGTATTCCAACCTCGGGTACTCGTGCAGTACCGGTGAGAACTGTTGACGGTTCTCACGTCGTTGTTGTTCCGGTAACGGCGGCGGAGGATACGCGTACGAGTATCCGGGTGTTGGGTCCGGAGGTGGGGCTCCCTGTACCCAGTGGCCCTTAGAGGCACCAACTCCTGGTGTTGGTCGCGCCGGGTGCCGGGTTGTAGCCAGAACCTGGCTCCGTTCCGGCGGTCCCCAACTCACCTGAGCCGGGGTGTACGAGGGGTTGTAGTGTGGCGGCCGTGGCGGACTCCGTCTTTCCGGAGGCGGAGTTGACCCCGGCCCCAAACCGCCACCCGTGGGAGATCCCCTCTCCCGAACCGGTGCTGAGCCCTCAACACTACGGGTGCACAGTAAGCGATGGTGCGGTCCGCCGCACACATCGCAAGGCCTCGCCTGGGGACACTCATTGTACCTATGTCCTCCCAGGCAGGCATAACACAATCCTCGTGTCCGAACGAGGTTTCGGCGCTCTTTTGTGGGTAGCCCGAGAATTGCTGGACATAGCTGTTCCACGTGCTGCTGTCCGCAAACCCGGCATCCAGAACCGGGGTTGATGGCGGCCGCAGCCACCAGCCTGCCGCGACACTTCCCTGGGTTGCGTGGCGGCTGGGCGCCGTAGACTCCGGAAGTGCGGGCCGGCGCACTTGTCGGAGCCTCCTGGGAGGCTAGCTGGTTTTCCAGCAGGCCAGCCTCCTCTTCCAGGAACTCCAGAAGTTCCCCTATCGAGGGCAGAACGCTGCCGAGATCCTTGTGGACCAGTCGATTCCGCTCGAACTTGTCCCTCATCTCCTGCGACAACTTGGCCAGAACGATGTGCAGAAGAAGGAAGGACCACTGGTCGACGGGCAGTCCGAGCGTCCTTAACCCGTTTAAGGACACGGTGAGCGGGGTGATCAGCTGCGCCCTCAGCTGAGCCCTATGGTTGACCCTCGGCAATCCCAGCAGATGGGTCACGTGCGCGTCCGCCTAAAGACGCGGCTTCTCGTACCGCTTCTCCAGCAGCTGCATGGCGGTGTCGTAGCTCGCATCCTGCAGCTCCAGATGCTGTACGAGCTGTCTAGGTTCTCCGTCTAGGAAGGAACGGAGATATGCCAGCTTTTCGGCCTTGGTGAAATCCTTCCGAGTATCCACCAAGGCCAAAAACATGTTCCGGAATCCAGCCCAGTCCCGCATACATCCGGTGAAATGCGGGACCTCCAGGGCACCCAATCTTCCCATGGCGCTGGGTCCAGGGGTGTGGAGCGAAGCGGGGCGCGCAACAGGCTTCCCCTCCCGCAGTCGCTCGATGTCCTTCACCCGCTGAAGGACCTCGTCGTAGATGTCTTGGATGTGCTCCAGATCCTTGACATATTGGGCGTGGAGGGCCAGCTCCTTCTCCCCGACCGGGTCGGTTGACAATAGAGCGGTTACCGACCGCTCGGCCAACAAGAAACGAGCCTGCATTTCTTTCGAACGCGTCTCCAAGGCGTCCTCCCGGTTAGGCCGATCTATTAATGCAAGCAGCCCGGTGAACCACCGGAGCTGCTGAGCCAACTCCTGCCGTGACGCTGTCATTATAAATAATTTAAACTAATTAAACCTAAACACAAAATTAAAACGAGTCAACGAAAACACGGAATCGATTATCCCGAATCGACTCGATGCTTTCAATTGAACGAAATTAAATAACAATTAACGTTCCGAGAAATGTCCCAGCCCAAATGAATGAACGAACGAAAACAACGGTACTACCAACCTTACAATTCAACCGCACCTGTCCCGGAAGTGCGATTTTACACGAAATGAGCTTAACCTATTACGAACTAAAAAAAATACACAGAATTACACCGATTAACCTAGAGGTCCGGTATTAACCACGCTCTGCTACCAAATTGTTGCGGAAACCCACAACACACACTATGCTATTGCTCAAAATTACACATTAAAATAGAAAAATCCACTCACAGTTCAATACCGCTCCCGCCGTCCAGAACGGGATCCATATGGTCCGATGGGGCCCGAATCCGAGTCCGGGTCTTCGAAGGTTCCCTAAACACACCCAAACTACCCCAAGTGCACTTTCCCCCTGAAATATATGTTCACTCCAGCAGCGATGTGGCCGACATCCCGGCTAATTGTTTTCCCGAAACAATTCGCTTACGACGCACACTCACAAAACACAGGTTGCACAATCCACTTAATTAGAATAATACGGCTCCAAATGCCCTTATTACTACATAAAATCTATTTAATTATCAACACACGATAACTATCAACCAGCCATATTGCCTTTCCAGAGACAAGTGTACCAACAAAAAAAAACAAAGAACAATTAGTGATGGGGCCATTATGCCACTAAACAAATTGAATCTCGATAATCGATTCGTCCATAATACAAATCAAAGTTTTATTTCCAACAAAAATAAATGCCTGTTTATTTGCAACAATAACGTTAATAAGTGCTTTCGCATTCGTTTTAACGAATGGTGGTGTTAGAACTGTAAATACATTGTAAATAAATATTAAGTAGGTAGTGTATATGGTGAAAGTGGTGGTAAACATTAACTGTAAACAGACGTTTTTGGTGGTGATTGTAGGTACCTATTTGATTTAGGTAATTAATTTAATTTCTGTCTTCATTTTATTATGGCTCCAAAAATTTTTTTTTAAATTTTTAGATTCAAATTAATTAACCTAGTTTGTAACTGACGGCCATGACGGCTATGTGGATCGATCAGGATCGATTTCCGGTCGTGTAACTTAAGCAGAATATTTTTTTGCAATTAATAACGTAACATTTTTTAACGATGTTTTTATATCGGTTTGTGTTTGGGTGTTCTCAGAGACGTGAAGACGTCGTTTTAATATGACACAACACAACACAAGTCGTTTTAGTATGTGATTCCTTAGTTAGATACAAAAGATGATTGAAGTGTCTGCGCATTTATTTATTTGACTTACGCATTACGGGAGAATCTTGTTTTGCTATTTAGTATTAGTTCCTAATATAGCAAGTCATTTAAGCAATGTATGTTATTAATTCAGAATATTATGCTGAGGGTACTATTTAAGTTTTCACAGACTTTACCGAAAAGCTTGTATGAAAGAAACTAGTACGTAAAAACGCATACTTCTAAGTACTCGTGGAACAGGTTTCTGGAATAAGTATTTTTGTGTACTCGTACTTGCAAGACTCAGTACTAGTCTTGAGGCATAAATATGCGATTAGGTACGTGGAATAGGTATTTTTCGATACCAGTATGTACCTATTCCACGCCACCGAGGATTAGGTATTTGTATTTCACGATCGTTTTACATAAAATATTTACTGTTGTAAACAAAACTACACTTTATGTCCAACAAGTAAGTTTCTAATTTATCTGAGAGTCCCCCATACGCCATCTAGGATAGAATATCATAACTAATATAGCATGGAATTAAAGCAAATGTTTATGTGCTTTAGGTCATGCTAAACTTATGGAAGATGTCTTTGTCTAATTTTAGATGGCGTTAAATTCAATTAAAAGTTTAGTTTACATGCATATGTGGTAATTAAATTTATTAATTTAAGTGTTGTTTTTTTAAAAATCTTTGAAAAAGATCAAAAGTAAATCAAAATAATAAATCAACTAAATCCAGTCATATTTTAGGTATGAACTTTGAATAGTTCTTGTTGAGTAGGTAGGTAGGTTGGTACCTACCTCGCAATCGCAATAAACACCTTGATTGTATTCCATTTATCTTTATCACAAATAAATAAAAATGTCTTAATAAAATGTAGTTTGATTTTGTTGCCATTGAATGAGACAGAGAAAAATAGGCCTAATTTTGATTACATTAGAGTATACTTTTGTATGAAGATTTCAATAAACACCTTTTGTATTCTTTTAAAATATTATATGCATCGCAAATGTAAGAATAGAATACATTATTTTAAAGGGTACCTATGATCTAATAAATAAAAATATCTTATTAAAATGTCATTTGATTATTTCTGTTGCCAATGAGTGAGACTTAGAGAAAAATAGGCCTTATTACCATACACCTTTGAGCTTTATTTTGTATGAAGATTGTTTCTAGAGTCATTGAACTTGACTTCTTCGCGCTGCGCTCTGGCACAGTTTTCATTTCAAACATTAGTAATAATTTGCATTGCATCTCGATAGCATTGCATTGAACTGTGACCTTCCTTGCCAACTTTTTTTCGTACCTACCTATGTTTTTATTGTGGAACTCTATTTTGTAGTGTAATTTAAAAACTGTAATTAGTCATAACAATATTTAAGTTAAGTTTTAATGTTCAAGTTAAAAGTGTAAATAGTTGCAATATATTTGTAAATTATGGCTCCAAAAGAAAAGTGCAGCTTGGGACCATTTCGTGGATCTTGGTAACAATATGGCACAGTGTAAAATATGCAAAGCAAGCCTGTCATTTAAAAGTACTGTGTCCAATTTAAATAAACATTTAAAAAGAATACATCCTTTGGTCATGATATCGGTGGGGCGAGGAGAACAGTCAGAGCAGTCACCATTAAATGAAACCGCAAACGCGACAGTTGCAGTAGTTCCTACTACAACTACAACTACCTACTACCACTGCATCCACTACCACGGCAGCGCGGGCGTCGTCAGCATCGGCTACAAGTATCCCGAGAAGTAGCAATACTGGTAGAACCTTCTACCAGTAGTTACAGTAGTAGTAGTAGATTATTATACCTATAATAATCTACTACTACTACTGTAACTACTACTACTAAACTATCTGTTCATGGCTAACGGTCATGTTAACTTGGTGCTATTAAGTAAAAAACGTAACATAAAATTATTAAAACAACATTCATATTAAGAATATCTTACACTTACACGTTTCCTACATAATATCTATTCCTATTATTTATTTATTCAATAACGTTAATCGTAAACATTACCCATTTCGAATATTTATGCAGTACCTAATAACGTTACTTACACCAATACAATGCCTATTCTGAATATATATGCAGTACTGAATAAATATTCGAAATAGGTATTTGGATTAGGTATTTTTAAATATTAGGAGCAGGTGGAATAGGTACGGATTTTACCTAATCCAGCCCATGTCTACTCAGTACGCAATTCGCCTAGTAAGTCTCATCTTATCTAGCAAAAGCTAGAAAGCTACAACTTACTAATTAGTCGATACATAACTTCAACGGAAATACGTCAAAATTATGTACCTTCAAAAATATCTACGTTCTGCATACTTTAATCAAATAAGACAATTATAGTTTACACTGTCAGGTTATATATAAATATTGTCAAACGAAACCATAGCGCGATGTAGGAAAGCGACTCAAAGCGCCATCTATCGTCGGAGTCCATACATCATTAACTTAGAAACTGATGTTACGGGCTTAGAAACGAAGCTTGTTTGAACCAATGTTTGCACAGGTACTTAGGATTCAGCTACTCGGTGAAATGAATCGTTTTATTTCCTCGTTAACCAATAATTTATTTCCTAATAGTTACAAAGTACATTCAATTGTATGGCCTAATGTCTGCTGGAGTAATAGAAAGCGGTAGTCGCGCGCGCGGGCTTATATTGACTCGGTTCAGCGCCATATGCCGTCCCATAGCTGCACAGTTTGTTCTTCTTAGGGCACGTTAGCACGCGCGACGTCGTGGTGCTGTCCTAGCACCGCTAGGTGGAGTCACGAACATGTCGGCGGGCCTTGAGAGAACCATCTCTCAACAGGATTGTGTTGGCTCAGCTGAAGCATCTGGATCATCAGCGGAGACTGGTAGCGGGCAGATTTTCGAAAAGGCCCTCTGTATTACACCAGTCGCGGTGCGTATGGACGCGACCCTGGATACGCCATCCTTGCCTGGAAAAACAGACAAAATTGTGCCCATCCGCCATTTGAGCGGTGGCAGGTTATCTTCTTTGATTATGACTAAGGCGTCTAATGTTATGTCTTCATTCTTCGTCTGCCATCTAGTGCGCTTCTGTAGCTCAGTGACATACTCTCGAGACCAGCGCTGCCAAAACTGTTGCCGCAGCTGCTCAACACGCTTATAACGTGACAACGTGTGCGTGGCTGTAGTCGTGAAGTCTTCCTTCTCAGCCGGGGCAGTCAAGGGCCGGCCAATGAGGAAATGAGCCGGGGTAAGTGGAGTAAGGTCGCTCGGGTCTGAAGACATAGGACACATAGGGCGGGAGTTCAGGACGGCTTCGACCTGCACCAAAACCGTATTGAACTCCTCATAAGTTAAGTTTATATTTCCTAACACTCTAATAATGTGGTGTTTGCAGGACTTTACCCCTGCCTCCCACAGACCACCAAATAAGACGCATATGGAGGAGAAAATTTAATTTCTATATGGTTATCTGAAGCGAAATCAATAATAGACTGAGAGCTGTCCTGTAAGAACTGTGGAAATTCTTTTACAGCGCCTTCAAAGTTTCTACCATTATCTGAAAAAATCTGTAAAGGTTTGCCCCTCCGAGACATAAATCTCTTTAAGGCTGAGATGTAGCTCTCGGAACTCAAACTTGTGACTAGTTCTATTTAGGTGCAATGCTCACGTTGCAAAACAAACAAACAGACACAAATAACACTTTTCTAATTTACCCCCTCTACCCTTTCTATTTAAAATATACATAGGCCCTGCGTAATCGACCCCACATCTTATAAAGGGATAGCCAGATTGCAATCTTTCAGTAGGTAGGTTTCCCATTATAGGTTGTATTGTTTTGCCTCTTAGACGCGTGCATTTAATGGAATAATATTAATTGAAAAAGCTTGTCGGTAGGCGTTTCTGTAGTTTTTCCAATGTAATGTTGGCATGTAGGATACGAAACTAAAATACCTATATAGATATATTCTCTCCGATTCCGATTCTTTAATTAAGACATATGGGCATTTTATTTTCGATGTATACTCCCTTAGTTTTTCACGTGTCAGAAGTTTTTGAAATGCTCTAGAAATGTATCCATTAAAGTTAGATCATTGAAACTTTTAAATTCCGGTAGCTGAAACATTATTTTTGTTTACAGATAAATAAAAAACTCCTAAATACCTCATACATTAATAAATATTGGTAACGAAAGCAGCTAAATACCTTATTTTTAGTAAGTATGTCCAATTTTTTTTTTCGGAAAACAATTGTCAAAATTTATTGCATGTATCCGATCACTTTCGTTGTTGTTTTTCATTGAATAAAGACTTAAGTGTAAATTTACAAAATTGTAATTCATTTCCACTTAAATAAATATTAAAATAGCCTAAAAATAAGTTTAAACAATTCAGAAAAAAAAGGATTTCCTTAATACGTTACCAAAATTATTTTTGTTTTTTTTTTATCTTACATCTAATAACAGAATGCCCAATAAACGCCAAGGCGAAACAAGAACTAGAGCAAGAGATAGATGGTCTCGTTAACAAACATTCGATTCAATTGATACCTAATTGAGAATAAAAAACACAGAAATAGCCTAATAAAATATATGTAGGCTGTTGTAGATATACGAAATAAAAACCAGTGAAAATTGTAGTGTTTGTGATGAATTAGAATTTGATATTTGTAATTGTATTAGTTAATAGTTATGTGTTGTAAAAACGTTCATTAATCAATGAGAAGTTGGCAAAATTAGCGAACACTGCCTTCGGAAGTATCAATGGCAGCTTCCAAAAGCAATGACCCCAATCATTCCGCCATGGCTGTTGGGGAGGCAGGTCTCGCTTGATCTCTTTAAGTTTATAAATAAATATGTAGTTTTGCAAAATTACGAAGATTTTGTAAGAAGAAGACAAAACTCAAACATCGCTTTACCCAACATACAGGATCAAGCTTATTATTGTTTACACTTCTTTGATATTTTCCAACGCCTGTTATCAGAATTATCAGATCATGAAACAATACGACATCATGTAGGCTTTAAAACGGTAACCATCAATCAAACCAATAAAAAGATCAGGCACCCGGCGACCGGCGGGTTGAGCAAACTAAAACAAAACTACAGTTTGTCTAGCTAACTGAAATAAATTAAGGTATAGATTTCTAAAAACATGAGGGCATCTTAAACCAAATAGTGATTTTATGAGTTGCTTGTTCTTTTATAGAAATTGGTTTTAAATTAATAGTGTCACATGTGAGCTTAGATAGTAACAGAAAACACTGTTTTACTTAACGTAGGTAACATAACTTTACAATTATATCGTTCAAGGGTAATTATATAAACAGGAGCAGGCTCACTTGTACGTGTACACCACGAATTTATGTAGGTAACAAAATCGTTTTGTATGAAAGATTGTCAGTAAGGACAGTAACCCACTAGGACGTAAGGCCTGTTTTCACTTTGATTAGTGATTAGTGCAGGTGATGAGTGCAGGTGATGAGTGATTAGGAGTAAACTCGTGTGGACAGCGATTGATTAGTGCGAGTGATTAGTAACCTGCGTAGTAAAGTGATTAGACGCGGGTTCTATTTTTTTGCGAGTGCACTGCGAGTAGCCACGTCCCGCGCGCCCTCCCTTTCCCCTCACTCGCAGCCTGCCTGCACTGCTGCACTACACACGTCTGGACAGCAGTGTTTAGTGTTTAGCGTTTGGCGTTTGGCGTTGGACGCTCGCTTGTGAATTAACAACTGAATTTACTAAACACAGCCACTTGACAAAATTGGACACTTCTTGCACTACACACCTGCACTAAACACTCGCAATTACTAATCACCTGCACTCGCACTAATCAAAGTGAAAATGCACGGTTTGCCAATTGATGAAGGTAGGTACGCCACGATGACTGGACGTCCACATATCCATAACCCAAGAGTGATTTCTTAGACTTTGATTGAAAAACAAAGGTGTCATGGCTGCACGAACAACGTTTTGTATAAGAGCGTTTACGCCGTACACTAGCGCCACTAATGAAAAAAAAACATATCTAGTAATTAGAGATAGAAAATCAAATTATGCTTAACAAACTATTTGAATGAAGTAATTTAGCATTTTTACGTCACCTAATGAACACCTCACATTTTATGGTTTAGTTAAATAAGACGTTACGGCCACTTTTAACTATAACGCCATATTTAACTAAACCATAACATGTCAGGTGTTCATTAGGTGACGTAAAAATGCTAAATTACTTCATTCAGATAGTTTGTTGAGCATACTTTGAATTACATCTAATTACTAGATATGTTTTTTTTTCATTGGCGGCGCTAGTGTGCGGCGTAAACGCTCATAATACACGTAATTAACAATTACAAGTAGCAGTCTTTGATACAAAAAGATAGAATATTGTAGGACAGATTTTCTATGCAAGCACAAGCAGGTAGGCGATGCCTTTCCGGTGGCAGTCGGAACCGAGTCCTTACGCGATTTTATGTCGCCATAACATCAATGTTTGTAGCATTGTTGTGTTCCGGCAGCTAGAGATAAGATAGCCAGTGCCTCACTAGTTGAGGATCCCGGGTGAAGTGCGCTTCCATCATTGGCCTTATCATCACTTAACATCAGGTGAGATCAAGGCACTGTGCTTACCCGTTAATATATATATATAAAAAAAAAAGATTTAGTCGTAATACGAAGTAGGGAATATCGTCGCCGTAGAGCGAAAAGTCACTAAGTCGACATTTGGCCAAAATTGAGTTAGAAACATAATCAAATTCTCCAAATTTCTCTGCACAATTTCAACCTTGTTGACATTTCTATACGTGTCATAGTTTTTATTTTAGGTAGTGCAAAAACACATTAACTTTACATTTGCACTACTCATTGACAGTCGAAAACTAATCAATTTCGTTAAATACTGCTTTTTTATGAGTAGCATTATGCAAGCAAATATGTAGCTAAGTCGAGTTGGTTATTTCTCCCGATCCGATCCGAACCCTTCGGTGACTCTGGGAGGGCACGGGGACGCGCACTTTTAAGTGTGCGATGCCGTACCCCTCTAGAAATCCTCCGAAGGTGATTCGTTTCAACACGGCTTGAGGTACCCTTTACGCATCTCGCCGCCCCTAAAACAAGCCCGGTGAAGCTGAAAATGCCCAGCGGCAATCAGCAGTCTCTCTCCAAAAAAAAAAAAAGGTTATTTCTCCCTATTACACAATACATCATAATTAGAGAGTGAAAAGTCACTAACTCTGTTCTATAACTCATTAACTAAAAATATCGGTATAAGATTTGAGGGTAAAAGATATCTAACTTTGTTTTTTGTCATTATCTCAGTAATTCAACGTAATGAGTTGAAAGTAATAATATTTCCTTATGTTCTTATCTGTTCTTTAAGATATGAATCCATAAAATTAGAATTATCTCATACAAAAACTAAGTTATGATTTTTTTTTATAAAATTTTAAACCGTCACATTTCAAACACGCTTTAGACCTATTTAGTGACTTCTCGCTCTACGCCGACGATATGAAATGTGGATTATTTGCTATCGGTTTTTTGCATTGTAATACGCTGATATAGAGCACTTATGTACCACATACAGCTAAAGAATTTGTTGTGTAATGTTCATGAGCTATGGATTTGGTTTCGCCTTCGTTTCGAATTTAAGCACTAACAGTCTTGTTGTGTCTTTGTGTTTGACATTCGACATTTTTATACACTGCTGAGCTGAGGAGCTCGATGGCGCAGTGGTTAACGCGCTGCGAGTGCTAAGGCCGGTCACCGGATGGGTGCTCCCTATCCATCTATAGGGAAGGCTCGTGCCCCAGCAGTGGGGACGTAAAATGCTGATGGTGATGATGATGATACACTGCTGTAGAAAGTCAAGGAGATAGCGATAGCGATACTCCTAAAGGACTATAAAGCTCGAAATTTTTTTTGTCAAATGAGAATACAAAATCAAACTAAACTTACCCCACATAACAAAATTCAAAAATTCAAAATTCAAAATCATTTATTCAGTTTAGGCTACAAATAGCTCTTATGAACGTCATTTTAAGCCATCGGTTCGTAAGTCTATCTACTCTGGGCGGGAGATCTTGTACTGAGAAGAACCGGCAAGAAACTCAGCAAGTGTCCAGCTCTTTTCTCCCTTACAGCGTCATAAATATTGGAAAAAGCCCTATCATAAAGGACACTTTCCATCACAAATAAAAACACAAAATGTAAAGAACAATCACAACATGTAAAAAAACACAAAAAATAAAAAATAACTAAACAAAATATTTAAGTCAGCAAAAACATAATTTACCAGTTTAATTTTTTACAATATCATACAGTACTAGTAAAAGTAAAAAAAAACTATAGTTAATAATAATAAAAATAAAACTAATTGTAATGTTCAATGCAACGCTATTTTGTTATCTGCAGGACACTATTTATAAGTAGTATTATGTATATGTTTTTTATTATAGCCAGGCTGTTTTATCTTCTAAATATTCTTTGACTGTATAATAACCTTTTTTTAATAAAGAAGACTTTACATGTTTTTTAAACTTATCTAAAGGTAAATCTAGTACAGTATTTGGTATTTTATTGTAATAGTGTATACCTTGCCCCAAGAAAGAACCAAGCACCTTCTGTAACCTGAACAGTGGCATTGCAAGTTTTGACTTATTTCTAGTATTAAAATTGTGTACATCACTGTGTTTAGCAAATGAATTGATATTACAACGTACAAGAACTATACAATTATAAATAAATTGAGACGCCACTGTCAAGACATCAATTTCTTTAAAAAGATTTCTTAAAGAAGTTCGTGAACCTAGTCTATAGATTGCTCTTACTGCTCGTTTCTGTAAAATGAATATAGTTTCAATATCAGCCGCTGTTCCCCACAGTAAGAGGCCATACGACATGACACTATGAAAATAACTAAAGTAAACTGTTCTAGCAGTTTCAACGTCTGTTAACTGCCTTATTTTTCTAATGGCATAAGCAGCAGAACTGAGTTTGCCGGCCAATTTCGAAATGTGAGGATTCCATTGAAGTTTTGAGTCAAGGGTTATACCTAAGAAAACTGTTGAGTCTACCAAATCTAATCGATCACCGTTTATTCTTATATCAGTTGGTTCATTCAATGTCAAACATTTGGTAATTTAAAATTAATACATTTTGTTTTTTTAGCATTAAGCTGCAAATTATTAATAGTAAACCAACTGAGTACATCAGAGAGTGCTTTGTTTACATCGTCGTAATTATTCTTACACCTACTTACATTAAAAATGAGTGAAGTATCATCTGCAAATAATACGATTTCACAGAAGTTCTCTACAAAGAATGGCAAGTCATTAATATAAATCAAAAACAGAAAAGGACCAAGAATGGACCCTTGTGGAACTCCCATTTTTACATGAGAACCAGATGATTTAGTTCCATTAATATCGACAGTTTGTGTTCGAGAGCGACGAGATACGACTGAATTAAATTTAGTGCGAAATCTTTGAGACCGTAGTAATTTAGCTTCATCACCAGAGTTTTGTGCTCAACGCAATCGAAAGCCTTGGACAAGTCGCAAAACACTCCAAGGGCGTTTTGAGACTTCTCCCAGGCATCAAATATATGTTTTAATAGAGCAACACCTGCATCAGTAGTAGAACGACCCTTTGTAAATCCATATTGTTTATTATGTAAAAGGTTGTTTATGTTAAAATACGACATCAACTGTTCCAATATAACTTTTTCATAAATTTTGCTTAGAGTTGGTAGTATTGAAATGGGTCGATAGTTACTGGGGTCTTCTTTGTTTCCCGATTTGAACAAAGGTATGACCTTACTAAACTTCATAAGATCGGGAAAGATACCTTTATTCACACAGTTATTAAAAATTTCAGCAAGATATGGTGCAATAGAATGTATAATATTCTTAATTACTTTTATAGAGATGCCCCACAAATCACTTGTGTTTTTCATTTTCAGTGATTTAAATGTTTTTATAATATCCATTGAATCAATATATTTAAATTGAAAAGAAACATTACATTTTGGTACATATTTTTGGAGTAATGCTTGTGCAGCTTCTGGTGATGAATCCAAATTTGAGGTTGTCAGCACAGGTATATTTACAAAAAAATCATCAAAAATATTAGCAATATGTGAATCTGAATTGACTAAGTTGTCGTTTACTTTTAAAGTGAAAGTATTATCCCGTGGTTTAAATTTACCTGTTTCACGGTTTATAATGTCCCAAGTGGCTTTAATTTTATTGTTGGACTTTTTAATTTTTTCTTTAATATAATTAGATTATGCTACTATACATATTTTCTTAAATATTTTCGAATAATTCTTTACATATTCCGTAAAATTAGAATTTTGGTTATATTGTTTTAGACTATATAAATCATACAATTTATTTCTACTTTTATATATACCAGTCGTGGCCCAGTCACAGAACTTAAGTTTATGAGTTATTTTGATTGTTCTTTGTGTAAACACTTGGTCATATTCAGTCTTTATGAAGTTAAAAAGATTAGTATATAATACATCTGGATCATCTTGTCCAAATGGCAATGCATTAATTTTACTCGATATATTATTTTTAAAACGCTCTACTCGTTCCTTTGTAACTGGTTTACAGTTCACTATTTTTGGCTCATCCTTAACATTAAAATCATAGGTCACCTTTAAACCGCAATGGTCAGACGTAAGCTTACTAATGACTGACTTAGAAACAGGGTCATAGTCTGTAAAAACATTATCAAGACAAGTGGCTGAATGTGAAGTTATTCTAGTGGGTTCGAGAAATAGATTAATGAGATTAAAACATTTAAACAAGGCAACAAGACGAACACTCATTGAAGTGCTTTCTAGAATATTTATATTAAAATCGCCACATACAAAAACAAATAAATTTTTTTATTTTAATTTTCTTAGTACGTCTTTCATTACAGATTCGAAAATACCGAAATTGCCCGATGGGGGTCGGTATACACACACTATTACAAAGCTATTAAACTCCACACATGATAGCTCAATATTACGCTCCACTGATAAGCCTACAATATCGACAAACTCGTTAAGTTCGTATATGAGTTTCAACTTCGATTGGTCAGACCACTCGTTGCGTTCTAGTGATGCACGATCGAAATATTTCGATTGTGAAGTTCTGAGAATACGCAAAATTTGTTGCCTTCGAAGAATATTCGAATTTCGTACTTTTTATACGTGAACTTTTCTCTATTGCGTGAGTTTTAGGCCCCAGGTATCCCATCCCACTCCGTTGATAAGGCCTCGACACCGCCGTCTGGCGTGCCGATTAAAATGTTGATTCAGCAACAGCTGATTGTAGTAATGTAGTTTGGCGAACTGGTGATTCAATTGCGGAACTATTTAACATCACGCGAGGCTCGTATAAAGTCAGATTAAATGGTAAACGAATACGAAGCTAGTGCATTCACTGACGCAATGCGGCGCGGCGGGTCGGGGAACAGTGGTCAATAAAACTCACAATCTGCACCCAGTAATAATGTTACCATCGCTGGGAATCGAACCTGGGACCTCTACCTTTAAGACCGGGGGTCTAAGAGTTCATAGTAGATTTCTTCGGGAATTTAGTTGAGGAGCTAGTGGCAGCGAATGCCAACCCGCCACGACGACGTAGAGTCGCAATTGAAGATGCATAGGTATGAATTAAGTGATGCGAAGTTCAAAAAACATTTCCGATTAAATAAAGAATTAAGTAGCCTCAGAAATTACACAAATTATCGAGCCAGTAATTGAACAGCGATCACAGATTGACTTAAAAACAAAGGTAATAGAAATAGAAATAGAAATAGAAATTATTTATTGTATAACTATGTACAATATAGTTCTTAATTAATAAATAGTATCAACAGTTTATCCATTTCGGACGTACAATGTGTTTTGTGGTTATTACCTATTTATCAGCATAGGTAGGTTCATACCTAACATATAAGTGCATTATAAGTAATCAAAACAGTAGGTATGTAAGTATGTGTTTTACTGAAATTTATTAGAGCTAAATTTGTCTCTTCCTTCTTAAAAGCCCATAATAAAGCCTCTGCTGGACAAGGGCCTCGGCCTAGATTTTTCACAGCAATAAGTGTGGTACACCACACCTCAACCACCTTTAGGGGGATGGGGACCTTAATCACCACGAATCATTCATAGAATAACTTGAACAGTAAAACAGAAATATTAAGATCTAACAAAGCTAAGCGAAAACACTTTGACGAAAAGAACACACACCCGAGGTTGGGGTTGAAGATAAAAATATAAATATCACAAATTCCCCAACGGAGTGCAGTTCAGTTCAGTGGTCACTGAAACGCTTGTGTGTTAGGCACCACCAGGTTCAGAAAAGAGATAATATTAAAAGAAGTAAACTGTTACAACCTTTATTTCAAAAACAGAATATTACCTCTACCGTGCATGTATATACTGGAAATATGTCTGTTAGTAAGGAAACACCCAGAATACTTTCCAAAATGTAACACTAGTGTGTTCGTAGAGTGATCAACTATACGAGGTTCGAGAAAGAATAAATTGGCCATACCCAAATGTAAATTAAGTTTATTTCAAAAAAATGCTTACTATATGGCTATCAAAATATTTAATAATCTACCGTTGGACATTATTGATCAGCCACTAGACAAAAATGTATTTAAAAAAAAGTTATTTCAATGGCTCTTACAGCACAACTTTTACTCCATTAGTGAGTACATGAATAAAACATTATAATTGTAGTCTATTTATTTCTAATTAATTACTTCATTGCAATACTAATTTTACAAATTTTAGTATCTCTACTTAGATTAATAATTTTTATTTCTATTGACATTTTATTATATAATTATTTAAGCTAAAAATTTGCATTTATGTAGTTATGAATGTTTTATAAAATTTTATACTGTATTGACATTTGCATGCCTACAAAATTAAGGCAGAATATTGTTGACCCTGCTCAACATTGTCGCTCATCTCAATGTATTGTACACAATATTGTGCAAATAAATGTTTGAATTTGAATTTGAATTTGAATTTGAAACAATCAATTTATTCCCCAGGGGTGGGTTACGTCGGACGCTGTCCAACTCAGTACTGTCGCGCAGATTTAGAAAAGTACTTAGCTTCTGGGGGTTTAGAGTTCGTGTGCGTAGTTCGGCTCCTGGGCAGACTGCGCCGGTGGGCTCAGGAACCGAAGCTGGCTCGCCGCAGTAGCTGCCTCCGGAGGTGCAGGCGGTTAGCACGAGACCAGGGGTTCCGTTGCCCGGTAGAGGGATAAAGCCGTTGGTCCCGGCTGCATTAGAAGTCGTTAATAACCACCAATCCGCACTGGGCCCGCGTGGTATGGGTTATGGCCGCGGGGACGTATATTGAGCTGGCGATGGTGGAATAAATGTTATTCTATTTATTCTATTCTAAGTCGCGAGCTGGCCGCTAATCATACTAATATTATAAAGAGGAAAGCTTTGTAGGTACTTTACTTACTAACGAATAAACTCAAAAACTACTGGGGGGTAACCACAAGCTCTTATAGCAGTATTATTGCAGTTGTAAAAACGAGACGCGTGTAGCGGCGAATATATTTGCGTCTCTCTTCCACAACTGCAATAATACTGCTATAAGAGCTCATGGTCAGGGGGCTGGACCGATTTAAAAAATTCTTTCACCATTAGAATGCTACATTAGCGCTGAGTAACGTAGGCTATATTAAAAAAGTAATGGCCACCCGTGCGAAGCCGGGACGGGCCGCTAGTCAACTATGAATTCGGGGTCTTCCTCGTCCCGCACCCACTCCCGCTCCCGCTCCCGCTCCGGCTTTGCGGGTCTGCTCTGTATCTCAGCGATGATGATGTCCCTCACTGTGCGGAATCGCTGGAGGAAAACGCTGATGCTCTGTCTCGTCGCTCTTGACAATATACCTGGATTTAATAGAATTTATTTAGAAATAGGATTTACATACATACATACATATAATCACGCCTCTTTCCCGTAGGGGTAGGCAGAGACCACTTTTTTCCACTTGCTACGATCCATACATACTTGTTTCGCTTCGTCCACTTTCATTATTTTCTTCATACATGCTCTTCAGTTTAGGATACTCTTGACCTGGCCTTTTTCCAAGACGTCCCCGATTTGGTCTAGAAACGTCCGCCTAGGAATAGGATTTAATAATGCTCTATAGGTACTTAGCTATTCTTTAAATGTGGTAGCTTGTTTTTTTTATATTTAGCTCGGCAAATGACTCCATCCCACCTAATGTTAAGTGGAAATGGAGTCCAGACGCAAAGATAACTGGTGCAGCGTGGAAACAAACGTAGCATCAGTTAACCTCACTCTGCCGGCCCACAAGATGCTTCTTCACACCTCTTTTGAAGGACCCCATATCATAGGAAGGAGGGAAAACGTGTGCTGTGTGTAAAATTGTGAATAATGCTGTTAGCTCATCAAATAAAATAATAATGAAATAAAATAAAGAGCGAGGTACAGTAAGGTAAATATTTAAAAGGAATTACGTCATAAATACTTGCAAAAGAGTTTCCTTCGACTGCAGGGCAGTAATTTCAGTGACGTATTACCGCTGGCTTGCAGCGTAACTCACAAACTACTAGAAAAATTCAACGAGTCTTTTGGGCCCTCGTCGTCGGTACCTCAGCGGTCAGAGCATTGGATCGGTTATCCAAAGGTCGCGGGTTCGATTCCGAACCGCACTCGTGCTTCAAAGGCTGGTTGATTTTTTCTAGTAAAATTTTATCTTGTAACATTTGCATTGTGAAAGTTAAATTCCAAATAATTTAAAAAGGTTTTTATTTTTAGAGCCTTAGATACCTGCGTTTCTAGTAACGTTTCTAGTCTTCTTTATCACCACCGTCCAAACCTTCTGAGATGACTCCCGTGATACAAACGAACAACTCTTACTATTGGACCAACTCCCTAACTCGAAAATAAAATTCATCTGTTCCGTACAAAACATCAACATTCATTCGAAAACACAAATTTTGAAAAAATTTCCCTGAGCAGAATTTGAACCTGCACCCTTCTGACATACCGGGTCAGGTGCTCTCCCAATTGAGCTATCGTGGTTCTAACCAGCCCGCCGAAATTATTCCACACTGTTTACTTTTTACTTTGAAAGCCAAAGGCGCCCATTCAATGTCAACAACTACCGTCATTAACATCCGATCCTAATATTTTTACAAATACTAAAGATCAGTTAAGAAAAGGCAAACTATAAAATGTTATTGTTTTGTTTTTATAATTTTTAACGCAAATTTTGTTGCGAACAAATTTACAAAAACACAAATGTTGAAAAAATTTCCACGAGCAGGATTGCAATTTGTATAACTTGGCTCAGAGCAATCCTACAATATTTGTGCAATATTAACTATTACTCCAAATGGCTAGTTCTAATAATACGTACCATTTTTTTTTTACGCCGGCACTTTCAGAGAATGCCCAAAACAAAGACGTCCTTTCCTTTAGACCTTGAGCTTTGTGTCCATGGCATTTATTAGTGACGTTTTGCATAGTCACATGTGCAGGCGACTGTACTTTGGCACTATGTAGGTAAGCTAGGTAGGTAGGTCCTCTCCTTGCCGACACACATGTAGCTTAATCACATTTTTTAATAATAGCAATTTAACTAAACTGTGTCCCTCAGTATCTACATTTTGCTACAACATAAAGAGACTGCAGAAAGTCTGCTTCATAGTCATACAAACGCGGTGGAACAACGCCGCATCCGATCCGAACCCTTCGGAGAATCTAGTAGGGCACGGGGACACACACTAGTGCGTGATGCCGTTCCCTCTAGAAAACCTCCGAAGGTGATTCGTTTCACACGGCTTGAGGAACGTGCTTTAAGTTTCTCGCCGCCCCCAAACAAGCCCGGTGAAGCTGTAAATGCCGTTTGAGGCAGTCAGCAAACTCTACCCAAAAGACTGTTGCGAGCTGATCCGAGATCCGTATCCTGCAAGGTCTGTGTGCTGCATTGCTCAAGTGTGGTGTATTAAGCTTATCGTGTGGGTCCTCCCTCCCTATCTTGTGCTTTTGCTCACCTATTAATTGCATGAATTGCGTCATACTCAGAGGCTCCCTGTTCGGCCCAAGCCTCTCGTAAGAATGGATGAAGTGACCTTCAGTTAGCACCTTCCCATCTACAATACCGCACTCCGTGAACCATTGCTTCACAACGGCGAACGAGGCACCGTCTTCCTGACTATCGGCAAATAATACATTGTACATATCTTCCAAATCCATGTTAACTATCAAAGCTTATGAGAATCGAGTAGGTTTATATAACTGTGACGCCATCTAGCGGTGAGTAGCGTCAACATTAAGGCGACGCATTAGAAATTTGCCCGCCTACCAAGCGTGGCGATTATGGCAAATACCCACCATCTTGGGGGAGGCCTTTGTCCAGCATAGGACGCCTTTTTTCTGAGATGATGATGATGATGAAGATTAGAAATTTACGTGGCGAAGATCTTGATTTTTCCCAACAATTACAAAACATATGAAAGTGATATTTGATGACATGATTTTTCATTTAATTTCAGTTCATTTTTTAAAAATAATTTGTAGTTTTAATTTGGAGGAAAAAAAAAACAGTTTTTCTTATGGTGCGGGGCGCCAACGCTCGTATCAAAACGTATGAGATTTATTGTTTAGCGGTGCGTCGCCTTAATCAACGCTTTGGATGTTAGTAGTACTAGCTATACGACCACAGATGGCGCTAAAAGCACTTAAACCTAATGCCTCTTCCTCACCGGCTCCTCGGTACGTTTTCGGTGCGGTACCGCCTCTGCACCGAATCTGTACAGATTGTTTACCGAGCGCATGTAATGCTTTCACACAGAGTCGTTTCGGTACAGATTTTTACCGAGCGCATCGCGCACCTCTGCAAAGAATCTGTACCGACGGCCGGCCGCCCCCGTCTCACCCGCGCCAGCTCCGCCGCGCGCGAGGAAGAGGCCTAAATATTAAAGAATACACAAATGATTTCTTTTTTATATATTATGTTCTTGATTTATATTAATGACTTACCATTCTTTGTAGAGAATTTCTGTGAAATTGTATTATTTGCAGATGATACTTCACTCATTTTTAATGTGACTAGGTGTAGGACTAATTATGAAAATGTAAATAAAGCTCTTTCAGAGGTACTCCATTGGTTTACTATTAATAATTTACAGCTTAACGCTAAGAAAACAAAATGTATTAAATTTATATTACCAAATGTCAGAAATGAACCAACCAATATTAGAATAAACGGTGATCAATTAGATTTGGTAGATTCTACAGTATTTTTAGGCATTACCCTTAACTCAAAACTTCAATGGAATCCTCATATATCGAAATTGGCCGGTAAACTCAGTTCTGCTGCTTATGCCATTAGAAAAATTAGGCAGTTAACAGACGTTGAAACTGCTAGAACAGTTTATTTTAGTTATTTTCATAGTGTCATGTCGTATGGCGTCCTACTGTGGGGAACAGCGGCTGATATTGAAACTATATTCATTTTACAGAAACGAGCAATAAGAGCAATCTATAAACTAGGATCACGAACTTCCCTAAGAAATCTTTTTAAGGAGATTGATGTCCTGACAGTTGCATCTCAATATATTTATAATTGTATAGTTTTTGTACGTTGCAACATCAACTCCTTTACTAAACACGGTGACGTACACAATTTCAATACTAGAAATAAGACAAAACTTGTAATGCCACTGTTCAGGTTACAGAAGGTACTTGGTTCTTTCTTGGGGCAAGGTATACACTATTACAATAAAATACCAAATTCTGTACTAGATTTACCTTTAGATAAGTTTAAAAAACATGTGAAGTCTTTATTACTTATAAAAGGTTATTATACAGTCAAAGAATATTTAGATGATAAAACAGCCTGGTTATAATAAAAATCACATATTATATTTGAATCAATTTATTAAAATTATTTTTTATACTTTTTATACTGATATGACAGCCTTTATCAGCATTGTCCTACAGATAACAAACAGCGTTGCGTTAAATAGATCATTAAGTTTTTATTTAGAGTATCTTGAGTGTGTCATGCTCTCTTTACTGTCTCTGCGGTGGTGGCGTGTGCGTCGGGTCGTTACGTTCCCTAAAATATGGTTGAGCGAAGCGATGGCTGATTCATACGTCATGCTCGTGAACGGGTGCCGCCTGTGGAGGCTGGTCTGCTCTTGCATACTTATCTTATTTTTAGTATTATTAATTATAGTTTGACTTTGTTTTACCTAAACAATTTTTGACTTTTACTAGAGTACTGTAGTGGTGCTGTATGACATTGTGGAAATTGAAACTTTTACATAATTATCTGATGTAAATTTGTTAACTTACATTTTTTATTTTAACAGCATTGTCCTACAGATAACAAACAGCGTTGCGTTAAATACATCATTAAGTTTTTATTTAGAGTATCTTGAGTGTGTCATGCTCTCTTTACTGTCTCTGCGGTGGTGGCATGTGCGTCGGGTCGTTACGTTCCCTAAAATATGGTTGAGCGAAGCGATGGCTGATTCATATGTCATGCTCGTGAACGGGTGCCGCCTGTGGAGGCTGGTCTGCTCTTGCATACTTATCTTATTTTTAGTATTATTAATTATAGTTTGACTTTGTTTTACCTAAACAATTGTTGACTTTTACTAGAGTACTGTAGTGGTGCTGTATGACATTGTGGAAATTGAAACCTTTACATAATTATCTGATGTAAATTTGTTAACTTACATTTTTTTATTTTGTTTTTTTACATGTTGTAATTGTCTTATATATATTTTTTGTGTTTATTTGTAATGGAAAGTGTTCTGCTATGATAGGGCATTTTCCAATATTTTTGACGCTGTGAGGGAGAAAAGAGCTGGACACTTGCTGAGTTTCTTGCCGGTTCTTCTCAGTACAAGATCTCCCGCCCAGAGTAGATTTACGAACCGATGGCATAATGACATTCACAAGAGCTACTTGTAGCCTAAACTGAATAAATGATTTTGAATTTTGAATTTTGAATTTTATAAAAGAAGGAGGCAAACGAGCAGGCGGGTCACCTAATGGAGAGTAATCACCACCGCCTATGGACAACCCGCAAAACTAGAGTAATCGCAGACGCGTTGCCGGCCTTTAAGGAAGGAATAGGCTCGTTTCTTGAAGAGCCCAAGGTCGTAACGGTCCGGAAATCGGGACAGAAAAAAAAAATCGTAAGTATAATATACTTTACTAGCGGTCCGGCTTTGCACGGGTCAACATTTTTTTTTATTTTTTAAATGTAGCCCATGTTACTCAGCGCTAATGTAGCATTATAATGGTGAAAGAATTTTTTAAAACGGGCCAGTAATTTTTGAGTTTATTCGTTACAAACATACAAAAATACAAAGCTACTTACTAACCGTGCTGAATTGGCTACTATCAATACCATAATGAAAAAGCGGAATTTTGGGCGTCCCGCTCAGGGGTCTGGCGGGACGCGTCCTAAGTTAGGAGATAGGACGGTCGGGCTCTTCCGATCGTCCTTACTCAGGACACTGACTGGACTGACTAACAGCGTTTACACCATCCTAATTCAGTTCAGGATCCTAAGTGAGTTAGTGTCCTGTTTATCGGATGGTCTAATCGAAATCGATGCTTTGCCCTTTCACTAATTAGTCGATACATTACTTCAACGGAAATACGTCAAAATTATGTACCTTCAAAAATATCTACGTTCTGAGTTTAAATAGAATTAAAACGACAAATATAGTTTACACTGTCAGGTTATATATAAATATTGTCAAACGAAACCATAGCGCGATGTAGGAAGCGACTCAAAGCGCCATCTATCGTCGGAGTCCATACATCATTAACTTAGAAACTGATGTTACGGGCTTAAAAACGAAGCTTGTTTGAACCAATGTTTGCACAGGTACTTAGGATTCAGCTACTCGGTGAAATGAATCGTTTTATTTCCTCGTTAACCAATAATTTATTTCCTAATAGTTACAAAGTACATTCAATTGTATGGCCTAATGTCTGCTGGAGTAATAGAAAGCGGTAGTCGCGCGCGCGGGCTTATATTGACTCGGTTCAGCGCCATATGCCGTCCCATAGCTGCACAGTTTGTTCTTCTTAGGGCACGTTAGCACGTGCGACGTCGTGGTGCTGTCCTAGCACCGCTAGGTGGAGTCACGAACATGTCGGCGGGCCTTGAGAGAACCATCTCTCAACAGGATTGTGTTGGCTCAGCTGAAGCATATGGATCATCAGCGGAGACTGGTAGCGGGCAGATTTTCGAAAAGGCCCTCTGTATTACACCAGTCGCGGTGCGTATGGACGCGACCCTGGATACGCCATCCTTGCCTGGAAAAACAGACAAAATTGTGCCCATCCGCCATTTGAGCGGTGGCAGGTTATCTTCTTTGATTATGACTAAGGCGTCTAATGTTATGTCTTCATTCTTCGTCTGCCATCTAGTGCGCTTCTGTAGCTCAGTCACAAAGTAGGGAAACGGAACAGAGACAAAGCTTCTAAGGAGCCTACGAAATTCTTACCTATTTTAGTAGGGTTGGCAAAAGACAATAAAATAAAATAAACAAACTTTTATGAGCTTTTTATTAGGTATGTAGACAAGATAAGGTATTTAGTATATTTACAAATTGCTTACTCTCAATATTTTTTTTTATTAATTTTTGGTTTTTAATAATTTGTTATGCCTTTTGATAGAATGGTAAATTCTGAATCTGATAAAAAGTCTTTTCAAGTTATCAATTGGGAAGCAATCACATGGCATATTAAATGTACAATCTTGTACTCGTTTCTGAATATCATTACCAATATTTAAAATATTTATGTCGAGATCAATCGCTAACCGGGAAGTAGAATAAACTTAACTTGCAAGATTTGATCACAAGCAAACATCGGGACAGGTGAAACTAAATAAAAGTAAAGTTGTAAAAATAACAATTAACTACGCAACATACCTACATAACATAAAGGTTTGTGCGACCTACTTAAACATATCTAAAACTTTAAATAGGTATAATCTGGTTTTAATTTACTTACATAATAGACTCCTTGGGATAATTGAAATATGGAATATCTTTTTTTCTAGTATTATTCATACAAACGCTACAGTAAACGACCATTTTATAAGTCCAGAACTAATTATTTACACTTACACTTTATAACTATTTACAGTTTATTCCACTTAAAACAATTCGTAACAAATATACAGGAGCCATCGATGACAGGAGCACAAAACAAATAAGACGTGCTGCAGGCCCTTCCGTTTGTCCTGTCCACTGGCCGAGCGAGCGTAATCGGTTTTATCCAGTGGCGGCGCGTACGCGACGCAGCGGCTAGTTGACACGCACACATTCGCCGTATGCTTGTAGTAGTTTACCTACGACGGCGCGGTTGTATGAAGCTTTGTCTCTGTTCCGTTTCTCTACTTTGTGGCTCAGTGACATAATAAAATAACTTCCTGGAGTGTTATTAGACGAGTGCGACAAAGTTTATTGTTAAGTAAAGTAGATGGCGCCAGTTTCTTTGAAATTAAAGCTCGATGTATGGAACTCTCCCCCTGCTAAAGAGTTTTAGAAGTAATACCGATACCGAGCCGTATAACAATAAATTGAACAATTAGCTATATACCTTTATCAAATGTTTGTTTGTTTTGATATTTTTTTTTTGTTTGTTTTGTCTTTCACGCAATAACTACTGAACGGATTTAGATATTAATATTCAAGATTTAACTCAATTCAATTCAATATTTCAGAGTACGTGCAGTAAGATAATGCAGACCGGTGAGATTATTTTGTATTCATTCTACCCACATAGCTTTCAAATTCTATACTTTTAATTTTAACACAAGATACGAATAGGTAATTTAAGTAAAATATAGTCGTAAATAGTTTAAATTTTGGGGTTGCTTTAGTAATCGGCGGCAGTCGTAGAGGGTACGGGAGGGGGGAGGGGGTTAGGGGAGGGTAGGGATGTGCCCCCCTTAAAGGGGGGAGACGCGGAAACCCATAGTTTTTTATCTGCCACTTCTTATCAAGTAATCAATCACTACAAAAAGCATTTGATTTAGTTGTTTTATTTTTCTTCTTTACGCACCCTCTTTCCGTTTGGCCCTCGCTACGCTGCGCTTCGCTCGGAAAAAAAAAATAACCTTAACCTATCCAACAGCACAAAATACCCAACAGATTACGTGAGTTTTTAAATTTAATTTTTTTACGCTTTTTTTTACGCCAAACGGAACGGACGGCCTTCCGTTTGGCCCTCGCTACGCTGCGCTAGGCTGCGCTACGCTCGGAAAAAAAAATTAACTTAACCTATCCAACAGCACAGAATACCCAACAGATTACGTAACTTCAAACACGTGTAAAAAAAAAACCACGCATCTCCGCGGGGTGGGAGGGGTGTCGATTGAAAGGGGTAACCAACGCCAATAAAAACCAACCCTTATCAATTCCTAATTCCTGCCGCCGATTACTAAAGCCAACCCAAATCTTATTAATTTAGTGTAAAAGTTACAAAAATACTTGTCATATGGACCTTTTATTACTTGTAATATGGATAAGGTTGCCAGATCGGAACTTACCGAGTCCGGGACAATTCCATGTCTAGCCTTGGCTATGATATGAATATGTAAAAAAAATATAAATATAAATTACGGAATATTTAATTTTATATTTGTATTTATTAGGAAAATACATTTTATTTTTCAAATGTATACTTTTATTATTATATGACCGCCTGCCGTGTCATATTTTGTTTGTTATTTTTTTTTATTCTTCAATTTTTTCGGAATCCGGGAAAATAGATCGAATTACTGGACACGGGACAATACGTAAAATTCCGGGACAATCCCGGAAATCCCGGACCTCTGGCAACCTTAAATATGGACCTTCGAAGCCAAATTTGGACTTTCTGATCATCGATTTAGAATACCTAGATACACCAACAACGCCTCACACGCGGCTTCAATCAATTGTGCTAAAAACGCGTTCTAGCACAATTGCACTCGTAGTCGCGCGCCGATCACCGTCAAGTCAACATGCCTAAGTGCTCCGTGAAAAAGTGCAAAAATAATACTTCAAATAGCTTAAAAAAGTATGGGGTTTCGTATTTTTGCTAAGTATTCATTCAAGGTTTCATAATCTAATGAATTTGTGGCTAAATTTACCTTCTAACTAAGTAAAAACATTATTTTTCTAAAATAGTTTGAATAAATCGCTTACGCAGTTGTCTCTTTCCCTCGTGTGATATTCACGTGTTAAAAGGGACGAAAGATTCATAAAAGTAGAACATAGTTAAAAACCAAATATATAGAGCCTGTTTAGTTTTTTTAAAAGTTAGTTTTATAGTCCACATCTTTTGGCGGTATGTTGGTATATTTCTTTGGAATTAAAATTAATAAATGTTTTTCAGCTACTATAGTAAATACTCAGATCAAAGCGAAAATAATAATTATTTATGACCGATAAGTACTGTACTTAATGTACTTCTACTGATATTTGTCAAACATTATTTTTTACACGCTTTGTATTAAATTGCAATGCATGTATGTATGTAAGGATGTATGTAAGTATGTTTGTATGTATGAATGTATATTTGTTCGGGTTAAATCTTGCAAATGAATTTTAAAGCAGTTATCCTCCTCAACCGATTGAGCTTTTTTGCAAACATATATAAAGTCCGTTGAAAATGTAATATGATGGTACCATCTAGCTGGTCTGATGATGGAGACAGAAGGTGACCATAGGTAATGACGTAGGCGGACAGATTATTGTGAAAACAACGATCGTTGGCTTGTAGTAGTAAACAAGTTCGGTGACCGCATTAGGTGAACGAAATAATGTAATTGCCATTTTGGCCATGTTGGCGGTTTGTGTTATGCGTCTAATGATTTATACCTAATTTGCAATGAATCTGAAAAGATCATTAGGCACTATATTAAAATAAGTGGCGGAAGTACACTGTTAAGGCAGTATAATGGTAATTTTTTTAACGATGCAAATACTGCGATGTCTAATGCACATGAAGCTATTTAAAAACACAAATGCTCATACAAGTGATCAATTTCACCATATTTATAAACTGACAAAATCAGCAGTTCAGAAATATGTGGATGTGCGTCTGCATTATATTTGTAAAAAAGAAAACTTTAAAATAATTACTTCGAAACGACAAGTTAACAATATATTAAATTTTGTTTCAGGGTACATAAACATATAATGTTTTAATAATAAGTTATTTGTTTTATTTTTACTACAATTTATAAAAAAAATTGTGCAACTAGCATTACACCAATTTTACAAATCGTACAATACGTACATGAAAATAATTTTGTTGAACACGACTCCACTTACTCTGTTCCTACAAGAGGCGGAGGTCATTAAATTTTACGACTTTCGCGATGATCGCATATTGTAATGTCACAACCGCCTAACGCGTGCAATACAAATATAACCTTATCTGTGGGGAATAAAGTTGTATTTAATTTTTATAAATATGGTCTTAGCACATTATACGTTTTTAAATTGTCTACTATACACGTATACTTACAACTAAGCGAGTCGGGACACTTTTTCGACGTGAATTGGTAGGTGACGGTGTATCTAGGTATTCTAAATCGATGTTTCTGATACCGAAGTTGGAGCGACCAATTGGAGAAACAATAAGGAATATACGCAGAATAACTGAGGATCGAACTGAGAACAAAGCGCAAAAGGTACGACCATCAGCTATCATTTCCTTCCCTAATCCATTGCTTAAACTTGTGTTTACCTATTACTGTGGTAAATTATTTCATCGTAGTACTAGTGATTGATACGCAGGGAGTTCCATTATCATTTGTCTATAGCAGTGTGCCGTTTGTTAGCACTAACTGCCATTGTATAATAAATCCAACTTTCACTAGCCGCCAAAATGAGTATAGTACCGAATCTACTGTGTCTTGTTCAAAATCACCAGTTAAAATAACCGTTACCGGCGATGACAGCACAAATCAATTAATTCGTGATCTAGTTAAAAAACGTGCCATTGTCAAGAGTAGATTAACTAGGTTTTGCAATTTTATTAATAATTTAGAGTGTGAAAAGCATTTGTCTCAATCAAAGGCAGATTTAAAGCTTAGGATTCAAAGTGCCAAGAGCCTTCACGCAGAGTTTAACGGTCTTCAAAGTACGCTAGAAGAATCGGTTTTAGAAGTAGATTTAGAAGAACAATTGAATCAACGCGATCAATTTAAAGACAGTTACTACAGAGTGATGTTTCGAGCTGAATGTATGCTAAACATTGAAAGTGAAGCTTCTAGTTCTAAAGATTGCTCTACTAATTCAGTTAAACTACCTACCATATCTAATACCATACCATACCATACCAAATTACCATACCATATTTAATAATAATAATAATAATAAATTGAATCGGAGGTGCCGTACTATAAGTACGCACCTGCGCCAGTACTCGAAAATGGTCATGCAACGCTCTACTGGGATCGCTCTATCATTACGGACAGGACTATTTTTTGCCAATAAGCCTGATATCGTGGTGGTCGACCGATCCCAGCGCCACGCAATACTGGTTGATATCACCATACCTCATGATGAGAACCTCGTGAAAGCCGAGAAGGACAAGCTCAGTAAGTACCTTGACTTGGCTCATGAGGTTACCGCCATGTGGGATGTGGATTCAACCATTATTGTACCGATAGTCGTTTCGGCAAACGGTCTTTTAGCCAAGAGCCTCGATCAACACCTTAAGAGGCTCTCGCTGAAAGGTTGGGTCAAGGGTCAGATGCAAAAGGCAGTACTCCTTGACACGGCACGTATTGCCAGTAGGTTCCTCACTCTGCAGCCCTGACCACCGGTAGCTTGGGCCCTGCCTCGCTGCTGGCGGTACTCTAGGATTAGGTTTTTATAATGTTTTATTGCTTTTATATTAAAATATTGTAAAAATCTAGTTTTAAGGAAAAAAATGAATAAAGAGTACAATAATAATTGTATATATATATATAAATATATTTTTAATTATCATCAAGGTTCATCAATTAATTTGCAGGTTAATTACTATGACAGACTTAGCAGTTTCTCATGAATAAAAGAAGGAACCTAAAATTTCATAATAGCTATCTAATTGCTTAACTCTACTTCTCCTGATTTATGTTTCTAGCCTCCTGTAAAGTTAAGTTTTGCTATAATATATTAGGTATATATATAAATAAAATTATAATAATTAAATAATTAAATATAAATGTTGCCTCGATTTACTAACATAGTTCCACAGTTTAGCAAGCATACAGTTGCGCATCGAAGGTACTTTCGCAGAGCAAGGGAGGGGAACCCGAGGGGAAGCGGGCGCTGCGGCGAGTGTACCACAAACAAGCGCAGTTTGTGGTAGCTACCGTGAAGTGCAGCCACGTGCGCGTACTGCGTATTTTAAACGTTTTTTGATTTTGAAATTTACGTTCAGTGATTCCTATTGAATATAATGATGCATACACGTTGTTCTGTATACGGTTGTAAGTCGACGTCGAAACACACCAAGAATTTAAAATTTCATAGATTTAGATGATTAAATAGTTTATTTTTTCTTTTATTTATTTTGCTAACTTCTCATTGATTAATAATGAACGTTTTTACAACCATAACTATTAACTAATACAATTACAAATATCAAATTCTAATTCATCACAAACATTACAATTTTCACTTGTTTTTATTTCGTATATCTACAACAGCCTCCATATATTTTATTAGGCTATTTCTGTGTTTTTTATTCTCAATTATGAATTGAATCGAATTTTCGTTAACGAGACTATCTATCTTTTGCTCTAGTTTTTGTTTCGCCTTGGTGTTTATTGGGCATTCTGTTATTAGATGTAAGATGCTATCGATAGCATCTGTATCACAGTTGCACAACGGGCTCTCCTTACTAAATAGTTAACTAGCGGGTTTTTCTAGTGTAGGTAAGTATATGTATTCTTTACGGCGCAAGCTCTTGCGCAAAGTGAAAGTGTAATCATTATGTTTACAACTTATTGGAGTAGTTTGGACGTCGGACACAGAAGGAATAGGTATTTGTCTAATATCCAACTGTTATGATTTATTTAAACCAACAGAAAAAGAGGAGGTTTTATAATCACCTATTTTTTAGGGTTTATATTTAAGATTTAGCTTATTTTGTCTTGTTTCTTTTTTTCATTTTTTAAGCAATCCGAATGCGAATTCAATATTTTGTTTTGATAATATAAAATTGAAATCTAAAAATAAACCTTCACGTTAATTTAGCAGTGCAACATTTGAAAATATGTATATAGTTTATTCTTGATAATAAATTATTATGTTACAAAAATATTAACGATTATTTGATGTCGAATTTTGTGACAACCATTGCATATCGGCGAACGATTGCGTAGATACCTACGCGGGCGGCGACATCGCTCTACGTCAAAGGCGATGCCCTACTGTATGAAATGGTAATACTGTGATAGTTCTTAAGCTTTCATTGTTACTAACTAATATGGATCGAAATCTGAAATAAAAATATTTTATTTTATTTTATTTTATTATTAATTTATTATATCTGTACCGACCTTCGATGGTTCGAGTGAACATTGGCTAGAATTCCGGGATACATTTTTGTCCCTAGTGCATAATTCCACGCAGATAAGTAGCATTCAAAAGTATCACTATTTGAAATCTTCGTTGAAGGGTAGCGCAGCCCTAGTAGTAGATTCATTAGAATTTTGTGCAGATAACTATTTAGCGCATGGGAATTATTGTTGAACCGGTACAACAATTGTAACTTGTTAGTACATAACCACGTAAAAGCATTGTTCAACATTCAAGCCCTGACTAAGGAGGAACCGGATTTATTGCGAAATTTAATAGATACGATTTTAAAAAATTTGCGTGCACTTTAGATCCTAGGTGAACCAGTAGACACCTGGGACACACTTATTATTTATATTGTTGTTTCTAAATTAGATAAAATTCGGAACGCGAGTGGGAACAACATCAAACCACAATTTTAAAACAATCCGGTAACTCCAAGTCAAAACTGAAGGTAGATTCGTTATTGTCTTTTCTAAAAGATCGAGCGGATATGCTGGAGACGTTGCAGCTATCTAACGGTAGCACTAATTCTATTTTAAACACGAGAAACAGAAAACAATCACATTCACACTACCCGAAGATTCACTGCAACGTTTCCACTAACAATTAACTAACATAAAACTATTTGAATGAAGTAATTTAGCATTTTTACGTCACCTAATGAACACCTCACATGTTATGGTTTAGTTAAATAAGACGTTACGACCACTTTTAACTATAACGCCATATTTAACTAAACCATAACATGTCAGGTGTTCATTAAGGGACGTTAAAATGCTAAATTACTTCATTCAGATAGTTTGTTGAGCATAATTTGATTTTCTATCTCTAATTACTAGATATGATTTTTTTTTCATTAGTGGCGCTAGTGTGCGGCGTAAACGCTCTTAAATACAAAATTCAAACACGTAAACGCTAATAAATTGTGCGAGAACTGTTTGCGCCCGGGTCATAATACGTAGGTTCTTGCAGATTCGGTCCGTGTAGACAGTGCAACGAAAGGCATAACACCTTATTGCACAAACGCATTGATGATGTTAGCCCAGCGGTGCCTGCGCGCGTATGCGAGAATAATAAACAAGTTTTATCTATGCATTCTTCCCTCACCCAAGATTTGTCGCCAGCGGCGGTGCAGCAACCGGTTTTTAGCCCCTCCGCCACCGCTGCAGTGTCATGTGACGCACATATAGAATCGGGCATGCATCTATCTATCACATACACAAGTTGTTTTGTTATCCACTGCACTGGTAGAAGTACTTGACGTTCAAAACAATTATCACTCAGCGCGCGCTCTGTTGGATTCGGGAAGCGAACGTTGTTTTATATCTAGTTCATTATGCGAACTATTACAATTACCATTAATACAGTCCACACATGAAATTCGTGGTGTTGGCAATACGATCACACAGTCTACTCAAATGTGTGAAATCGAAATAAAATCCTGCACCAGTACATACGTTACGCAAATTCAATGCATTGTGCTACCACTAAGGTTGCCAGATGTCCGGGATTTCCGGGATTGTCCCGGAATTTTACGTATAGTCCCGTGTCCAGTAATTCGATCTATTGTCCCGGATTCCGAAAAAATTAAATAATTAAAAAAAAATAACAACTGTTCTCAATTTATATCTTTTAACCAGTTAAACAGGACTAATAACATGAATTTTCCAAATAAATACAAATATAAAATTAAATATTCTGTAATTTATATATATTTTTTTTATTTTTAAATATTCATAGCCACGGCCCGACATGGAATTGTCCCGGACTCGGTAAGTTCCGATCTGGCAACCTTAGCTACCACACTTAACATATACGTTGCCCGCTATATCTAAGCATTATGCGGAGTTTAAAATACCTGAGCATATTCAATTATCGGATCCATCATTCTACGAATCTCAAAACATTGATATCCTAATAGGCGCTGATAAGTTTTGGGATTTGTTGAATAGCGGTAGAATGCGATTATCTAATGGGCCGTTCCTTCAAAATACGCGTTTAGGGTGGATAGTCTCGGGTCCCATGCATTTAAATACGCGCAATGTGGGCAGTGTACAATGTAATTTTTCTCAAAGTATAGATTTACAATTACGTCAATTTTGGGAGCTTGAGGAAATTATTATTATTAAATACTTAATAGTAGCTAGCATAAAGATTATGTGTAATAATACGTTATATGTATTGTACGTTGTTGCAGTTTTCGATGACGACGACGGCGCACCAGGTACGCCGGATGCTGACACCGTGCCAAACTCACCCTGTTCTTTGGACTCGTTTGTTGGTTCCCGCCTATCAACGACAGAAAACTGGGTGAATGTGTGTCGGACACCTAAAAACCGGGGACATTTTAATGATGAAACCTTCTATGCTTCTTGGAAGTTCTTATTGGACCAACTGGAGATTGTAAAAAAGTATAGACTTTTGCATTTTTGATTAAAATATTGTTTTCTTTCTGTTCCACAATACCTACTTCATAATACCGTTTGCCTTACAGTATCCTACCTGCTGCGAAAGGCACATTGAGCCGTTCCCGTTTTCGGTCTTTTTAGTGTCACCTGTAGTTAATACAATATAATACTAAAAACAAAAACTACAAAATACTTCGTATCATTTTATTAAGTATATTTTTAAACCAAAATATAAAGTTTTTTTTACATAAGAACGTAGAACAAAGTCTGTTTGAGTATAAAAAATTACACATTCATTAAACTACAGGCCATAAACATACCCATATATTAAAGTTTTATATCTAAAGGGCCTATACATATATGTTTGTACATTAACTTTATACAGGTAAATCTGGTAACTATAGCGAGCGTAACTACATTATATACATTTTTATCGAATTGTCTGGTCTGACAGACATCAAGCTCATGAAACGAATTAAAAACATACTCAAATCATACGTAACAACTTTTTAGACGGTTTGAGATAGTACAAGTCTAGGAACTTCGTAATGTCGAAATTTCGGATGGGTGACCAAAGCTTTTGGTGTCCGTCCTTCGGACGGCACTTCAATCCATTGGTACCGGTTCTTAAGTTAAGCAGTCGCAGCATCAACAACATGAATATACAAATTTATTACAGCAATTTTATTGCAAGCAATATTCAACAAGAAAGTGTAAAAAAAATTTACCACGACCGAGAGTCGAACATGTACTCTACAATTATGACATCGAAATACTAATAACTTTGTTTTTTTAAAGAGTATTATTAATGCGCTATGTAAGACTTTATAACAGTCCTGTTCTTGAAAGCTAACACGCTTGTTAGGCATGAGCTCACATCAGTAGTGTAACAGATCTCTGGGGATTGAACTGCAACTGCTCGCATCCAACCCGAGCATCTATCCGCTGGGTTACTAACGCTTATAATATAATATAACTCTGTTTTATAACCAATTATGTTTAACTTTTTATTAATACATACAATTTGAGTTTATCTCCAATTTTCCATCCATCTCTAAACATTTACGTAAAAACACCACAGTCTCAGTCTGTAATTAGATATGCCATTGCGTAATAACTTTGTGACGGATGACATTTACACAACCAGCGTTGCCAAAACTAATTAATAATTTAAATTATTCAAATAGTATATTTAAACAAAGCTATTCGTTATGGAAGCTTCATGATAGTTGTTAATTTAATATTTTAAGAAACTAGCTGGTAGAATAGTTATTTCGAGTAGCTTATAATTATATCTTTGTCCACAGTCCAATCTATCTTTATACCAAAATTCATCAAAATTGGTACAGTAGTTTAGGCGTAAAAACGTAAAATACAGACAGTTATATTTCGCATTCATATATTAGTTAGGATAAGAATAGTTTCATAATTGTTGTATTATAGAAAATCCATACTCACATTCCATAGACAATGAATAACTAAACGAGCGGTAATAGTAATAATAATAGTAAAAATCTAGTTTTAAGAAAGAAAATAAATATAGAGTATAATAATAATAATAGTAAGTCGATAACTCTCTATATCTGCTGGTAATTTTCGAGATCCACTGATAATTTTATATTTACCATTCACTTATTTGTTTATTTGATATAGCAACACTGGATTGTCATTATTTAAAGAGCAGTTAAAATGTAACAGTCTTATATACTTTAACCGTTCAAACTCGGTTCTTCTCGGGTCGGCCGTTTGGGTATGAAAGAGACGGTCATCAGGTCGTCCTCTTCTTGCAATAGGCAGCCATCATTAGACTTGCTTCGGTGGAATAATCTGTGAAAGGGGGAACAGCATATAAAAAAACATACCTATTTTATTTATATCATGTTTAATGAGTTGAAATTTGTGCTTTGGTAAGCACTTCGTTGATACCGGCTGCATAAGCAGTCGTTAACAAGTAACAATTAACAATCCGCACTGGGCGCGCGTGGTGGTTTACGGCCCGTTCTCACTGTGCTGTATCCATAGGGAAGGCTCAAGTCCCAGCAGTGGGGACTAAAACTCAAACGAGATAGATGGACCTAAGTACCAGGCTGTCATGAGTCACAAGAAGCTGTACCTAGTCCAAGACCCTGGGAGCTTTACCTGGAAGGTAGCCAAAGTACCAGGCTAGCATGAGCTATGAGGAGATGGCTATATCCCTGGGGTGAGGTAGCAAAGTACCAGGCTAGCATTAGCTATGAGGAGATGGCTACATCCTTGGGGTGAGGTAGTCACAGTACCAGGCTAGCATGAGCTATGAGGAGATGGCTACATCTCTGGGGTGAGGTAGTCAAAGTACCAGGCTAGCATGAGCTATGAGGAGATGGCTACATCCCTGGGGTGAGGTAGTCAAAGTACCAGGCTAGCATGAGTTATAAGGAGCTACATTATATGAGAAGTAGTAGTCCAAAGTAACCACGGTACCGCACCGGCGTTTACGGCCCGTACTCCCTGTGGTATTTCCATCCATAGGGAAGGCTCGTGCCCCAGCAGTGGGGACATACAATGAGCTGATGATGATGAGTTTAAATAATTTAGATAAGAACATACAAATACATTGTGAAATGTGCTTATTTTGTAGTTAACATGAGATTCATTAATTTTTCAGGATGATAAATTCGGTAAATTAATAAACTCAAGTAGATTCATCGAAAGTATAAACTTTAGAAAATAACAAAAAAATACATTTTTATTTATAAGTACAATAATGTTTTCGTTCTAAAAAATCTAAACGAAATTATTTTATTATTGTAAGAGATAAAATTATTAATATTTAACAAATCTTTCGTAAATAAAGAAAACCAATAATATACCATAAATGTGATGCCACTAAACATAGTTTACAAAAACAATAAAATAACCACACAAATGTTAGCATGAAAACAAAACAACCCTTTTCAATTGAATTGAATTGAAATCCCAACACCAAATTAAACAAAATCAAAAATTCTTGTTGTTTATTTTTACATACAAGTGAAGATCAACCAGTCGACAAACCCTTTTACAAGCTTTTATTCAGCTTAATTTTATGCAGGATAAAATGTAGGTACTACGTCGCGTCGTAGGTGAGCGTGCAAGACCGCGTATAAGCAGTTTGTATAAACCGCTTAAGGGTGCGCCGTCCGTAAGTGACAAGTGTCATATGTTTTATTTGAAATGTCGTCGTCCATATTTATTTGATGCCGCGCGGCCATACTAATTTTGTATGGGGAATTTAAGGTGCTTAATAAAAAATAATTATTTAAATAACCACTTGATGAATCGAAAATGTAGTCTAGCAATTTGTAGTTTATCCATTGATGATTGTTTAGACAAAATCAGAGGTACAATAATTTATATAAACTATAAGAAATCTACTAAACGCCGCCACTCGTTTTCATGATTTTTGCCCAACTTCAAATGATATTGTAGAAAAAACTATAGCGTGTTATGACATTATGGTTCCGACAAATTGTAAACACGTTCCCTATGATACTAAATATATATTTTGTTCATTTAATACGATAGTATTTTCAATTATATTTACTTAACCGTAACTGCATTTTTGGCATTTTTTGGTAGGCCCACCCTTAAGTAGGTATATGCTTTTGCACAATTTTGCAAAAAGACGAATAAAAAGTGAATAAAATATATTTGTTGTGGTTGTTAGCTTCAAGGAAGTAGCTACCGATTTCAGACGGAAAAATATATGTGGTTGATCAATATATTTACACTTTTAAACTTTCGCGTTCCCTAGTTAACAAAGAATCTAAACGGGTATTAACGCAAACTAATTAGTAAAGGTTTTATACCCTAATAATTTCAATCGGGAAGACGGCCACAAACTATCTACAGCGTGGAATCCAGTGTTTGCAAAAAGACCACCTCGTTTTTGTAATTGTTGTAATAGGGACACCGTTAGTGTTGTGTGTGGCGGTAGTTGACAAAATAATGTGACGATGGATGAAGACTGCCGCGCAAACGGAGGCGCAACATCGCGACAGCAGCCAGCTCGTGACCACGGCCGTCGTAAGTCGGTCGAAACGTCGGGTATAAAGAAGGTATATTTAAATTCATGGGTCAAGATATTGTCTTTTCCTCTTTATGCAAAGTGGTGTAAAAGCAGATACGCGGCTTTTACATACCAGGGCTTGGAAACCGGTTAAATTTATTAACCGGTTTAGGTCGTTGACCCCATATCGGAATGACATAAGGTTAAGGTTTCGGACGTTAATAAGGACGTTAATAACCGGTTAAATAAAAAAAAAGTTTTTTTTTATAAATTGCGATTCCGGTAACCGATATTAACCGGTTAATTTGAATTCCAAACAATTTGTAAGCAACGCCATCTGTTGTGTTTTGTGTAAACTAATTGAAACTAATGAGGCTCTCGCATCCAGCGTTGTCAGAATGTTACTTTTGTAACATTTTATGTTACTTTTGACTATCTCATGTTACTTTCATGTTACACAACTCAAAATGTTGCTTTAACGTTACTTTGAGAACTTGATAAAAAATATAGGTATAATTAAATATAATCCAGCATACAATGATAAAAAACCGGTTAATCTTGTCCACTACCTAGAAGAACACTCCATAATTCACGATCGCCAATACGGGTTTCGGCCGAAACGGTCAACGGGTGATCTTCTAGCGTACGTTGCACATCTTTGGGGTGAGGCTATTGACAAGCGTGGTGAGTCGGTGGCTGTTAGCCTTGACATAGCCAAGGCTTTTGATCGGGTCTGGCACAAAGCTCTTCTCTCCAAGCTCCCGGCATACGGTCTGCCTGCTCAGTTCTGCAACTGGGTCGCTGGCTTCCTGCATGAGCGCAAAATTCGTGTTATATCTGATGGATGCGCTTCGCGGCTCATGTCAGTGAACGCTGGTGTCCCTCAGGGGTCCGTTCTATCCCCCACGCTGTTCCTTCTGCATATCAATGATATGCTTCCACTTGGAAATATTCATTGCTATGCAGATGATAGTACGGTCCATGGAGAGGATATAACGATCACCCAGCGGCTGGGCGGGTCGAAACCGAAGTGAATCGAGTTAATCTTGTCATTGAGCTCAATCGGGTATTGGACCTCATATCTAATTGGGGCACCAATAATCTGGTTGAGTTCAATGCCAAGAAAACACAGGTGTGCGCGTTCACGGCAAAAAAGTCACCATTCCTTCCCCTTCCATCTCTTCAGGGTACATCTCTACGCCTGCAGAGCAGTATCAACATGCTCGGTATGACGATACGCTGCGATCTGAACCAAAGGGACTATCGAAGCCGTGATCAAAACAGCCTCACGAAAACTCGGAATTCTGAACAGAGTGCGGCGATTCTTTACGCCGGACCAGTTGTGCCTTTTGTACAAGACACAGGTACGGTCTTGCGTGGAGTATTGCTCGCACATCTGGGACGGTTCCGCTAAGTACCTTCTCGATGCCTTGGACAGATTGCAGTGTCGCGCTGAACGCATTATCAGCAATGCAGAAGTGGTAAATACTCTCGAATCTCTGCAATTGCGTAGAGACGTTGCGTCACTCAGCGTGTTTTACCGCTTATACCATGGCGAGTGCTCTGAAGAGCTCTTTGACCTCATCCCACCTTTTCCCTTTCTTCATAGGAGTACACGTGCTGCTCTTCGGAGTCACCGATTCACTGTCTCAAGTATCCCATCACGCACAAAGAAATTTAGTGACTCGTTTCTTTGTCGCACCTCCAAAAGATGGAATAGTCTACCAGCACACGTTTTCCCTCCTTCCTATGATATGGGGTCCTTCAAGAGAGGCGTGAAGAAGCACCTTGTGGGCCGGCAGAGTGAAGTTAACTGATGCTACGTTTGTTTCCACGCTGCACCAGTTGTCTTCGCGTCTGGACTTCATTTCCACTTAACATCAGGTGGGATGGAGTCATTTGCCGAGCTAAGTATAAATTAAAAAAAAAAAAAAAAAAAAAACAAGTATCGGTTTACCCGAGCTTTAAAATTCCGTTTGCTGTATTATTTATTTATTTTGCTTTATTTGGAAAACATATAGTGATGATTAACTGTTAACATATACTAAATTGCCACAGAAACATGTAAATAGTGCATATTTACATGTTTCTGCATATACAGGATCAGGAAAAGTCGACCTAGATCCGTTGACTGATTTGACTATGGAACACTCTACCCTCCTAACCGTTTTTGAGATAATACAATTTATTGTTTTTTTTTAAATTGCCGATTTTTCGACTATTAGATAAGATATTTGGCGATATGTGGGTCTTATTATAATTATTATTGGATGTTTACATGTAAAATAAGATGCTTTATGATCTCAATAACCAAAATTGTACGTAAGTTAACTAAATAGGTCGTTTTAGACACTTAATAAATTGTAAAAAAGTTAATAAAAATTTGAAAGTTTATTTTTCTTTAAAGGATATCTAAAAATATATTTATGGCACATGTTTTGCAGAAGTGCTGAAAAATATCCACGTTTTATCAGCTGTCCATTGAGGTATAACAGTCTAGGATTTTATGAGTATTGCATTCACGTTTCAATCCCAAAATCACCTAAAAAAATGTGTCTAATCATGCGCCAAACACCCTGTACACGATACAACACAGAAACTACAAAGCACGCTGTACAAACCACCACCGCTTTTTTTTAAACTATTTTATCTTTCTTTTAATTGCAATTTCCGATACTATGTTGTTTTTTAATGGAATAAATTGACTTATGATGGTTGACTTATGATGGTTGACTTGTGATAACAACACAAACAAACACACATACATATTAGTAATACGTTACTACGTACTCGGCCAAGCTACACCTTTATCAACGATGCTTTCCACGAGTTCTTCTTGCTGGTGCGAAAGAGAGAGAAACGTGTGAGTGAGATAGACAATTAGGCGATTACAATACATGCAAGTAGATGTAATAGAAAGAGAAAGTTTTTTTTTACATTGTATAAAAATATGTTTTTAATTTGTCTTTTTTTTAAGTACTCGTATTTTATATATATAAAAAAAAATGCAGTTTAAAATTTAGTCCTTGCCGGGACCGTAGCTTTAGATTTTAAAGTGTTATCCATTAAATAAATAATTATTACTGACATTATTGACCTAAAAAAAATAGGAAAATTTAATTTTTTATAATTTATTCCCAACAAAGTTAATCTATAATACAATTGATATAATTATACTATAAAGAATGTAACAAAGAGCATCCAACCTCTTTGGTATACCTACATGTCCGCCATTTTGAAAAATTCTTGTTTCGGCGGCCAGTGATGAAACGCATGTCAATCGACAGAGTGATTTATTTTTCTGTTTTTGAAGTCAAATATCTTAGAAACCGTATCACTTAGAGTTTTCATCACGGAACACTTTTTGTTTGTAATCACATACTCTGTCGATTGACATGCATTTCATCACTGGCCGCCAAAACACGTTTTTTTTCAAAATGGCGGACATGTAAGTATGTCAGGTTTCATACAAAAATGTTCGAACCTCTTTGAATATGTTTAGGAAAAAGGTTTTATATTTACAGATTATTTGAGCTCCCTCCGAAAATGGTTTACGTGCTAAGTCAAAGGTTTATTTATTTTTTCCCCATCTTTTCAACCAAATTACAATCATGTATACAAATTTTGTACAAACATAATGAACCCACTAAAAAAATTAAAAAATCCCTATCCCAACACTGAGTACTAACTTGGCCAGCGGTGAGGTGCCCCGGTCGTGGGCGTCCACTCGCTCGTCGAGCCCACGGTGCACTGATACCGCGTCGAGTTCCTCCAAGTGGATGGACTGGAGGTACTCGGGCGTGCGGAGTTGCTCGATAGTGGGCTTCTTGAAGCTGTCAAAAAATAATTTTAAAACTGTTTAATTACATTATCTGAACAACAAAAAATAACCTAAAATTAAAGAATTGGAGCATTCAGGAGAGTTGCTCAACTTTTAGACCAGAAAAAACTAATTATTTACTTAATCTTTATTGCACAATAAAATAAAAAAAGTATATTGTTTTCTAAAGTTTACGCGAACACTACACATTGAAATGAAACAACTTTTCAACAAGGGAGACAGGGAGTCTCTCTGTGGCCACGGACCCTGCAAAGGGTTCGAAACGTCAGGATAAACATTAAATAAGTAATGTGTAAAATAAACGCGAGTAGCTCCGTAAAAGTTGTTTCATTTCAATAAAAAAGTACAAAAGGCGGACTTAATGCCAAATGGCATTCTCTGCCACAAACAAACAAACAAAGTCACAAACATTAAGTACCTCTGTATTATTAGTATAGATATAGATTTTATCTAGTAATTAGAGATAGAAAATCAAATTATGCTCAACAAATTATTTGAATGAAGTAATTTAGCATTTTTACGTCACCTAATGAACACCTGACATGTTATGGTTTAGTTAAATAAGACGTTACGGCCACTTTTAACTATAACGTCTTATTTAACTAAACCATAACATGTGAGGTGTTCATTAGGTGACGTAAAAATGCTAAATTACTTCATTCAGATAGTTTGTTGAGCATAATTTGATTTTCTATCTCTAATTACTAGATATGTTTTTTTTTTCATTGGCGGCGCTAGTGTGCGGCGTAATAGTAGTTTATGCAACTGTCATATAATGAAGGGTATTAATACACGAGTGTGAGTTTATGAAACGAGCGCAGCGAGTTTCATAATAGTAACGAGTGTTTTAATACCCGTGTTATATGCAGTTGCATACACTACTTTATCTTCACTAATGCAATTAGTCAAACAACAAGAGTAAAAGCTGACAATAGTTTATTTATAATAATTGTTCAAATTTTGGATGGTACAATTTTGAAAGTTAATGTTAATTATTGATCCAGCAGCTGTAGCGGTCGCAGGGCAAGCAGTAGAGCTCGTAGACGGAATATTTATAATTACTTCATTCGTCTTGTTTTCTATACTGTTCAAGATCGTATTTGAGACTTGAATTTTATTCATTAAAGACTCATCAATGTAGCTTTCAGCCACAGTAGAAGACTTCCACCCCCCGTGTCGTTTCAGTGCGGTCAAATCACCACCGCTATCTATGAGAAGGGTCGCCGAGGTGTGCCGGAAGCAATGCCCCGTGTACAACGCTGGGTTAGGCAGATTCAAAAAACTTGCGATAGTTTTTCCCAGAGCACCAAATTTATTAATACCAGTTCTTTGATCGACGCACTTCCCCGATCTATAGCTCAAGAAAAAGGCAGGGTTTCGACAGGGGGTGGGTCGAAGTTCCATGTATTTTTTACATACGGCATAGCAGTTGCCCGTCACAACGAAAGAACGATCTATTTTCGTTTTTGTTTTCGAAACTTTCACCATGATTGTACTGTCGTCTATGTTAGAGACTTCATCGAACTGGATGTTGTATAGCTCTTGCCTTCGGCATGCCCCTATTATGCCGAAGATTAGTGCAACCTGTAACAATAAACGATATAATAAGCTTGAGGTACATAGCCAAGGCAAAAACTATGATTTATGAAGTAGTAAAGTGTAGGTACCTACTACCTAATTTATACACAAAGCGCTTAAACGGAGTGTCTAGATAACTTGCGTGTGTAGTACGTAAGTACTAGGTAGATTAAATAACAGAACTAAAATACACTTACCTTTTCAAAAAGATACAAAATATCTGGTGAATCTTTCAGGAACATCTTTATTTGACCTGATGTAAACGTCAAGGACTTTTTTCCTTGTGTCCTTCTGAACTGCGTTTCAGGAACGCTATGACTTTTGAATACTTCGTGATATCAATATTGTTGTAGATACTCAGTGTGGACTTGAGCATAGAATATTTAGCCCACATAGAAGATGGCTTGAATTTGTCGGAGAGGTCTTTGAGATACACAAGAATGACATTTTCAGAAAATGATGTAGTTTTCTTTTCGATCTTCCATGCCAAAAAGTTATTATATTCTTTTTCATATAATTTTCTAGATTTTTCTGGCAAAAGATTGTGAGTTACTTTTGTTGCCAATTCTAGAATATCCGGAGGCGTACAAATATCATCGTCGCTGTCCATTTTTAACTTTTAATTTGTATTTTAAAAACAAAACACATTGCGAAACATTAAATTCACGCGTACGTGTATTGTCACAGTGAACTTGCCGCCATTAAAATCTAACCAATGAGAGCGCAGCTGCGCGCGCAGGGCCAATCAGGAGCGAGCGCGCGCTGTTCTTTTATTATTTAATTGGCACAAGATCTTACCAAAGAGTTTTGTGTATGTAAGTTTAGTAGTTTCGACGAAGTTTTCACGTATAATCCAACTGTTTTCAAAAGCCAGCCTAATATCAAAATTTTATACAACTTGTATGAGGATTTTGACATAAGGCTCGCCAGGTTAATTGGTCGCGTTTTATTGATGTTATAATGAGATTTTACGATATCGATGTGGATATTATACCATCATGTGAAATTGCTTAAATTGAGTGTTTTGTTGTCTGCGCTATAACAGTAGTAATTATAAGTCAAGTATTGGAAACATAAGTAGAATGTTACAACATTAGTGTAGATAAACGCTCTTAAGATATTAAGGACATATTATACACATACAGATACAGAGGGATCGGTAAATAAAATCTTTACACCGATTTAGTAAGACAGTTACTACATGGCGAACGGAGAAATTTGGTGAATCATTTCTTTGTTGCACTACTATTATCAAATTATCAAAGTAAGGGGTGTTTATCAAAGATTAACGATTAAGCCGCGATGTCTTTAAAAAGAAAGTCCGCATGCTTTTTCTTAATGAAAACCTTGGCAGAATCATCTCAGTAACGACCGATTTTTAAATTATTTATAAATTATTATTTATATATATATATTTTTTTCAAAGTACTTTATGTAATTGTAATTTATAGAATATTTATTTATGTATTATAAGTTTGAATCTTTTTGTAACACTGTTTTCTACTTTTGTTTTGTCTCTCAAAATTTGCACCTCCCATGTCATTTCTGCACCACCCTATGGTTGACTGGTAGAAAATGCCTCTGGCATTAAGTCCGCCATGTAATATTTTGTTGCAGAAGTTTAAAATAAAATAATTAAATAAATAACGATGACATTTTGAAAATTTTATTTTATTTTGTAAAAGTGTTGAATTGAAATCGAACTTGACTTAGATTGTCAGAGGGTGTTGGTTCGAATCTCGCTCTAGGAAATATTTTCAACCCTTTTCCAAATTGTAATTAGGTCGCACTTACGTTTTTAACAGTAAACTTGAGCAAACGACGGAAACGGAACTCATCGCCATAGCCGCCGACGCCATCCACGGCTGGAACAAGCAATAACACATTTAATTAATTATAATACTTACCAACTAAGGAACATTTGACGACCTCGAGTCGAGTGGTTTGTCCACCGGTTTTCATGGTGTCGCCATCTCTGAGGTCCCGGGTTCGATCCCCGGTCGAGTCAATTTAGAAATTATTGTTTTTCTAAATTGTCTCGGGTCTGGGTGTTTTCTATGTATAACAAGTATGTATTTAAGTATTTTAAGTATGTTTATCCGTTGTCTAGTAACCATTTAACGAGTTTCATAACGAAGCTTCTCTTAGGTTAGATAATTGGTGTAAGTAGGAAAGTTTATTTATTTATTATTATTTTTTTTTTGGTGTAAATAAATTGAAATTGAATCCACATCAGGTAGTAGATAGAAATATTCTTTATCCTATCCTATCCTATAGAAAGTGATTCAAGTTAAATGTTAAAATTTGCTATAAGTTAACGAAGTGCCGTGGTGAATAATGATTAGTCAGCTAGTCATTAAAAGTGCTATAGATAACCTATCTGACACATAATACAAGAATAACTAGGACATCAATAAGAAGAAGGAAAGTACCAGGCTATCATAATATTCCAAGAGGTTCCATACCAGTAGCTGCAACTCGTAGGCTCTATATCATCTACTAAGGCTACCAAAGTACCAGGCTGCCATAACCATTCAAGAGGTCACATACCTGTAGTTGCAACCCGTAAAGCCCGGGCTCGAGCCCGGGCTTTACGGGAAATGAGCGAGGTCATTAATGAGCCCATACAGGAAAATATTGTTTATGTATTACTTGTAAAAAAAATTACTTTGACACTGGCTAAATGCGCTAATCGCACGAAGCCATCAACAAAAAAAAAATTTAAAGCAGCTAGCAGGATTATAAATCTAACGGACTTCTTGGCGGGAAAGTGAAGCGTCATGTCTGCTGTTTTGCTTTATTTTCCAAAATTTGTGTTATGTTGAATATTAATGTGAAATAATGGTGGATTATTAACCGTTAAGTGTCCGTGAGCATGCATGAGTGTTGGCAAATGAAACAAAACAGTGCAACGTCACTTTTCAAATTCTCTCAATAAGCTCGCGTGAGGACTTAGTAAAGCCCCACATCTTTACTGAGATACTCGAGGGGTTGGGGGGTATATCATTTCTCACTTCCCATTTCTAATATCATTCATCATCATTTATGGAAATATTGTTTATCTATGTATTACTTGTACGAAAAATTACTTTGACACTGGCTAAATGTGCTAATCGCACGGAGCCGTCAACTAAAGGAAAAAAAAATCTACCAAAGTACCAGGCTATCATAACCCTCCAAGAGGTCAAGACGTCACATACCTGTAGCTGCAGCCCATAAGCAGCGAACGCACCGCTCGCGAGCGGAATCCCCAGTAAATTGTAGACAGACGCGAACAGAAAGTTGAGTCGGATGCGACGCACCGTGGTGCGGGATAGCTCCAGGCAGGCTACCACGTCTAATAGGTCGTTCTGGGGACAAATTATTAAGTAAACACATGAGTAAGAATACACATTAGAATGAAACACTTAAAATTTAAATGTAACATGCTGCCGATTGCTATTAAAACAAGAAAGGTATAAGGGTATCGCATATGACGTGTAACATTTGACATCTCACCTTAGTAATCATCGATTTAGAATACCTAGATACACCGTCACCTACAAATTCACGTCGAAAAAGTGTCCCGACTCGCTTAGTTGTAAGTATACGTGTATAGTAGACAATTTAAAAACGTATAATGTGCTAAGACCATATTTATATAAAATAAATACAACTGTATTTCCCACAGATAAGGTTTTATTTGTATTGCACGCGTTAGGCTGTTGTGACATTACAAAATGCGATCATCGCGAAAGTCGTAAAATTTAACGATCTCCGCCTCTTGTAGGAACAGAGTAAGTGGAGTCGTGTTCAACAAAATTATTTTCAAGTACGTATTTGTACAATTTTGCAGCATCTCTCTGAGGTTACCCTCAACCTACTGCGATCGCCAACCCGCCTGCCAAGCGTGGCGATTACGGCAAATACCCCTCTTATCCTTGGCGGAGGCCTTTGTCCAGCAGTGGACGTCTTTTGGCTGAGATGATGATTTGTACAATTTATAAAATTGATGTAATGCTAGTTGCACTATTTTTTTTTATAAATTAAAGTAAAAATAAAACAAATAACTTATTATTAAAACATAAGTATATGTTTATGTTCCCTGACACAAAATTTAATATATTGTTAACTTGTCTTGTCTTGTGTTGGTTTCGAAGTATTTTTTTTAATGTTTTCTTTTTTACAAATATAATGCAGACGCACATCCACATATTTCTGAACTGCTGATTTTGTCAGTTTATAAATATGGTGAAATTGATCACTTGCATCTGTATTTTTAAATAGCTTCATGTGCATTATACATCGCAGTATTTGCATCGTTAAAAAAATTACCACTATACCGCCTTAACTATGTACTTCCGCCACTTATTTTAATATAGTGCCAGATGATCTTTTTTCAGATTCATTTCAAATTAGGTATAAATCATTAGACGCATAAGACAAACCGCCAACATGGCCAAAATGGCAATTACATTATTTCGTTCACCTAATGCGGTCACCGAACTTGTTTACTACTACTTAGGCCAATGATCGTTGTTTTCACAATAATCTGTTCGCCTACTGCAGCCTACGTCATTACCTATGGCCACCTTCTGTCTCCATCATCAGACCAGCTAGATGGTACCATCATATTACATTTTCAACGGACTTTATATGTTTGCAAAAAAGCTCAATCGGTTGAGGAGGATAACTGCTTTAAAATTAATTTGCAAGATTTGACCCGAACAAACATACATTCATACATACAAACATACTTACATACATACATTCATTGCAATTTAATACAAAGCGTGTAAAAAATAATGTTTGACAAATATCAGTAGAAGTACAGTAGGTACGTACTTATCGGTCATAAATAATTATTATTTTCGCTTTGATCTGAGTATTTATTATAGTAGCTGAAAAACATTTATTAATTTTAATTCCATAGAAACATACCAACATACCGCCAAAAGATGTGGACTACAAAACTAACTTTAAAAAAAATAAACAGGCGGCTCTATATATTTAGTATTTAACTATGTTCTACTTTTATGAATCTTTCGTCCCTTTTAACACGTGAATAGCGTCACGCGAGGGAAAGGGACAACCGCGTAAGCGATTTATTCAAACTATTTTAGAAAAATAATGTTTTTACTTAGGTAGAAGGTAAATTTAGCCACAAATTCATTACATTATGAAACCTTGAATGAATACTTAGCAAATATACGAAACCCCATCCTTTTTTAAGCTATTTGAAGTATTATTTTTGCACTTTTTCACGGAGCACTTAGGCATGTTGACTTGACGGTGATCGGCGCGTGACTACGAGTGCAATTGTACTAAAACGCGTTTTTAGATAACAAAATAGCGTTGCATTGAACATTACAATTAGTTTTATTTTTATTATTATTAACTATAGTTTTTTTTTGACTTTTACTAGTACTGTATGATATTGTAAAAAATTAAACTGGTAAATTATGTTTTTGCTGACTTAAACATTTTATTTAGTTATTTTTTATTTTTTGTGTTATTTTACATGTTGTGATTGTCCTTTACATTTTGTGTTTTTATTTGTGATGGAAAGTGTCCTTTATGATAGGGCTTTTTCCAATATTTATGACGCTGTAAGGGAGAAAAGAGCTGGACACTTGCTGAGTTTCTTGCCGGTTCTTCTCAGTACAAGATCTCCCGCCCAGAGTAGATAGACTTACGAACCGATGGCTTAAAATGACGTTCATAAGAGCTATTTGTAGCCTAAACTGAATAAATGATTTTGAATTTTGAATTTTGAATTTTTTGAATTTTTGCACAATTGATTCAGGCCGCGTGTGAGGCGTTGTTGGTGTATCTAGGTATTCTAAATCGATGTTAGTAATAAACAATTTTAACATTATATTCTGAAAAAAATGGGTCAGGTTTACATCACATTATTTACATCATTTTATAACTATTAGACAAATAATGATAAAGTCTATTACACACGAAAGGGTTGAAATCAATATTATAATAGAATATAGAATTAACAATGACGTATATTTTTTTCTATCCGTCTAGCCCAGGATAGGATCTTGGAGAGCCCTGGTCCGCGATGTTGCTATTGGTGGTCACGACACTCAGGCATGAGGGCTCGGCGACGAAGAAGAATATATTTTTTTACAACTCATAAAGAGAATGCAGTAAATACTCATTCCTCTCACTTTCCCTATAGAAGACATTTGACAAATTAAAATGACCTTTGAAATGAAATGCGTTTATTTCAACCAACTTCGGATCATAGTACAGTATTAAATAATTCAAATTCAATTTAAAATAAAATAAAATATAAATTTAAAAAAAAAATTACAAGATAAAAATCAGAGAATAAAAAATAAAAATTAATTACACAAATAAAATTATTCAATTATTCAATTTTCAATTAGTTTATTACTTTGATAGTCAAATGACACAATATGTCATATATAATAATAATATGTCATGTTCATAATAACGATTACAGAATTTACAAAATGGCGCGCGCTTGCACGCTTCCCCGACTTCCTGTTTCACACTTCCGTCCCATTTCACGAAATCACTCCCACAAATTGCAAGAAAGCGAGAGGAAAGATGTTACACATCAAAAAACGTTTATGTAACTTTCATAATCCACAAAGAGGTGTCTACCTGGTGAGAGCTACATTGGCATGAGGTGGTTAAAGTATCAGGCTAGCATGAGTCACAAGGAGCTACTTAAGTTCTCACTCACACTAGTGCGAGATCCTGGGATCTTTGCTTGGGGTGATGTGATCAAAGTAATAGGCTAGCATGTGATGACGTGAGGTAGTCTAAAGTACCAAGCCATCATAAGCTAGAAAGAGGTAAATCATGAGTTAAAGCCACCCCGCACTGGGGCCGCGTGGTGGTTTACGGCCCGTTCTCCCTGTGGTGTTTCCATCCATAGGGAAGGCTCGTGCCCAGCAGTGGGGACATACAATGAGCTGGTGGTAGTGATGAAGGTTGGTATCCTTACCAACAAGGAGGTATACCTTGCGTGAGCTACATACCTGGGTCGTGGCGGTCAAAGTACCAGGCTATCATGAGTTATAAGGAGCTACATATATGAGATGTAGTAGTGTTGTGGTTTACGGCTCTTTCTCCCTTGGTGTTCAATCCATATGGAAGGCTTGTGCCCTAGCAGTGGGGACATACAGTGACCTGAAGGTGATGATGAAAGTTGTTATCTTCACCCGCACGAGCACACAATGTCGGCGGCTTAGACCCCTGCACTGAGTTTTTTACTTGGGGGAGGTAATCAAAGTACCAGGCTTGCATGAGTTATAGGAGATGGCTTTGGGGTAAAGTAGTGAAAGCCTGCTACTGACGCCTAGGATTACCTATGAAGGGCTAACATACCAGGGGTGAGGTGGTGAAAGTACCAGGCTTGCATGAGTTATAAGGAGATGGCTTTGGGGTAAAGTAGTGAAAGCCTGCTACTGACGCCTAGGATTACCTATGAAGGGCTAACATACCAGGGGTGAGGTGGGGAAAGTACCAGGCTTGCATGAGTTATAAGGAGATGGCTTTGGGGTAAAGTAGTGAAAGCCTGCGACTGACGCCTAGAATTACCTATGAAGAACTAACTACATACCAGGGGTGAGGTGGTGAAAGTACCAGGCTTGCATGAATTATAAGGAGATAGCTTTGGGGTAAGGAAGTGAAAGCCTGCACTGACGCAGCCTAGGATGACCTATGAAGGGCTAACATACCAGGGATGAGGTGGTGAAAGTACCAGGCTAGCATGAGTTATGAGGAGATGGCTACATACCTGGGGTAAAGTAGTCAAAGCTTCTGCTGCTGCAGCTGCAGGCTAGCATGACCTTTTTTTTTTTTTTTTTTTTTTTTTTTTTATTCTAACACCTCCAACAGGATCGGAGCCTTTTTCTGCTAAGTTCTCTTTCATACTAGTTCTCGCTTGTATACCTCTCGTACTTTCATTCCTCATACCACACTTTCATACATCATCTTTTGCACTTTTACGGGTGGGATGCCCGTCTATTATAGGCTAATTAATTCTATCCTATCCTTTATTCTTTCTCTATTTTTTATTATTTCTTTGGGAGCAATAACTGGTACACGAAAAATTTAATTTCCATTTTTGTCGTACATGGTTCTGAATCTTATGCTAGTACAGTGTTCTTATTTCTAATATTATTTGTAACAAGAAAAAGATTACTACTATTGTTTAGCTTACAGCGCTATAATCAGAATTACAGGTGAAACTTAAACTTAGTATCTAGTCCTTATTTCTAGCAATTAACATTTTACAAATTTTAACACAATAATCTACAAAATCTCTCCTCTTGTACTTACACGAAATAATTTCGTGTAAGTTGTCGGATCTTAACTCAATTCCGTGTTTGTGCTCGAAATCATATTTAAACATGTTGGTGGAGGGACATTCAAGGAGGAGGTGGGGAACTGTTTCTTCCTTGTCGGGGTCGCAGATGCATGAAGGGCTCGTCCTGCACTTGAAGCGATTCAAGTACTGGGCGAACCCTCCATGTCCGGTGAGGATCTGCGTCAACGGACCTCTCGGCTGCAGCTTCCTTACCACCTTGTGCGCCGATCTAACGTCCGGGAAGAACAGTTTCGTGACGGAGGCGGTCTGCCCTTCGCGGAAGCGTTGGTCCCAGCTTTTAATCGTATCCTCTCGCAGTAACCTCTTAACATACGAGAGTGGGCATGCGTCGTAATCGGGGCTCTTCTTCGACCTCAGCGCGGCCGTCTTGGCCAGTTCGTCGGCCCGCTCATTGCCCGGAAGTCCCGCGTGCGCCTTGATCCAGAACAAAGATACAGCTTTGTTCTGGGTGAAGGCCCCTCGCAAGTTCTTCCGTGCTTCCACTGCCAGGGGGTGGAGAGAGTGATGGTTGGCGATCGTCTCCAGCGCAGCCCTCGAATCGCTATACACACCATAACTCGTCTCCTTTCCCCGCGCAATTACTTCCGTGGCTTTGCATATCGCTAGAAGTTCCGCTTGGTAGACTGTGCAGTACGCGGACAGACATAGCTTTATGGATCGGGTCTCGGCTTCACCTTTCCATATGGAAAGTGCTGCTCCGACCTTCCCCTCAAGCTTGCTGCCGTCGGTGAAGATTCGCACCGCCTGCACATTGTACCTGTCCACAAGGTTTTGGTCTTCCAGGCACACGAACTCCAAACCCATATGCGCCGCCGGATGTGGAGCAACAACGAAGTCCACCGCACTCTCGGTCTCTCTGCCTCCCAGCACTTCCGGGGATGACCCTCTCTTTGCCTCGTACAGAGCGGCTGCTTCTGCAATCCTGAGGTCGAGAGGCAGTATCCCCGCAAGTACCAGTGCCGAGTGTAGGGAGACTGTGCGGTAGGCTCCGCAGAGCTTTTGCGCGAAACCCCTCTGGACCGTGTTGAGCTGCTTCCTAACGCCGAGTTTGTTCGCCGCCGGAGCCCACGCCGCCGCCGCGTATAAGATGACCGGCTCTACCGCCGCAGTATAAATTGACCTCACTATTTCGGGGTCTAAACCCCAACTAACCTTCGCCGCCTTGGAAAGTTGCTTGTAGATTCCTATAGCCTTTCGGCACTGGTTGGCAATGTGAGTGTTGAAGGTCAGGTTGTGGTCGATTGTGAGACCCAAAATCTTCACCTCTCTCGACATGCCAATGTCGATCCCCCCCATGCTCAGCCGCGGCGTGTCGTGCTTCAGCTTGCGCGTGATTAGCATCGCACAGGTCTTGTGCGGCGCGAACCTCAGCTTGTTGCAGACACCCCACCGCTGGACATAGGCGAGAGCGGCATTGGCCTGTCGTTGGATGTCACTTGCGTTGTCACCATGAAAAATCATCACCACGTCGTCCGCAAATGCTTGGACGTAGTCCCCCCTCTCATGCAGTCCCTTCAGTAGCGGATCGAGAAGCAGGTTCCAGAGGATTGGACCACCGATTGACCCTTGCACGCATCCTTTGTTGGTGCTTCGCGTGCTTACCTCCCCAGCGTATCTTACTGTGACTCTTCTGCAGCTGAGATAGCTGTCGAGTAGCCTCCTGATGTTGACCGGACATTGTTCCTCAGCCAGTCGGATTCTGATTGCTGGCCACCACGCGCTGTCGAAGGCCCCCTCTATATCCAATGACACTAGGGTAACCAGCTTTTTCAGCTCAACCATACCTCTGATGTGGTGTATTAGATGATAGAGGGCGTCCTCGGTGCTCCTCTGGGGCATGAATCCGTACTGGCGAGTACTAATCCTCGGTACAAGATGGTACTTAATCCGTGCTACCGACATCTTCTCGAGAACCTTGCCCAGTACCGGCAGTAATCCGATGGGTCGGTACGCCTTGGGTACTGTGTAGTCGTCCTTGCCCTGTTTTCTGAGTACCACTACTGTGGCCTCTTTCCAGGTGTCCGGGAAATGTCCTAATTCTAGGCATTTGTTGAATAGGGCAAGCGACTCTTCGATGTTATGCTCCAAGGCTCGGCTGCAGATGTCTGCCGTGAAGCCATCCGCTCCCGGGGCCTTCTTTGGATTAAAACTTCCCATCGCGGTCTGTTTACGACGATGCCTAATGAAGTAAGACACCGTAGAAACAGAAAAATTCCTTTATTCGGATTAAAATATAATTTATAAAATAAGGACGCGCGTACGAGATGAAATCACTTTGAAAGATGTCATTGTCCGGCCGTCGCCGGTTACGCTGGTGTCAATGCGTCGTCCTTGCTCCTTCCCCCATTGCCGTCAGTATGTTTAACATCCTCCCCCCCCCTTGGAAGCTGAGGTTCCAAGGAGCTTATGAGAATCTCCTGTGGGCAGAGCGCAAACCTTAGATAATGCTCTCTTCATGATGCCCTTGGACGTAGTGATATCCACAACTCTGCAAACACCGTCAGTTCCAAAGTACAGTTTATTGATGCGTCCTAGGATCCACTTCATCGGTGGAAGGTGCTCCTCTTTAACAACAACCATGTCTCCAACCTGTATGTTTCGCGTACAATCCTGTTGCCATTTTACGCGTTGTTGAAGTTCACACAGGAATTCTCGCGACCACCGCGTCCAGAAGTGCTGTCTCATACGCTCCAGCTGCTGGTATCGGTTGATCGTGATCTTGGTTGTTGCTGGAGACGGTAACGATGATAAAGGACGCCCGATAAGGAAGTGCCCGGGTGTTAATGGTGTGAGATCAGATGGATCGGATGACATAGGCGTTAATGGACGGGAATTTAATATTGCCTCAATTTGCATAAAAAGGGTGGCTAACTCCTCAAATGTTAAGTTTGTATTACCTGCTACACGCTTTAAATGGAACTTTGCAGATTTAACTCCAGCTTCCCAGATCCCGCCAAAGTTAGGAGCATAGGCCGGACTGAATTTAAAGTCGATACCTTCACACAAACCAAATTCAGTGACCGACTCGTTAGCGGCTTTAAGCATTCTCTTTAATTCGTTGTTTGCCCCCACGAAATTCGTTCCGTTGTCGCAGTATATTGTGCACGGCTTGCCGCGCCTAGAGATAAATCGACGTAAGCAAAGTATGAACGCGTTAGTGCTCAGTTCACTCACGACCTCCAAGTGCACAGCTTTGGTGGAAAAACAAACAAAAAGACATAGGTAACATTTGCGTGCTCTTGCACCGCGGCCTTTGCGATTTAAAATCAAAAAAGGACCAGCAAAATCAGTACCACAAGTCTCAAACGGGGGAGCTGGGTTAACACGTGATTCAGGTAAGCTGCCCATTATTGGTTGCATATTTTTTCCCTTTATTTTTGCGCACTGAATGCAGTTATTAGTAATCTGATTAGCTAGAACTCTGCCGCCTATAGGCCAAAAATCTTCACGTATCAACGATAATAATTGTAAAGGTCCGCAATGCAAAAGACGACCGTGTTCATAGTTAAAAAGAAGTTTGGTAAAATAATGTTTGGAATCAATAATGATGGGATGTTTTTTATTATATGGAACTAATGCCTTTTGCAAACGTCCTCCAACTCGTAAAACACCATCACTATCTAAGAAAGGATTTAATGACAAGATTCTAGATTTACGATTCAGATATCCTAGGGTTTTTAAAGAATGAATTTCCTGTTTGAAGGATTCTTCCTGAGAAAGCTTAGCCAAAGCAAAAAAAGATTGTATTAACTCTGTGAGTGTCAACTTACCCTTTACTTTATTTTCCGTTCTACAATTATGTACGAAGCGCTTTATATATGCCATAATTCTTTGCATTCGATATAATTTTGAACAAGTACGAAATAGAGTAAAATTAGAGGCTTGTTGTACACCCAACGATACCTTTGTTTCAGGTAGTGTGGTAAGCGTTGTATTATGTGTTGGCCATTCGTCCTCTGGCTTCGTCAGAAAAGGAGCTCCATGCCACCACAATTTGTTATGTTTTAGATGTTGCGGTTTTACTCCACGAGAGGCCAGATCAGCGGGATTACTATTGGTCGGTACATGTCGCCATTGATACTTGGAGGTAAGTTCACGAATCTCTTCTATCCGATTACTAACGAAAGCTTTCAATGTTTTTGGTTCAGAATTAAGCCATCCTAAAACTATAGTTGAATCGGTCCATAGAATACACCGCATAACTTGAAGATACTTGGAACGCAACGAATGAACCACCTTTGTAAGTAATCGAGCTCCCAACAAAGCACCCATCAGTTCTAAACGAGGTATTGTCAGTTCTGGCTTTAAAGGAGCCACTTTAGCTTTGGCACAAAAAAGATTAACAGTAACTTCTCCTAAATAGTTGGTAGATTTCAGGTATAGACAAGCACCATAAGCCATTAGTGAGGCGTCGGTAAATGAATGCAATTCTACGTTAATTGGAGATTCACAAACGATGTGCCTTGGGACTTCTAAAGTAGACAAATATTGTAAGTTATTGAGAAACTCCTGCCACTCAGTTTGTATGTGATCTGGGATAGGATCATCCCATCCATTTTTAAGTAGCCACAATTTTTGAAGTAGACCTTTAGGAATGATTGTTAAGGTGACAATAACCCAAGAGGATCAAACAATTTCGCTGAAGTTGAAAGAATATTCCGTTTAGTAACCTTAGGATCGGCTTCAAGCGTAGACGAAAACCGTAAAGTGTCTGTTTCAGGAGACCATTTTAGCCCCAACACAGTAGACTCTTTACAAAAATCTTGACTCTGGGATGTCATAGGGATATTATTAAAGATATCGGGTACATTTGTACGAAACTTTCGCAACAAAAAACAAGCTTCCGACAATTTATTAACAACTCCTTTTATTATGGCTTGCAGATCTTCCTTACAATTGGTACCAGTATTTAAATCATCGACATAGAAATCATGGCGTAAGACGGTAGCTATGTCGGACGTACATTCCTTAGACAGTTCTAATAAACATCTTGTACTCAAAAAAGGAGCCGAAGCAGTACCATAAGTAACTGTGTTAAGTTGTAATGTTTGTAGTGGATCAGTTTCGGCGTCCCTCCAGATAATCAACTGTAGATGGCGCTGTGACTCATCCACTTCAATTTGACGGTACATTTTTTCAATGTCCCCAGTAACAACAAACGCATTTTGACGAAAACGTAGCAAAATCGAACAAAGATCATCCTGTACCACCGGCCCTATAAGCTGAATGTCATTAAACGATTTGCCGCTCGTGGTCTTACAGGAAGCATCGAATACTACGCGCAAGCGTGTCGTCTCACTCGCATAACGTATTACGGCGTGATGGGGCAGATAATATCCGAAAGAAGGACGATTGATTGGCGATAAATGGCCCAACCGTTCATACTCATGGATAAAGTTTTTATACTCTTCCTTCAACAAAGGAAATTTATTAAATTTTTTCTCTAAGCTAAAAAATCTACATTTAGCTGAATTAAAAGAATCACCCAACGCTTTATCTGGCGATTCACTCAAAGGTATTTGGACAGAAAAACGACCTCGACGGTACGCTTTGTAGTTTCCAAAAAATGAGATTCACAGATCTCTTCAACCTTCGAGAACTTCTGCCTATCAATAGCAGGTAACTCTTCAATATCCCAAAACCTCGACAGCGAGTCGTGGATACTTTGAGAAAAATTACAAATTTTATCTTGACTTCCAGAGTTTACACCAGTTGGGCCAGATATCAACCAGCCCAACTGTGATTCCTGGAGAGTAGGCTTATTTCGCCCAAGCTTAATCTGATGACCATGTACGACCTCCCAGAATACATCTGCACCTAACAATACATGAACATCAGAGGGATTAAAAAAGCTTGGGTCAGCCAACTCAATATTTGAAGGCAAGTTAAGAGTTGACGTGTTTATTTCAACAGCAGGTAATTTACTTGTAATACTTGGTATAACAAGGCAAGGTACCGTTATGTGAAAAGAACTAACTCGAGACTTAATTTTTATATTACAATGTTTTGTTGCTGCACAAATAGTGTTATTAATTCCCATAGTATTAATAGGATTTTTATTATATACAGGTAAACCGACTTTGTTTTGCAGGTCTTCTGTTACGAAAGACGATTGGCTTCCACTATCTAGAAGTGCTCTCACCAGATAAGTTTTATTATTTTTAGAGTCAACAATTTCCACCCGGGCAGTACACAGCAGTACTTGGCCAGGTATCGCTGCGGACAGCGACACTTGGTTACTAGGTGTATCATATTGTAAAGCTGAAAGTGAACCAGAAGGTAAGTCGTTTTTTGTATACAAGGTAGTAGCGTCTGTTGATTGTTTATGTAATAACGAATTATGTTTTGCGTTACAGATCTTGCAGCCCTTTCTAAAACAACGAGAGGGACGATGGCCAGGACGAAGACAGTTAAAACACAGTTTATGTTTTGCAATTTGACTCAATCTAGTGTCCATATCTATATTTTTAAATTGGTCACACTCATGTACAAAATGGTCTTTGGTACAAATAACACAACCTTTAGAAGTCGAACCTTCATTGGAAGCAACAAAGGATTTAGTAGATTTTATTTCCCTATTATGAGCATGTTTCTCAAACTTCAAAGGTTCGTTTCTGCAAAATTGAACAGTTTCTAAAACATCAGCGCGACTACGCAAAAATTGATAAAATTCGTCGAGACTAGGTGAGTCAGACAATGAGTTTCTATGCTCTTCCCATTTACGACTTGTGGCACTATCCAATTTTGACGTCATCATAAAAATAATCAAGGTATCCCAAGACTCGGTAGGTTCCTTCAAAGTACCTAGGGCTCGTAAATTTTTTGTAAAATAATCAATCATATAACGAAGCGATTGATGAGATTCCCTTGCAATAGGTTGAAAAGCAAACAATGATTTCAAATGATTGTTTACAAGAAGTCTTGTATTGTTATACCGGTTGCAAAGGAGGTCCCAAGAAATTTTATAATTATCTGCCGTAAACTCGATTGATTTAATGACAACAGTAGCACTACCTTCTAATGAGGAACGCAAATAATGAAACTTATTAATTTCCGGAATCGATTCATTTTCATTTATTAGTGAATTAAACGTATCCCGAAACTCGAGCCACTTCAAAAAGTTTCCATCGAAATGTGGTAAATTTATAGTTTGATCGAATTTGACGAACCGTCATTATCGTTATCAACGCCACGTACCTCTAAACAACGCTCAATGAGATTTTGTGCTTCAGCGATTAAGCTACAAAAACTATTTTCCATAGTTTCTCTTTCTGTAATCTGGTCGTCGGGTTCCGAAACTAATAACTCAATTTTTCCTTGAACCTCATCAAATTGAGACAATAAACTTTGAAATCTACTTAATTTTAATTGTAGCTCGTCAATTTGAACCTTTGAAAAAGATTTAAAATCCATTGCCTTTAAAGCATTGATATATTTACTGAAAATAGTTATTCTCGATTTAATCGTACCTCTAACTTGAACAGAAGCTTTTAATTCGTCCCCCATTGTAATTGATATAAAGAGCAAACAACAAACCAAACAAAATACCAAACAATAATAAACAAATCAAAGTCCAAACCGTAAAGGTTGCTGTAGGTATGTTCCTACAACGGTCGAATTCGCTAGTCTGCCCAGTCACTGATCCCAGTAGTGGACAAGCTCAGCGAGCTTGCTTAATCCTCCTACTTTGTTATAGGTATGGCTTGGATCCAGGAGCTAGTATGGCGACTTTAGTAGCTGAAATAGTCAACAAACTTTGTTTAAAATAACTGTTTACTGTTAGTCGTATCAATGTACTTGCAAGAATTAAAGATAACAACATAAAAGCCTTATAGCACCAACCAAAATGAAACAGTGAAGCTTAGCTTTCCTTAAGGCAATGAATTGTCTTCATGCAATGCAATGGATGACATAATAGGTATCATGCAATAAAATGTCAATTCCTTAGACAGCAAATAGAGACCTTTACCTTTACACTAATTAAAACGCCTTATAACAAAACAATATTTGCAAAACAAAGATAGTCTGCGTAAGCGTTACATATAAGAAATACAAGAAAATTTATACACAAGGTTTTATGGCAAAAGAGGCAATAAGTATAATGGAAATTGGCTACTTCCTTGACCGAGCTCCAATGCAGCAACACCAGTACAATAATCCGGCAGCCGTCAGCCGTCAGGGTACGAGTAATCAAAAATTTTCCACAACTTTGTTCCATTCCTTTACCACCATGCACTAGATCTTGTTTGGTAATTTGGCTAATTCCACAATCGATGTCCAATGCTGCAGTAATATCCAAGCTTTGAAATAATCAGCAGCAAACCAATCGAAGGGATCAATGCACAAACTCATCTATCCATTTTTTCGTTTTCGATCGCCATTTTGCACGCGTCCTACAAGCGCACAAAGGTTACACGGTAGCCGTGCGATAATTTTCGTTTTAAATTTTCTTATATTATCGCCGATTCTTGTAACCAATATCACGTCGGGGTCACCAAATGTTTACGACGATGCCTAATGAAGTAAGACACCGTAGAAACAGAAAAATTCCTTTATTCGGATTAAAATATAATTTATAAAATAAGGACGCGCGTACGAGATGAAATCACTTTGAAAGATGTCATTGTCCGGCCGTCGCCGGTTACGCTGGTGTCAATGCGTCGTCCTTGCTCCTTCCCCCATTGCCGTCAGTATGTTTAACACGGTCTTTAGCTCTAACGAGGTGAACGGAGGATCCAGATGTTCATCATCTGTCCGATCGTTGACTCTCTCTGCCGTTTGTCTGACCCGGCGATGGTCTGCGTTATCATTACTTTCCAGGTCCTCTGGGTAGAAAGTCTCGGCCAGTAGGTTCGCTGATTCTTGGGGTGTTAAGTATATACCTTCTTCGGTTTTTAGGGCCAAGTCTTCTTGTCTCCTGGCAGTCGTCTTTAAAACGCGGTAAATCCCCTCCCATACCCCTTCTCTGTCCTGCTTCTCGCAGAACTCTTTCCAGCTCGCTATACGGGCACTCTTGGCGTGGCACTCATAGTTTTCTTTCTTTTGCAGGTATTATTCAACGACCTTTTCTCTTCGATGTGGCGCAGCGTTACGAATTCTCCGTTTGTATGTGGCCATCGTCTTCTTCAGCTTGGACAACTCCTCGTTCCACCAAGGGATGGTGAGGGTCTCTGCGTTCTTCTTCGCTGGAATCGCATCTCTACAAGCCAAAGTAATCGCTGTTGTGAGCTCTACGACGGCCTTCTCGAGTGAGTCTTTGTCACTTAAGGCTTTTATACTGTCTATATTTATGTTGCGTTCTTGTTTATATAGCACCATCGCGTCTGTGAATTTTGTCCAGTTGGCTTTCTTAGTGTTGTACAGACGCGTTGTTCTTTGGACCTGTAAGCCTTTGCTCTTACGGAGTTTAACATCAAAGAGAATGGTGTTGTGGTCGGAGCTTGTTATTCCCTGGTCTACCCTCCAGTTATCTATAAGCCCCAACAGGTCGTCGGTACTCGCTGTTATATCTACAAAGCTGGTGAACTCCCTATTACCTCTCACGGTGTCAAAAGTCGGAGTGTCACCTCTATTCAATATCTGCAAACCAGACTCTTCCAGGGTCCCGGACATCTCTACTCCCCTGAGGTCTTCTATGGTGCTACCCCACCAGGTACTCTTAGCGTTGCAATCTCCGGCGATCAGCAGTCTTCTTGGGCCCAGCTCCTCTACGATCAAGCTCAACCGGTCCAAGTATGGCCCAATTGGTAGGTCGGGTTCAAAATAGAAGGAGACCGCCGCGATTTCCCAGTCGCAAGTTCGGATCCTCACTACCACGATGTTATTGGTCGTGAGTTTCGGGCACAGTGTGACGCTGAGATCGTTGTCGAAGACGACAATAGCTGCCTTCACTGTCCCATCTCCTTAGCATGACCTTTAAGAGCTATCTACATACCAGGGGTGAGGTGGTAAAAGTACCAGGCTAGCATGAGTTATGAGGAGATGGCTACATACCTGGGGTAAAATAGTTAAAGCTGCTGCTGCTGCAGCTGCAGGCTAGCATGACCTTTATAGAGCTATCTACATACCAGGGGTGAGGTGGTAAAAGTACCAGGCTAGCATGAGTTATGAGGAGATGGCTACATACCTGGGGTAAAATAGTTAAAGCTGCTGCTGCTGCAGCTGCAGGCTAGCATGACCTTTATAGAGCTATCTACATACCAGGGGTGAGGTGGTAAAAGTACCAGGCTAGCATGAGTTATGAGGAGATGGCTACATACCTGGGGTAAAGTAGTCAAAGCTGCTGCTGCTGCAGCTGCAGGCTAGCATGACCTTTATAAAGCTATCTACATACCAGGGGTGAGGTGGTAAAAGTACCAGGCTAGCATGAGTTATGAGAAGATGGCTACATACCTGGGGTAAAGTAGTCAAAGCTGCTGCTGCTGCAGCTGCAGGCTAGCATGACCTTTATAGAGCTATCTACATACCAGGGGTGAGGTGATAAAAGTACCAGGCTAGCATGAGTTATGAGGAGATGGCTACATACCTGGGGTAAAGTAGTCAAAGCTGCTGCTGCTGCTGCAGCTGCAGGCTAGCATGACCTTTAAGAGCTATCTACATACCAGGGGTGAGGTGGTAAAAGTACCAGGCTAGCATGAGTTAGAAGGAGCTACATGAAGTAGCGTGGTGGTTCTCGTTCCCCGACCTTCCTGTGGTGTCTCCATCCTTAGTAAAGACTTCCAGGGTTAGGGACATAATAAGCTGTTGATGATGTTATGCTCACCCGCATGAGCACCAGGTCAGCGGCTTCCACAGCGACGTCGGTGCCGCTAGCGATCGCGATACCAACGTCTGCTCGAGCGAGCGCCGGCGAGTCGTTCACTCCATCGCCCACCTGTGGGAAATTACATAGCTCGTCACTAGGACACGCCTGACTAGCTGTTTACAGGTAAGGCTCTAAGGATCAATTTACACTGAAATAGCAAGTGGACTGGACTAAGTTATCGCCAGTTAAAACAAGCTACATGGGATCGCAGAAAATTTCGTATACTGCGGCGCGAATGTAGACTTTATTACTATTTAAAAGTAGGTTGAAATTAGTTTGCAGGTTATGAGCGAATTCATCGTCGAGTTCGACGCTGTTTTGCTTAGAGAATAGCGCTGCTGATCTCCAAACTACAGTATGAAAATGGCATTAAATGATTATGAGTAGCGGTCGGGGGCCGTTATCTCCTACTACCTCCACATATGAGTTGACTTCGTCCCAAGGCATTTCCGTCTAGATATGACTTGTTGTGTTTCATATACGGTTGGATTAGTGCACTGGCAGGGTCGCCATGTGATGTTGTGACGCTGGGGTTGAAATAGATACGACGAGTGTTGGTTCTTAACTGATTTTATTTATGAAAAATATTGCTTTTATACTGTTTCTAAACAAATGAAAATATGAAAGTAATTAATAGTAACAATGGACTTTGTTCAACCATATGATGGCATATTAGAAATACGTGCTATTTCAAGGTAACATGATTTGTGTAATTAATTTATATGGAACATAATGTTGAGTTACAATATTATGTGTGAGTCATTTCCATATGAAATATGATGATGATTTATGTGGCGCACTCTACTACAGGAGTCTGTACATACGTGGAGGTAGCAAAAGACAGGCCTGATAAGCTACAGGTGGTACTATGCCACAAAACAAATTCTTTTTATATATATACTAGCTGATAAAATACGAAATGTGAGCTCACCATTGCCACTTTCTGCCCCTGCTCCTGCAGTTTCTGTATTTTGGCCACCTTGTGGGAGGGCAGCACTTCTGCGTACACCTTGTTTATGCCGACCTGAAACAGTAACGCGTGGTCAGTAACATACGCAAGTACGTTGCCGACGTTTAGACCGGCCTTCGCGAGAGTAGAATGCTTAATTTTGCTTGCTGACATCATGTTTACCACTGAGCCATCGAGCTCCTCATTATGTTGATTCCCCTATGTTTCTATAACGCAAAAAAAAAAAAAAAACAAAAAAAAAAATGCAAAAAAAAAAAATTTAAAACATTTTAAAAAAAACTCGCTACTGACCTGTCTTGCGATGGCCACGGCCGTCTTCCGGTTGTCTCCCGTGAGCAGGCACACCTGGAGTCCCATCTTCTTGAGGCAGTACACAGCTAAGTGAGCCTCAGGCTTTACCTCGTCCGATACACCTATGGTGCACACTAGCTGGTCTGTAGGAGGGAGATGGCGATATAATAAACATATAATTGGAATGGGATCAAGTCTTTTCTAACAAGACGCTTCTCAAACGCTTCTCACTTTGGGTGTCGTAAAAGCCGACTAATGGACTATTCCAAAGGATGGGCAGCAGCATCTCTCTGAGGTTACTTTCAACCTACTGCGATCGCCAACCCGCCTGCCAAGCGTGGCGATTATGGCAAATACCCTCCATCTTGGGGGAGGCCTTTGTCCAGCAGTGGACGTCTTTTAGCTGAGATGATGATGATGAAGTGTTTATTAACACCTTTGCAACGTTAGCATAGCATGGATACTCTTACACAAGCTTAGTTATTTCCGAAATTAGGATGAAACAAGGTTAAATATTTTCAGAAAGAAACTCCAGTAACGATTGCATATTTCATATCCGGTAAATTGTCTTCTTTGACTTTATAGGGTTATCCATACTATTGATAACGTTATGACGTAGTTTAGAAAAAAAACTTTACCTATTTCAATCTATGGCAATTATAAGTTAACTAATGAGTCTTAAAGTCTGTCCAATATAGCTTGATACCCGTGGCATGCTAGGGTTGAGAAAATATTGAGGTGATTGCATGAAATGATATTTGAAGTTATCAATTGAATATCATTATCCTAATGAAGTACTGTTCCTATCTAATGTGCCAGTTGATATTCTTTTCTAATTTTAAGAAGTTCTGTAAAAACGTCATATACTCAAGAAAAATTAAGAAGGTAAATTTAATCGATTGGTTATTGAATGATGATAAATGTGTGTTATGCGGGAGTTTATTAGTATAAATCTAGTCTAACATATAAAATAGAATCACAAAGTAATTGTAGTACATTATGTGATGTATTTTAAATAACTAGTGGTAGCCCAGTGGTAGAAATTCGACCGTAATTTTATTATGGCTGCACGGATTGTATCCTATGCAATGAAAAATTAAAAAGATAGAATGTGAGTTTGGATTGGCATTGACAGATTTCGGCCGCTCCTCTTCCATTAATGAAATTTTTGAAAAGAGTATTTAAATGTGTGTGTGTCAAATACATGGTAGTGTGTGTAATGTTTGTTTTATTGATTTAATGTATTTTTATGCATAGTTTAAAAAAATATTAACATTCGGATAACCTTCTCTATATAAACCATAAGTGTGCGAAATTCCATACTCCTCCGTCCGCGCAATTTTCGTAAAAAAGGGGTACATAGTTTTTGCTTCACGTATTAATATATAGATAATGTTATTTTAATTTTAATATAGTCAAACAATTACCAGTGATCGGAGTAGGTAGAGCTATTTAGGTTCATTGACCGCAAACATTGATGTTAATATGGATATTTCACGAGATTCCAACTAATACTCCGGGATTCAATTATTTGATTCTTGTATAAATATAAGAAATTGTTACATAAAAAAATATATGTGGTTTAATTAATCAAGTTTCTATCTTTTTATTCAACTATCCTTAAACCCGTCCTAATATTTATAGGAAGTGTATGCTTTCACATTCATTCGGGGAATATCCATATTATTCTATCATATGGCAAGTACATAAAATAGCTCTACCTACTCCGATCTATGATAATTACATACGCTTTTACAAAGTCACGTCTTCGATTTTGATGACTTCTGTCACAGGTATCAAGCCTTATAGAAAAAACTATATTAAATCGCGGCATTAATAATGCAATTGCAAAATTGGTCGCAACTGGAAGCGAGTTCCAGAGATGAACAGCTTGGACAGTAAAGGAATAATCATAAAAGGGGGGTTTTAAGGCTTCAGTTTTCTGATGACCGTAATGAGCAATGAATTAATGCAAATTAGAACTTTTAAGGAAACTGAAAGTAAGTACAGTAAGTAAGTACACAAAACAGATAGAAATTAAAAAATAACAATAATGCATGATAAATTGTATAAGAGCTAAATTCCTATCTAAAACATGTGTACACAACACGATTAATAATAAGCGTCCATGTTAAAGTTTACCTAATCTACAACTATATCCAATTAAAAACTAAACAAATACAATACATAGTAATGGTGAAAAAAATATATAAAAAAATGAAAATATAACAAATTGAAAACTTATTCTAGGTTAATGTTGACTTTACAATTTTTCGAAAATAAACTTTATGATATCTTAGGGAAGATAGGAAACTAATATTATAAATGCGAAAGTAACTCTGTCTGTTTGTCTGCTACGTTATCACGTCTAAACCACTGGATCAGTTTTAATGAATTTTGGTATAGATATAGATTGGACATCGGAAATGGAAATAAGCTACACAGCTTTTGTCAGGACGTCTGTCGGGTTAGCTAGTTTACATATAAAACTAAACTTAACTTTACTGCCACTGTGGTCTAGTGGCTAGGACCACCGGTTTAGACCCAGAGGTCCCGGGTTCGATTCCCAGCGGGGGGGTAGTACATGTTTATGTACTCGGTTTGGTTGGTGGTAGGGCTTGTTTGTCCGCCTGGCTAGCTACCACCATCTTATCTAAATATGTCGCCATAACATCAATGTTTGTAGCTTTGTTGTGTTGCTCACTAGTTGAGGTTCCCGGGTGAAGTGCGCTTCCATCATTGGCGTTATCATCACTTTACATCAGGTGAGATCAAGGCACTGTGCTTACCCGTGAAAATATATAAAAAAAAACGAAGGGAACTGTACGATGATGATGATGAACCGTAATCTACTCACCATTAATGGCGGCCAGCACCGCCGTTCTCCCCAACTCCTCGTCTCTGGCGAGTGCTTCGGACACAGACCGGGGTACCGCGATGCCGTTGCGTGCCATCCACTCGCGGTTGCCGATCAACACTATCTGCTCCGCTTCCTGTTATAAACATTAAATTGTTTATTCACCAACAAAATGATACGAGCATTCAAACCTACCACAATATCTGAACATTTCCTTTTTTTTTAGTTGATGGCTTCGTACGTGCACATTTAGCCAGTACATTAAAATTACAAAAGCAGTGACAAAATTCAGCGTCTACGTCAGCCTTCCCGGTAGCATAGCGGTCAGTGCAGCCGCCCGGATTGCGGAAGACCCAGGTTCGATTCCTGGCTGGGTCAGGTAGGCGTTTAATTTTTTCACTGTATTTTGTAAATTTTATAAATATTTAATTTAGCTTCAATGCAGCACTTGAAAATAAAAAGTAATAATTTACATTTAGCCAGTGTTAATGTAATTTCTTTCCTGTATAAGTAAGTAAGTAAACAGCCTATGATTGTCCCACTGCTGGGCAAAGGCCTCCATCATTGAAATCAAGTCATCGCTACAATATATATATATATATATATATATCAATATATATATATCTTTCCTGTATGAGAATGATAAATTAATACAGAAATGAGAAGTGAGAAATGATATACCCCCAATCCCTCGAGTATCTCAGTAAAGATGTGGCTTTACCAAGACCTCACGCGGACTTCTTGGGAGAATTTGAAAAGTGACGTTGCACTGTTTTGTTTCATTTGCCAACACTCACGCACACTCACGAACACTTAACGGTTAATAATACACCATTATTTCACATTAATATTCGACATAACACAAATTTTAGAAAATAAAACAGAACCGCAGACATGAGACTTCCCTTTTCCGTCAAGAAGCAACCTTATTACGAGACGTTTAAGTGTCACTTTCACTTATTTTCAGACGTCTATCAAACTATCATTGACATAAAGGTTGACTTTTGTCAAATGTTCCGATATTTAGATGGGTTTAAACGTAACTGTACCATAAGTTTTTTTCTGCTTACTGTACTAATGGACATTTGTAGCCTAACGAAGTACCAGGGACACATAGCGGCTAAGAAGGTATATTCTTAATCTTTTCACGCGTGTCTCCCGGATCGGTTTGAAGGTACTTATGGACATTTATAGCCTAATTAAGTACCAGGGACACATAGCGGCTAAGAAGGTATATATTCTTACCGCCTTACAAATAAACAAAGAATAAGGTCCGAATAGTCATGTATACGTCATTTCAAATTAGAGTAAAAGAGACAAAATATGGAATAACTATTCGGACCTTATTCTTTGTTTATTAAATTGTAAGGGGGTATATCTTTTGACGCGTGTCGTCCCCCCACCCCGGATCGGTTTGAAGGTACTTACGGACGTTTATAGCCTAACGAAGTACCAGGGACACATAGCGGCTAAGAAGGTATATATTCTTACCGCCTTACAAATAAACAAAGAATAAGGTCCGAATAGTCATGTATACGTCATTTCAAATTAGAGTAAAAGAGACAAAATATGGAATAACTATTCGGACCTTATTCTTTGTTTATTAAATTGTAAGGGGGTATATCTTTTGACGCGTGTCGTCCCCCCACCCCGGATCGGTTTGAAGGTACTTACGGACGTTTATAGCCTAACGAAGTACCAGGGACACATAGCGGCTAAGAAGGTATATATTCTTAATCTTTTCACGCGTGTCCCCCGGATCGGTTTGAAGCCCAGAAGTGGAACTTTCATAGGCTGTTGATGTGGATAAAGTACCAGGGGCACATAACAACCAAGGTGGTGTATCCCACACCTCTCCGCTCGTGTCCTCGAGGATCTATCTCCCAGCAGTGGAAGACGGTCAAAAGTATAGATGATGAAGTACCAGGGGCACATAATGCCTAAGGAGGTGTATCCTCACCTCTCCACTGGAATCTTCCGTCTTGATGAGTGAGTGTAACCTAGCGGCAGCCTGGGCTGAACTCAGGGCCGCGTCGCCGTCGCCCGCGAGCAGTTCCACGTTCACGCCGTGAAGGTCGAAGGAGGAGCCGGCCCTGTTCAGACAATATAGATTTTGATAACATCATATAGTATTGTTTGATGGCATTGGAAGAACTCAAAGGAAAATTTATAAACACCCAGATACACACTACTTGATACTAAAAGCTTAAGGCGACGCACCGCTAAACAATAAATCTCATACGGAGCGTTTGCGCCCCGTACCATAAGAAAAACTGTTTTTTTTCCTTCAAATTAAAACTACAATTATAAAAAAAAAAATGAACTAAAATATTGAAGTGTGTGTTAAGACTAATCTACTAAGAAAATTTAGATGCTTAAATCGGTCTGGTTAGCCTGTAAAATGCAAATCTATGTTTTAAAAGAGGTTACTTTGATATTTTTTTCTCTGTTATAAAAGTTGACAAATCGTATTTCTGCAACTAGTAAAATGTCAATTAAATGAAAAATCATGTCATCAAATATCACTTTCATATGTTTTGTAATTGTTGGGAAAAATCAAGATCCCCGCCACGTAAATTTCCAATGCGTCGTCTTAAGAGGCAGTACTACGAGCGGCCGCCGACGCATCACAAAAGTGGCATTTTGTGCAGTTGTAATTGCATTTATTTGAAGGTTAATAATTTTTTATCGTTCAAAAAAAGTATATATTTTGAAATCTTATAAACTAACGTTAATTCTGGAGTACATTTAACTTAATAATAATAATGGAGTAAGGAGATATTTACAACTAATTCTAAACGTTTTATAGCTTTGAATGGGTTTTTTTATAGAAATTTCGAGGCCGCTACGAACTTAAACCACTACTTAAGAGATATTATTATATATTTTTCATTTCGTTTGCATAGTACAGTAGTTGAAAATTGCCGTCAGCGTATTCAATTGAAAACTAGCTTCGGAATTTTGACTTTATATACGAATTATACTAATAACTATTCTCCACCATACAATAAGTCAAAATTGTCTAAGGGTTTCAGTTTCTCTGAACAAGAATGCCGAAATTGGGCATTTTATGCAAAAATCACGACCAAAATATAACAGGGGCCTTAACAAACGCGCTTCGTGTGCGATTGCTAAGGTTAAGCAATGTTAAGCAATTTTCGTAAGGTCCGGTCATCGGATGGGTAACCAAAATTGTATCATCTTGAGTTCCTCAGTGCTTTTGAAGACACGCGGAGCAGTGGGAGCACAAAATGAGATACAATATACACATTAGTATAAAGTACACACAAACTGACAAAGGAGATGTTTCAAATAGTATAGACATATAGAAATCACTACATATTTAAAACAGTGTTTGTAGTAGTACTTGTCGGTCGTAACGCTTATAGCAACGAAATTGTTTTTATGAAACTGCTGTTCCCTTATTGCTAACAGGTATAAATATTTATAGTTGTAGCACACCATAATAATTGTAAACATAATCACCGTAGGAAACAAACATTGTACACATATAAAGTTCCGATGTCTGTTACTAGATGGCGCTGCGCGGTACTGTTCTGAATCACGCTATCGTTTCGTTTTCCCGATACCATAAATAGCGGGCTTGACTTTTGGTTTGTATCGAATCTTCTACGCAGCTAATGCGAACTAACACTAGCTATTGCACTGGACTTTGTGCTTAGACCAGCTTTCGCTATCGGTCTGAGCCGAGCCTAGTCTTTGGCCGGTTTATTCGCCAATAGCTTTACCTGCCTGTTGTACTGTATGTACCGTTGGTTGGAAATATACGACAATCGATCATTTTCCTTCTTTTCTTCCGGATCGTCGTACCCGGGAACCTCGTCCATTACAAAGTTAAAAATTTTTTAGGGTGCGCACATTTAATTTACATAAGTTAAATGTAGGCAATATTTGATTAAAGGAGATTTTTACAATCTCGGGATTTTGAGATGAGAGGGTGGGTATGTCCACGTTATGCCACGATCGACGAATCTCGTGAAATAGCACTACCTACGCCGACCACTGTTGATGACGCTCTTGAACTACAACATCGATCGCCTAGTCTCCTTCAAAATCTAGATAAAGTTTTAGGCTAGTATAAAGTATGAAGGGCTTCAGACCTCGCCTGGTTGATGACGTTCTTTAGTGATGGGATATCAACGTTCTGATCTCTCCTGGCGCGTAGCCTCGCCCGCAGCCCACATCCGGGCGCGGCGACGAAGCCCACGCATTTGGGCAGTGGGCTATCCCCCAGCACTGTGGTGCACCATTTCACTATCGCTGTTGGAAGAGAAAAATTGTTAATGAGAGATAACTATTATAAATCTCTAGGGCTTTTATTGATTTGTTTTATTAAAACGGTAAGTGTTATGGTTAGAAGATGATAGAAAAAAAAATTGTTAAAAAAATATCATGAGCGGCATTCGAAATCGTACCCCATGCTGGGTCAGGTGCACTATCAACTGTGTTATTGTGGCTCTATCCAACTCGCCGAAATTAATCAACACGATCTACTCTTACTCTGAAAGGAGCCCTATTCAATGTTGACAACTAGTAGTTCAATGGTGCACCTGACCCGGCATGACATGTAATGCGGGTTGGGAATTTTTTCAAATTGTAAATTGTTTGCAACAAAATTTGCGTAAAATAATATACACTTAACCATAAAATCATTTTATCATGAAGTTTCGTAGAAATAGATTAAAACTTACTTTTGTTTAAACAATTCCGATGCAAGTACCAGGCTATCATAACCCTACAAGAGGTAAGCACTCACCAGCTGCCAAAGGGTGTTCCGAGCTGAGCTCAGCCGCCAGCAGACACGACAGCACCCGGGGCAAGGAGCTAGCAGCGCCAGTTAGCAGCGATAACTGAGCCACCGCCGCCCGACCCTGGGTTATGGTGCCGGTTTTGTCGAAGATCACTGTCTTCACCTGGTGACAACGTTTTCAGTTACAGATGGACGATTTTTGAACCGATAATGATGAAATAAATTAAAGGTTAATTCAAGGTCACTGGTAACATATTTTTGTCACCGAAAACTCTCGAGCGGTATGTAGGTAGGTATCTTTGCTGCGGTAAGTGCTGAAAGTCGCATACGGCAAAAATACGCAAACCTGGGTCCAAATTATTTATTTGATCCGTTTGCGGTAGAGACATTGGGTTCATGGAGGCCGGAGGTCAAGCAGCTTGTTAAAGAGTTGAGTGCTCGCCTTGTTGAGGTGACAAGAAGGCGACAAGAAGGCTGGCAGCTACCTCTGCCAACGTATTAGCTTGGCTATCCAAAGAGGTAATTTTGCCAGCATTCTTGGGACTGTTCCTATGAGCCTACAGCTGGAGGATTTTTTTATTTTGTCTTTAATTAAGTTATGTTTCTTTTGCTTTATTCTTTCTTTAATGTAGTAAGATAAGTTATGTTTATTTTTGTTATTATAGTTTTATACTCAGATATCAATATAATGCACAATTTATCATTATTATTATTTTTCTTATGTAATTTATCATGTCACTTTTTATCTCCGGTGATCTAGTCACCGGTGAGTTCATAAGCCTTCATGTAAAGTAAAGTAATTCTCAAGTTTTGGTTACGTTGTAAAATTCTTGGATAGCCAACAACGTTTAGCTTTCCCTTATGATAACGCTGTATAAATAGGCAGCCAGTAGGAACTTTGTTCAAAACCCGTACATAGTGCCGCCCAAACATCTTTAAAAAGATATTCAAAGTACCAAAATCCCATAAGTTGAGGTTAACTTAAGAAGTCTTTGCACTTTGCCTCAGCCACGCTGTAAAAGTCTTATACAGCCAACAGCTGATTCCTCGCTCTCCTATTTACACTAAAGTAAAGGAAGCTAACAACAAAAACCGACAAAGATTGCATACAAAAACCAAAGTACCAGGACCGCATGAGTCGCTAAGAGATTTACCTTATCCAGCGTTCTCCAGCGGTTCTGCTCTCTGTCCCCTCTAGAGATGTAAAATGACTGAATCTGACCAGTCACGATTGTCAAAAACCGTATTTGACCGGTCATTTATTGTCAAATTCAATCAAATTGACTTAAACATATTAGTATTTCTAACTGTTAAAGTGACTAAATATAACTAGTCACAACTATTTACATTACTGCCAATTCCGCCAACATCGCGACACGATTTCAGTTTATTTAAAAAAACAAAATTGTTATTCTGTGTTCATGGAGGAGTACGTTTCTATGATGTTTATGTCACGTTTCTAAAAAAAGTAGTATATTTTACGTATTTATTAGGTAAAGAAAATTCAATTTACTCTTTGTTTACTCATACTGCAGTGGTGCAAGTCGTGACAAGTATCAACAGCGCGTGACGCGGCGTTATAAAAAGAATTTGAAACCCAAATCTAGCTAAACGCTTTTTTTACATTTTTATTCAAAATAAATATTAAAAAACACTAAAGATCATATTGACCATATATGACCCATTTGACAGTAAATGACCGTTTTTGACTAATTTGACCGTAATTGACAGTCAGTCAAATTCAGTCACTTTGGTCATTTTCATCTCTAGTCCCCTCTCAGCGCCCACGCGTAACGCACATGGACAAGCTATGGCCAGCACGGAGAGCGAAAAGTGGAACGCCGTCTGGATTATATATCTATCCCAAAAAACCTTCCCAAATTGAATTCAAAATGAATCCAAGTACTAGGGCCGAAAAGTCGTTAAGTGATTACCTAAGAGCATTACAGAACCGCGTAAAAAGTGTCTCAAGTGGTAGAGTCCTATAAGTCGCTAAGTTGAACCTATTATGTAGTCTATTATAGTCGATCTTTGCCTTCCCTTCACGTTTGATGTAAAGTCCATAAGCAGCCAGCACCAACTTTATAAACGTATCTTAAGTACAAGGATCGCATAAATCGCTAAGAGGTTAACCTATGAAGTCTTCGCACTTTCCGTCGGTCACGCTGTAAAAGTCTTATACAGCCAACAGCTCCTCGCTCTCCTTTCTGATTACTCTGTAAAGGCCCCATACAGCTAACAACAAAAATTGCATACAAAATGAATCCAAAGTACCAGGACCGCATGAGTCGCTAAGAGGTTTACCTTGTGTGCGTTCTCCAACGGTTCCGCTCCCTTAATGAGTAGCCCACGCTCAGCGCCCACGCCCGTGGCCACCATGACGGCCGTGGGCGTGGCCAGCCCCAACGCACATGGGCAGGCTATGGCCAGCACGGAGAGCGCGAAGTGGAACGCCGTCTGGACTATCAACTCCCATCGGGAGAAGGCGTCGAGGTACGCGTCCTGGAGAAATGAAACATTTAACTTTAAGGCGACGACGCATTGGAAATTTACGTGGCGGGATCTTGGTTTTCCCCAACAATTACAAAACATATGAAAGTGATATTTGATGACATGATTTTTCATTTAATTGACTTCATTTTACTAGTTGCAGAAACACGATTTGTCAACTTTTATAACAGAGAAAAAAATATTAAAGTAACCTCTTTTAAAACATAGATTTGCATTTTACAGGCTAACCAGACCGATTTAAGCATCTAAATTTTCTTAGTAGATTAATCTTAACACACACTTCAATATTATAGTTCATTTTTTTTAAATAATTTGTAGTTTTAATTTGAAGGAAAAAAAACAGTTTTTCTTATGGCACGGGGCGCAAACGCTCCGTATGAGATTTATTGTTTAGCGGTGCGTCGCCTTAAACCTGAAATGTGTAGTAAAATATTGATTTTCTTACAAGTTGAGTTTACGTGAACACTACACATTGAATTGAAACAGCTTTTATGAATATACTTGCGTTTACATTATTAACATAATATAGATAATGGCCCTTCCATTTAAATGTTTAAGAAAAAACAACAACTACTAGTAAAAAGGATAATTACAAAGTGAATTAAACTACTTCAAAACTAAACTCATAAAAACTATATCTACTACTTATTTATAAATAAAAAAAATGCTCCAGATCATCCCCATCAGGCAGAGTACCCAGTAAGCTAGCAGCATAGCCACGTTGGATAGCGAGGCTTATTCGCTGGCCCAAACAGCTGCTTGCTCTGGGGTCCCGGGTGGTTTCTGCTAATTTAATTGATATCTTTTAAGAGTTTGTGGGCTCCTTGAACCTAATGTCTACCCCATAGACTATGTATAATATTGGGTATAGATGTGCCTCTCATATAAAAAAGATGGGAAACTTAAGTTCCCTGTACAATAGATGGCGGTAGTAGACGTTTGCGTGCGCGTTTACGCTTCTTCCCGATAGATGACGCTAAAAATATATATAATATTTACAGAAACTAGTTATTTTTTTTTGTATATAATATTAATTGTAAGATTGATAAAAACATATTAGAAACTTATAAATGAACATAAAAATCAAAAAGTTATTAATTCATTACCGAAGGATCGAACCCAGGATTTCTCTAGCACGATGCGTCATCGCAGCCGCTCGGCCAATGTGGCTATAAGAAAGTTACTAGAAAATAACTAAACGTAACTTATTAGTTTAAAGTGCTATCTATACTACCGCCATCTAGTGACATTATATGAATAACCAGTTAGTAACTTGATGTTCCTCTAACGGAAGATGGCGCTGCCGTATATGAAATTTTTGTAATTATTCTATGTATGGAAGATTCACCCCTCTGATCTACCCCTAACGGCTCAAATATGAGATAACCAGTCAAATTCTCACACTTTCTCATATTTAAATTGGTTTTTTCATTATCATTATTGGTGGTAGAATCTGTGTATGTATCCAACTGAAATAGAAATTGTCTAATTACATTTTCTTTTGATTATCTACTTTCGATTTAGCGTTGATATTTCGGGACAATATATACAGAAATTATATAAAATGCTCACCGGAGTGATGTTTTTGATGGTTTGGATGTTGATGGCGCCGCTCACGATCCAGCAGATGAGTGTCAACAGCGACAGGAACATGACAAGGGGTACGAAGTATCTGGAGACATAATATAAATTGAATTAAAAGAAATAATTCAAAATAAAATTATTGAAAGTCGTTTTGACTTTCATGTAACAGGGACACTGTCTGTCGGCGTAGTCTAACGGCCGTACTCAGAGACGTCAATTAAGTTTTAATGACAATTAAATGTCTTTCATTCTCTATTTAGCGCTATACATAAGAAAGTGACAGCAAGAGACTTAATTGTCATTAAAACTTAATTAACGTCTCTGAGTACGGCAGTTAAACCGTTTTTTTTATAAAAGTTGCGGCTTTAATTAAAAAAAATCTAATTCAAAGTACCAGGATCGCATGAGTAGCTAAGAGTCTCTACTTATGTAGTTGTTATATCCAGTGGATCTAGCTTATCTTCAAGATATTTCCTCTTCCTTCCTTCTTCTAGGATGGATGTAAGGATGTAAAAGACTTAAGGGTGCGCTGTCCGTAAGTGACAAGTGTCATATGTTTTATTTGAAATGTCGTCGTCCATATTTATTTGATGCCGCGCGGCCATACTAATTTATTTTGTATGGGGAATTTAAGGTGCTTAATAAAAAATAATTATTTAAATAACCACTTGATGAATCGAAAATGTAGTCTAGCAATTTGTAGTTTATCCATTGATGATTGTTTAGACAAAATCAGAGGTACAATAATTTAGATAAACTATAAGAAAACTACTAAACGCCGCCACTCGTTTTCATGATTTTTGCCCAACTTTAAATGATATTGTAGAAAAAACTATAGCGTGTTATGAATTTATGGTTCTGACAAATTGTAAACACGTTCCCTATGATACTAAATATATATTTTTTTCATTTAATACGATAGTATTTTCAATCATATCTACTTAACCGTAATTGCATTTTTGGCATTTTTTGGTCGGCGCACCCTTAAACAGCCTACAGCTATTTTTTCGCTTTCTTATCTGATTACGCTGTAAAGGCCATAGACAGTCAGCATCAACCAAAAAATCGTCTGAAATTGCAAACAAAACGTATCCAAAGTAGCATAGCATTATGGAGTCTGGTGGATCTTCAAGATCTTTTACTTTTCTAGTTAGGATGTAAAAGTACTTTACAGCTAACAGCTGCTTCTCTGCTTTTCTTTTCTATTACGCTGTAAAGGCCATATTCGTCCAGCAACAACAAAAAAATCGTCCAAAATTGTAAATTAAACATATCCATAGTACCAAGGTCGCATGAGTAGCTAAGAGCTTAAGAGTCTCTACTTGTGGAGTTATCTTCGAAATGCTACTGCAGCTAACTGTTCAAGATAAGATAAGATGTGGTATCTCGCTCACCCCGCGATGGTGTCCGCTAGCCGCTGCACGGGCGCCTTGCTGCTCTGGGCCTCCTCCACCAGCCGCACTATCTGCGCCAGGGTGCTGGCTTCACCCGTGTGAGTGGCTCGCATCAGTAGAGCTCCATGCTGGTTGATACTGCCGCCTATTACTAGGGAGTCTGGAAACGTACAGTTGTGTTAATTTATAATAGTAATATATAATTTATATACATTTATTAAAGCTAAAGAGTGTCGAAAGTCTGTACATGGAAGATATTCGAAAAAAAGTTGGCTGGGGAATACTTAGAATCGATAACAGAACACGTTTCAACAGTTTTTAGATTTTTTGTCTGTTTGACCGCGCATCACGTGAAAATGGTTGAACGGCAATATGCAAAAAATCAGCATACAGATAGTTTATAACTTAGATTAAAACATAGGACTTTTTATCCCGATATTCCCACGGGAATGGGAACCACGCGGGTAAAACCGCGAGCGGCCGCTAGTTTGTCATAAAAATTGCATGTACTTAGTAGTGTAGTTAGTACTTAGGATGTAGTTAGTAGTGTTTAGTAGTGTAGATTGCCAAACATCATGTACAAATGGAAACAACAAAAGTATCAGGGTTAGAAAGGATAAGATTTATCATAATAAAAAAAGTTAGGTAATTTATCAATTAGCCGGCCACTACTGGATGAGGGTGGCTGGCGACAGAAAGAAGTGGAAGCGTTGGGGGGAGGCCTATGTCCGAAGGCGGAATGATGATGAATGATGGCTGAGGACGATGATGATTTTTTTTAAGAGAGTTTGCCGATTGGCTCTAATGCCATTTTCAGCTTCACTGGACATTTTTTGGGAGCAACGAGAAACTTAAGGGTTCCTCAAGCCGTGTGAAACGAAACAGCGTCTCGAGGTTTTGTTTATAGAACAGCTTAACGCACTAGTGCGTGTGCCCGTGCTCTACTAGATTCTCCGAGGGGTTCGGATCGGCGCCTCTAAAGGCTCGGACCTCGGCTCGGGTTGACGAGGCCGTGGTAGTGGGGAGAAGCGCCCAGGTACATGTCTGTACCTGGTGTAGAGCGCGTGTAAACCGGCTAGTCGTACCCTTGTTCTACGAGTACGGTGTGTTGGGCCTAAACTAGTGTGCATGTTTAGTGTATTCTGTAAATGTGTAGTGTTTAGAGGGTCGGGCGGGGATCTTAATCTGTATTCAAACGACGAAATTTAAAAAATGACTTACCGATAGTTTTGGCCACAGGCATCGACTCGCCAGTTATGAGAGATTCGTCGCACGTGCTCTGACCAGTGATCACTTTACCGTCCACTGGGATTTTGGCACCGGGGACCACCTAAAACAAAGTATTTTGTGAATTCTCTGAATTTTAAGTGGTTGTATTTCTTCAAGCAGCATTTTTTTACTGGGACAAACACTAAAGTATTTTTTTATAATAAAAATATAAATACTATACTCAAGGTACCAGGTTAACATGCACTACAAAGAGATCTCATCATCTCACACTGAAAGGGGAAGATATAATGTACACATTCTACTCAAGGTACCAGGCTACCATACACTACTAAGAGATTTCCTCAGCTTTCCTTGTAAAAATACTATCTGAGGTACCAGGCTATCATAGACTACTAAGAGATTTCCTCAGCTTACCCTGATAGAGTAGAAGATACAAAGTAAAAATACTGTCCAAGGTACCAGGCTATCATAGACTACTAAGAGATCTCCTCAACTTGCCATGAGAGAGAAAGATACAAGGTACCAGGTTATCATTGATTACTAAGAGATCTCCTCAGCTTACCCTGAGAGAGTAGAAGATACAAGGCACAAATATGGTCCAAGGTACCAGGTTATCACAGACTACTAAGCGATTTTCTCAGCTTACCCTGAGAGAAGAAAACAACAGTCACAAACACTGTTATAATGGTCCAAAGTAGCAGGCTATCATACTCTATAAAGAGGTGTCATTATCTCACCCTGAGAGAAGAGGATACCAAGTATAAATACGGTCCGAGGTACCAGGCTATCATAGACTACTGAGAGGTTATGTCATCTTACCCTGAGGACGTCCCCCCGCTGCACCAAGTCCACGGGTATGCTTTTCTCGCTGATGATGTGTTCCTGGTCGTCCAAAACAACCAGAACAGCTTCAGTAGCCTTTAGGGATAGTAGTTTTGATAACGCTTCTGATGTTTTGCCCTGTATTGAGAAAGAAAAAATTAAGTAATTTTGAACAGCGAATACACACTTATCTTATATCGGTTTCAATTACGGATAAAGGATATTACGTAATTACCTCGGATTATCTGATAGTTTCGGATATTTTAAGCAACACGTATTAAATATTTTAGGAATTGAATAAGAGACGCGGCTAGTTTCGGCTCGGTGAAAACGTGTCATAATAAAAACATAACATTTAAACCCCACTCTCATCCGAAATCATTCGAAACTTTTTCGGATAGATTACGGGTATTCCATAGTTTCGGTTACGGTTACGAAGCTTCATAACAACCCTGTTACTTGCTGGGATGAGACAAGTACCGTTACTCGCCAGTAAAGTACCAGGCTATCATAACCTCTAAGTGCTACCAACCTTGGCGATGTTTTCTAGCCAGAGAAAGAAGGAGATAATTTCAATGATGGAGGCCAGTGTATGTGTTGAGAGTAGTCTTAATACTATGTTAAAGAGTATCTATACTCGCCATCAAAGTACTAGGCTATCATAACATATAGAAGGTTCTCACCTTAGCGATGTGTTCCGGCCTGACTAAAGATACGAAGACTAGCAGCATGGGTGGGGTATCGAAGAACGCCATGGGGCTGGTGTCCTGTTTCATCGCTATGGCTGCGATCTCCACCACCAGGGAGTACAGGTAGGGAGCCTTTTGCCCAGCAGTGGGACAGTTTTTTTATATATACTTAAATGAAATAGTACTGTGTCTCCCCAGCAAAGTACCAGGCTAGCATAACCTCAAGGTGTAAACCAACCTTGGCTGTTTACTATGATCAGAAAAGTATCTATACTCGCCAGCAAAGTACTAGGCTAGCATAACCTTTTGAAGATGTTACTTACCTTGGCAAAACCTCCATCTTTGCAATGATGGAAGCCTTTGCCCAGCAGTGGGCCACCATACAAGCTATTTACTATGACAAAGTATCTATACTCGCCACCAAAGTACCAGGCTATCATAACCTGTAAAAGGTTCTCACCTTAGCGATGTGCTCCAGCCACCTGCCCAAAGATACGAAGACTAGCAGCATGGGTGGGGTGTCGAAGAACGTCATGGGGCTGGTGTCCTGTTTCATCGCCATGGCTGCGATCACCACCGCTAGGGAATATAAGTAGCTGCGGAGAAGGTATACCGATCAGTACCTACAATCTGGTACTTTAAATCCCGTTCGTGCGCATGAATTTTGAAAAAGGGACCATCATCCCTCCATACAGATAACTTTAAACCCTTTAAACTCCTACTACTTTCACGTATCCGCTTCATCCTGATATAATAATAATAATAGTTAATTGCGGATAAACAATCTTTAATTAATAATTCAAATACAATCAATATGAAATTAAAATAAAATACAAATTAAAAACAAAATAAATATTAAAAACAAAATTTAAATTAAGAATTAATTAAAAACGGATTAAAACATTTATAAAATTAAAATTAAAACTCCCGATTCATAAAAATTAAAATAATGTACAATATTATATAAACATAATTACAATATTAAAATTAAATTACTTATAATAATTGTTATCGCTCAACGAGATTGCTCAATATTCTACACATTTTTATGTTACTTGTTACTTTTTTATTTGGTTATTTAATTATTATTTATGTTAAGAACTTACGTCCTTATTTATTAAAACTATTTAGGCATTATATAGTTGTTATTATTTATAATGTTTTCTTAATATCACACAAACGCCATTTTGAATTTGAGAAAAAGAGAGTTCTTATGAATAAGGGGGTATCTAGACAAACCTAATATAGGCTTTGAGATACTACTAACGAATATTGTATTAATTATTTTGGCTAATTATTTTTTTGGCAAGAGCTGGATGAGAGTAGCCGCGGGTCGTGCTCAGTGGCGTGCACTTGGAGAGGCCTATGTCCTGCAGTGGACGTGTGTAGGCTGATGATGATGATGATGATGATGATTTTTTTTTTTTTATTTCGTGGTACCCACTTAATGCGAAAAGGCGACCAGGTAGACGAGTATGGCGGGACGACCTTGATGGGTTCATGAAGGAATGGCGTGATGTTGCAGGGGACCGGAAGGTGTAGAAAAAATGTGGGGAGGCCTTTGCCCAGGAGTGGGACAGTTATGGCTCATCATCATCATCATCATCATCATCATCATTATCATCAGCTCATTTTTTGTCCCCACTGCTGGGGCACGAGCCTTCCCTATGGATGGATAGGTAGAACGGGCCATAGACCACCACGCGGTTTGGTGGTAGTTAACGACTGCTTATGCAGCCGGGGACCCTAACCCGATCCAATCCGAACCCTTCGAAGACTCTGGTAAGGCACGGGGACGCGCACTTTTAAGTGTGCGATGCCGTTCCCTTTAGAAATCCTTCGAAGGTGATTCGTTTCAACACGGCTTGAGGTACCCTTTACGTACCTCGCCGCCCCCAAAAGCCCCGGTGACGCTGAAAATGCCGTTCGAGGCAATCAACAATCTCTCTCCTAAAAAATAAACGACGGGTTGCACTCCGGGAGTGCCGGCAGAAGTGAAAACTTGAATATTAACGTTGTGCATTTTTGATATTTTGGAATGGTTAGGGAATAATTTTGCACGAATTGCTTCAATTATCAGTATTAAAATACAATCATTTATGTGGTAGAATACAATATTTATTTATTGCGCTATCGTACACAAACATGACAATTTATTCGCGCAAGCGCCCTGCGCCGCCTAAACGAAACAGTAGGCATACATTTTCGCCGCGCCGTAGAAAGAGAGGGGGATACTTCCTCTCCTACGCCGCGCCGGCTGTCTACTCTCCATCCGTCTTACGAATTTTCGATCAGGTCACGTGTCCTGACGCGAGTCACGTGTCCTGACGCGAATAAAACATTTTTTACCTATTATAAAAAAAGTGTTCAACAACACTAAAGAAGTTTTCACTTCAAAAAGCCGGGGACCCACGGCTTAACGTGCCTTTCGAAGCTGGCTCATATAATATAATATATAATAATGAATAATCTATCTATCTATCTATGACATCAGTAGTCATTACCTGATGGTGGTGGTGAGTGAGATGAGCACGTCCATGTTGGAGGTGCCGTGGCTCAGTGCCTTGTACGCCTGCTTGTAGAAGTGCCAGCCGCCGATGAACTGGAACAACACGAACGGGTTTGTTGATATAAACAACCACAAAAATTAATTCATCATCAGCTCAATTTTTCCGGAGAGTGCCAATTAAAAAAAAACTCTATATCCATAATTTTATTATTAATTAAGATAATACTAATATTAATACTGTAACTTACCTTCCTAATTTGAAATAAGTCCATATCTGTAGTTGATGCTCTCAGACCGTTTTTATTTTTTTTCTTCGAAGCGTCTACCGAGAATCTAGTACTATCTATACATATATATAAAAACTAAACGGCATTCGTCTGTATCGCTAAATCTCGAGAACGGCTGGACCGATTTGGCTAATTTTGATTTTGAAATATTTGTGGAAGTTCAGGGAAGGTTTAAGCGGCGAGAAACATAAATAATAAGTAACTGTTAACGCTTAGCGCAATCTATCCACACGAGGAGTAAACGACGCGGCCTGCGAAGAGCTTCGCGGCAACGTCACGGCAGACGCACTACGCGCCTACGTTCACACTTTTAATTACTCACTCGATTATAAACCATTGTCGCCGTTACATTAGACTTTTTTTGTAATTTCAAAATTAAACGATAAAAATATTCATTTGTCCTGGATCGCATACTTCTTTTACCCTGAGCATCGATAAATAACAGTAACGGAAAATACTAAAAACGACAATCTAATTTTCCAATACAAAATGTTCCACGATCCGTTCGTTCTGTTGTCATGAAAACTGTAAAAGCGATACGAAGTCCGCTGAGTCAGCTAGTTATCGATAAATATATCGTTTTTTAATGGCACTCGTTGCTGTTGTGTTTCGTCCGGTGAGTGAAAGTACCGGAGGCCCATCTCTCACCCCTCCCCCCTCCCAATTCCTACTCCCTCCTCAAGACCCAACTCCTTCCTCAGGGTTGGCAACGCATCCGCGATTACTTTGGTTTTGCGGGTGTCCATGGGCGGCGGTGATTGCTTTCCATCAGGTGACCCGCCTGCTCGTTTGCCTCCTTATAACATAAAAAAAAAAAAAAAAAAATACCTGCACGGGTGTGGCGAGCAGGAACATGATGAGGTTCTCCAGACTCAGGCCTGGCAGCACGTGGTACATGTGCTGGGGCCCGTGGCCGTGCGCCATGGCGGCCATGAAGTACGCCATCGCGATCATGCACGGCCCGCCGAACAGCAGGGAGATGAGGAAGGCGTTACGCCACTTCTTAATCTCCTCTCTGTGGGAAGGAAAAAGAAAAAAAATCTTAATTGGTCCAAATTATTACTTTTTATTTTCAAGTGCTAATTGCTGCACTGAAACTAAATTAAATATTTATAAAATTTACAAAATACAGTGAAAAAATTAAACGCCTACCCGACCCAACTTGAAAATAAAAAGTAAAAATTTACTATAGCGTTGTGTTATCAAATTTGTAGCATTTCATCTGCAAAGATGAATCTGCATAGCCAACGGTTGCAATGACCGTTGGATAGATGGCGCGCTGTGCCGCTATTAGCACTCTAAAAAATCACAAAAGCAGTGACAAAATTCAGCGTCTACGTCAGCCTTCCCGGTAGCATAGCGGTCAGTGCAGCTGCCCGGATTGCGGAAGACCCAGGTTCGATTCCTGGCTGGGTCGGGTAGGCGTTTAATTTTTTCACTGTATTTTGTAAATTTTATAAATATTTGGTCCAAATTATTAATTTATTTATTTTATTTATTTGTGTTCGGGAGTCTTACAGCAAAATAGTCTAGTAACTAAATAGTACACTATAAATATGGCGATGCTAACAACAAGTCTCCACCTATGGATAGAAAAATAAAAACTAAGAACATATTAAATCACTAAATTATTTTTCACTTCTCATGCTCGTAAAGTTTTTCTTTATGTCGAGAAAAGGCTGCATAAAATAAGTTTTTATGCTCTTGTGCATAAAGTAATTTCTTCTTCTAAGACTAAGGCAATTAGGCCTTACAGCCACTTACCCAATACACCTTCATTTGATTGATATATTTTTATGAGATTTAGGTTATATCTTAATTTAATTACGACATATGTATTACTATCTAAATAGAAATTTACGATTAATACGGGCTTGCATTTACGTAAAAAAAAAATAACGCAAATATTTATAATAACTTGGCATTGCGGCTCAGACCATAGACGAACGTCAGGTAGTTTAAAATTTTAAAAAAAAGTGAGCAAAAATTGTGTGGCGGGAAGCTTTATTCGTCATTTAATTACATTATAAAAATTTATTAAATTTTCTTGTATATTTTTTTTTTATTTTAATCCTTGTTTTATTTCCTTGCAATCGAAGTGAAAAACAGAGTGTAAAACTCGAGTATAAAACTCATTTTACCCTCGACGTGACTGTCCATATGCACGACTCGGGTAAAATGGCTCGTTTTATGCTCTTGTTGTACAATCTACTATTAAAAGGATTAACCACTTAAAAATTAAATAACACAGTAACTTTTGGTGTGTAGGACAGTTTAGGTAAAGAACTTTTTATTATGGAGTAGAGCATGACTAATTAGATACGAGCAAAGTACAAACAAAGAGGTTGAGCAACTTTCGCAAAGGCCAGTCATCGGATGGGTGACCAAAATTTGATTATCTCGCACTCCTCCGTGCTTCGGAAGGCACGTAAAGCCGTTGGTCCCGGCTGCATTAGCAGTCGTTAATAACCATCAACCCGCACTGGGCCCGCGTGGTGGTTTATGGCCCGTTCTCCGTATCCATCCATAGGGAAGGCTCGTGCCAGCAGTGGGGACATAAAAAGAGCTGATGATGATGAATAATATTAATAATGTTTATGTTTGCAATACCTTGGCGAGTAGGGTCTCATACTTAACCTATGACTCAAATTCAAATTCAAAAATTATTTATTCAGTTTAGGCTACAAGTAGCTCTTGTGAATGTCGCTATGCCATCGGTTCGTAAGTCTACTCTGGGCGGGAGATCTTGTACTGAGAAGAACCGGCAAGAAACTCAGCAAGTGTCCAGCTCTTTTCTCCCTTACAGCGTCAAAAAAAATATATTGGAAAATGCCCTATCATAGCAGGACACTTTCCATTACAAATAAACACAAAAAATATAGAAGACAACCACAACATGTAAAAAAAACAAAAAAATAAACAAATCTAAGTTATCAAATTTACATCAGACTTATGTTATAACTATTTCTGTACATAAATAAATATATAAATAATGTTAACTCACTTGTGCTCTAAGTAGTTGGTGGTGCCCTTATTGTGGGGTCCTACCACGGTCGCCTCGAAGCCCAGCGAGTCGATCGCCTCGCATATGGTCCGGGGGCCGATCTGCTCCGCGTTGTATTTGATTTTACCTCTGCAATAGGGAAGTTCACATCAACAATAATTCATGTATAAATGACTTTAGGATAACATCGGTTATCGGATGGGTGACCAAAAATGTATATTCTCGAGCTCCAACGCTTCGGAAGGCATATAAAGCCGTTGGTCCCGACTGCATTAGCAGTCGTTCAGGCTATTATAACCCACAAGGAGGTATACCTGACGTGAGCTACATATTTGGGATGTAGTACCAGGCTAGAATGACTCACCAGGAGCTATACCTAGTATAAGGTCCTAGGAGCTTTACCTGGAGTGAAGTGGCGAAGTACCAGGCTAGCACGAGCTATAAGGAGCTAGCAACATACCTGCGGCAAGTTGGTCAAAGTACTAGGCTAGCATAAGCTATGAAGAGCTACATCCCTGGGGTGAGGTGATCAAAGTACTAGGGGTAAGGTGATCAAAGTACCAGGCTATCATGAGTTATAAGGAGTTACGCACTGTTACGCAAGTGGTTACGGCCCGTCCTCCCTGTGGTGTTTCCATCCATAGGGAAGGCTGCCCCAGCAGTGGGAGACGTATAATGAGATGGAGAGAGAGTGAGTCAGTCCAAAGTACCAGGCTATCATAACCAACAAGGAGGTATACGGCCCGTTCCCCCTGTGACGTTTCCATCCATAGGGAAGGCTCATGCCCCAGCAGTGGGGACATACAGTGAGCTGGTGATGATGATGATGATGATGATGATTACCTGGAGGTGGTGAGCGCGACGGCGCAGGAGACGACGCCGCTCAGCTTAAGTACAGTCTTCTCGATCTTGTTGACGCACGAGGCGCACGTCATGCCTCCTATCTGGAAACAGATGAATTGGATAGAAATAGAGAAACGTTTATTCAGTATAATTAATGAATGAGCGAATAAATGAGTGAATGATTGAGAGGGCTAATCAGTGAATGGTTGTGTGAAACATAAACAAGTACAAGATTGAATGAATGATTGAGCGAATTAATGAGTTTATGGATAAGTTATTGCATGAGTAAATGGATGAGTAAATGAAAGAGGGGATGAATGATGAATGGATGAGTAATTGCATGAGTAAATAAATAAGTGAATGAAATTAATGAATGAGTGGGTGAAATAATGAGTGGACTAATGAGTGAATGAACGAGTGAGTGGAAGAACGAGTGCATGAATGAAATTGAATGATTAAATAGACGATTGAACAAATGATTTAGTGAATAGATGCATAAATGAATAAACTAATGGATGAATGTAAAACCAAATAATGATAAGGAAATCAATGGATGAATCAATGAGTGTACGAATGAGTGAATGAATGAGATATTGAATGAGTGAATGTATGAGGAAATCACTGAGTGATGAATTAAAGTAATGATGAAAAATCGAAAAATTGTAGAATGAATGAATGAATAAGGGAATGAACGAGTGAACGAATGAGTGAAGGATTAAAAAAAAAATTAACACATATTTTAATATAGTTATCCACCGACCGTGACCATCAGCTCCTTCTGGCCGCTGCCGTCCGCGTCGCCGAGCACCTCGGCGGGGAACCCGAGCTCCGTGATGGAGTGCGCCACGTCCGCCGCCGAGATCTTGCGCGGCTCGTAGCGAACCTCCGCCTTCGCCGCGAGCAGTGCTATCAGTATGGACTCCACGCCTGGGAACGAGAACGAGTTCAATATGAAAAAAAAAAAAAAATGGAATGGGCGCCTTTGGCTTTCAAAGTAAAAAGTAAATAATGTTGAATAATTTCGGCGGGCTGGTCGGAACCACGATAGCTCAATTGGAAGAGCACCTGACCCGGTATGTCAGAAGGGTGCGGGTTCAAATCCTGCTCGTGGAAATTTTTTTCAACATTTGTGTTTTTGTAATTTGTTCGCAACAAAATTTACGTTAAAAATTATATAAACATTATTTAATTCAATTTTTTTAATGAATTTTGTAAATTAACAAAATAATACACAAGATATCCTAAAAGTATGTAGGTATAACTGTAATGATATGAGGTAAATCTTAATATGAGAGCAGTTCAAACATTGTACCAGGCTAGCAAGAACTCTGTGGAGATGGCTACATACCTGGGATTAGGTGATCAAAGTACCAGGCTAGCATGAGTTATAAGGAGCTACATTATATGAGATGTAGTAGTCGAAGCAACCACCGCCCCGTACTGGGCCCGCGTGTTGATTAACGTCCCGTTCTCCCTGCTGCGGTGTAAACATCCATAGGGAAGGCTCGTGCTCCAGCAGTGAGAACATAAGAAGAGCTGGAGAGAGAGAGAGAGAGTGTCCAAAGTACCAGGCTAACATAACCCACAAGCAGGTGTATACCTGGCGTGAGTAACATACTTGGGATAAGGCCGTGAAAGGGGTTGAAGTACCAGGCTATCATGAGTCATAAGGAGTTCCGCACTGGGCCCGCGTGGTGGTTTACGGCCCGTTCTCCCTGTGGTGTTTCCATCCATGGGGAAGGCTCGTGGCCCAGCAGTGGGGACATACAATGAGCTGATGTTGATGATGAATGATGTTCAACTCACCGTATAGCTTGGAGCAGTGTTTCTCGATGGCGGCGACGCACGAAGCGCACGTCATGCCGCGCACTTCTAACGTGCAGCGAGACAGCTCGGGCTCTTGAAGGGGCGCGGTGCCCTGAGTGGGAGAATATACTATTGTAATGTACGTCGGACTTCTTGGTGGGAAAGTAAAGAGTCATTATTATTATTTTAACTTAGCAGAATTTTTGTTTTAAAAAAATATCCGAAACTCGTGTAACATCGCATTGGCCTCGCTTTTAGTTTTTTTAATTTTGGTTAAACAACATCCGAATTAATAATTAAACTCGTGTAAATTTACAAAAATGGCTAAAATTGCTAGTTTTTTTTGGTATTTTATTTGTTATCTGTTGTTAGCAATTGTAGCCATTTTTAGAACATTTACACGAGTTTAATAATTAATTCGGATAATTTTAAACTAAATTTAAAAAAAAACTAATAGCGAGGCTAATGCGATGTTACTGGGCTGACTGGGTAGCAGAATACCCCTGCTATCCGACATTTACGTATGTCCAACCCTCTACCGGACTTCTTGGCGGGAAAGTGAAGAGTCATGTCTGCGGTTTTGTTTTATTTTCTAAAATTTGTGTTATGCCGAATATTAATGAATGAATGAAATAATGACGGTTAATAAACTGTTAAGTGTTCGTGAGTGTGCATATGAGTGTTGGCAAATGAAACAAAACAGTGCAACGGCACTTTTCAAATTCTCTCAAGAAGTCCGCCGCGTGAGGACTTAGTAAAGCCCCACATCTTTACTGAGCTACTCGAGGGGTTGGGAGGTATATCATTTCTCACTTTTCATTTCTATTATCATTCATCATCATCATAAAGGAAATATTGTCTATTTATGTATTACTTGTAAGAAAAAATACTTTGAGACTGGCTAAATGTGCTAATAGCACGAAGCCATCAACTTAAAAAAAAAACTCTCTACCAAAGACCCTGTATATTTTTTTGAATAAAATGTGGTCTTTTGTCACTACTAGAATTGTTTTGTAAGTTAAGTGTCTTAAATAATCCACTATGCCATGAATATTGTTAATGGGTACATATTTGATTACCGAAAATTTCGAAAATGTCAATGTTTAAAACATTGAAAGTTTAAATATCGAGATAAGATTGAAATGCCGAGTGGTTTAAATATCGAATTATTAAAAACTAGCTGTGCTCGCGACTTCGTCCGCGTGGAATAGTGACTTTCGGCAGCATTTTTAATTTTTTAGGCTCTTTTCCCGTTTTTGCAACATTTTTCACTGATGCTTCGCTCCTATTGGTCGCAGCGTGATGTTATATAGCCTAAAGCCTTTCTCGATAAATGGACTATCCAACACAAAAAGAATTATTCAATTCGAACCAGTAGTTCCTGAGATTAGCGCGTTCAAACAAACAAACAAACAAACAAACAAACTCTTCAGCTTTATATATTAGTATAGAGTATAGATGTCGATAGTCATTACACCTAAGTTCAAAATGGCAACATTTAATATTTAGAGTACCCTACCAACCTACCTAATAGTTAAAACAAAGTGTCTAGTTTGCCACCAGTGGCCATTTAATACAAATGGATATACTGCCACTAGTGACGAGTTTTGTTGACAATTGTTCAGTGGTAAAGTCTGTTGGATAGGTTAAGTTAAAAAAAAAAAATGTAACTTTTATAGATTCATAACCTCAATCTTTTCTAGATGTAACTAACTTCACTGCGATACCAATAAGAAGATGTACTGAAATAAATAAATAAATAAACTTTCCTACACTCACACCAATTATCTAGCCCAAGAGAAGCTTCGTTATGAAAGAGAGTTATTGAAAATTGGACCTCTCGGATTCATGCCACCATTCGAAGCCGCGGCGGACATTTGAACGATGTTATATTCCGTTCATAATGGCATTAATGGGCCTTTGAAATAAATAAAAAAAATCGTTAATATCTCACACACATCTAGTTTTATACAAATTTAACATCGACCCGCCCTTGTTGAAACACCCTTTATAACCAATATTTTATTTTTATTTTTTTTAGGTTATTTGTTAATTTGCGGTCTATATTGTTGCAGACGCTACGTATTATCGACCTTATGCCAGCGTCAATACGGATCAGCCTTTTTGAATGTTCACAAATCGCGGTGTCGTCTTAAAATGGCTAACTCACATTGGCTTTCGTTTTGCTTTTGACGGGGGAGGGAGACTTCAGTCCATCGCCGGAGCCCTCTTCACTCCTACTTTGAGAATTTGTGTCTGCAAAAAATTGAATATTATTAAAATTAAAATTTTGGGTTGATTTTTATTATTATTATACTCTTAATTTATTTTAAATCTTTGATTAAGGTTTTTTATAAAAAATATATAAAAAGTAAAATATAACAAAATATCATACAAAAATACAACTATAACAAAATACAATAAAATACAATTATTATTATTATTATTTATTTCATAAAGACAACCAATTGAAATGAAACAACTTTTACGGATCTACTCGCGTTGATTCTACACATTACTTATTTAATGTTTATCCTGACGTTTCGAACCCTTTGCAGGGTCCGTGGTCACAGGGAGACTGAGGTGTTGGGCGTCTCATAATAAGTTGGTAGCTTAAAATAAACGCGAGTAGATCCGTAAAAGTTGTTTCATTTCAATGTGTAGTGTTCGCGTAAACTTTAGAAAACAATAAAAGAAAACAAAGATCCATAAGTTGTTAGTAGACTTAAGCTTATTGTTAGTATTTAATTACAAATAACAAAACAATACAATCAATTACATTTTCAAATTAAATTATCAGACAAATTATATATTACTGTCTTATTTGTTTTTGTAATTTTTTCGCAACAAAATTTGCGTTAAAGATTATATAAACAAAACAAATACATTTTATAAATAGCTTGCCTACTTCTTAACTGATCTTTAGTATTTGTAAAAATATTATGATCGGATGTTAATGACGGTAGTTGTTGAGATTGAGTGGGCGCCTTTTGGCTTTCAAAGTAAAAAGTAAATAGTGTTGAATAATTTCGGCGGGCTGGTTAGAACCACGTTAGCTCTATTGGGAGAGCACCTGACCCGGTATGTCAGAAGGGTGCAGGTTCAAATCCTGCTCGTAGAAATTTTTTTAACATTTGTGTTTTTGTAATTAGTAAAAGCAATTTTCTGTTTTTTTTTAAATTTTTAATTGGCACACATATTACCAAACACCCTTTATATAAACCGCTCACGACTCACCCTGTACATCGCCGTCCACCTTCAGCACGTTGACATCGAAGCCGAGGCTGTAGACCGCGTCGGCCACTAGCTTCGGGCTGACCGATGACTTGGAGTAGCGTACGCACGCTCTACACGCAGCTAGGTCTACCGAGGAGTGGATGATGCCCGGCATTTCTTTGAGGGCTCCTGGGAAGATGACAATAATAATAATAATAAGAGTACTAAGTAATAGTAATAGTAATAGTTTGGACCCTGGTCCCGATGCCGGTGGACCCCTATTTTTTATATTTTTAAATGTTTGTTTTGTTTTTTAGAAAATATTTAAAAATATAAATTAATATGTCAATTTCAATTTGTTATATTTTAATTTTTTTTATATATTTTTTTCACCATTACTATGTATTGTATTTATTTAGTATTTAATTGGATATAGTTGTAGATTAGGTAAACTTTAACATGGACGCTTATTGTTAATCGTGTTGTGTACACATGTTTTAGATAGGAATTTAGCTCTTATACAATTTATCATGCATTATTGTTATTTTTTAATTTCTATCTGTTTTGTGTACCTAATAAATAAATAAATAAATACGTAAAAAAATAAATAAAGAGATAATAATAATAATAATAAATAAAATAATAATAATAGTTTTGTTTTTTAGAAAATATTTAAAAATGTAAATTAATATGTAAAAAAATAAATAGAGAGATAATAAATAATAATTAAATAAATAAATGTTTCCCACACTCACACCAATTATCTAGCTCCAAGAAAAGCTTCCTTAGAAAACTTGAGAAATGATTAACTAGACAACGGATAAACATATTTAATATACTTAAATACATAGGAAACATCCAGACCTTGTAACGTTGCACGTACATATTTATTTAAAAAAAAAGACTTTAATTATTAAATATTTACATTTTTTTAATAATAAAAAGAAAACAAATTAAAGCTATAATATTTAATACATATTAAGAACAAAACAAAGAATCTATTTACAACTTTAAACTAAATAGTAATAAAATTGCTTCTATTTACATTAAAACTATGGTACTAAAACTACGCATTTACTTAAATATTAATAACTAACACAATAAGAGTAATCACCAAATTAAATAAATTGAATATAAAGTGTCATCTGTGATGTGTGACTACTTGTACTTTAACTTGTTTTTTTTTGTTTCGCAATCGCGACCGGCGTTGGTCTCGGAGCGTCATTCAAAAGTTAGCTGCGGGCAGATCACACTGAAGTGGCTTGGAGAGAGTACGTTCTACATAATAGACTTATATCGTCTCGTTTCCAAATCAATTATTTAAATACAGTAATTAAATATCTTCAGTATCGTAATATACTGCTTCTAAAAGTGATTTCAACCCCAATTGGGTAAGTGTTGAACCGATTATTTGTGTTAGCTTGCAACAGTAGTAGTACATTAGTGACGTATTTGATTTTATTGTTTCTATGCTTGGAATTATTGTGGTTTGGTGGTTAATTACAAGACGTTCCTTGTTTTCTAGTAGGTAACAGAAATGTAAATCATTGTTTAGAAACATTCACTATAGAATGATTTCAGTAGCCGTGCGGCTCATAAAATGTTGTATTGATAAATTTAATTTTCTACCTTCAACAAAATAAAATTAATAAAGTTATTAAATAACGTTCAGTATTTTGTTTCGATAAAGCATATTGATTAATTAGTTGACTAGTGGTCATAATTTAGTATTTTGAAGTGTAAATTCCTATCTGCCTTTAATTTATTTCAAGCCACTACACCACTATTATCGGTCACTTCTTGTAGCCTTCTGCTTATCATGACCGGATAGCTTGGTGCGGTGGACGTTGCCTAATGCACACGATGGTGGATTCCAGGGTTTTACGGCTGGGATTTTGCGGCTGGAGTCTTACAACTGGACTGCTGCGGCTGCTGTATGCCCCGGTCAGGCGCGCGCGTACCAACCTACCTACCTTGTGGCCCACTACCATCCGTTGCCGACCAAGTTGAGCTCCCGAGCACCGCAGACACAGGGAAGTGCCGGACAGCTGAGCACAAATTAAGAGGCTTCACCCCACGACCCTATTATTATAGTGTGATGTAAAACTTTTTTTTTATATATAAATATTATTTTGTTCACTGTCTGCCTTTGTTTTTATTTAAACGGCTGACCCGTGACAATTTAAAAAACAGGTATCTCTAAATTGATCCGACCGGGGATCGAACCCGGGACCTCAGAGATGGCGACACCATGAAAACCGGTGTGCAAGCCACTCGCCAAGGAGGTCGTCCAAATAAGAGAAATACTTAAATTTATTTTCTTATGATACTCTTCATTTTAGAATTTCTATAGCATATGCGATTTCAACCGCCTGTGTAGTCTAGTGGTTAAAACCACCGGTTTAGACCCAGGGGTCCCGGGTTCGATTTCCAGCGGGGGGTACATGTTTGTGTACTCGGTTTGGTTGGTGGTAGGGCTTGTTTGTCCGCCTGGCTAGCTACCACCATCTTATCTAAATATGTCGCCATAACATCAATGTTTGTAGCATTGTTGTGTTCCGGCAGCTAGAGATAAGATAGCCAGTGCCTCAGTGGTTGAGGTTCCCGGGTGAGGTGCGCTTCCATCATTGGCCATATCATCACTTAACATCACTTATCATCACTTAACATCACTTATCATCACTTAACATCAGGTGAGATCAAGGCGCTGTGCTTACCCGTAATATAGGATTATGGGACAACGCACGCACACACAGTTGTTAAAATTTTATTTTACATGTTTAATTTTTAATTATTTTATATCTCTTAATTTCCTAAATATCACAGTGTTATTTTGATATCGTCTGTCTAATTATCAGATTTCGTAACTCCAAATATATCGAAATTAGACTTTTAATGTCATCTAGTGTAGTTTTTTGTAACCTATCCGTTGGAAAAGAGCGCAGTTCATTCGAAATAAATGCAACTCGCTAAGAACAAAAATAAAGAAGCGTATCTAGTCGCCGCCATTAAAAAAAATATTAGTTTTTACTGGCTCCTATAAAACTAACAATCCTAAACTATCCTTGTAATACATATGGGAAAGCAATAAAGATATAATAATAATAATAATAATAATAATAATAACCTAAAAGGAGTTGCGCATTCTGATAATTAGACCGACGGCGACGATATGTAATTTGATCATTGTATTAAGAGTAAGGGGAGACCTGGTGCTCGTAACTTAGTTTGACCGCCAGTCTTCCACCATATATGTGCCTATTTTGAAAATAAATCATTTTGAATTTGAACCTTCTATAGTATTGACGCAGGACTGGCACGTCATCCCGATGACTTCTAGCAGCACCTCGCCCTCGTCGGAGCCGCCCGCGCCGGACATGTCTATAAGGAGGTCCGTCGGGATGTCCCGTGGCAGAAGATTTCTGGAACAACACATGCCACAACTATTAGGACATCAAGTGAGTAAAGTATCTGATAGTTTAGCGATAAAATGTGTAATGTTTAATGACTAACTGTCAGACATGTTCTTTAGTGCGATGTGCGAACACAAAGGCGCTCGCACTGTAATTTTAAAGGGTTCTTATCTTATCTTAGTGGGGCCTGCCGAGGTTTCCACCTCCCAGTAACACTTCGACCCATTGGGATCTTTTGTGCAACCCCATCCTTTCACTCTTTCTCGTCTGTAAAGATAGATGCCATAAGTCTGGCAACGTCCTTAAGAGCGAAGAGCCTGAAGTCCTCCGGTTTCGGATAGGCCGACCCCAGGAGTCCTATTCTTTTCCTAGCCAGAGAGTCGCAGTCACACAGTAGGTGCTGCATTGACTCGGTTTGCTCTCCACATGCCCTACACAAACTATTAGTTGAAAGGTGCATTCTGTGAAGCATTTGTTTTGTGGCATAATGCCCTGTCAAGGCACCGATGGTTAATCGGGCCTGCCTTCTGCTGTCTCCGCATATGAACTTACTCCGTCCTAAGGCGTTTTCGCCTAGGAAGGCGTTTAAAGGGTTGCTGGATACGCAGTAACTTGAGGATCAGACGTACACACATATAGGTTGATACAGTATCTGATATTACGTGTTACACCTCCAAGTGTGTATCCTGCTAAAGAAAGAACGACAGTTGCCAGGCAGAACTAGTTTTAATTTCCTTAGTAATTTAATCTAACTCGACTACCATTGGAATGACTTTAAGCCTCCATTTCTGATGCAAGAAATAAACATCAGCCAAATTACTAGTTGAAATTAATTTTGATCTTAAAGTAGAGATCGGTCTACTGAGTAGACCAAGAAGACCCGCAATAGACCGACGCTATACTGACTTGGTTTCGTCTTCTGTGTTGTCCGCCGGCGCTTCGAACCCCATATCTTCTATGTGGGAGCGGATGGCCTCCACCGAGCACACGCGCGGGTCATATCTGAAGTAGCCTGCGTGTTCTGATAACTCCACCTAAAGACAGATAAGTAAAAATATTTTGAATATTACTCTATACTGGTGACTGGCGTGTCATGCCACTGATGGGCAACTTGCGGGTCAGCAAGGTCAGGGCGGCTAGTGAGACACAATCCTCTGCCTAGGCACAAGCATCTGGATAGTTAGCTATTTTAAATTCGAATTTCTTTAGTACGAATTTCATTATTCCGAAAACGTTTTGCCACATTTTTGTTTTCCATATTTTCAATTTACCGAAAACACGATTGACATATTGCTGATAATCCGATTTTCAAATATTATAATAGCAATTTCATCTTTTGTCGCATTACTCCAACAATAATATTAACAAATTCAAACGTCAGCTTTTGCAGGTATGTCTAAAAGGTATGGTCACAAAGGTAAGGTCTAGGTATGTAAAAAAACGTCGCATGTACAACAACGTCGTTTCTGGCGCTTTGCCGGGCGATTCGCCGGCCGCCCCGCGGCACGCTCGCTCCGCTCGCTCGGCTCGCGCGTTTTTGGTCATCATACTAACCTAACCTAACCTAATGAACTCTTTAGGATTTTTTCATGCCCAAAGTTTCGAAAGTAAGATAGGTTACCATCTGGATTCCACTTCTGCTTAACATCACGTGGAGCAGACATTCACCTACTCTCACCCATATTTTGCCTAATGCTAAGTAAAAGCTTTCCCTCGACGTCTCCACTCGTCCATCCCAAGGTACCTTATGTCACCCTTTTTTGTTTTTAAACTAGGCAAAATGCTTTGCGCATACGCTGTGGCTAGGGGCGACCCCGGGTTATGGAGGACTCTCCTCTTCTTCCCCCGTCCAGCTACTTAAAGCCTGACGAGGAGAGGGAGGTATACCCACTAAAAAACCTACTACCATCCCTTCTCTTCCACGGGGTTAGCTCGGGATTACAAACGGCAAGCACCGATTTACTTTACCACCACCCTAGCAAAAAAGAGTCGTCCCGCCATCTCCACTTTAGCCTGCTACGTCTCCGATGTCCGTCACATTTATATAGAACCAATTCAGTCGCGATCTTCCCATCTCTAGTCTAGGCCATGCTCTTGCCCATCATTTTCTAACACCTATAAAAACTACTGACCTTAAAGTGCTGCACTACCGGCAGCTCGGTGATTGGCATGTCATATTAATGAGCAACTTGCAGGTCGGTAAGGTAAGAGGTACAATCCTGCGACACTAGCTGTCTTGGCAGCAGGACAACGCTTCTACTTAACATCATGTGGAGCAATTATTCGTCTACTCATCATCATCGGTCTACTCTGGCAACTGCTGGACTTAACCAGAGCACGCCACTGAGCACAAACCACGGCAACTCTCGTCCAGCTCTTACCAGCCACTTTGCGAAGACCGTCGCACCACCAGCCTACTCTGAAAGCTTCCTACACTACGTCTCCACCCAAGACCTCTTTATATTTCTTTAGTTATCGAACTTAAACATAAAAGTTACTGACCTTAACGTGCTGCACCCCTGGCAGCTCGACGACCGAGCCCTCGATGCTGCGCACGCACGACTGGCATGTCATGCCATTGATGGGCACGCGCACCGCCACCAGGTCTTGGCTGGGCTCCCTGAGGACAAGAGAACATATGACGTCATTATTTGGAACACTATTTAAAGAGGTTAAGTCTGTGACTTTGGTTATTTGTTTGTTTGTTTGTTTGCGGAGGCTATTCTCTGAAAGTTAGTTACTTAGGACAAGTATGTCCTAACTAACTAACATAAACTTATCAGTAAGTCTATCAAACGTGCTATCAACCACTTAAACACTACACTTAAGGATTCCTATGTGAGAACTGATAAATGCATTTCATTTATACAATTACTAGCGACCCGCCCCGGCTTCGCACGGGTGCAATGCTGATACACGCAACCGCTATGTCGCTGCATTTTAAATGTGTAATATCTTCGAAAATACTAATTTAAATTACATGCTGTAAAGGGCCATATTGATCTATATTAAATGCACAATGTATTTAAGGTACTTAATCGGATAAGGTTAATCCTGTATTTCTTAAAATCGCTTCGTAAATAAGCCATTATTTCTCGTAAAAAGTAAAGGATAAAAAATGATTATTGTGGGTTATCCCTAAGAGATAGACATAATTACCATCGCGGACGTTTTTTGTAGACCTTTTTAAGGTGTACAATACTGTAGTACATTATTTTGATCTATCTCGTAGGGTTCAGCCAGCGTTTGCAATGTAAGCGCAAAAAATGTAAAATCTCTTAAGTTATCAGTGTTTCTCTACTATATTATGCATGCAATGCAGCATGTATTTATACACATAAACCTTCCTCTTGAATCCCTCTATCTATTAAGAGCGTTTACGCCGCACACTAGCGCCACTAATGAAAAAAAAACATATCTAGTAATTAGAGATAGAAAATCAAATTATGCTTAACAAACTATTTCAATGAAGTAATTTAGCATTTTTACGGCACCTAATGAACACCTCACATGTTATGGATTAGTTAAATAAGACGTTACGGTCACTTTTAACTATAACGCCATATTTAACTAAACCATAACATGTCAGGTGTTTTTTTTTCATTGGCGGCGCTAGTGTGCGGCGTAAACGCTCTTAAATAAAACCGCATCAAAATCCGTTGCGTAGTTTAAAAGATCTAAGCATACATACATAGGGACAGCGGGAAGCGACTTTGTTTTATACTATGTAGTGACGATTATTGCTTTTTATAACTAGAACGTTAAGTGACTAATAAATGGAAATGAAGAACAGACGCGAAGACAACTGGAGCAGCGTGAAAACGACGTCGCAATAGTCACCCACAGCAAGGCTATTAGACAATAAAATGTCAGTAAGACAAGCCTGTTAGGTAGGTTATCGGAAACTTATGGGGAATGCAATCAGATACACAAAAAAAGTTAATCAAAAGTAAAATTTTTAAAAGTAAGTAAGTAAGTATTTATTTATTTGCCAAAAAAAAACATAGACAAAAAGGTCTATGGCTCAGTGTTTGCAGGAGACCCACAAACCCTGTTATTCTGCCATAGCCATAAATTAATACTATAATAAACTTACAATATTTAATCTACATACATTATTCTATGTTTATTTACTTATATTTGTAATTGAAATTAGCTAGTGCCAGCGCCTGCTCATGGAGCAGCCAGTTGCGACAACTTCCGCGAAACGTTGGTAGCGAGATATTAATAAATAATTAAGAAAAAAGACAAAGTTGAAAAAATTCCACAAGCGGGATTCGAACCCGCTTGTTCGCAACAATATTAATGCGTAAAATTATCCTACTAATATTATAAACGCGAAAGTTTGTAAGTATGGATGGATGTTTGTTACTCATTCACGTAAAAACTACATAATGGATTTGGATGAAATTCGGCATACAAATAGTTGGAACAAACACCTGGAATAACACATAGGCTACTTTTTATCCAGATATTCCCACGGGAACGGGAACCACGCGGGTGAAACCGCGAGCGGCCGCTGGTATGTAAATAATCACAAAAGTAAAAAGTTTTTTTTTTATTCATACAAACTTAAGAAAAGTGCTTTTGAATCGTCCTTACATTTTTACCCGACTGCGTCAGAGGGAAGGTTATGTTTTTCGAGTGTATGTATTTAAGTAAGTATGTATCTTTGTATGTATGTATGTCTGTTTCTTTGGCACGCCCTACAGCCCAAACGGCATGGTGGATTTTAACATATGAGGTGTCGTTAGATTTGTTTTGACTGTGGGAGTGACATAGGCTAAATAATAATTAAAAAAAAAACTAAAAAAAAAAGAGTTAAAACATTGGCCGGGTTAGCTATTAGTTCAAATTCAAATTCAAATTCAAAAATCATTTATTCAGTTTAGGCTACAAGTAGCTCTTGTGAATGTCGCTATGCCATCGGTTCGTAAGTCTACTCTGGGCTGGAGATCTTACACTGAGAAGAACCGGCAAGAAACTCAGCAAGAGTCCAGCTCTTTTTTCCCTTACAGCGTCAAAAAAAATTAAAATTGGAAAATGCATCCATTACAAATAAACACAAAAAATATAGAAGACAACCACAACATGTAAAAAAACAAAAAAAAATAAACAAATCTAATATATCAAATTTACATCCGGCATAAGTTTCAATTTCCACAATGTCATACAGTACCACTACAGTACTCTTATAAAAGTCAAAAATTGTTTAAGAAAAACAAAGTCAAATTATAGTAATTAATACTAACAATAAGATAAGTATGCAAGAGCAGACCAGCCTCCACAGGCGGCACCCGTTCACGAGTATGACATATGAATCAGCCATCGCTTCGCTCAACCATATTTTAGGGAACGTAACGACCCGACGCACACGCCAACACCGCAGTAGTCTTGGCCCCAAAAAACTGTTAGATCGACAACACGATCAAAACTCTTTAAACGAACTACAGTGTCTACGGAATTTAAAGGATATGGCCAATTTTTCCATAGACCGTGTAGTTAATAATTTTCATTTACAGCAATATTTATGGTGTTTTGTTTTCGGGAATATTAGCAGATTTTATTCCCATGTTTAAAAAACTCAAAGAACTTGTCAGTCAAAATTACTAGACGTCAAGAGTTTCGTTTTAAGAGCGTTTACGCCGCACACTAGCGCCACTAATGAAAAAAAAAACATATCTAGTAATTATAGATAGAAAATCAAATTATGCTCAACAAACTATTTGAATGAAGTAATTTAGCATTTTTACGTCACCTAATGAACACCTCACATGTTATGGTTTAGTTAAATAAGACGTTACGGCCACTTTTAACTATAACGCCATATTTAACTAAACCATATCCATAATCAGATACTACCCATTCAGAACGTCTATTTTTTAGCTGTGGAGAAGATTGTCGCAAGAAACTCGGACCTGCGAACTGTCACTTATCGGGTATACTATCATACACTTAACGGTACCTCTAGAACAGCTTAACCGGTGATTTAACCACTACACTAAGAGTCGGTGATCATAATTGCACAGATAGAGTATGGAGGTTATTGGAGACAATAAAATCACCTATATGACAGCGACTATCAATCATTGAGAACTTGGCCTTGCCGCCACAATAAAGCGTTTGCGTGGAAAGTTAATCTTTGTCCATTGAATTGGTAACAGGATATCCTTGATAAAAAACATGTGTGAGACAGCTTATTACATAGATAACCGCCTGTGAGGTCTAGTGGTTAAGACCACAGGTTAAGACCCAGCTAGATGTCCCGGGTTCGATTCCCAGCGTGGGTACATGTTTTTGTACTCGTTTTGGTAGGTGGTTCGGTGTACGTTCAAAAAACACGTTAAAGTTCATTTCATTATGAATAAAAGAAATATTTTATTTATTTAAACTTTAGCAACATAGATATTACATGGCGGACTTAATGCCTGAGGCGTTCTCTACCAGTCAACCATAGGGTAGTGCTGAGATAACATTGGTAGGTGCAATAAATATTATATTATACATAAACATATATGTGTATTGTAAATACGTAAACTACAATAAATAAACATACATAAAATACATAATTCTAATAGGACGTTATCGTTATTGAGATGATTCAGCCATGATCTAATCAAACAAAATTTGAATTATTGTATTTTGGTAGGGCTTGTTTGTCCGCCTGGCTAGCTACCACCATCTTATCCAAACATGTCGCTATAACATCATCGTTTGTAGCATTGTTGTGTTCAGGTAGCTAGAGATAAGATAGCCAGTGCCTCAGTAGTTGAGGATCCCGGGTGAGGTGCGCTTCCTTCTTCGGCCTTATCCATCACTTAACATAAGGTGACATTAAGGCAAACAGTGCTTTTACCCGTAAGATAAGATATTAAAAAGATACGTATAACTCCAAAAAAAGATTTTTCATTTATTTTTTTTGTTTTTGTATTTCATGTCTTTTTTTTATTATTTTTTCTATTTTGAATCATATGTGAGAGTCAAGAACTGTCTTTCTTTTCTTTCATACTAACGTTTTTTGAATATTCTTAGTATCTATTTATGATAACACTATAAAAATTGTAGGGTAGTGTGTTTGTTTCACTAGCAAAATATAGCAGACCTTAAAAAGAAAAAAAATTAAGTCCCTTCAAAGCTACAATGAAACAAAAGGCCAATTCCGCTAACAAAAAATAAAGTCAATTTCAATAAAAATTTGAGGCTAAAGACACAAAATAAAAAATCACTGTTTATTACTGAAACCCAAGTAACATAGTTTTAATTAAATGTGTATAATAATATTAACAAGAGCTATTGAGTTTTAGACGTAATACGTGGTAATACCTACACTTTTTTTTCATGAGTGAGTCAAAAACGTCAACTTCATACGTGAGGACATAATTGTAGTTAAGGCGTCGCATTGGAAATTTACGTGGCGGGGATCTTGATTTTTCTCAACAATTACAAAACCCCATCATTTGGTCTTCCTGCTAACTTTTGCGCTTGGATATCTGATTTCCTGAAGGGAAGATCGATACGCGTTGTCCTCGACGGCTACTCATCGGACCAAAAGGCTATCGATGCCGGTGTGCCTCAGGGATCGGTTCTATCCGCAACCCTATTCCTGCTTCATATAAACGACCTGCTTGTGCCCGGTACCTTTGGGTACGCAGAAGATAGCACCGTTGCGGATAGATACATGTCGAGTGCAGGGGCTGGCAGACAAGATGTCGACTCTTGTCGAGAGGCCATGGTTAGCCGCTTGAACGAAGCCCTCCAAGCAGTATCCGATTGGGGCGATGCCAATTTGGTCACATTCAACGCTGCCAAAACACAGGCTTGTTTGTTCTCAGCTAAGCGGAGCTCATTTCACCTGGCTCCGACTTTCCGGAATGTGACTGTAGCTATGACTGACAGCCTACAGCTCTTAGGTGTTGAGCTCTCGTCCAACCTCAACTTCGGGCAGTACATCGAGTCCAAAGCAAAGATTGCAGCAAAAAAACTGGGGGTTCTCTCTAAGGTCAGGCGGTACTTCACGCCAGAACAGCTGCTCCAACTTTATCAAGCACAAGTTCGTTCATGTATGGAGTACTGCTGCCACCTTTGGGATGGATCAGCCAAATACCATCTGGCTGCTTTGGACTCGATTGAAAAACGAGCTAAGAGACTCATTGGTGACCCTGCCCTGATAGACGCCAAGCTGCAAAATCTAGAACATCGGCGTAGGGTGGCTCGTCTGTCGGTCTTCTACAGGATTCATTTCGGGGAGTGCGCGAAGGAGTTGCACGACCTAATCCCACCATCCACTTTCCGCTATCGGAGCGCGAGGCGCGAGTTCCATCCCTATGTTGTAGATATGCCACCTTGTCGCACGAGCCGATTCGGTTCAACTTTCTTAGTGCGTACAGCTAGGGAATGGAACGCGCTGCCTGCGAATGTGTTCCCTGAAAGGTATAATCTGGACCTCTTCAAGGCTAGAGTGAATAGGCTATTTCTAGGCAGGCATGTTCCATCCTCGACCGCACCGTCACTTAACATCAGGTGAGGTGTAGTCAAATGCCTGCCTATAAACAATAAAAAAAAAAAAAAAAAAAAACATATGAAAGTGATATTTGATGACATGATTTTTCATTTAATTGACTTCATTTTGCTAGTTGCAGAACCACGATTTGTTAACTTTTATAACAGAGAAAAAATAAGAAACCTCTTTTAAAACATACATTTGCATTTTCAGGCTAACCAGACCGATTTAAGCATCTAAATTTTCTTAACACACTTCAAAATTGTAGTTCATTTTTTTTAAATAATTTGTAGTTTTAATTTGAAGGAAAAAAAACAGTTTTTCTTATGATACGGGGCGCCAACGCTCGTATCAAAACGTATGAGATTTATTGTTTAGCGGTGCGTCGCCTTAATGCATTTTTACCATAACTTCTTGTGCCTAGTCCTATGTACACACGGCGGCAGATCAACCTACCCAAAACTGTCAAATTTCTACAATCAATTTTGAACTTTATTGTTTCGTTACAAAGATCAATATTCATTGGAGAAATTTGACAGATTTGGGTAGGTTGATCTGCCGCCGACTGTACATATAACAGATGGCGCCTTTAACTGACTTCAGAAATCAAGTTATTTTCGTAAAACGGTCCTGCATTATTGTGAATCATATTATTAGGTACTTATCCAATTAACATAACGATTGAATCATGGGTAAAACACGCATACGCTTACGCTATGGTGATTTTCGTACGTATTTGATGATATTTGTTATTATAGAATTATGTATTTGTATATTTTATTTTACATATCCACAATGATTTTGCGATTAGTTTTTTCTCCTCCTTATTACCCTTGAAAGAAAGAAAAACAAAGAAAGAAAAGACATTTATTGACGTCACAACAAAATAAAAAGAAAAACAAAGAACATGACAACATAAAGTATACATAGAAATAAAAGAAACATACCGAGAAATAAAAAATAATTTTCATAAAAGGTTAAAACGATAAACAATAAAAAAAAAAAAAAAAAAAAAAAACTTGCTGGTCGATTGGTAATGAATGCTTCAGTGAATTAAGACGGCTTTTGCTGTATTTTTTTGCAAATAAAGATTATAATAAATAAATAAGTAAAAAAGATGATATGAAATCGATTCCCTGACCAGCGTTAAACTCAAGGCAACCAAAGGAAACAGATTGATAAGATATAAAAAAAATACCACAGTTCACAAAAACCAACACTGCCGACAAAAAGGAATATAATTAATAAACATCACATAAATATTCCCTGTGTGGTGCCGGGGATAAAGAATTGCACCACCCCATCTCTTCCCGTAGGTGTCGTAAAAGCCGACTAAGGGACCATTCCAGAGGATGGGCAGCAGCATCTCTCTGAGGTTACCCTCAACCTACTGCGATCGCCAACCCGCCTGCCAAGCGTTGCGATTACGGCAAATACCCCCCATGATTATTTGGGGGAGGCTTTTGTCCAGCAGTAGACGTCTTTTGGCTGAGATGATGATGATGATGACATTAATATACATTAACATGTTATTTTTTAAAGTTTAAGCAAACAGTACACCAGCTTCACGATTTTTTACTCGCATTTTTATTTTCTTCGTGCTATTTGGATTTAATAGTAGCCAATGTCAAAGTTAGTGAAAGATATCATCACTAGTAACAACGTAAAAGAAATAAAACTGCTAGCCATTTATTTTATACCTACATTACTTTATCCTGACGTGACGAACCTTTAACGGGTTCGTGGACACAAGAAAAAAAGAAACAGAAAATCATTTATTCAATTGCATTTCGCCTCGGTGGCCGAGTGGCAGAGCGCTCGGCCCGATACCCGAAGGTCCCGGGTTCAATTCCCAGGTCGGGCAAAAAATATGTGTTATCGGATTGTTTCGATGCCTAGCCCGGGTTTGTGATCACCAACCCGCATTTGGCAAGCGTGGTGATTTTTAAGCCATTACCCATCAATTGTAGCGATGACTTGATTTCAATGATGGATGCCTTTGCCCAGCAGTGGGACAATTATAGGCTGTTTACTACTACTACTACTACTAATTGCATTTACAAAAATATGTAGTTTTTTATAATTAGATAGACTTGCATTCGACTGCTACCTCACCTGGTGGTAAGTGATGGATGATGTAGCCTACGGTGTCACATGCCTAGATGGGTACCTATCCACTCGTGATTTAAAGACCTCAGTAATTTATATTTGATGGGAAACACGAAGCTTTGCGGTGCAAAGTATAATACTCAATCGCTCTAAATATTTCTTAAATAAATGATTGGCAATTATTCCGATAAAGTGCTTTATTTTATTAAATATATCTATATATAATTATACCGTAGGATAAATTTTAATTGACATCCGAGATATTGCAACTGTGCCAAAATATCAGAAACTTAAATATAACAAAAAACACGGTAATTTATAATACAATAATCTATTTACAATATAATATTATGTAATAATAATAATAATAATAATAAAACAAAAATTAATAAAAACAACCACTGCTCAATAAAATAACCCTCCCCGCGCCATTCCAGGTGCAAAGGTGCCCAACACACTTGCCGCGTTTCCGCGTTGAACAGCGATAGACAACCTTTGCATCAGGAATGACTCGGAGCGAGGGTCAAGACCCCTCTCTCGTAAACGGCGCCCCACTTCCTGAAAAATAGTTTGGCCTCTGAATAATTAAATTACCCTAACGCCAGTGACTACATCATATCAGGTTATGTTAAAATTAAATATAAATACATACCTCGCACAAAACTAAAAAGTAAATAAAAATACTATATTTATTTAAAACAAAATATTAACCGATCCAACACTCCTTCTCATTCAAAAACCACAAGAAATGTAAAATTTTAAAATCTCCTTTGAAATCGGTTTAAAAAACAAACCACCTCGCACGCCAGTACATAATGGTCACTATGCGATTGGGGATAAAGTTCAAATTACCTTTTTTGCATCTCTATCGGAACGCATAGGAAAAAAAACAACAAAAAAAAAGTTTACTAACATCCGAAATAACGGCAAAGAGTTACACATGAATTGGTTGAGAAGTTTAAGCGTTTTCAAATTGCCATTATGATATTTTTTTTAAAAGGCATATTTTTTATTATTTTTAATATTGTGCATATTCAATTATTTCTAATAATTATCTGTGGAGCGGTGACCAAAAATGTATCATCTCCAGCTCCTCCGTGCTTCGGAAGGCAAGTCAAGCCGTTGGTCCCGGCTGCATTAGCAGTCGTTAACAACCACCAATCCGCACTGGGCCCGCGTGGTGGTTTACGGCCCGTAATCCCTATGGTGCTTCCATCCATAGGGAACTCAAACGAAATAGAGGAACCTAAGTACCAGGCTATCATGAGTCACAAGGAGCTGTACCTTACCTAGTCTGAGATTCTAAGAACTTTACCTGGAAGGTAGCCAAAGTACCAGGTTAGCATGAGCTATGAGGAGATGGCTACATCCCTGGGGTGAGGTAGTCAAAGTACCAGGTTAGCATGAGCTATGAGGAGATGGCTACAACCATGGGGTGAGGTAGTCAAAGTACCAGGCTAGCATGAGCTATGAGGAGATGGCTACATCCCTGGGGTGAGGTAGTCAAAGTACCAGGTTAGCATGAGCTATGAGGAGATGGCTACATCCCTGGGGTGAGGTAGTCAAAGTACCAGGCTAGCATGAGCTATGAGGAGATGGCTACATCCCTAGGGTGAGGTAGTCAAAGTACCAGGCTAGCATGAGCTATGAGGAGATGGCTACACCCCTGGGGTGAAGTAGTCAAAGTACCAGGCTAGCATGAGCTATGAGGAGATGGCTACATCCCTGGGGTGAGGTAGTTAAAGTACCAGGCTAGCATGAGCTATGAGGAGATGGCTACATCCCTGGGGTGAGGTAGTCAAAGTACCAGGCTAGCATGAGTTATAAGGAGCTACATTTTAAGAGAAGTAGTAGTCCAAAGTAACCACGGTACCGCACCGGGGTTTACGGCCCGTCCTCCCTGTGGTGCTTCCATCCATAGGGAAGGCTCGTGCCCCAGCTGTGAGAAACGTATAATGAGCTGGTGATGAATAAATATCGGAGACCAAGAGTCAAGACTCACCTTGGGTCGCTGCACCAACTTAGTTAATAATTATAGGTTTTTTTTAAACACATTTTATTATCATTAATTAAAATAATATCAAAATAAGTGAAACATAAAAAAAAAATAAAAAAAATTCGGAGCAGTAGAATAATAACTATAAATACTAAATGTTATAAGATAAATTTGTCTATTTATCTTATAACATTTAGTTAAACTAAAAAGAAATTGTGGAAATTGTGGAAATTGTGTGGGGTCTAATCTCTACTACTTTGCTTCTTATCTTTTTCACGATAATAACCAAAAATAGAAATTAAAGGTAATTAAAGGTTAGGTACGTTCATTATTATTATTATTATTATAAGTTTACTACTGTTAACCCTATTCTTCTCCACAGCTAAAAAATAGACGTCCTGAATGGGTAGTAGGTAAAAAAATTTTTGGACGATTCAAAAACACTTTCCTAAAGTTTATTTGAATAAAGAATATTTGACTTTGACTTTGTGGATTATATAAAACACTTCTCTACCAAGTTAACACCAAGGGTTAATAACGGTATGTAGCTAAATGTATTGTTATTCTGTATGTTTTATGAGTCTTAGGAAAAAAATGTTATGAATTGAATTATGACTGTTCGCATACCTACTTATTTTTTTAATACTTACCAAGTAAAAAAAATCATCCACTGTCACGTCAACATTGCTTTTAACCACGGCCACATCGAACATGCGAAAACTATTTTACGCGCCAAAAGGTCCACCAAAAAGTTTTTGACACTCAAAACTTCGCGCCAAACCACCACAGAGAATGCAACGTCATCCGTTAGCCAGAGCAATTTAATTGCCCTCATTAGGCAATTGACTAATCGCAACGGCGAGTAGAACTAACTGGCATTTTAGTACCGTGTGTGACGTATCGTTCACACGGTACGAATCGTACCGCGCGCAAACCACAGATAACAGAGAGAAACGGTATGACAACGAGTTTGAACTAAGTATATGTATATACTAGTGGCCGCTCGCGGTTTCATCCGCGTGGTTTCCGTTCTCGTGGGAATATCTGGATAAAAGGTATCCTATGTGTTATTCCCGATTTATAAACTATCTGTATGTAGAATTTCATCCAAATCCATTCAGTAGTTTTTACGTGAAAGAGTAACAAACATCCATACTTACAAACTTTCGCGTTTATAATATTAGTAGGATAAAAAAATCATAAAATACTATCATAATTTAATTATACAGAGCTTTGAATACCGTCAAAAAATTGTTATCGATACTTCTGTCAAACGAAGATACCAGTAAAAAAGTACCAGTAAGCATGGTATCGTTACCTGGGTGACATTTTTACCGGTAAATTAACTAACCGCTCTACGCGGATTGCCTAAAGCGCAATATTTAACGAAAACAGTAGCGATACTTTTTTAGATAACGTTATTGCATTACCGGTACCAAATTATCTATATAGAAAAAACGTTACTTACCGGTACTTACAGTGAGTTTTTGGTAACGGTCTCAAGACCTGGTTTAGCTAGACTAAACGACTTAATCTACCACCGGTTTGTTCGGTCATCCATCTGGTGTCTGGCCTATGGGAAAATTTCTTAACTGCAGCAATCGAAAGACGTGAGCTTATTTCCTTATGAAAATCTGTAACCATTGTAACCTACGGAGGTCTTTTTTGCTCTTCCTTGATTAATACATGCCATGCATGTTTGTCCGCCTGGCTAGCTACCACCATCTTATCCAAATATGTCGCCATAACATCAATGTTCGTTTGTATTGTAGCATTGTTGTGTTCCGGCAGCTACAGATAAGATAGCCAGTGCCTACTACTATAGATTAGTTGAGGATCCCAGATGAAGTGCACTTCCATCATTGGCCTTATCATCACTTAACATCAGGTGAGATCAAGGCACTGTGCTTACCCGTTAATTTAGAGAGAAAAAAAAGATTATTTATCGATATTAACAATCTCTAAACAAGTGGTTATACTGTCCCCACTTTAGTATTGAGTGCGAAACTAAACGCGATCGGAACTAATGAGCGCAAAGACATTCTTAACGCACATTTGAATAATTGTTTGTTTTCAACCTTCTTCTAATTAGACGTATAAATGCGTGACGATCACGACTTCTTCTGTTAGACTAGACAACGAGGAAACCCTTGAAATTTATTTCACCTGAAGTTATGAAGAGATGATAAGGCCGAAGAAGTTCTGAACTAGGTACTGAGGAACTGGCTATGGTTATATTACCTCTTTCTGCCGCGGCGCCGGCGCCGGACGGAACACAACAAAATACTACTAACGTTCTTGTTATAGACTTTGATAAAGGTTTTAACCTTTTTACCGGCAACAACTTCTATAGAAGTTCTTCTTTGTACCTACTTTATTAAAATACATTTATACGTTGGCGTACAGCGGGACATCGCGTGCAGGATAGTTGGGCGGTGAAAAGGTTAAAGTATAAGGTACTTACTCGTATAGTATCACACTAATATTATAAAATATGCGAAAGTTTGTGTGTATGTTTGTGTGTATATTAGTTGCTTCTTCACGCTGCAACGGATGGTTATATTTGGATGAAATTCAGCATACAGATAGTTTATAACCTGGATTGAAACAGGATACTTTTTATCCCGACATTCCCACGGGAACGGGAACCACGTGAGTGAAACCGCGAGCGGCCGCTAGTAATAGTAATAAAACTATTTTGAATAAAAGATTAAACCAATCAAAATACAAAACACACTAAAAAAATCGGAGCTTAACCCACCACACTGGCCTCGTGGCAGGTAGGGTGGATGTATCTTACATCACCAGCTCGTTTTACGTCCTCACTGCTAGGGGAAGGAGCCTTCCCTGGAGACTCGTGCCTAGCTAGAGAACGGGCCGTAAACCACCAAGGCCGAGTGCGGAACTCTTTATGACTCATGATAGCCTGGTACTTTAACCATTTAACAGCGTCTCCCAAAATAAGCACACGCCAGGTATGCCTCCTTGTGGGTTATAATAGTCTGGTACTTTGGACTCTCTCTCTAGCTAAATTTACGTCTCCCTCTGCTGGGACACGAGCCTTCCCTATGGATGGAACCACCAAAGGGAGAACGAGCCGTAAACCACGACGCGGGCCGAGTGCGGAACTCCTTATGACTCATGATAGCCTGGTACTTTAACCACTTCACAGCCTACCCCAAAGTAAGCTTACACCAGGTATGCCTCCTTGTGGGTTATGGTAGCCTGTTACTTTGGACTCTCTCTCTCTCTCTCTCTCTTGCTAATTTTACGTTTCCCACTGCTGGGACACGAGCCTTCCCTATGAATGGAACCGCCAAAGGGAGAACGAGCCGTAAACCACGACACGGGCCGAGTGCGGAACTCCTTATGACTCATGATAGCCTGGTCCTTTAACCACTTCACAGCCTACCCCACACCAGGTATGCCGCCTCCTTGTGGGTTATGGTAGCCTGGTACTTTGGACTCTCTCTCTCTCTTGCAAATTTTACGTTTCCCACAGCTGGGACACGAGCCTTCCCTATGGATGGAACCACCAAAGGGAGAACGAGCCGTAAACCACGACGCGGGCCGAGTGCGGAACTCCTTATGACTCATGATAGCCTGGTACTTTAACCACTTCACAGCCCACCCCAAAGTAAGCTCAAACCAGGTATGCCTCCTTGTGGGTTATGATAGCCTGGTACTTTGGACTCTCTCTCTCTCTCTCCCTCTCTTGCTAATTTTACGTTTCCCACAGCTGGGACACGAGCTTTCCCTATGGAAACACCACAGGGAGAACGGGGGACTATAATACAGCTGGGTGATAATTAACACCCTACATATCGAAAACAGAATCAATTGGAAATAGCGACTGCATTAGCAGGCACTCAAACCGACAATCTTTCGCAATCCAGACGACTGCGCTTTCAACTGTATTACCAAGACGCAATTAAATCAATGAGTCTCAATTGGACATTGGTGCTCTGGATTGCGAAAGTCATGATTCGAGTCCCGACTGAAGCATTTAATTTTAATTTTTGAAGTGAAAACTTCTTTAGCGGTGTTGTACACTTTTTTGTAATGGGTAAAAAATGTTAAATTCGCGTCAGGACACGTGACCGTCAGGACACGTGGCCTGATCGAAAATTCGTAAGACGGATGACAGCCGGCGCGGCGTAGGAGAGGAAGTATCCCCCTCTCTTTCTACGGCGCGGCGAAAATGTATGTAGATGTAATATATATTTCGTTTAGGCGGCGCAGGGCGCTTGCGCGAATGTTCGAGTGCTTTTTAATGTAATGTAAATAAATATTGTATTCTACCACATAAATGATAGTACTTTTATACTGATAATTGAAGCAATTCGTGCAAAATTATTCCCTAACCATTCCAAAATATCAAAAATGCACAACGTTAATATTCAAGTTTTCACTTCTGCCGGCACTCCCGGAGTGCAACCCGTCGTTTTTTTTTTTCCTTCCTGTGAGCACTTGGCCTTCGTCTCATTTGAAGTTAGGTGAGTGAGTCAAAGTCAAAGTCACAAAACATTATTCTTTTTTTTAATATTAACGGGTAAGCACAGTGCCTTGATCTCACCTGATGTTAAGTGATAATAAGGCCAATGATGGAAGCGCACTTCACCCGGAATCCTCAACTAAAGGCACTGGCTATCTTATCTCTAGCTGCCGGAACACAACAATGCTACAAACGTTGATGTTATGGCGACATATTTAGATTAGATGGTGGTAGCTAGCCAGGCGGACAAACAAGCCCTACCACCAACCAAACCGAGTACATAAACATGTACCCCTTGCTGGGAATCGAACCCGGGACCTCTGGGTTTATACCGGTGGTCTTAGCCACTAGACCACAGAGACAGTTAAAACAGCGGGCGGCGAATAAACTTACAAGATAAATTTTGAATCGTCCTGTTAAGTTTCAACATACAATACTTATATAGCCTTTTTGTCCAATCGGCGCTTTACATAAGTCGGTGTTTTCCACTGCAGCAATTATAAGCAACACCACATTTAATTTTATTGCACAATATTGAAGCACGTAAGATGTCGGCATACTCGTACTTCAAGTGACGTTTTTGTTAATAAGCCTTTTGTTTTACCGACTCTGTGATGTAACGGTTAAGAATACTAAGTAGAAACAGCCGCTAAATAATGAGGAAATATGGGCCAGACAAGTTGGGTGCCACCTTAAAAAAACTTCCACTATTTACTATTTTATCAAAGCTATAAAAAAAAACACTCACTCTTATTAACCTCTTTAGAACGATAGTTTTACGGAATAACCAATTGCTCAACTTCAACATCGTCCCATCACTAAACACAAACTGACAGCCGCGCAACCAATGGCGTCGAAGCGCGGGAAAGAAATGAAAATGGCCGCCACTGTTTTCAAAAACATCAAGTGCTTAGATTTAATAACTTACTATTGTGAACTATGTTTGTTTAAATGTTAGCGTAATTAATTATTAAATACTGTATTGGATTATGAAAATAATCGTACCTACCTACTGGCTAGTACAACCGCGCTTGTTTAAGTTGTAAAAAAATATGTAATACTAGCAGCCGCTCGCGGTTTTACCCGCGTGGTTCTCGTTTCCGTAGGAATATCAGGATAAAAAGTATCCTATGTGTTAATCCAGGTTATAAACTATCCGTATGCCGAATTTCATCCAAATCCATTCAGTAATTTTTACGTAAAAGAGTAACAAACATCCATCCATACTTACAAACTTTCGCGTTTATAATATTAGTTAGGATTTACTGGACCAAGAGCTCTTAAAACAGTATTGTAGCAGTGTTTTGCGGTATTAGTGAAACCATTTTTTTAAGAGATTTTCTGATTGCCGCTTGTAACTTTCAACTTTCCCGTTTTTTTTTTGAGGGGGCGAGAAACTTAAAGGGTTCCTCAAGCCGTGTGAAACGAAGAACCGTCAGAGGTAGGTTTCTAGAGAGAACGGCATCACGCACTAGTGCGTGTCCCCGTGCCCTACCAAGTTCTCCGAGGGGTTAGGATCGGATTGGGGTGAAAATAAGACGCGTGTACGGTGTAGCGGCTTATATACACATTGGTTCTTTTTTACAACCGCAATAACCATCAATTATAGTGATGACTTCATTTCAATGATGGAGGCCTTTGCCCAGCAGTGGACTACCCTATGTATAAGCATAGGCAAAATATTATTATAACCAACCACATCCCCAGAGATTGGGTTATGTGACTGTCCGTTTTGAAGCACAATATTATTTTTTTATACCTAGCATGGCAAATGACTCCATACCACCTGATGTTAAGTGGAAATGGAGTCCAGACGCGAAGACAACTGGTGCAACGTGGAAGAACACAGCATCAGTCCCCCTCACCCTGCCGGCCCACAAGGTGCTTCTTCACGCCTCGTTTGAAGGACCCCATATCATAGGAAGGAGGGAAAACGTGTGCTGGTAGACTATTCCATCTTTTGGAGGTGCGACAAAGAAACGAGTCACCAAATTTTTTTGTGCGCGATGGGATATGTGTGACAGTGAAGCGATGACTCCGGAGAGCAGCACGTGTACTCCTATGGAGGAAGGGAGAAGGTGGGATAAGGTCAAACAGTTCTTCAGAGCACTCGCTGTGGTTTGAGCGATAGAAAACGCTGAGTGACGCTATATCTCTACGCAATTGCAGGGGTTCTAGAGTATTAATAACCTCTGCACACTCAAATTTAGTTTCCAATATCATAGGCTGTTTTTTTTTGTACTTACTTACTAGTGGCTTTGTGCGGTTGGCACATTTACCCAGTGTCAAAGTTATGAAGATAATGTAAAGTATAATTATGTTTAATAACTTAATGATTATAATGAAAAAACAACAAAATTTGCGTTAAAAATTATATAAATATTTTTAAATGAATGATAAATAATAGATGGCATTCCCTCCATTGAAGAGGTGACTAAACTGCGACCTCACAGTCACAGGGATTTCTTGAAAGAATTTAAAAAATGACGTTGCACTGTTTCGTTGCATTCGCCAACACGTGCATACGTTAACACTTATCACAACACTAGCTGTACTCGCGACTTCGTCCGCGTGGAATAGTGACTTTCGGCAGCATTTTTAATTTTTTAGGCTCTTGTTCCCGTTTTTGCAACATTTTTCACTGATGCTTCGCTCCTATTGGTCGCAGCGTAATGTTATATAGCCTAAAGTCTTCTTCGATAAATGGACTATCCAACACAAAAATATTTTTTCCATTCGAACCAGTAGTTCCTGAGATTAGCGCGTTCAAACAAACAAACTCTTCAGCTTTTCGACAAAACACAATTTTTGGATAATAGAACAATGTCGCAAATACCGTCATTAGCACAGCTATAACATTTTTGGTATTTTTTCGGTGCATATACGTTATCCAGCTGATAGTTTTCAAACTAGCCCGTCTAAAACGTCTGTACCTTCCAAAAAGTACCAAAAATGAGATACCTAGGACAGTTACGTAGTTACTTGGACGCCCAAGGTAACCACAGTGCCATAGAACAATTAAATTTCTATTGCGCCTGGTTTAAGAACAACTGAGTTGCTAGTAGTGCGCATGTGCGAGTGACGATATGGCTCTTCACTTTCCCGCCAAGAAGTCCTACTAACCAACTACATTAAATAAGTACAGTTTCCATGTTCATAATGACGTAACATATTAGCATATAACCAAATAGTGACCACAGATAACGACGTTGCCTACCAACGGGGTTTTTAACACAAACTTGAATTTGGTAAGCGTGGTGATTAAGCCAATACCCATTAATGTAGCGATGACTTTAAAAGATGCAGCATGCCTCATCATCAGCTCATTTTACGTCCACTGCTGGGGCACGAGCCTTCCATATGGATGGACAGGGAGAACGGGCCATAAACCACCACGCGGGCCCAGTGCGGGTTGGTGGTTGTTAACCACTGCTAATGCAGCCGGGACCAACGGCTTTACGTGCCTTCTGAAGCACGGAGGAACTAGAGATGATAAATTTTGGCCACCCATCCGATGACCGGCCTTTGCGAAAGTTGCTACCCTCAGCACTCGCAGACCAGGTTAATGCAGACCGGATGACGCGTTAACCACTGCGCCACCCAGCTCCTCTCATTATTCATATGTATAATATTACTAATGATCAATATTTTGGAATTAATCTAATGTGAGTAGATTTCACAAGATTAAACAGACAATCGTGTGAGCGTTGTTTTGAAATCTTGAAAGGAATTATGTGTATAACCTAGCTGTTATTATTATATCTTTTATGGGACCGCGCTTTTCACTTCACCTGATAATTACACTAAAACCGCATTTCACACAGTACTCTCAACAACTGAGGCACTGGCTATACTGTCTGAACACAACTTTTGTTGTATATATACAATGTTATTTTTCATCATCATCATCTCAGCCAAAATACGTTCACTGCTGGACAAAGGCCTCCCCCAAGGATATGAGGGGTATTTGCCGTAATCGCCACGCTTGGCAGGCGGGTTGGCGGTCGCAGTAGGTTGAGGGTAACCTCAGAGAGATGCTGCTGCCCATCCTCTGGAATGGTCCCTTAGTCGGCTTTTACGACACCTACGGGAAGAGATGGGGTGGTGCAATTCTTTATCCCCGGCACCACACAGGGAAACTATATATATACAGGTTATTTTTAGTTTATACGAAACCATAAACTGTTTGTTCAGAATCAGTAATAGAATCTATTTCGATAATTTTTATACCATGTTACATTTTGACCAAATAATATTATACACTACTAAAAACACACAACGGGGCAGCACAAGAAGCTTGTAACTTTGTGAGTTTTCAAGATATTTTTTTTTTGTACTGATTCTTTAAATGAAAATATTTGACCCGTGTTTCGGTTTTCGTATAAACTAAAAATAAGGTTGTATACTAAGTAGGAACAGATTTTTTAGGAATTTCGAAACCTATGACAGGTTTCTTTATTTTTCTGCATATCTACCTACGGCTGGAGTTCTTAAAAATGAGACCATAACCGATTTTATAATAATATATATATAATATAAGGTTGTATATAAATGTTAGTAAACCAAACGGACAAATCATTTATTTTTATTTTATATTTTAGGCTTTATTTATTTATTGGGCAGTCAACAAAAACATGTACCACCAAACAAACAGTTACAGGTACAGGTATAGGGTATAGGGTAAATGCCAAACTTAATCTAAGTGCAGTTTTCGATTATAGACAGCCACGGTATGCGATGTGGACTAATAATTATAAAATTAACTAAACTAAAAATTTTTACCAAACTTAAAATTACAATAATCTATAGTATAATAATACGTGAAGCAAAAACTTTGTAAGTAGGTACTCCTTTTTTACGAAAATAGCGCGGATGGAGGAGTATGAATTTTCGCACACTTATAGTTTTTTTTAATTATGCATAGAAATACATTAAATCAATAAAACAAACATTACACACACTACCACACACACATATATATGAGCTTTTCAAAAATTTCAAAAATGGAAGAGGAGCGGCGGAAATCTATCAATGCCAATCCAAACTCACATTCTATCTTTTTAAATTTTCATTGCTTAGGTAGGATACAATCCGTGCAGCCTTAATAAAATTACGGTCGAATTTCAACCACTGGGCGATTACTAGTACAATATTATTATTTGTATGGATGCCTTCTATACATAAAACAAAGTTTTATTCATGTGCAGACATTTTCAGAAACGGCACCAAAAGCGGCCATCTCTTTTGAATGCAGTTTACACAACACCATTACCGATCCGATCCTATGTCCAGCAGTGGACGTGTGTAGGCTGATGATGATGATGATGATTACTGATCCGATCCGAACCCCTCGGAGAATCTAGTAGGGCACGGGGACACACACTAGTGCGTGATGCCGTTCAAAATTATTTATTCAGTTTAGGCTCTTATGAACGTCATTTATGCCATCGGTTCGTAAGTCTATCTACTCTGGGCGGGAGATCTTGTACTGAAAAGAACCGGCAAGAAACTCAGCAAGTGTCCAGCTCTTTTCTCCCTTACAGCGTCATAAATATTGGAAAATGCCCTATCATAAAAGGACACTTTCCATCACAAATAAAAACACAAAATATAAAGGACAGTCACAACATGTAAAAAACACAAAAAAAAAAAAAAATATTTAAGTTTACAAAAACATCATTTACCAGTATAATTTTTTACAATTTCATACAGTACTAGTAAAAGTCAAAAACCTGTCTTAGAAAAAAAAACAAAGTTAAACTATAGTTAATAATAATAAAAATAAGTACGCTAGAGCAGACCAGCCTCCACAGGCGGCACCCGTTGCCTCTAAAACCTCCGAAGGTGATTCGTTTCACACGGCTTGAGGAACCCTTTGAGTTTCTCGCCGCCCCCAAAAGAGCCCGGTGAAGCTGAAAATGCCGTCTGAGACAATCAGCAAACACACTTAAAAAAACGACATCTTTCTCATAATCCCTTTCTCTTATTATTAAGGACTTTCTTATAATAACCAAATAAGTTGTTCACCAATAATAAGACAAGATTGGTACTACACCATCGCATTACCGACGCGTGCGCACAAACCTAAAGTAAAAGAGAAAGGCATCGCTTGCGCAGCCTTGACTCTGCAAAGCCACATAACTCGATGACCAGCGAACTAGACCAACGGTGAGAGTGAAATGAGATTGATCAATATTAAGCTTCTGGGTAAAACTGTCACAAACGGCGTAAAATATTGGGTCCTTACCTATGACATTGACGTTTTGTATGAAGATTTTTTATAAAATTTTATTTTTCATACTAACGTTTTTTTTTTTTTAATTTTTTTTTAGCATCTATTTATGTTAACACTATAATAAATTGTAGAATAGTGTGTTTATTTCACTAGCTAAATATAGCAGATATTAAAAAGAAAAAAATCAAGTCCCTTCAAAGCTACAATGAAACAAAAAGACAATTCCGCGAACAAAAAAAGTAGTCAATTTAAAAAAATATTGGGCGATAAAGACACAAAATGAATAATCACTGTTATTACTGAAGCATAAGTAACATAGTCCTAATTAAAGGTGTATAATAATATTAACAACCGGTATTGACATTTAGAACTTTTAGACCTTTTAATAAGTGAATAAGTTGAAAATGATACCGCTACCAGCGTCAAGTTTCACAAACCTGACATACGCTGAATTGGCCACCTATTTTGACGCAGCCGTGAGACACTTAATGTTTATTTTCTTTTTCGTTAACTTCTTCTACATCCTAAGTCTCTTGTCTGCGTTTAAATAAATGGTTTTATTTTATTTATTTATTTATTTATGAACGGTACACTGACAGATTAGTGTCATTACAAAAACATAAAAACATTTTCCACAATAATCCACATAATAATAGACAATAATCTAAATTGAGTGTACACAGCATGCAATCATTTAAACTTACAGAACATTTTTGTATAACTTAACTTAACTTATACAATATTTATTAACAATTTTTTATTTATTTATACGGATATTTATGTAATAAGTGGGGTTGAGGATGTTTCGTCATTAAATATGGTTGAAATTACCCTTTTGTACTGTGAGAATCCATTGTTAAATACGTCTATATCGTTATTATTATTATTATTTTTTTATAGTAAAAGGAGGCCGCTGGATGCGAGCAGCACAAAACCGGTCGTTGTGGAGATCCTTGGGGGAGGCCTTTGTCCAGCAGTGGACGTCTTTTGGCTGAGATGATGATGATGATGATGATGATGAAAAGGAGGCAAACGAGCATGCGGGTCACCTGATGGTAAGCAATCACCGCCGCCCATGGACACCCGCAAATCCAAAGTTATCGCAGATGCGTTGCCAACCTTGAGGAAGGAGTTGGATCTTGAGGAGGGAGTAGGAATTGGGAGGGGGGAGGGGTGAGAGATGGGCCTCCGGTACTTTCACTCACCGGACGAAACACAACAGCAACGAGTACCGTTGTTTCACGCCGATATTCTGTGAGAGGGTGGTATTACGCCGGGCGAGCCGGCCCATTTCGTGCTGCAACGCAGCGTGGCTCTACCACTCAGAACACGAACCGTTATAAGTGCGGCACATTCTTACAATAGAATTCTGTTCTTCTTCTTCTTATTTGTTCTAAATAGGCAACAACTTAATTGAGAAATGACATGGCCCATGCGCCATTGGCTAGGACACTTTGATAGCGCGATTCAGTCTGAAGATGATACGCGCCATCTAGTAGGAACTATTGATATTAAACTTATATTTCAATACATGCTACTTTAACAAAAGGTATGTCACAAAGTACAAACTCCTAAAAGTACAACATCGTTTCGCGGGATCAAAAGAAGTATAATATATGCTAATCAACGACAAAACCAAACCAAACTACAGCAAACATTCTGCGTAGCGTAGGGCATGTGGAGAGAAAGCGTAATCAATGCATGCATGCCTGCACGACTGTGATTCTCTGGCTAGGAAAATGGGACTAGAATAATTGGACTCCTAGGATCGGCCTATCCGAAACCAGAACACTTCAGGCTTCGTGTCGCTCTCAAAGACGTAGCCGAACTTATGGCAGTCATCTTTTTTTATGCTTAGCACGGCAAATGACTCCATTTCACCTGATGTTAAGTGAATATGGAGTCCAGACACGAAGGCAACTGGTGCAGCGTGAAAACAACGCAGCATCAGTCACCCTCACTCTGCCGGCCCACAAGGTGCTTCTTCACGCCTTGTTTAAAGGACCCCATATCATACGAAGAAAGAATAAAGAGTGCTGGCAGACTATTCCATCCTTTTCAAAACTTTACAGAGGATGAAGAGTATAAGGATGAGGTTATACACAAGATCCCGATGGGTCAAAGTGCTAGTGAGAGAGAAAACTTCAACAGTCCCAAACAGGATTAGACAAGACGAGATTCAAAAAATTAAAATTAAAAAACTCAAAATTATTCAAAATCAAGAATCCAGAATCCAGTTCAAGAATCCAGGATATGCTCTATCTGCGTACCAAAGTTCATCGATATCCGTTCAGCCGTTTTTGTGTGAGTAAGAAACAAACATACATACTGGTGCATTCATAACATTAGTAGGGTAACATTGTGTACAAAGGCTGTGTGTTGAAATACAACGCACTGACTGACCTTAAAGCTGTCACTAATGTGTTGAGACACGTCACTAAGCAATTGCTACATGTTGGTCGTATTCTACGAGAGAAAACATTACCAAGAGTTGACCAATTGGCAACTAAAATGACCAAATTCAATAACTTGTAAGTTTAAAAATAATAAAAATAAAAAAGTTATATATTTTTCGTAGATGTAGTAGGTATCTTAATGTTTTATGTCTTTATTAACCCTTTCCGTGTGCCTTATGGAACATACGAAAAGAAAATTGCCGAATTGGTCGAGCCCTTGGTATCACCTGATTCTGTAAGAAGGTTGATGAGGCATTGGTACACAAAGGTTTTCCAGAACCTCCGGGACCGTCAATGTAATGTGCGCTTGGGCGGCTGTTTGAATGCTTCTCAACAGCGAAAAAATAATACTAACTTGTTTCGAGACAAACGTTTTCATAAACTCTCGTGGTGTTAAAACATTTTCACCACTGATTACACATTATTTAAGGTTATTAAATATTTTTTTTATCACAAAACAAAGAACAACATGTCGTAAAACGCACTTTTTCATTTGTTTTTTTATACAGCCGTAGCGCCGTAAATATATTATAGTAGGCGAAACTACTATATTTTATAAGCTAAGTCGCTAAAATCAGTCTCTATTATCTAAAACGGAACACACAAAATATTCACATTTCAAATTCAAATTCAAATTCTTTTATTTCGTGAAACATAGGTATGGTATGCGGTCTTACACAATCAAATCAGAGCCACTATAATCTGCCTCAAGAGCATACAAAATATATTGAAGTTACAGTAATATTATTAATACAACTACAATTATTTCTAATAATTATTTTTAAATATTTCATCATATCATTTGAGAAATAAAATAAATATTTTTAGTATACTATATTTTTTTAATTAATTCCCTACCTACTATATTTTTATGGGTACTGAATCCAAAAATACTATATTTGGTCTAAAAAAAGTTGGCAACCCTAGTATGTATGTATGTATGTTTGTAACGAATAAACTCAAAAACTACTGGACCGATTTAAAAAATTCTTTCACCATTAGATTGCTACATTAGCGCTGAGTAACATAAGCTATATTAAAAAAAGTACACCCGTGCGAAGCCGGTGCGGGCCTCTAGTAATACTTATTATATAGAGGAAAGCTTTGTATTTTTGTATTTTTGTTTGTAACGAATAAACTCAAAAACTACTGGACCGATTTAAAAAATTCTTTCACTATTAGAATGCTACATTAGCGCTGAGTAACATAAGCTATATTAAAAAAAAGTACACCCGTGCGAAGCCGGTGCGGGCCTCTAGTATTACTTATTATAAAGAGGAAAGCTTTGTATTTTTGTATTTTTGTTTGTAACGAATAAACTCAAAAACTACTGGACCGATTTAAAAAATTCTTTCACTATTAGAATGCTACATTAGCGCTGAGTAACATAAGCTATATTAAAAAAAAGTACACCCGTGCGAAGCCGGTGCGGGCCTCTAGTATTACTTATTATAAAGAGGAAAGCTTTGTATTTTTGTATTTTTGTTTGTAACGAATAAACTCAAAAACTACTGGACCGATTTAAAAAATTCTTTCACTATTAGAATGCTACATTAGCGCTGAGTAACATAAGCTATATTAAAAAAAAGTACACCCGTGCGAAGCCGGTGCGGGCCTCTAGTATTACTTATTATAAAGAGGAAAGCTTTGTATTTTTGTATTTTTGTTTGTAACGAATAAACTCAAAAACTACTGGACCGATTTAAAAAATTCTTTCACTATTAGAATGCTACATTAGCGCTGAGTAACATAAGCTATATTAAAAAAAAGTACACCCGTGCGAAGCCGGTGCGGGCCTCTAGTATTACTTATTATAAAGAGGAAAGCTTTGTATTTTTGTATTTTTGTTTGTAACGAATAAACTCAAAAACTACTGGACCGATTTAAAAAATTCTTTCACTATTAGAATGCTACATTAGCGCTGAGTAACATAAGCTATATTAAAAAAAAGTACACCCGTGCGAAGCCGGTGCGGGCCTCTAGTATTACTTATTATAAAGAGGAAAGCTTTGTATTTTTGTATTTTTGTTTGTAACGAATAAACTCAAAAACTACTGGACCGATTTAAAAAATTCTTTCACTATTAGAATGCTACATTAGCGCTGAGTAACATAAGCTATATTAAAAAAAAGTACACCCGTGCGAAGCCGGTGCGGGCCTCTAGTATTACTTATTATAAAGAGGAAAGCTTTGTATTTTTGTATTTTTGTTTGTAACGAATAAACTCAAAAACTACTGGACCGATTTAAAAAATTCTTTCACTATTAGAATGCTACATTAGCGCTGAGTAACATAAGCTATATTAAAAAAAAGTACACCCGTGCGAAGCCGGTGCGGGCCTCTAGTATTACTTATTATAAAGAGGAAAGCTTTGTATTTTTGTTTGTAACGAATCTCAAAAACTACTGGACCGATTTAAAAAATTCTTTCACCATTAGATTGCTACATTAGCGCTGAGTAACATAGGCTATATTAAAAAAAGCACACCCGTGCGAAGCCGGTGCGGGCCTCTAGTAATACTTATTATAAAGAGGAAAGCTTTGTATTTTTGTATTTTTTTTTGTAACGAATAAACTCAAAAACTACTGGACCGATTTAAAAAATTCTTTCACTATTAGAATGCTACATTAGCGCTGAGTAACATAAGCTATATTAAAAAAAAGTACACCCGTGCGAAGCCGGTGCGGGCCTCTAGTATTACTTATTATAAAGAGGAAAGCTTTGTATTTTTGTATTTTTGTTTGTAACGAATAAACTCAAAAACTACTGGACCGATTTAAAAAATTCTTTCACCATTAGATTGCTACATTAGCGCTGAGTAACATAAGCTATATTAAAAAAAGTACACCCGTGCGAAGCCGGTGCGGGCCTCTAGTAATACTTATTATAAAGAGGAAAGTTTTGTATTTTTGTTTGTAACGAATCTCAAAAACTACTGGACCGATTTAAAAAATTCTTTCACCATTAGATTGCTACATTAGCGCTGATTAACATAGGCTAAGTATATTTAAAAAAGCGGCCAAGTGTAAGTCGGACTCGCCCATGAAGGGTTCCGTAGCAGCAAGTAACATAATATAAAAGTTCTTGTAGTTCGTTTATGTTTATGAAATTAAATGTTTTTTTAAATATTTGAGTTGATTGAATGAAAGGTAAATTGCGGTTTACGATTTATGACGTATTAAAAAAAAAACTACTAACGAGATCTCGTTCAAACCAATTAACGGTGGAAGTTTGCATGGTAATGTACATCATATATATTTTTTAGTTTTATCATTCTCTCATTATAAAGAGGAAAGAGATGATGTATTTTTGTATTTTTGTTTGTAACAAATAAACTCAAAAACTACTGGACCGATTTAAAAAATTCTTTCACCATTAGAATGCTACATTAGCGCTGAGTAACATAGGCTATAGTTCCAATCCGCACTAGGCCCGTGTGGCACAAGCCCCAGCAGTGGGGACATAAAATGATCTGATGATGATGATGATGATGAACATAGGCTATATTCATTACCAGAAAAAAAATTGCTTAATGATAAATAAAAAGAAATACGATTTGTTTGTTTTGTTGTGATAGAAACTGTCAAAGCGGTACGAAGTCCACCGGGTCAGCTAGTTACCAATAAATATGAATATCATCATAATCATTATCATCATCATCATCATCATCATCATCATCATCATCAGCCTACACACGTCCACATATGAATATGAATATAACTAAATATTTTTGGATTTTTTAGGTTTTTTTTATGTTACAATTGTAAAAGAATATTTTTCACCGAGTAAGATTGACATTTACGTCATAGAAAGTATTAAAAGTCATTATAATAAAAATAAAAACAAAAAAATATTTATTCCACATTTTACTAATAATTTTTCACTTTTATATTACAAAACTATTATATATAATTCATCATCATCATCATCATCTCAGCCAAAAAACGTCCACTGCTGGACAAGGATACATGAGGGGATTTGCCTAATTATATTTATTTTTTTTGGATTTTTATATATAATTATTTATTAAATATTTTCAGAAAACAGAACTATTTCTGTTATTTGTCATGAATAATAATACCTACGCTAATTTACGTTTTAGGCTACGACTTTTCTTTTATAAACTCGTATTATAAAGATTAATTAATATCTCACTACAGGTTAGCTCAGATTAACATGAATAACGTCAGTTTGTGAAGTACAGTACTATTGTTTGAACACAATCGCGTATCGCCGGCAAAATGTTGACATTCCCAGTTTCGAAAGCTCATTTAAGTTTCACCAAGCGACGCTATTTTGAGCTACACAATGACAAAGTCATTCAATGATTTTAGGCAAGCAAGTTAGAAGTTACAAGAAGGGCGTTGGCGCAGTGGCTTTTTCGTACTGGTTGCGATTCTGGAAGCCAAGCAACAAACAAAATAAAGTCATCATAGTCAGCAGCTCATTGTATGTCCCCACTGCTGAGACACGAGCCTTCCCTATGGAAGAAAACACCACGGAACGGGCCGCAAACCGCCACGCGGGCCCAGTTCGTTGTTCTCTATAACTTATGATAGCCTGGTACTTCAATCCCCTCACGGCCTCACCCCAAGTATGTAGCTAACGCTAGGTATACCTCCTTGTAAATTATGATAGCCTGGTACTTTGGTCTCGGTCTCGGGCTCTCGCTTTCTCTCTCTAGCTAATTGTATGTCCCCACTGCTGGGGCACGAGCCTTCCCTATGGTTAGAAACACCAAATACAGAACCACCACGCTGGCCTGGTTCGTAGTTCTTTATAACTCCTGATAGCCTGGTACTTCAATCACTAATATGCAGCTCACGCCAGGTATACCTTGTGGGTTATGATAGCCTGGTACTTTGGACTCTCTCTCTCTCTTTCTATCTCCAAATCATTTTACTCCTCCCTCTGCTGAGACACGAGGCTTTCCTATAGACGGAAATACCACAGTAAGAACGGGCCAAACCACCACACGGGCCGATTGGCATAACGTTCAATGAACATTTTCAAAGCACTGTCCAAGATCAATAAAGTCGGATCTAAGCTTGTACAATTATTTTCCATTTTAATATTCTTAACAGCGCGTCTGGAATTCACCCTGCCACCCACTCTTTATTGGAAATTCTTATCATTGTCCCCGACTGGAATGGCATTCTCACTTCCCACGCATAGCCCACAACCCTTATACCTAATAGAACTGAATGGATCGATTAACGTGTTGAGTGGGAAGAACGTAGTAAACATCTATGTAGGGAAGGCTCGTGCCCCAGCAGTGGGGACATAAAATGAACTAGTGTTGATTAAACGTAATAACGTAGATAGGGAAGTGTGTTTCAGATTTCATAATGCATTTTTTTATATATCTTATGGGAAAGCACATGGCCTTCATCTCAGGTAATGTTAAGTGATGATAAGGCCGAAAGGTGAAAGGGCACTTCACCCGGAACCTCAACTACTGAGGCTCTGGCTATCTTATCTCTAGCTGCCGGAACACAACAATGCTACAAACATTGATGTTATGGCGACATATTTAAATAAGGTGATGGTAGCTAGCCAGGCGGACAAACAAGCCCTACCACCAACCAAACCGACTACATAAACATGTAAACCCCCCGCTGGGAGTCGAACCCGGGACCTTTGGGTCTAAACCGGTGTCATGACCACTAGAGCACAGAGGCGGTTTAAATACATTGAGCGATTTGTGTCCGTACAATTAAGGCGACGCACCGCTAAACAATAACTCTCATACGGAGCGTTTGCGCCTCGAACCATAAGAAAAACTGTTTTTTTTTTCTTTAAATTAAAACTACAAATTATTTTAAAAAAAACAACGACAACTTACCACTACGCCATAGAGCTCCTCAGCCTCATATTAAAAAATTCAAAATTCAAAATCATTTATTCAGTTTAGGCTACAAATAGCTCTTATGAACGTCATTATGCCATCGGTTCGTAAGTCTACTCTGGGCGGGAGATCTTGTACTGAGAAGAACCGGCAAGAAACTCAGCAAGTGTCCAGCTCTTTTCTCCCTTACAGCGTCAAAAATATTGGAAAATGCCCTATCATAAAAGGACACTTTCCATCACAAATAAAAACACAAAATATAAAGGACAATCAGACATATAAAAAAAAAACAAAAGAGAAGATATAATAATATCTACATTTGCAAAACATCAGTTACCAGTTAAAATTTTCACAATGTCATACAGCACTAATAAAGGTCAAAAATTGTCTAAGATAAAAACAAAATTAAACTATAGTTAATAATAATAAAAATAATAGTATGCAAGAGCAGACCAGCCTCCACAGGCGGCACCCGTTCACGAGTATGACATATGAATCAGCCATCGCTTCACTCAACCATGTCTTAGGGAATGTAACGACCCGACGCACACGCCACCACCGCAGAGACACTAAAGAGAGCATGACACACTCAAGATACTCTAAATAAAAACCTAATGAAAAGTTTAACGTAACATAAATATTATTTGTAAACTGTAGGACATTGCTGATAAAGGCTATCATATCAGCGCTAAGATATTTTTAAAGTAATTATTGATCCCAATAAAATAAAATAAAGAGTAGTTTTATTTTTTATTATAACCAAGCTGTTTTGTCATCTAAATATTCTTTGACTGTATAACCTTTCTTAAGTAAAGAAGATTTTACATGTTTTTTAAACTTATCTAAAGGTAAATCTTGTACAGTACTAGGTATTTTATTATAGTAGTGTATACCTTGCCCCAAGAAAGAGCCAAGAACCTTTTGCAACCTGAACAGTGGCATTACAAGTTTTTTCTTATTTCTAGTATTGAAATTGTATACATCACCGTGTTTAGTAAAAGAGTTGATGTTGCAACGCACAAAAACTATGCAATTATAAATAAACTGAGATGCAACTGTAAGAACACCAATTTCAATTTCTTTTTCAGTTTTTCAATAATCAGTTAATAGTTTCATTATTATAATGAAACTATTAACTGATTATTTTATTTATTTATTTATTTATTGTGACAAAAACGACATAAATCAATAACATTTATCACACAATTATACAATCCGAAATCAAATTAATTATTATAAAATGATATTAGAATATAATAAATACATAACAATAAATACATCATTCTCTATCTTCATCGTCAGAGTTACAAACATTACTCCATTGGTCCCATAAACTTTCAGAATAATTCAGTAATGCCTGTTTAATAGTTGACCAATTGTCAAATGAGAAATCAAAATCAGCATTGGCATCACGGAGTGCATTGAGATGGCACAGAGGTCGAAAAAGTTTATATTGCCGAGGGGGACCGCGCCGGCGTGCCGGAGGAGGCTCAGGACAGTCAGGAACGAACAGGACGCACAATAGGTTGTGCAAGAGGACACAATCAATTGATCCTCTTAATGTTTTAAGGCAGATGCTAAGCTGGTCAAAAATTCTTCTCACCTCTAAAGAGTTGAAGCCTAGGTGCCCGAGTAAAAACTTGGTCGGGTATCGAAACGGGTAATAACCATGCATAGGCTTTTTTGTAAAAAGCTCTTAGGAAAGCCTTTTGAACTTTTGATTACTAAACAGGTAGGTCCCCGGGTTTGTGATCAGCAACCCTCATTTGGCAAACACGGTGATGACTACCCATAAATTGTAGCGATGACTTGATTTCAATAATGGAGGCATTTGCTTAGCAGGTCAATCATCATCAGCCTACACTAGCCCACTGCTGGACATAGGCCTCTCCAAGTGCACGCCACCGAGCACCATCCGCGGCTACTCTCATACAGCTCTTGCCAGCCACCTTGCGAAGGTCATCGTTCCACCTAGTCTGAGGGCGTCCTACACTACGTCAGCAGGTCAGCAGTCTCCTAATAATAATTATAAGCAATGTAGTTAAGGGTGCGCCGACCAAAAAATGCCAAAAATGCAGTTACGGTTAAGTAAATATAATTGTAAAATACAACTATTTACAAAATATATATTTAGTATTATAGGAAACGTGTTTACAATTTGTCAGAACCATAATGTCATAACACGCTATAGTTTTTTCTACAATATCATTTAAAGTTGGGCAAAAATCATGAAAACGAGTGGCGGCGTTTAGTAGATTTCTTATAGTTTGTCTAAATTATTGTGCCTCTGATTTTGTCTAAACAATCATCAATGGATAAACCACAAATTGCTAGACTACATTTTCAATTCATCAAGTGGTTATTTAAATAATATTTTTTTATTAAGCACCTTAAATTCCCCATACAAAATTAGTATGGCCGCGCGGCATCAAATAAATATGGACGACGACATTTCAAATAAAACATATGACACTTGTCACTTACGGACGGCGCACCCTTAAGAGGAAATACTAAGGTCGACTGAATCTATAATATAATAAAGCTAAAGAGGGTCGAAAGTCTGTACATGGAAGATATTCGAAAAACAGTTGGCTGGGGATACTTAGAATTGATAACAGAACACGTTCCAACAGTTTTTAGAATTTTTGTCTGTTTATTTGACCGCGCATCACGTAAAAATGGCTGAACGGATTTGGATGAAATTTTGCACATAGACAGACCATGACCCGGACCCTAGTCCGGTCATGGTATCCTAATACATGATACTTTTTATCCCGGTAACAGGTTCCTGTGAGATTCTTCGCGAACGAAGTCGCGGGCTACAACTAGTTGAAAAATATGTATGAAAAGTAGACAAAATCAACGCTTCGTAGTCCCCTGATTCCTCTTCAAAAACTGGACCGATTTGATTACTTCGACGACCTCCTTGGTCGAGTGGCTTGCACACCGGTTTTCATGGTGTCGCTATCTCTTGAGGTTCTGGGTTCGATCCCTGGTCGGATCAATTTATAATTACCTAAAAAAAAACACAAATGTTGAAAAAATTTCCACGAGCAGGGTTTGAACCTGCACCCTTCTGACATACCGGGTCAGGTGCTCTTCCAATTGAATGGGCGCCTTTGGCTTTCAAAGTAAAAAGTAAATAGTGTTGAATAATTTCAGCGGGCTGGTTAGAACCACGATAGCTCAATTGGAAGAGCACCTGACACGGTATGTCAGAAGGGTGCAGGTTCAAACCCTCCTCGTAGAAATTTTTTCAACATTTGTGTTTTTGTTATTTGTTTGCAACAAAATTTGCGTTAAAAATTATATAAACATTTATAAATACCTGTTTTGCTATATTGTTTCGGGTCGGGGTGTTTCCTATGTATAATAAGTATATAATATATATTTAAATATATTAAGTATGTTTATCCGTTGTCTAGTTATCCATTTATCGAGTTTCTTAAGGAAGCTTTTCTTGGGGCTAGATAATTGGTGTGAGTGTGGGAAACATTTATTATTATTTTATTTATGTTTAATAACTTTTTTCATTAAATATTCAAGAAAGGCTTTGACTGTGTCTCTATGGAGTTTTGGAGGAGCAATCAGGGAACTACGAAACGTTGATTTTGTCTACTTTTCATACAGATTTTTCAATTCAGTCGACGACCTTAGTTTTTCCACATAAGTTACTTACTTCAAGCCTAGAAAAGTAATTTTCATGACTTGGTTCTTAGGCGACATTGTATGAGAGCAGAATGAATTCTCTGTTATCTATTACAATGTTACATTACAATGCAAAATAAATCATAGAAGTACTTTTTTAAGTGCAATAAATTATTTTTATCACCAACCTGTACCTACTTCTCAAAAGAAAGAAAGAAAATTTAATATTTTCTATAAATATATTTAACTGAGTTATTAGTCAACTCGCACATGGCGCCCGCTCGCGGTTTCACCCGCGTGGTTCCCATTCCCGTGGGAATATCGGGAAAAAAAGTATACTATGTGTTATTCCCGGTTATAAACTATCTGTATGCCGAATTTCATCCAAATCCATTCATTAGTTTTTACGTGAAAGAGTAACAAACATCCATCCATACTTACAAACTTTCACGTTTATAATATTAGTACGATATACATCAGACAACATCACATACATTGTTCTGATCCCAAGTAAGTAGCTAAAGCACTCGTATTATGGCAATCAGAAACAACGACGGTACCACAACCACCCAGACCCGACACAATATCGAAAAAGTCGTTTTCGACATTGACATGACCGGGCATCGAACCCGGGACCTCAGGGTCAGCGCGTCTAGCGAGTCCGGCGTGCAAGCAACCAGGCTATTGAGGTTGTCAGAATTATTATTTAAAGAAAGATACTACGAGAAGAATCTTCATCCACATATTTTTAGATCGAAGTTTTTTTTAACATATACCTACCTTATCTATTGAACATAAATGTTATCTCTTGAAACTACTTCTCCATAATAAACTTTAAAAAAAAACGAGCCAGCATAACAGTAGTCGCAAAATGTGTAACATTTGACATCTCACCTTTTGAAATCAATATTACAATAGAAAATAACGTATACTTTTTACAAATCATAAAGAGAATGCAGTAAATACTCATTAGAAGTCATTTGACATTTGACATATCAAAAAGTCAAATGACAAAAAGTGTCACTTAAAATAATAATAATGTCATGTTCATAATATCGATTAAGTACTGAATTTACAAAATTGCGCGCGCTTGCGCGCTTCCCCGACTTCCTGTTACACTGTTACACATACTTCCGTCCCTTTTCACGAAATCACTCCCACAAATTGCTATAGAAAGCGAGCGGAAAAATGATACAAATCTATACTAATATTATAAAGAGGAAACATTTGTATGTATGTATGTTTGCAACGAATAAACTCAAAAACTTCTGGATCGATTTAAAAAATTCTTTCACCATTAGAATGCTACATTAGCGCTGAGTAACATAGGCTATATTAAAAAAAGAAGAAAAAAAAAGAATAGTACACCCGCATGAAGCCGGGGCGGGTCGCTAGTCAATAATACAATAGGTACCTTTATATCTTCTTATTCTCTACAACATCTCTAGTACTATACGTAGTGTAGTCTAGTACTGAGGCGGTTTAAATACATTGAGCGATTTGTGTCCGTACAATTAACAACTTACCACTACGCCACCAAGCTCCACAGCCTCATATTATTATAATGAAACTATTAACTGTTTACTAAACACACGCTTGCATTAGCATAATATTAATAAATCTTATAAACACTGCACCGATTGTTCCGCAGTCACGAGATGAGATGGAAAAATAACATAACACAGCGGTCTAGTACTAGGCACCGTGACAATAGTAGTTGAACAATGAATTCTCCAAATAACTAATTATTATTCTTATATAACAAAAGTTTGGCGTTTGCGAATGTTAGGCGCGCCGCGCCGATATAGCAACGCAAACGTCCGTCCTACAAAAAGCCGGTCGCAAAATCGGTGATAAAGCCTCGGAAAAAATCGGTCCGATTCGTCCGACGAAATGTACGTAAGTAATTGCTTGGCGCTACTGATTCAACTTCCGACAAATCAAAGGTTACGTGAGACAAAGGTCACGCGCTCTCTTTGTAGAAAACAAACCAATGCTATTAACAAAACGGGGAAAATGAATACGAAACAATTTGGGGAATCTGTTGCCCCAAAACGTGTTTACTAGACTTCATTTTGGGTTACACGCATAACGACTGATTTCTTTCACTCATATTGACTTACACGCATATTGACTTCACGCATATTGACTTCACGCATATTGACTTCACGCATATTGACTTCACGCATATTGACTTCATGCATATTGACTTACACGCATATTGACTTCACGCATATTGACTTACATGCATATTGACTGACACGCATTTTGACTTACACGCATATTGACTTACACGCATATTGACTTCACGCATATTGACTTGACGCATTTTGACTTACACGCATATTGACTTCACGCATATTGACTTGACGCATTTTGACTTACACGCATATTGACTTACACGCTTATTGACTTACACGCATTTTGACTTACACGAATATTGAATTACACGCATATTGACACACAAGTAGTAGCCTGTGTCCAAATCTACTTCTGTGCAATATAATGATGAAAATTAGACGCGTATCATGGATGAGAGTCAAAGTCAAATCATTTATTCAACATAAGTCTTCACAGGAACTTGTTGACGTCAAAACTAAAATCCAAATAATAATAAAGTACTAAAAAAATAGTTTAGAAACCAAACTACTGAATCTACTACCAGCTCGGATTTTGGGAGAGCCTTCGACCGAGAAGAGCTGGAAAGAAACTCATCATCAGCATAGGCTGATGGTCGAGGACGCCCTCAGACCTGACCGCCCTGGACTACTATATTAGTCCACTGCTACTCTCATCCAGCTCTTGCCAGCCGCCTTGCGAAGATCATCGCTCCACCTATTCTGAGGGCGTCCTACACTACGTTTGCCGATACGCGGTCTCCACTCGAGAACTCGTTTACCCCAACGGTTCTGCGGCTAATATGACCGTATGAAGAAACTCAGGAGGCTTATTTCTTTTTCTCCATCTTTTCAACCAAATGATAATGGTATGATACGGGCAGAGAGCTTTAAGCTTAACTCCTGGGGTCTCCTTACACTGTGATAGAGCTCACCTTTTAAGTATCAATAAATACTTGTAACAAGACACCTTGCTCTTCGTCGCTCACAACTGCAACTAAGGACAACGAGGTAGAGACGCCTACCAAACAACCTATCCAGAACTATCCAATTTCTTCAATAAATGTTCAACCATCATACATACTAGCGGCCGCTCGCGGTTTCACCCGCGTGGTTCTCGTTCCCGTGGGAATATCGGGATAAAAAGTATCCTATGTTTTAATCCAGCTTATAAACTATTTTTATGCCGAATTTCATCCAAATCCATCCATCCGTTGCAGCGTGAAGAAGCAACAAATACACACATACAAACTTTCGCAATTATAATATTAGTGTGACAATGACTTGCCCTGACTGATTCATCATCGCCAAGCGAAAACGGCTGAAACTAATTAGATGAAATTTGGACTGTAGGTCAATTTAGTGACGTAACAAAGCCACTAAGAAAGGACATTACGGAAATCTTACCCCAAGGGGTTCAAATAGGGGGTGAAAGTTTGTATGAAAGTCCGTCAGTTTTTAAGTAAAATACATGCAAATTGGTATTTGGGTTTTTGAAAAGAAATAAAGAATGACATGTCCCAGGAATTTTGTTTTTTTTTCCTTTAAAAGAGTAAAAATGGGAAGAAGGCTGTTTTGAGGAAATCGTTCTTTTTAAAGTAATAAATATAAAAATCAATACATAATAATTCGATCTATAGACTTTTCAATAAAAACAAAAAATGACGTGTTTTTGCATTTTTCGAATAACGTATGGTCGAAATTGTTAACCTCGACTCTAGGCATGTAACACAAAGGTATCAGTCTGAGCTTAGGGAAAATACATTTGGAGTCCCACAGGGGAGCGTGCTAGGACCTCTCTTGTTCCTTATATATATTAGTAACCTACCTGAATTGACAAAGCACCGCTGCATCATATTTGCTGATGATATTTCTATTATAGTCACAACAGATAATAAATTGACATTGGATGATCATATTAATGAGATTAATGATACAATGAATATAATAATAAATTGTTTAACAAATAATAATTTAATAATCAATATTAACAAAACCTATTTTATGAACTTTAACAACAAATTGTATCAATCATTCATTAAACATAAATTATCAGGGACTTAAATTCAGTGGTACTAATCTAACAAAGTTTCTAGGCATCGACATAGATCGAAATTTGGACTGGAAACAACAGCTTGGAAGAGTGTGCAATAGGATAAATAGATTTACTTATGCGCTCTATAAATTAACAAAGGTAGCAACAACCAGTACAGCTGTTGCAGCTTACTTTGCCTATGTTCAGTCAGTACTGCGGTACGGACTCATTATATGGGGTAACATCACCGAAATAAACAAAGCATTTATTGCGCAAAAAAAATGCATTAGGGCGATATTTGGTGCGGCACCTGATGAACCTTGTGCACCTCTATTTAAGTTATTAAATATATTATGTGTTGGAGATGGCTGTTTTTATAAAAAGCAATATTCAGTTTTTTAAAAGTAAAAGCACAAAAAAATTAATTTGCGGAAGAGATATGCATATGACTTATATTTACCAAATATTAATAATGCCCTTTATCACAAGAGTGCCTATGTAACTGGTATCAAAATATTTAATCATCTGCCCACTGATCAAAAATCCTCAGTAAATTTAAGCTGTTTTAAAATTAAATTAAAGAGATGGCTTATAGATAAGGCGTTCTACAGTTTGACTGAATATTTCGGTACAAAAACAGCATATAGGCTGTTTCTATGTAACATGTACCTACCTACTAAATATTGCATGCCCGACTAGGGTAAATTGTTTGTTCCCAATTATAATATGCTTAACACCTGCTATGTATTTACACAATTTTATGGTAATAAAAGTTATCTTATCTTATCATATATTATTACCTCTTCCTTGTTGTTTTACCTAAACAGTTTTTGACTTTTACTAGAGTACTGTAGTGGTGCTGTATGACATTGTGGAAATTGAAACCTTTACATAATTATCTGATGTAAATTTGTTAACTTACATTTTTTATTTTGTTTTTTTTACATGTTGTGGTTGTCTTATATATATTTTTTGTGTTTATTTGTAATGGAAAGTGTTCTGCTATGATAGGGAATTTTCCAATATTTTTGACGCTGTAAGGGAGAAAAGAGCTGGACACTTGCTGAGTTTCTTGCCGGTTCTTCTCAGTACAAGATCTCCCTCCCAGAGTAGATTTACGAACCGATGGCATAATGACATTCACAAGAGCTACTTGTAGCCTAAACTGAATAAATGATTTTGAATTTTGAATTTTTGAATTTTGTCTGTACATTTTAGAAATTTCTAAATTCGCTAAACAAAACCCTCAATGCTTCAAACAGGCAAAAGACATATATCCTCGAAATACGAGAGATGGAAGCAGGCTGGTGACTGCTATAACACCTAGGAGTACTCGATTCCAAAAAAATTGCTTCTGGATGTGTATATTGATATACAGGGTCTAACAAAATCAATAAGCGAACGTTTAAGGGCGGTATCTACTATCTATACATCATTCTGAATACAATGACAAAAAATGGGCTCCAGTTTTAAAGTGATTTTTCAAAGTTATGTTTTCTAACAAACTAAATCAATTAAAATAATGCACATCATGATACATGCTGTATCTTTACTAACACGCACGCAAGCGTTAATAAAAAGATAGTGTACAGATACACGCACAGAATTGGCATGTTCGGCTATCTTTGTGTGCGTGTAGTGCATCTGTAAGGGTTTGGAAAGGGTGTATTTTTTGGTGAATTATGATAATGTATTGTTGATTATCTCGGTAACGAGCCTGTAGTTTTGGACCAAATTTGGTGAGCATGCTCAGTGTGATGTATAGATGCTCCCTTTAAACGTTCGCTTATTGATATTGTTAGACCCTATACATATAACCAGCTGCCTGAAAGAATTAAAGAATTTGCTGTAGGGAAATTCCAATGTGAATTATATAAATGGCTCATTTCACACCGCTTTTACTCAGTACAAGATTACTTATACCACAAATGCAGTTATCAGTGTATGTAGGTACCTGCCTCATATTGTAATTGGATTTTCGTAGAGTAGCATTTCTTCAGCTTGCAACACAAATTGTATTGGCGTCTTGGCGTCATTGTCATTATGACATGGATAGAAAGCTTGTTAAACTGTCTAGTCTAACCCAAAATACTGTATTTTATACTTAGAGCATTGGTTTAATGCTCTTAGATTTTATAGCATTACTATACCTATTCTTTATCTGACGTAAATATTGTTAATTGTAACTGTTAATATAAATTAAATTAATGAATTTTTATACCTATTAATATTTATACATAAGTAATTTTAAGAATCATTCATTTGAATACTGTAAATCATAATTAATTTGAGTATATAATTTGACTTTTTAACATTTAATTTTAGTCAATTTGAAACTTTTGAAAGAGACAGATACTATTAGAACTTTATATACCTATTCTCATCCCATAGTGTTTTTTTTCTCCTTTTTTCTTTGAAGGCAAAGGAATTGATGGCATGGAATTGTTATTAATGTTATTTTTATTATTTAACCAATTGTAATAATTTTGTCGGTGCTTTTAATGATGATAATTATTTTTGTTTTAATGTTTCAATTATTTTATTTTGTATTGTGTGCTGTATTTTAAATTGAGTTCCATATTGTTGTGCCCAAATTGAATCATGTATGATATTCTATTTTAATATTTGTAACACCCTGTCAAACTACATGAGAAACAATAAATTTATGATTTATGGTATTAACTAGTATGGAAATCTGCCATTCCTTACATTTCGGTATTTTCATTCCCTTCAGATCCCTTTTATTTGGCTTTTATTACGAATGAACACAGGTCGTGTAGCCCACGTGAGCAATGCCGCGGGCAAAAGCTAGTATGCCATAAAATTAAGGTAAAAGTCTATTGAAGTAAATTAACAGTGTTAGCTACCACTTAGTGTGCAGGCATGCGTACCATAGTAGTGGGAGGATCGGGAGGTATCGTTTTGTTTTTTCATAGAGATTGCTGATTGCTGATTTCAGCGTCAACGGGTTTTTTTGGGGGCGGCGAGGTACAGTCGGCGGCAGATCAACCTACCCAAATCTGTCAAATTTCTCCAATGAATATTGATCCTTATAACCAAACATTAAAGTTTAAAATTGATTGTAGAAATTTGACAGTTTTGGGTAGGTTGATCTGCCGCCGTGTGTACGCAAAGGGTACCTCAAGCCGTGTAAAACGAATCACCTTCAGAGGTTTTCTAGAGGGAACGGCATCGCACACTTTAAGTTACGCGTCCCCGTGCCCTTCTAGATTCTCCGAAGGGTTCGGATCGGATCGGAGAGCGGAACCACCCGAGGGCGCCTCTAAAGGCACTGACCTCGGCTCGGGTAGACCGGGCCGTGGAGGAGGAGATAAGCGCCCAGGTACATGTCTGTAATTGGTATAGAGCGCGTGTGAACCGGTTCTACGTACCCTAGTTCTAGGAGTACAGTGTCTTGGGCCTAAACTAGTGTGCATGTTTAGTGTATTCTGTAAATGTGTAGTGGCATTTAGAGGATCGGGCGGGGGAAAAAGGGAGGTATCGTGCGTACCTATTCGTACTTGTACGAGTCAAATTCTTCAGCCATCTCAAGGTAAACCAGTTCTTCCAAGCTGGTCTAAATTGGAGTCATCCCGGATTGCGTCAATTAAGCAGTTCACAGCCCCCTCCCCTTAATCCGATTTTATGAAAACGCATCCAACGGCCTGCCGGCCTCATGGAGATATTGAATTGTCATTTGTTGTGTCATATAATTGAGTACACGGTAGCTATAGGTACACTTTTCTACACATATATCATTAACGCTATCTAATCATCCCACTCGATATAAAGATATTAAATGCGTACGAAGGTTTGTTTTCATGCGGGCACGATTACAGGTAGAGATAGCTACCTATCCTTTTCACACTGTTAACGGAGTGAAGGTGACAAAAAATAAAGTCTGTCGGTGACACAGTTTTCAACGACGAATCTGGTTATGTGGATTATAAAAAAAATGTTGAAACATTTATTTTATTACACATATTTATCACGGAATAACACGAAGTATGTAATAAGTATTTTGTTTTGATAAAGAAAAGATTGATTCGGAATTTCGAATAGTGAAATAAAGAGGGATCTCTCCGGTCACATACCCTGTCCAGACGTCTTGACGTTATTTTTCTTAAAAACAAGAAAAAATGCATAAGGCATATCACCGCGCACTGGAAGACGCAGGTGGTGATGTGGGACTCTCTTCCGACCCCCTTAAGAGGGAAGACGTTTCTAGTGGCTGTAGCCACTAGAAACTTCTGCACTTCAGCGGATCTGGGACTGCTAAACAATCACTAAGGTCATGGTCTACTTCAGTGATACAGAAGATTCACTGAAGGAGGCCATATGTTCACGTTACACGCCTTTACTAATTGTGCCATAACACTGCAATGAAAATCTTTGCCTACAGTCAGTAAATCAGGTTAAACTGTAAATGCTATATGCAGCAAACAGGCAAAAAAAGCTGTATAAAAAATAGAGCAATCTTACCGAATCTCCACATTGTCCAGCCGCTGGTACTTGAAGCCGCGCGACAGCATGTTGTCTCTTTCACTCACTCACACACAGTACACTAACACTATACTTGTCTCATTTTGACACTCCGGCGCACACTTTAAGGTAAGCAAAAGTTGTGATTGTGTTCTGTTTCACGAAGGTTTACCTGTAGTTAGATTTGTTTTTTTTATATAGTTTGCTTTGCAAATGACTCCACTCCACGTGATGTTAAGTGGGAATGGAGTCCAGACGCGAAGGGAACTGGTGCAGCGTGAAAACCACGCAGCATCAGTCACCCTCACCCTGCCGGCCCATAAGGTGCCTTCACACCTCGTTTGAAAGACCTTATGTCATATGAAGAAGGAAAAACGTGATAATGGCTAAAGGTTTTTTCAAAGAAAGAAAGAGTCTACTGTGCAGCAGTGGTTTCTCAATTAAGATGACGACATGATGAACCTGAGTATCTATCCATTTGGCTGCTGACGCTTCAAACATAATTAAATGTTTAATAAAACTTGTACTTAGCACCCAGATAAACCGCTAAATATATCCAAATATTTTATAGTAAGCCGTTCTGGTCAATTAGCCCCAAAGTGCCTCTGATAACGATTATCGTCGACAAGCTATCAGTTGTTATTGTCACTGATTCTCGACACCAGCCTATAAAAGTCCCATCTCTGGGCTTAGCCCATCCCACGTTAACAATTACATATATATCGCAAATGACTCCACACCACCTGATGTTTAGTGAAAATGGAGTCCAGATGCGAAGACAACTGGTGGAGCGTAAAAACAACGCAGCATCAGTCACCCTCACCCTGCCAGCCCACAAGATGCTTCTTCACGCCTCGTTTGAAAGACCCCATGTCATACGAAGGAGGGAAAACGTGTGCTGGTAGACTAATCAATCTTTTGGAAGTGCGACAAAGAAACGTGTCACTATATTATTTTGTGCGCGATGGAAGGTTCGAGACAGTACAGTGGTGACTCCGGAGAGCAGCACGCGTACTCCTAATATGTTGAAGGGGCGACCAGGAACTAAAGGCTCCTCAAACAAGGGTAATCGAGCATTCTCAGAGGAATGCTAGAGCAGATGGCAACACGAAAGCATATCTTTGTCCCCTACTTAGATTCTCCTGAATACGAGTAGACACGCCATCCCACATGCCGAGATGGGCCATAATCCATATGGTTAGTTTTAACAACTGCAATCTAAATACGTGACTTTCTGACAAAGAAAAGAATGGGACTCCTGGGATCAGCCTATCTTCAACCAGAAGTTCAGACTCTTCGCTTTCAAGGACGTTGCACAAACTTATGGCAGCCATCTTGGCAGGAAGAAGTTTAAAAGTGTCATCATCAACGTTTAGTGCCATCTTCATATTGAAGATTGGAGATCAGTTTACAAAATTTTCTGCGCTCCCATATATTTGAAAGGATTGGGTTGAACAAAGATCCTGATGGGTCGAAGTGCTACTGGAAGAGGAAAACCTCGGCACTAAGATAAGAAGGGACACCTTTCCACTAAGACAAGATAAGATAACAACAGAGAAAGATGACAAAACGGACGGGCTTCTGAAAACTAGCGTTGCAGTTCCTTGAAGCTGTGGAGTTTCTTGCGCCCATTCTTCTCCACAGCTAAAAATAGACGTCCTGAATGGGTAGTAGGTAAAAAAATTATGGACGATTCAAAAGCACTTTTCTAAAGTTTATTTGAATAAAGAATATTTGACTTTGACTTTGACTTGAAGCCGCAACTTAAGCTGAGAGGAGTCCAGTGCTTCGTAGCATTTTAATTCTATGTCTTAGTTTTATTGTTAGAACCTAAGCCCAACTGCTTTCATCGCCAGCTCATTTAGAGTCCCCACTGCTGGGCACGAGCCTTCCTTATGGATGGATAGGGAGAACAGGCCATAAACCACCACGCGGGCCCAGTGCGGATTCGTGGCTTTAAATGCCTTCCGAAGCGCGGAGCAGCTCGAGATGATACATTTTTGGTCACCCATCCAATAACCGGCCTATCGAACTCGTCAACTGCTACGCTGAATAAATATTTGAATTGAATTTGAAAAACTAGGATTAACGGCTAAATATGTCTCCTGAAGCACGAATTAGGGAGATCTAAGTATCGGTTTCGATTCCCAACGGGAGAATAGGTCGGTTTGGTTGGTGGGAAGGTACAACTTGGGCCTTATCATCACTTACCATAAGGAGATAAAGACCAAAGCTATTGCGTTGCTAAATAAAACAAATATATAAAAACAATACTACGATAACACGATCTTAATGCAACACCAGCTTTTAACACACTCTTGAATGAACACCTCACAACTCACAAACTCACAATCAAATTTGAAATTTTCACTCCGAAATTGTATTCAATTTGGTTAACAGAGCACTCGTATTGATACGATAGTAACTATATAGTATACTGATTAGATATCAGCTAGTATTACTATGTTATATGTTATATTGAGGAGCTCTCTGTTGAGTTAGTCGTTCGCCGTGCGCAAAATGGTACCGAACGCAAAACGTTTGAAGTAAATAACTGGGTGTGGAGCTCGACGGTTTGAGAGTGCGCGTGCGCGTTGCAATCGTGGACGCTAAGCAACCTTCTTATTGGTCGGTATCGGATGGGTCTATGAAGGTTAACCTTTTTATTTCAACTATCGGGTTGTTTGGTGATAGGGCTTGTTTGTCCACCTGGCTCTACCACCATCTGGTTTAAATATGTCGCTATACATCAAAGTTTGTAGCATTGTGTTCCGGTCTATATAGATAGATAATTGACGACCTCCTTGGTCGAGCGATTTGTACACCGGTTTTCATGGTGTCGCCATCTCTGAGGTCCCGGCTTCGATCCCCGGTCGGGTCAATTTAGAAATTATTGTTTTTCTAAATTGTCTCGGGTCTGGGTGTTTTTTATGTATAATAAGTAAGTATTTAAGTATTTTAAGTATGTTTATCCGTTGTCTAGTAACCATTTAACGAGTTTCATAACGAAGCTTCTCTTGGGCTAGATAATTGGTGTAAGTGCAGGAAAGTTTATTTATTTATTATTATTTATATAAGATAGCCAGTGCCTCAGTAGTTGAGGATTTCAAAATTGGTGATTTTGATGCTCTCTCTGCCCCATTTTTCGAGAAGGACGTGAGAGTAAGTTTGTATGTCCCCGCCGATCCTCTAAATGCCATTACACATTTACAGAATACACTAAACATGCACACTAGTTTAGGCCTAAGACACCGTACTCGTAGAACAAGGGTACGACGAGCCGGTTCACACGCGCTCTATACCAGGTATACAGACATGTACCTGGGCGCTTCTCTCCTCCTCCACGGCCCGGTCTACCCGAGCCGAGTCGAGGTCCGAGCCTTTAGAGCCGCGAACTCCTCGGAGAATCTAGTAGGGTACGAGGACACGCACTATATAGTGTGTGGTGCCGCTCCCTCTAGAAAACCTCCGAAGGTGCTTCGTTTCACACGGCTTGAGGAACCCTTTAAGTTTCTCGCCGCCCCCAAACAAAAGCCCGGTGAAGCTGAAAATGTCGTCTGAGGCAATCAACAAACTCTTTCTAAAAATAAAGTATATGTATGTACTAGTGGCCGCTCGCGGTTTCACCCGCGTGGTCCCCTTCCCGTGGGAATATCGGGATAAAAACTATCCTATGTGTTAATCCAGGTTATAAACTATCTGTATGCCGAATTTCATCCAAATCCATTCAGTAGTTTTTACGTGAAAGAGTAACAAACATCCATACTTACAAACTTTCGCGTTTATAATATTAGTAGGATGTATGTATGTACAGACGCCTGAGATCAACCTATCCAAAACTGTCAAATATCTTCAATACATTTTCAAACATAAAATTCAAAAATTCAAAATTCAAAAGGCTGCAAGTACTTAGCTCTTGTGAATGTCACTATGCCATCGGCACGTAAGTCTACTCTGCCCCCCGACCGCCTAACCGATCGCTTTGACTACGCGTATAGTTTATGACGTCATCTTGCCACACACGAAGTCAAGCGATCGGTTAGGCGGTCGGGCCCCTGGGCGGGAGATCTTGTACTGAGAAGAACCGGCAACAAACTCGGCAAGTGTCCAGCTCCTTTCTCCCATACAGCGTCAACAATATTGGAAAATGCCATCATAGCAGCACACTTTCCATTACAACTTTTAATTCATCTTCATCTCAGTCAAAAGACGTCCACTGCTGGACAAAGGCCTCCCCCAAGGATATGAGGGGTATTTGCCGTAATCGCCACGCTTGGCAGGCGGGTTGGCGATCGCAGTAGGTTGAGGGTAACCTCAGAGAGATGCTGCTGCCCATCCTCTGGAATGGTCCCTTAGTCGGCTTTTACGACACCCACGGGAAGAGATTGGGTGGTGCAATTCTTTATCCCTGGCACTACACAACTTTTAATTACATATCACTTATCCTACTAATATTATAAACGCGATAGTTTGTAAGTATGGATGGATGTTTGTTACTCTTTCACGTAAAAACTACAGAATGGATTTGGATGAAATTCGGCATACAGATACTTTATAACCGGGAATAACACATGGGATAGTTTTTATCCAGATATTCCCACGGGAACGGGAACCACGCGGGTGAAACCGCGAGCGGCCGCTAGTTAGGAATAAAGTTGAACTATTGGGGAACTTTGGCAGTTTGTAGCAGGTTTATATACAGGCGTGTGTACATGGATATAAGCGGTTTAATGGAGCTTATATAGCTATTGAATCACGATTTCTTGAGCACCTATCCTTTCGGCTACCGGACACTCAAAATGTTCACAATGCAAAACCGAATTTCTAGATTGGATTACAGCGAAAGCAATACAGCTATTTCTTTTACCACTTTCAATGATTACGGCGGTTAACGGATTCGTAACAAAGAGAATGCGGTTACATAAAAGTTACAGCTTGAAAGTGAAAATAAAATAGGTAAGTACGAGTTTTGGGACGAATAAAATAAAATGAAAAATTGATAATATTTTAGTACAGTACAGAATGACATTCTACAGGATGTATAGTGAACCGCACGCCACTTATACACTTTGGAATTCATATTTAACAAGTAAAACAACGAATTTGTCTTATACGGTCGTAATCTAATCTAAGTATATACTTAATAATACGTGAAGCAAAATCTTTGCACCCCTTTTTTACGAAAATTGCGCGGACGGAGGAGTATGAAATTTCGCACACTTATATTTTATATAGAGAAGGTTATCCGAATGTTAATATTGTTTTCAAATTATGCATAAAAATACATTAAATCAATAAAACAAACATTACACACACTACCATGTAAGTATTTGACACACACGCATATATATTTGACATTTAAATACTCTTTTCAAAAATTTCAAAAATGGAAGAGGAACGGCTGAAATCTGTCAATGCCAATCCAAACTGACATTCTATCTTTTTAAATTTCTCATTGCTTAGGATACAATCCGTGCAGCCTTAATAAAATTACGGTCGAATTTCGACCACTGGGCGACCACTGTACCTTTAAACGAGCAATTCTTGTATATGTATATAGTATATAATATGAATCTCGGAAACGGCTCCAACGATTTTCATGAAATTTAGCATGTAGTGTAGGTTTCAGGGGCGATAAATCGATCTAGCTAGGTTTCATTTTTAGAAAATTTAAAAAAAAAAATAACGATCAAAGCTCGGTCATCCAGGTACTGTTTACTGTTGAGTTACATAGAGGTGACGTCACAAGCAGTCGCCATGACACTGGATAGCGTTATGGCGCAAGTTTTAAATAATAAAAAATAAAAGCCTTTTTTACCTAAAAAATCTTAATTTTTCACAAAAATAATATTTTTTATGGAAGTATTAGATGCATTAGAATGTTATAGTACAGTTTTCAAAATCAGTCATCATGCCTATTGTCGCTGCAAAGAGCATCGGTAAGTTGGATTTTTGATGAATCGTTACATCCAGACTCAGAAACGAAACGCAACGCTTAAATAAATGAAAAATACTTTATTGTTTTCTTCAAATCCTTTTTTACTATTTAGTGATAGATTTACTTTGATTTCCTGAAAAATAGTTGGCAACCTTAGTCACTAGTCTTAAAAGTACCGGACGAACAATGCGCTTCGGCGCGTCCTGATCTGGCGTTATGAGCTGACGTAGATACTCCCTTGTGTTTGCGCAAGGATGTCTGACACCTTTAACTTTATGACCTGACGGTTGGTGGTGGGTGTCAGTATAAACCTAAAGATCGGAAAATGTTTATATAATTTTGAACGCAAATTTTGTTGCGAACAAATTACAAAAACACAAATGTTGAAAAAATTTCCACGAGCAGGATTTGAACCCGCACCCTTCTGACATACCGGGTCAGGTGCTCTCCCAATTGAAGTTATTGACGGTAGTTGTTGACATTGAATGGGCGCCTTTGGCTTTCGAAGTAAAAAAGTAAATAGTGTTGAATAACTTCGGCGGGTTGGTTAGAACCACGATAGCTCAATTGGGAGAGCACCTGACCCGGTATGTCAGAAGGGTGCGGGTTCAAATCCTGCTCGTGGAAATTTTTTCAACATTTGTGTTTTTCTAAAGATCGGTATAAACCTGCAGGTAGTTTTAACCACTGTACCACAAAGGCGGTAATAACCTTATCGCAATCCGTTAGATTTGACGTGAAATCCGTCAAGTTGGCAACACTGGTGCGGTGACTCAGCGAATTATTCAAACCCGCTGGTTCATAGTGTTTTGAGAATATTTGCCGCATGTATTGTTGAAACTAAGTCGCGCGAACAATAGCTCGCGTCGGGGGCGCAAGGCGCATGCGCGACTCTTTTACTGTAAATATTTTGTTACATTCCTTACTTCTATTTAATGTATGCGGGTATCATATTCATATATATTCATATTCATTTATTGCATCTTGTTGTAAGTAGACAGGTGTTACATAATTTTTTTCGCACAAACAAGAACCCTTTAAGGGTGCGCCGTCCATAAGTGACAAGTGTCATATGTTTTATTTGAAATGTCGTCGTCCATATTTATTTGATGCCGCGCGGCCATACTAATTTTGTATGGGGAATTTAAGGTACTTAATAAAAAATAATTATTTAAATAACCACTTGATGAATCGAAAATGTAGTCTAGCAATTTGTAGTTTATCCATTGATGATTGTTTAGACAAAATCAGAGGTACAATAATTTAGATAAACTATAAGAAAACTACTAAACGCCGCCACTCGTTTTCATGATTTTTGCCCAACTTTAAATGATATTGTAGAAAAAACTATAGCGTGTTACGAATTTATGGTTCTGACAAATTGTAAACACGTTCCCTATGATACTAAATATATATTTTGTTCATTTAATACGATAGTATTTTCAATTATATCTACTTAACCGTTTTGTCGGCGCACCCTTAAGCGTTGCTGTGCCATAGCATTCAAATATAAATAAATGTATCGATACTAACATAGTTCTAAGTACCATTATTACTAACAAAAATGAGTTGTAATTATTCCTTGAAATAAAATATTCTATTATATTCTATAAACTAGACGCACACTAATATATTCACACGCAGGGATAGCCTGTCCGTGCACGAGTCTGACGTCAACTTTATACAAACGTCGATAGTGCTTGACACTCAGATTCAAGAAATACATTTAAAAGTAAATAATAATTTAAACCGACCGTAGCCCACGGTCGTTGCAGGAACAAACAACCTTCTTCTAATACGGTATCAGCCAGTCGGTACTATCTCCTCGATAAACTAACTACACAAGCGGACCAACTGATAAACGCTTCAAATTATTTGGTTAAGTTCCTATATGTGCAAGCGAGATAACTTTCGACAGTTAGGTTTGTGGTATTTAATAAATATGGATTATGGATTTTTTGTACAAGGCATTTATTTATAAAGAGGTTTTAATATAGAGGTTAAGTGTGTATGTTTGTTTCTGAGGTTCGCCTCGGTGCCCGAGTGGTAGAGTGCTCGGCCCGTTACCCGGTTCGGTTCAATTCCCAGGTCAGGCAAAATGTATTTCGGAATCGCGGGCATAGTTCTAAACAATGATAATATATATATTTGGCTTTCAAAGTAAAAAAGTAAATAGTGTTGAATAATTTCGGCGGGCTGGTTAGAACCACAATAGCTCAATTGGGAGAGCACCTGACCCGGTATGTCAGAAGGGTGCAGGTTCAAATCCTGCTCGTGGAATTTTTTTCAACATTTGTGTTTTTTTTAATGATAATATAGATAAAACAATAAAATAGTTATTGGAAAATATTTTGCAACTTTCAACGTGCATGGAGTGTTGGCAAATGGAACAAAACAGTGCAACGTCCTTTTCAAATTCTTACAACAAGGTCTGCGTAAGGTAACGAGATAATATTGTATGAGTGTATGTATGTATGTATGTATTTTATTTATTTTATTTTATTGATTTTAAATTTATTTGAAAAACTTACAGCTAATACATAAAATAAAAGTGTTTATAAATTAAATACGGCCAATTACAAGTTTCCGCTTATAATACTTACGTATGTATGTATGTATGTATGTATGTATGTATGTATGTATGTATGTATGTATGTATGTATATATGTATGTGTGTATGTATGTGTGTATGTATGTCTGTATGTATGTATGTATGTATGTATGTATGTATGTATGTATGTATGTATTATGTATGGATGTGTGTATGTATGTGTGTATGTAGGTATGTATGTATCACTCAAGGGGTTTGGGGAATATAATGTTTTATACCTATAGAAGTTTTAGTCAATAAGCTATTAGTTTTAATTAAAAAACACAAAACGAAATGCTTAAACGGCTCGAGTAACAAACTTAAGGAAAATTCGTTCTTGAATAAATAGTTTGCATCGCATTTTCCTTATTTTATACGAAAAGGTCTCGAAACTGGTTGAGTTTATGTCAGGGCTTGCTATCGTTACCAAATTCCTACTATAAGTACCGGTAAGTAAAGTTATTTTTTATAAAGGTTTAACTTTTAACTTTCCTACACTCACACCAATTATCTAGCCCAAGAGAAGCTTTGTTATGAAACTCGTTAAAATGGTTACTAGACAACGGATAAACATACTTAAAATACTTAAATACATACTTATTATAGAAAACACCCAGACCCAAGACAATTTAGAAAAACAATAATTTCTAAATTGACCCGACCGGGGATCAAACCCGGGACCTCAGAGATGGCGACACCATGAAAACCGGTGTACAAACCCCTCGACCAAGGATTTTTTTTTTTTGAGAGAGTCTGCTGATTGCCACTGGGGGCATTTTCAGCTTCACCGGGCTTTTTTGGGGCGGCGAGGTACGTAAAGGGTACCTCAAGCCGTGTTGAAACGAATCACCTTCGGAGGATTTCTAGAGGGTACGGCATCGCACACTTAAAAGTGCGCGTCCCCGTGCCCTCCCAGTCTCCGAAGGATTCGGATCGGATCGGACGACCTTTGGTACCGGTGGTAATGCAGGTAACGTTATCTAGAAAAGTATCGTTACTCTTTTCGTTACCCAATGCGTTTTAGCCAATCCGCGTAGAGGTTAGTTAATTTACCGGTAAAAATGCCACCCAGGTAACCGATACCAAGCATACCGGTACTTTTTTTTACCGGTATCTTCGTTTGACAGAAGTATTGATACAAATTTGTTTACGATTTTTTAACGGCCACATCTCTATTCAGTGATAGGATGTATGTATACTATTTACCTTAACTTTACAATGTGACAAAACATCTTTTTTTTTGAAGAGTTCTCTGATCGCGGCATTTTCAGCGTCACCAGACTTTTTGGGGGCAGCGAGAAACTTAAAGGGTTCCTTGAGCCGTGTGACCGAAATACCGTCAGCGGGTTTCAAAGGGAACGGCATCTCGCACTAGTGTGTGATGCCGTTCCTTACTACATTCTCCGAGGGCTCGGATCGGATCGGGAAATATCTTGACGTTTCATCATCATCATCATCATCATCTCAGCCAAAAGACGTCCACTGCTGGACAAAGGCCTCCCCCAAGGATCTCCACAACGACCGGTTTTGTGCTGCTCGCATCCAGCGGCTTCCCGCGACCTTCACCAGATCTTCGGTCCACCTTGTTGGAGGCCTGTCCACACTGCGCTTTCCGGTACGCGGTCGCCACTCCAGGACTATCCCGCCCCAGCGGCCATCAGTCCTGCGAGCAATGTGACCTGCCCACTGCCACTTGAGCTTAGCAACTCTTCGGGCGATGTCGGTTACCTTTGTTCTTCTGCGGATCTCCTCATTTCTGATTCGATCACGCAGAGAAACCCCGAGCATAGCCCTCTCCATTGCTCTTTGAGTGACCTTGAGCCTTTTTATGAGGCCCATAGTGAGCGACCACGTCTCAGTCCCGTATGTCATCACTGGCAACACACACTGGTCAAAGACTTTCGTCTTGAGACACTGCGGTATATCGGACGAGAAGATATTTCGTAGCTTACCGAACGCTGCCCAGCCTAATTGGATTCGACGATTGACCTCTTTGCTGAAGTTGGACCTACCTAGCTGGACCGTTTGTCCCAGGTAAACATAATTGTCCACAACTTCAAGGGCAGAGTCTCCAACCTTCAGAGGAGTGGGTACGACAGGTGAGTTCGACATAACTTTCGTCTTCTCCATGTTCATTTTAAGGCCCACTTGTTGAGAGACTCTGTTGAGGTCACCGAGCATTGCGCCGAGGTCTTCCAGGGTCTCAGCCATGACTACAATATCGTCAGCAAACCAAAGGTGAGTGATATATACGCCGTTGACGTTGATGCCGAGTCCTCTCCAGTCCAGAAGCTTGAAAAACATCTTCCAGTGCAGCAGTGAACAGTTTCGTAGAAATCACATCTCCCTGTCTCACTCCTCGCTGCAACTGGATAGGTTTCGAGCTCTGGTCCTGAAGACGGACTGACATAGTGGCGCTTTCATACAAAAACCTCAGCACTTCGATGTACCGATAGTCAATTTGGCACCGCTGGAGAGACTGTAGCACGGCCCATGTCTCAATCGAATCGAAGGCTTTTTCATAGTCCACAAACGCTAAGCAAAGAGGCTGGTTATACTCTTCGGTCTTCTGTATAACCTGCCGCAGCGTATGTATGTGGTCTATGGTGCTGAAGCCTTTTCAGAAACCGGCTTGTTCGATAGGCTGGAAGTCATCAAACCTGCGTGCGAGACGATTCGTTATGACTCTCGAAAACAGCTTGTAGACGTGGCTTAGAAGTGAGATGGGCCTGTAGTTCTTCAGCAGGGTTTTGTCGCCCTTTTTGAAGAACAGTACCACCATACCTTCGTGCCAATCTTGACGTTTAAGTAAAACCAACTTAACAATAATATTTTTTTTATATTTTATGGTTAAGCACAGTGCTTTGATCTCACCTGATGTAAAGTGATGATAAGGCCAATGATGGAAGCGCACTTCACCCGGGAACCTCAACTACTGAGGCACTGGCTATCTTATCTCTAGCTGTCGGAACACAACAATGCTGCAAACATTGATGTTATGGCGACATATTTAGATAAGATGGTGGTAGCTAGCCAGGCGGACGAACAAGCCCTACTACCAACCAAACCGAGTACACAAACATGTAACCCCCGCCGGGAATCGAACCCGGGACCTCTGGGTCTAACCTGGTGGTCTTAGCCACTAGACCACAGAGGCGGTTATTAATATGGAGTTTAAATAAAACAAACTTTTACGCTACGGTACTTTTAGGTACGTTTATTTTACGATTTTTTTTATACTGATGTTTTGTGCTCTTTGCAGGGTCCTTGGTCACAGGGAGACTGAGGGGTTGGTCGTCTCATAATTGATAAGTAACTTACTTAATATCGTCTTTTTATTTTAATCGAGTGCGTTCTGTTTCAAGCAAAAAGTTTGTCTTCTAAATGTATAGCGTTCGGGTAATGTTTAGAAAACAATTTGAAAAACACGACCCGTCTGGCCGTATCTGACCCGGTATGTCGTGGGGTGAGGTGCGGGTTCGAAACGCGCTCGTGGAAATATTTTTCAGCCCCTTTTACAAATTGCAATTTGTTTGCAACAATATTTGCGTAAAATTATACAACCACTAGCTGTGCCCGCGACTTCGTTCGCCTGGAATAGTGATCCCTTATTTTTGCCCCCCTTAAGGGTAACATTTTTACAAACTTTGAATGTCGTATGTATTTATATCTAATCAAAAGCTTAAAAAATTAGTTTCAAGCTTCTAGCTTCAAAAATGACGTAATTTCCATACAAACTTTAATCCCCTATTTCAACCCCTTACAGCTTTTTTTCGCATTAAAAAGCAGCCTAGGTATGTCCTTTCTCAGGCTTTAGACTATTTCTGTACCAAATATCATTTAAATCGGTTCAGTAGTTTAGGCGTGATTGCGTAACACAGACAGACAGAGTTAGTTACTTTCGCATTTATAATATTAGTAAGGATAAAAAAAAAAAAAAAGAAAAAAAGAAAAAAAAATTACTGGTAAGCACAGTGCCTTGATCTCACCTGATGTAAAGTGATGATAAGGCCAATGATGGAAGCGCAATTCACCCGGGAACCTCAACTAGTGAGGCGATAATACAGAAAACAAATGACATGGAGTTGTTAAAACCACAACATTACGTATATTAATTTATTTCTTGCCGTAGATACTGCCGAAAACTGGCATTATTTATTTAGTTAGTAATTTTTATTTTATTATATTTTATTTTATTTAAAAACTCAACATCAATACTACTTTACAGGCATGATATCTAGATTAGATTACGTTTATAAAACATTTTCCCGGAAGTTCGTTATCAAACGGGGGCCTAGTGCGAATTTTATTTGACACTCGATCTCGTTAACGAAAACGACAATAATTATTTGTATAGATGGCAAAGATGCCGTTTTTTTTAATTTATTTTATTTATTGTTTTCTAAAGTTTGCGCGAACACTACACATTGAAATGAAACAACTTTTACGGATCTACTCGCGTTTATTTTACACATTACTTATATAATTTAATTATTTTTTTATTTTTTAGTTGTTTTGTTTTATTTATTAGGACCAATAAACAATTAAAATGTGTCTTAAACAGTTAAAAATATAGCTGGAACTGTGCCTAGAACCGTACCAATTTTGAACTAAAACGTTATTCACAAAGTGCTTCGATGAAATGAAAACGAAAAAAACTCGCTGTTTAGAAAATTTGTTAACTTTGTATACTACAATGATACTTATTTAACCGGTCTAGCGGTTGAGACCACCGGTGTCAAACCCAGAGGTCCCGGGTTAGATTACCAGCGGGGGTACAAGTTTGAGTACTCAATTTTATTAATTTCATATTATTTATTTAATAATAAATATTAAATTAATAAAAATTAAAATTAAAAAAATTATAATATTTTAATATTAGTTGGTGGTAGAGCATGTTTGTCCGCCAGCAGCTAGAGATAAGATAGCCAGTGCCTCAGTAGTTGAGGGTCCCGGGTGAAATGCGCTTCCACCTTCGGCTTGATCATCACTCAACATCAGGTGAGAAGAATGCCAAGTGCTTAATCGCAAGGAAAAAAAAATAAAAAAAAACAGACTAGATCTTTACAAACAAAATAAACTCTCCCGTAGTAGATGCTGAAGTAGAAGATTTTAGCATTAGCAAGGGTTCGATGCCGGGAATCAAAAATGTTACTTTATTAATTTGTAAAAAAAAGACAAACATATGCTATCGTGGCTCTATGTCGGTAGTGCACCTGACCCGACATGTCATGGGGTGCGGGTTCGAGACCCGCTCGTGGAATTTTTCCAACACTTTGTCTTTTTTCAATTTGTAATTTGTTCGCAATAATATTTGCGTAAAATTATATGTAAATAATTATTCATTTGTGTCTATTTAACTTATTATTATTAGTGGAAACTTCACTGAAAAATGTTTTAGCTGAATTAGCGTATATATTTCAGTGCTTATAACTTTGTTGGTTTTCCCATATAATAAGAATGTAAACAAAACTTACTTAACCTTATTGGAACATTTAAAAAGTTATCCTGTCTCTAGTTTTAAGGTAACTTACGGCTTACGACATACCATTGATCTTGTGGATTACAACTTAACACATTCAACCTTGTCAACAAATAAAAACAAAACACAAGCACAACTATAAATACATCCCGTTCAAAAACAGAACGAAACTAGTTTTTAAACGAAACAAAAAAGAACAAACTTCTGCACTGATTTAAATTAAGAAGTTACATAGGATCCACCGCCAATTTAGGGCGTTCTAATTGGGTGGGATTTGAAAATCGAACACGCCGACACGTTCGTAATTCAACTTTCGCTTGGAAAGCGACGCAAGACGTCGCGCGTGTCGTAACAGAGCGCGGGCACTGAGCGAGTAGGCTGCACGGGCTGGTCTAGTGATGGGGGCGTGATCTATCGACATCGATACACAGAGTTAAAGTCAAATAAATTATCCTACTTCCTACTAATATTATAAACGCGAAAGTTTGTAAGTATGGATGAATATTTGTTACTCTTTCACGTAAAAACCACTGAAGGTATTTGGATGAAATTCGGCATACAGATAGTTTATAACCTGGATACTTTTTATTCCGATATTCCAACGGGAACGGGAACCACGCAGGTGAAACTGCGAGTGGCCGCTAGTTAGAAATAAGATTTTGCAATTTCAATCGCCTGTGTGGTTAGAACACTGGATCTAAGATCCTGAGGCCGGCAAGCTTATGCTTATTACCGTAAAAACAACCAGTTGTTTTAATTATACAATAGCAATGATCGCTCGCTCAGTGTATTTGTGATTCAAATGTATGTAATAGTTTACATACATTGAGCGATTTGTCCGTAATACCAATTTATCAACCGCAACTAGAGCCGTCGCGTCGCGTTGAAATTGTACAATTAACAACTGGTTGTTTTTTTCGGTAATAAGCCTGCCGGGTTGTATTCATTCCTAGCATGGAGTTTGTACTCGGTTCGGTTAGTGGCAGGGATTATTTTAAGTCCATCAGACTAGCTATCACTATCTTATCTAAATATGTTGTCTAGCATCAATGTTAGTAGCATTGTTGTTCCACAGTTAGAGATTAGAAAGTTACTTTCTTAGTAGTTGAGGATACTGAGTGAAGTGCAGCATGCAAGCAAGCATGCAGCACGCAAGCATGCAAGATTGCTTGGTTTAATCACTGTTCTGACGTAACCCAACCTTCTTACGATACTGCCGCTTTAATTTTTTATACAAACTGCTGCGCCGTCTCCGTAAGATGGCAGTCGTTACGACTCACCCACCCGCATTGGGCCAGCGTGGTGGGTTATGATCTTTAAGATCTTTCTATGTGCTATTGTCCACTTGGGAGACTTGATTTGATACGACATGGAGCAGTTTATACGCTGATGGTGATGATGAGACCTACGCCCAGGTAAATTATTTTCTTAGGTAGGTAAACCTTTTTTTATTATAATACGTTTATGCCCATTTTCACCATTGACCCCTAAGTTTTAGGTGACCCCTAAGCCATTTTAGGTGACGGTTTTGCTCCAACAACTGTCACTTAACATAAAGGCTTAGGGGTCACCTAAAACTTAGGGATCAATGATGAAATCAGGCATAATTCTTCTTAATTAATTGATTGCTTAAGTATTTGCTTTGAGTCACCACGTGTTACATCAATTAATATATTTTCTATCTTTATTGGTTTAATCATTATGAATACATATACATTGTTACCAATCACTTTTTATGCCCGCCTTAACCTCTAAAAGATGGAAAGTACAAATAAACATCTATATTGTGCATTACACAGCTGCTGACATCTTATTATCTGTTCATTTATTAAAAGAATATTGTCTTTAATTGTCTTATTCTATGATCAATTGATCATTTACTTAAATTATAATATACTAGCGGCTCGTCCCTGCTTCGCACGGGTGGACATTTTTTTAAATATAGCCTATATTACTTAGCGCTAATGTAGCATTCTAATGGTGAAATAATTTTTTAAATCAGTCCAGTAGTTTTTAAGTTTGTTCGTTGCAAACATACATACATACATACAAAGATACAAAGGTTTCCTCTTTATAATATTAGTATAGATACAATATGTAAGATTCTTATAAGCCCTTTGTATGATGGTTTGTGTAATATTAAAAATAATTATATAAAATAAATTACATTTAGTTATTTCAAACATCTTTTGGTGTTTAAAGTTTACTTATAATTTCTTATGCACATCACTGATTTACTTAATATATATCTTTCAAATCCTCATAGTGTTCATTACAAACATCACATTATCATTATAAATACCCCAAAACTTAACTTATTGAACTAAAACTAAAATTTCCAACACTCACACCAATTATTTAGCCCAAGAGAAGCTTCGTTATGAAACTCGTTAAATGGTTACTAGACAACGGATAGACATACTTAACCACATACTTAGATCTTTTTACATGAGTCCTCAGTGAGGACCATAACACACCACGCTGACTCAATGCGATTTCATCATCATCACCATTATCTACCTACATAGTCCGTCGCTGAACATAGGTCTCTCCAGTGGATCACCGCCATATCCAGTCCTCCGCCTACCGCATCCAACAACTTTTCATCGCTTTCTTAAGGAAGTTTGGTCCAGCGAACGGGTGCAGTGTATGGTCTACTATGGTTTGGTGATATTTAACGACTAAAACCAATGTTTGGTTTAAGAATATAAAAAGTCATCGGTCGAAATCAAAGATCGGACACTCCTCAAACTTATCTAATAATATGAACCAAGATATTTGTTTGCGAGTCTATTTATAAAACTACAAAAGTATCGATACACGCTATCCTTGAATTCATCGACACACAGCCATCACTAGTACGATTACGCGCACAGTAGATCACTTATCTTTTTCTTATGGCATATCAGATTTCGTGCGAACAACTTAATTGCGTCTTTAACACCCGGCGTTAGGGATAAAAATCGATAAAATACAGTTATGATGTTAATACATCTTGGTTCGTGGAGCATAGTGACGAGAGGATTTGACGGATAAGGATATAAACGACATTTATTTTAATAGAGATAGATACTATAATGTTTTGTTCTTCGATCAATTATGTAGGTACTAGATTCCCGATGAGCACTTGAAAAACGGAACGCGACTTTGGGGCCACGGAGCCACAATCACAGAATAATATACCACAATGACGTTTGTGAGGATAAATAAAATATTAAGTACAAATATTTTGCAACCTTAAATTAATCTTTATGTATTTATAAAATTTATAAAATACAGTGAAAAAATTAAACGCCTACCCGACCCAGCCAGGCTGTTTCGTCGTAGCCGAGTGGCTTGCACACCGGACACTTGTACTATTATGTATTCTGTTGCCGGACTAGGGGCGACGCTAACTCTGAGGTCCCGGGTTCGATTCCCGGTCGGGTCAATGTCGAAAACGAACTTTTCGATATTGTGTCGGGTCTGGGTGGTTGTGGTACCGTTGTCGTTCGATTCTGATTTCCATAAAAACCAACGCTTTTTAGCTACTTACTTCGCATCAGAACAAAATGTAGGTTCATATGTGATGTCTAAAATTTTGAAATATTTTTTTTTCCAAAAAATTCAGGTGATGTTAAAATGCCGTTCGAGGTAATCGGTAAACTCTTTCCAAAAAAGAACGACTTCTCGCATTCAACCCGAACATCTTATCCATTCGGTCACCGACGCACTAAAAATTAAATAAAAAAATACTCACTCATTTCTTTTCTCCAGCATTTCGGTGGCTTCACCTAAAACCAAAATTAAACAAAATAAGTAACAAAAATATTTATAAAATTTATAAAAAACAGTGCAAAAAAAATTAAGTAACAAAAAATTCTAACTTCAAAAAATTGTTAAAAAAAAAATTTAAAGTTTTTTTTTGTTTTTTTTTTTGGGTGCTGGATTCGAACCAGCACCCAATGACATACCGAGTCAGGTGCACCACCAACTATGCTATCATGGCTCTGTCCAACCCCTTGGAATTTAACAACACTATATACTCTTGCTTTGTAAGCAATAGGAGCCTTATTCAATGTCGACAACTACGTCATCAACATCCGATCTTTATTGTCATCATCATCATAAACAACCCACATCAGTCCACTGCTGGATATGGTCCCGTCCCACCCATCCGATCTTGAATACTACTAATAAATCTTCCCGCCTCATCGCTTCGCCTCGGTGGCCTAGTAGTGTTCAACCGGTTAATCGGAGGCCATGGGTTCAATTCCCGGACGCGTTTCGGATTTTTCGACGCATTGCCCGGGTGTGTGATCACCACCTCGCATTCGGCAAGAGTCGTGCTTAAGCCAGTACCTATTAATTGTAGCTATGACTTGATTTTAACACGCTTTTATTAGGTCGACCTGTATGTAACTATAGCTAGACCGCTTAACAGAGTCCTCGTCTGCGGTAGGTACGCGGGGCGGGAGGTACGTAGGGCCTCTGCCACGAGTACAAGCGTTTTGCGACGCAGCGAACGGTTTCTAGTTCATTGCGTTATTTCTATAACCGTTGACTATGACTGCCGTTGTATAGCGCGCAATGAACTAGAAATCCGTACGCCGCGTCGCAAGTCGCTCGTGCTCGCGGCAGAGGCCCTACGTACTTCCCGCCTGCGTACCTACCGCAGGCGAGGACTCAGTTAAGCGGTCTTGCTTTAATTATGTAATGTTAATGACGGTAGTTGTTGACATTGAATGGGCGCCTTTGGCTTTCAAAGTAAAAAGTAAATAGTGTTGAATAATTTCGGCGGGCTGGTTAGAACCACGATAGCTCAATTGGGAGAGCACCTGACCCGGTATGTCAGAAGGGTGCAGGTTCAAATCCTGCTCGTGGAATCTTTTTCAACATTTGTGTTTTTGTTTATGTAATGGAATCTAAGGTAACTAATTTAACCATCTTCTAAGGGTCGTAACGTAATGAAAATTGGCAGCTGTATGTAGTTCTGATGACAACACAATAAAATGGTACTGTCGAACTGATCTGATGATGGAGCCGAAAGATATGAACTGGAACTTCATGATGGAAAATCGTATCATAGCTGTTATGGATTTCTTAGAAGTCTTGTAATGAACTTTGATCACGATTAGGTTTCAAGGTCTGATGATGAAGCCGGAAGATAGGCATTCCATGATAGAATATGGTATCATAGTCGTGTTTGCACTTGTGAGAAAGGCCACGTAAAAGTTGGAAATACTTCACTGGAGTCCATTATTCCCAGCGATATAAATAAAACGGGTGGACTACCGAGTAAATTAATTTAATTTAATTTTGGAAATGATCGTGAGCGCCTCATTCAGCCTGTAGGCATCCAGTTCCCGGCCAAGTATAGCTACGGTACGGTGGAAAGGCGCATGCTCCCAGTGATTTTAAGTTGGGCATATACCGTGCACAAGATGCAAGGCTGTACGGTAGACCACGCAGTGGTGTACTTAGGGTCCCGTACTTTTGCGGCTGGACAGGCGTATGTGGCCCAAAGTAGAGTAAAATCACTTAGAGACAACTTGAACGATCCATTATTTAGTTTTTGTTTTTACGTGCATTTATAAAAGCGTGTTTTTCTAGTGTTTTTTAAACTATTATTAATGATGTAAGGCTTTTGGAACAGTGGGACATAATAAGCTTATTAATATGGGTTATTCCCAGACATTTAGAGCTAACGAAAAATATTTCGTACCATTGTCTCCACGACCATTTTAAGTTATCACTTATCACACTAATATTATAAATGCGAAAGTTTGTGTGTATGTATGTGTGTATATTTGTTGCTTCTTCACGCTGCAACGGATGGATGGATTGGATGAAATTCGGCATATTCCCACGGGGAATGAAACTCATAGGCTACATTAAAAAAGAATCGTCCACCCGTGCGAAGCCGGGACGGGCCGCTAGTGAAACACAAATTACTTTGGCACAACAGAGCACACGACTACCGGTCTCATACCCAGAGGCCCCGGGTTCGATTCCCAGCGGGGGGTACATATTTGTACTCGGTTTGGTTGGTGGTAGGGCTTGTTTGTCCATCTGGCTAGCCACCACCATCTTAACTAACTTTAAACCTATACTCACAAGCGGCATCCATGTTGTTTACATAAGCCAGGACGCTATCAACAGTTCACCAGCATTGTGTAATCGCCCATTGTCATGCCCAACCACCAACAACCTGAAATAGAGGAACTTATAAAACATAATACAACAATAACCATTCATCTCTAATTTAATAGGTAATATTTTTTGATGTGTAACAACTTTTCGCTCGCCCTCTAATACGATTTGTAGGAGTGACTTCATAGAAAAGGGACGGAAGTAGGGTCGTAACAATCCTGTAACTGTTACGTGTTAGTCGGGGATATCACCAGTGATTGACACTTTCAGCCCAATGTCCATTGTAGGTCGTAATGTGAGAGCGATTTCGTAGAAATGTGATCGTAACAGTGTAACAGGATAACAGTGTGACATGTCTTCTAATGAGTATTTACTGCATTCTCTTTATGATTTGTAAATCTTAAAAAACTATATATTAACAATGACGGTTCATTCTATATTCTATTTTTCTATTTTCTATTGTAATATTGATTTCAAATCAATATTACATTTGATTTCAAATCCCCTGTGTGGTGCCGGGGATAAAGAATTGCACCACCCCATCTCTTCCCGTGGGTGTCGTAAAAGCCGACTAAGGGACCATTCCAGAGGATGGGCAGCAGTATCTCTCTGAGGTTACCCTCAACCTACTGAGATCGCTAAACCGCCTGCCAAGCGTGGCGATTACGGCAAATACCACTCCTGACGCAGGTGTTGCTTTAATAAAACATATATTCGATGCCTGGGAGAAGTCTCAGAACGCTCTTGGAGTTTTTTGCGACTTATCCAAGGCTTTCGATTGCGTTGAGCACAGGACTCTGGTGATGAAGTTGCACTACTATGGTCTTAATGATTTTGCACTTAAATTGATAGAGTCGTATCTCAGTTCTAGGACACAAACTGTCGATATCAATGGAACTAAAACATCTGGATCTCTTGTAAAAATAGGAGTTCCGCAAGGGTCAATCCTCGGGCTCTTCCTGTTTTTAATTTATATTAACGACTTGCCATTCTTTGTGGAGAACTTCTGTGAAATTGTTTTATTTGCAGATGATACTTCACTCATTTTTAATGTTAATAGGTGTAAGAATAATTATGATGATGTAAATAATGCTCTAGCAAAAGTACTCAGTTGGTTTACTGTTAATAATCTACAGCTTAATGCAAAAAAAAACAAAATGTATTAAATTTACACTACCTAATGTTAAAACTGAACCAACTGATATTAGAATAAACGGTGATAAATTAGATTTGGTAGACTCAACAGTCTTCTTAGGTATAACACTTGACTCAAAACTTCAATGGAATCCTCATATATCGAAATTGTCCGGTAAACTCAGTTCTGCTGCTTATGCTATCAGAAAAATTAGACAATTAACAGACGTTGAAACTGCTAGAACAGTTTACTTTAGCTATTTTCATAGTGTCATGTCGTATGGTGTCTTACTGTGGGCTACAGCAGCTGATGTTGAATCTATATTTATTTTGCAGAAACGAGCAATAAGAACCATTTATAGACTAGGTTCCCGAACTACTTTAAGAAATATTTTTAAAGAAATTGGTGTTCTTACAGTTGCATCTCAGTTTATTTATAATTGCATAGTTTTTGTGCGTTGCAACATCAACTCTTTTACTAAACACGGTGATGTACACAATTTCAATACTAGAAATAAGAAAAAACTTGTAATGCCACTGTTCAGGTTGCAAAAGGTTCTTGGCTCTTTCTTGGGGCAAGGTATACACTACTATAATAAAATACCTAGTACTGTACAAGATTTACCTTTAGATAAGTTTAAAAAACATGTAAAATCTTCTTTACTTAAGAAAGGTTATTATACAGTCAAAGAATATTTAGATGACAAAACAGCTTGGTTATAATAAAAAATAAAACTACTCTTTATTTTATTTTATTGGGATCAATAATTACTTTAAAAATATCTTAGCGCTGATATGATAGCCTTTATCAGCAATGTCCTACAGTTTACAAATAATATTTATGTTACGTTAAACTTTTCATTAGGTTTTTATTTAGAGTATCTTGAGTGTGTCATGCTCTCTTTAGTGTCTCTGCGGTGGTGGCGTGTGCGTCGGGTCGTTACATTCCCTAAGACATGGTTGAGTGAAGCGATGGCTGATTCATATGTCATACTCGTGAACGGGTGCCGCCTGTGGAGGCTGGTCTGCTCTTGCATACTATTATTTTTATTATTATTAACTATAGTTTAATTTTGTTTTCTTTTTTGTTTTTTTCTTAGACAATTTTTGACCTTTATTAGTGCTGTATGACATTGTGAAAATTTTAACTGATAACTGATGTTTTGCAAATGTAGATATTATTATATCTTCTCTTTTGTTTTTTTTTATATGTGTGATTGTCCTTTATATTTTGTGTTTTTATTTGTGATGGAAAGTGTCCTTTTATGATAGGGCATTTTCCAATATTTTTGACGCTGTAAGGGAGAAAAGAGCTGGACACTTGCTGAGTTTCTTGCCGGTTCTTCTCAGTACAAGATCTCCCGCCCAGAGTAGACTTACGAACCGATGGCATAATGACGTTCATAAGAGCTATTTGTAGCCTAAACTGAATAAATGATTTTGAATTTTGAATTTTTTTGACCCCTCAGATCCTTGGGGGAGGCCTTTGTCCAGCAGTGGACGTCTTTTGGCTGAGATGATGATGATTGATTTCAAATGGTGAGATGTCAAATGTTACACATCATATGCTACTACTGTAAGGCTCATTCGTTTTTTTTTAAATTTATTTATCGCCTCGGTGGTAGTAGCAAAGCGCTCGGCCCGATAACCGAAGGTCCCGGGTTCAATTCCCAGGTTGGGCAAAGTGTGTTGCGTATTTTTCGATGCATAGCCCGGGTTTTCGAGCACCAACCCGCATTTGGCGTGGTTACTTTTTTTATTTTTTTTTGATGTGTAACATCTTTCCGCTTGTCTTCTAATATAATTTGTGGGTGTGATTTCGTGAAATGTGACGGAAGTAGGTGTAAGTGTGACAGGAAGTCGGGAAAGTGCGCAAGCGCGCGCCAATTTGTAAATTTAAAATCTATTATGAACATGACATATTAATATTATATGACATATTGTGTTGTGTCATTTGACTATCAACGGTCATTTTGATATGTCAAATGTCTTCTAATGAGTATTTACTGCATTTATTTTATAGTTATAAAATGATGTAATACCTTCAGAACAATAACTAAAGCTATAGAAGGATGGCTAAAATAAAAATCGTGCAATTAACTATGTTTAGTTCCGTTCGATCTTATGGCTAGAAAAGGAGGTTTTTTATTTTTTATTAGTGGCGTTCACATCTCTTGATAAAAGGAGGTTGGAGTGCGACAAATGGTTGACACTTAGTTTTTATTTTTTGTATTGTTATGTCAAACGGTCATCAGATAATCGGTGATCAAAAAAAATCTTTGAGTCCTTTCTATAGTCACTCACTACATTACCTCAAATATGACGTCACAAATCTGGTGACACCTTTGCTATTTTTTTAGTCCGGTTTCTATAGCTTTAGTTATTATTCTGAGGTAATACCTGACCTTTTTTTCAGAATATAATGTTAAAATTGCTTATTACTAAGGTGAGATGTCAAATGTTACACATCATATATGTGACTATTATAAGGCTTGCTCGTTTTTTTATCGTATTTTACATTGTGATTTTGATTGTACCTAATTGTAATTTTGATTTTAATTTTTAATGTATTCTCAATGTGTAACTTACATTGGAATTACAATAATTATTAACAGAATTATTAACATGTTTTTTCGATCGTCCGATTCTCAGGTTGGGCTAAACAAGTATGTTTCAGATTTCAATTCAAAACATTTTAAAATGGTTTTTTAGAGGAGATGGCATCACACAATGGTGTCTCGTACCTGTTCGATTGTCCGAGGAATTTCGGATTTGATCAATAAATTTTACTGTTTGAACTTAACTTTATTTAACACTAGCTGTGCTCGCGACTTTGTCCGCGTGGAATAGTGACTTTCGGCAGCATTTTTAATTTTTTAGACTCTTGTTCCCGTTTTTGCAATATTTTTCACTGATGCTTCGCTCCTATTGGTCGCAGCGTGATGTTATATAGCCTAAAGCCTTCCTCGATAAATGGACTATCCAACACAAAAATAATTTTTCAATTCGAACCAGTAGTTCCTGAGATTAGCGCGTTCAAACAAACAAGCTCTTCAGCTTTATAATATTAATATAATTAATATAGATAATGTGTACCTACTTGATCAAATAAATACTTTTATGTGAATACTTGTGACAATTGCAAAATTATAAATGAATTTGAAATTTTATATTTTCTTTTTCTAATTATTTATAATATCATCCATCAATTCTTTATAAATATAAAAACATTTATTCAGTATCACAACATATGGGAAAACGAAACATTCACAAACATTCATTGGATAGTCATAATCGGCCTTCAAATTAATTTCAATATCTGTGTACTATCCCTAATAATAAATAAATAAATAATACAATATAAAATACTGAAAGGGCATCTTCTCAGCATAATAATATGACATAGCATATGCAAATGCATATGCAGCAGGTACTCAAAAAGAACCAATACGAGAATTAATGAATTAATGTTATATTGTAACTTTTGCTATCACTTTAGTTTTTAAATAGTTTTATAATAATTAACATAGCTCTGTTCATTTATTTTGTCCTTTGTCCTGAAACAATTTATGTGTTTTAATTAATTGTGGAAACTTTACTGATAACTGTGTTATGTCCTTTGTAAAACCTACATGTATTTTATATCGTTTGTTTCCCAAATAAACTAATATAAAATAAAATAAAATAAAACCATCAATTCTAATCAAAAAAAGATTGAGATCATGATAGCCATATTTTACAATAATATTTCAATAGATATAGTACATTAATAGTTTATCTAGTTAATCGAGTGTAAAGATGGCATAATAGAGATATAAAAAATCTGTTGTCAACCTGATAAGAAATTCCGATTCAATTTTTTTTTATTGCATAATGTAGTGGGTTATAAATTATAATTATTTGGTTGTTGACAATAATGTTCCTTTAGTTCCCTATTCAAAATTGACAAATGAAAAATCAACAACAAAAAAAATCTAATGTCACTATGCCACCGGTTCGTAAGTCTACAGGACGGGAGACCTTGTACTGAGAAGAAGCGGCATGATACTCAGCGAGTGCATTTGCATTTTTCCCTTTCTTTTACAGCCAGAGGTACAAACTAACTTATAGGTATATGAGGGTAGGTTAATCTGCTTAGAGTCAAAGTAATAGCCTATATACTGTCCCACAGCTGGGCAAAGGCCTCCATCATTGAAATCAAGTTGAGTCAATCAAATCAAAATAACTATTGATGGGTAATGGCTTAATCAATTAGGGTCAACTTATCATGAAAAATATAATAATGTATTGTTTTGTGAATGAATTCTAACACATACATATTTCTTTTATTTATGTTTGTTTCATTATTTAATTTGTGTTTCCGATGCTATAATTGTGATTTAATGCAAAGTTTAATGTTGAACTTAGTAAGTATCCTAAATATTTGCATGCTATGTAATATGGCTAATTTTATTAAATTTGGAACATCAAATTGTGAACACCCTATTTAAAGCAAATAAACTTATTTGTATTTTGTATTTGTAATGTTTTCAGTGAAATTCTTATTGAGTAAAAATGCATTTATTTGTGTTTTTATCTAATGTCACTTTGCATGATGTAGTAACATTATTTCCTAGCAAATTATTTTGGTTCAAGAATAAAAATTTGTAAATGTTTATATAATTTTTAACACAAATTTTGTTGCGAACCAATTACAAAAACCAGTTCTAACCAGCCCGCCGAAATTATTCAACACTACTTACTTTTTACTTTGAAAGCCGAAGGCGCCTATTCAATGTTAACAACAACCGTCATTTTTTTTTTTTTAAATAAAAATTTGATTGAAAAAAATCCTATATTAAACTACTGCTGAGATAAACCTCTCCAAGTGAATTAAATTGAAATTACAAAATAAAAATGTTTTGAATGTACAATCACGAGCACCTATATGTATACACTTTGACTCTTATTCAATTGTATTAAGAGCTACAATTGTTTACATATTTTTGCTTGTGACTGTAAATGAATGAACTTCACACAGATATAAAAAATAAGGTTTCTATTAGTGTGCATTGTTTACAGTTAGTTACAGTTAGCCTGTATTATCCATTGTTGGGCAATGGCCTACCCCTCATTCCCGCCACTCCACATGATTTTTCACCAGCAATTTACCAATATTTTTGAATGGCTTCTAGTATTGTTTAAGTATTGTTTCCTCATCATCATCAGCCCCTCTCAACCCACAGCTGGGCATAGGCCTCTCTTTGTTTATGCCATTCGCCTATTGTATTGTTTATTTATTATTATTTTTAAGTGCTGTGTATATGACTTATAATAACACTAAATAAAGTGAGTTTATAAACTTATTTAATTATTGAAATAGACTTTAAAATTTATTTTGTGAGCAATATCAATAAATGGACCATTACAAAAAAGTCAGAGTGCCTTTTCACAGCAACAATGCTGTTGGTAACATAGATTTTCCTTGTCAAAGCAAAACATAACTCATTTCTATTGTTTGTTTATTATGGTTACATTATCAACATCTCACTAGACATTTTGTATCAAACTGGCTAAAGGTTGTTAACCTTTGCGAGATAAACTCATTTAAATTCGAAAAAAGACTAAAAACTCACAAGTTGATGTTGTTTTATTCAATTTATCTAATTAAACATTCTTGAAGTAACAGATGCTAACAAGCAAATAAATCAACATTTTATGCCGATTCTAATCAATTAAATTGATACTTACCGCTCAAACAGAGTACATTATATGCTAATGACCTACATAAAAGCCACTCATACACTCTAACTTGACACGATTATTTGAAAAACGATAAATAACAATAGATATTCCACTGTTCAACATTTCTGTTATTAAATAACACAGGACAGTCCGAACACAGAATTCAAAGTTTAGCACGTAATGATCAGGAAGTCCGTCTATTACAAGGTCACGTTTGTATAGTTTTTTAGACAATTTAGACGATTTTTTTAATAAAAAAAATTATTTAACTACGAGAAGAACTTTCATTTTCTATTACACATAAACTTCAAAAGTGACTTGACATTTGACAATTAGGTTTTTTATATTCTTCCACTAAGTGCAGGCATAGGGACCTAGCTAATACAGTCAAATTTTTAATATTATTTATTAGTGATGTAATAATATGTTGTCTCATGGTTGTCTCGTGAAAGACCAATCAGTAAACCAACCCTACGACGACGACGACGGTTCGTAGGGTTGGTTTACAATATTAGCAGTACACTAAAAATGCACTATATTAATATATAAACAATGTTATTTTATAAGTTTGATGTATTTAGGCTAAGTTTTATACAGAAATAAATTTATTCTTATTTATATTCTTACCTGCGCTCGAGCACAATGGCGGCGCTTGCTTTGCTTACATGCCATCAACTTTTGTGTTGATGGCATTGTTATCGTTTTCAGAAGATACGCACACGAAATAATTGTTTTTATGTTCTATGAAATTCCATTATGTTTACATGTAAATATATTTTTTCCTGAATGAATTGCAGTGAAACGTTCTTTGTAAAAGTTGTTCCTAGCATTAGAATAATATTACCTAGAAACCGAGTAGGCGCAAGAAAAGTGTGGCAATTCAAACTAAGCCATTTTGGCTCAGTCCGCCCGAACGTTCGTCAGTTTAAATCGATGATTGTCAAGGTCAAGCGCTAGTGTAAACATCTCCGACAATTAATCCCATTAAGACGGTTTGTGTAGTTAATGGGTGTCACAATGCATCGCCTAAGGACAGAAAAGCTTCTAACATAACATTTCATACGTAAGTATTAGAAATTGACTTGTATTGTGCTAAATATTCACTACTTTTAAAAATAAATTATAAGCCGCGATACTATAAAAGTGTTACTAGTAAGAAGAAATTAATTTCCCATTTTTCATTGGTATATTTATAAAAATAAATCTTGTTGAAAGTATTTTTTTGAAACCATATATTTTAAGTGTTGCTTTCCCTATTTAGTGTAATGGTATAATGATGAGCAGTGATCGGAATGAAGGAGGTTATTTACCTAAAGTTGCCGACTAGACAACACTATAATAGCTCCAAAATGTTGTTAATTTATTTTTATCGAATCCCAGATCTTGGAAATAGTTTTATTTTTAAGTAGTTTTTTTTCTTAGTACACATGAAATTACTCGTATTGTAGTATTTTATAGCAATTCTAACGTCCACATTTACAATTTTAGATGGCAAAATAGTACTTAATCCGTGTTTTGTTTCTGTCATGTGAATGTCATTTCAATTAATGGAGTAAAAGAAACATTATCCTGTCTTCGTCTTCTAGATTTATTTCTTACCATGTAGTAGTAGCCCTGCTACGCGCCAATCATATCGCACTAGCCTTTAGAGTGAAAGAGAAAACGATACGGACCGTCTCATTTCACCCTACCTCCGCCACGCAGTAGCACTCGGCCTCATTCTTGTCCGTGCGCGCGCGGCGTTCGCACAGCTACAAAAAACATGTCGAAGCGCAAGCATGACGGAGAAACACACGAAGAAATGTGGCTAAGGAAACTTAAAAAATAGGAGCGCAAATTGGAAGCCAAGCGGTGTGCTAATAACGCTAGGCGAATTATTTACTCAGATGAAGAGGACGATGTGCAAACTGAAGGTACATTTATCTTTAGTTTAATTAAAGTACTTATTACAATGTTCCCGCTGCATTCACCGAGAACATTGAGATTATGTATCTGTTGTATTCTTCGGATACATCTTATGTTATCTTTTATCAACATTATATTTATACCCGTTGCATTCATCGGGAAAGTTACTTACCTAATATTTTATATCCGTTGAATTCTTCGGATTATTATAAATACTAAGAGAATATATGGATTTCTCTTCTCCCCATGTGTTCATGTGGGAAGGTCTGTGCCCAGCTGTGGGACGTTTATAGGCTGATGATGATGATAATAATATATTTTTTTTTTATTTTACATACCATTGCATTCAGTGGTCTGCCGAATATTTTTTTATGTGCAACAAAGTACCAAATGAAATAACTTATTTTCAAGTTATTATAATTTTTTTTATCTACCGCCTTAAAAAAAAAAAAAAAAAAAAGTACCTAATGCTTTGAGGTATTTCAGGTCATCTCGAATACGATCTGAGTTTACCACCTGTCGAGTGTTATACACCAGAAGACAGCCATGAATCTTTGGACATCGAAAATAATGCCATAAAAACGCCCGGTGACGTTGATCCAAGTGTTCAATTTGCTGACAAAACCTTAGTGGAAGAAGCCGCATCAACTGGAGACGATTCGACGTTTGATCCCAGTTTGGTCCAGGCTCTCGGTGACATAGAACCGGAAGCGGTGGAATTCGGTGATAACATTCACGCGGAGGTAGCTAAACAATTTCAAAAAATTTTGCAAGGTGGGCTTAATAAAGAATCCAAGGAAGAACTTTTAAAAAAGTATTTATTCCCAACAAATTTACCTCTTGCTAAGAGCCCCGACCTAAACCCGGAAATAAGTGGCATGCTGGCCGAGGTCTGCAAGGCAAGAGACAAGAGATTACTAACTAAACAAACGCAATTGGGCAAAACATTATCAGCATTAGGCAAGGCAATAACAAGTCTTCTGAAAAAAGACCCAGACTACCAGATATTGTACGCACCTTGAATGACGCGGGAAAATTAATGGCAGATTCACACTTTGCCGAGACAGATACGCGACGATCTGTTATTATTCCTTTAATAGACAAGTCTTTAGCAGAACCGTTCAAAGATAGAAAAAGGGATACTTTCCTATTTGGGGACAACTTATGCGATTTAGTCAAAAATAGCAGAGGAATCAAAAGGACGAGTCAAATAATACAAGCGTCTACCAGTTCATCGAATAATAATAATTTAAACAGGAAAGGCCCATCATTTCGAGTGCGGCAACAGCAAGTCGCGCAAACATACCAATATCGGACTGGTGGGCCGAGACCGACAACGTCATATTATGCGAGCCGTCGACGCGGGCCCCCGCCGGCGCCGCCGCTGCCACAACCGCCGCTGCTGCCGCCGCCGCGCCCGGCTCGCCGCCAGCCTCCGCCGCCCCCCTGCGCGACGTCAGCTGGCCCAAGCACAACGTTTCCCGCCCAACCGAGCAGCGTAGATACACAACCTCAGGTACTGCTGGTAGCTTACGATATTTTTTTATTGAGTGGCAATCTCTTACTAAGGATAGTCTTGTATTAGATGCTGTATCCGGATATAAGATTCCTTTTAGTAGCGAGCCTAAGCAAAATGCAAAGGATTTACCCAGGCGATCGTTTTCAAAATTTGAGTTAATGGCAATGCAGGCTGAAATAAACCATTTATTACAGATACACGCTATAAGAAAATGTACACCAGTACCGGGTCAATTTATATCAGACATATTTTTAATTCCTAAAAAAGATGACAGTATGCGGTTTATACTTAACTTAAAGAAGTTAAACAAATTTGTTTTATGTGAACATTTTAAAATGGAGGATATTAGGACAGCAACCAAGCTTCTATCCAAAGATTGCTATATGATTAATATTGACCTCAAAGAATCTTATTTTTTTGTATCTATTCACAAAAGTCACACTAAATATTTACGCTTTTATTTTGATAACTCTTTGTATGAATTTGTAGTATTACCGTTTGGGTTAAGCTCAGCCCCTTATATTTTCACGAAAATACTACAACCGATTATGTCTCGCCTTAGATCCAATGGTTTACTTTCTGTCCGATATTTAGATGATATTTTGTGTTTAGGAAACACAGCAGAAGCGTGTCAAGAAAACGCAAAAATCACAATAAATCTTTTAACACAATTAGGCTTTGTTATTAATTTCAAAAAGAGTTATTTAACTCCTCAAAAATCCTGTAATTTTTTAGGTTTTATTTTAGATTCGGGGACAATGACGTTACAATTGCCAGATTTAAAACGACGAACGTTATTTAGAATAATAAAAATAATTCTAAAATCCAAAAAGGTTCGTATAAGAGAATTTGCACGTTTTCTTGGCTCTCTTAATGCTGCTTGTCCGGCTATAGCCTACGGATGGCTACATACAAAATCGTTAGAAAGAACTAAATACTTAGCCTTACTTAGGAATAATGATGATTATGATTCCTACTTAAATTTGCCTAAAACTTTGCACGATGACCTGATCTGGTGTAAAAACAATATTTTATTTGGAATAAATCCAATACGCCAGCAAAGATTTCATTTAGAAATATATACAGATGCCTCAACTACAGGCTGGGGCGCAGCTTGTAGTACTGAAAAAACTGGTGGCTTTTGGACAGATACTGAGCGTTCTAATCATATTAACTATTTAGAACTATTAGCTATATATTTTGGTCTTAAATCGTTTGCTAACGAAAAAAGAAATTGTGATATTCTTTTGCGCGTCGATAATACTACAGCAATATCATATGTAAATAGAATGGGCGGGGTACAATACCCACATTTACATCATATTGCAAAAAATATTTGGCAGTGGTGTGAAGACAGAAAAATATTTATTTTTGCATCTTACATTCGGTCTTCATTAAATATAGAGGCTGATAAAGAATCTAGAAAAACTAATATCGACACAGAATGGGAATTGGGTACTAGAGAATTTTCTCAAATAACTAAATGCTTTGGCCAACCCTTTATAGACTTGTTCGCATCACGAACAAATACCAAGTGTTCCTTGTATATCTCATGGAAGAGAGATCCGCTTGCCTATAATATTGACGCATTTACACAAGATTGGTCTCAGTTTTATTTTTATGCTTTTCCACCATTTGCCATAATTTTAAAAACGTTAAACAAAATAATTTCGGATAAAGGTACGGGAATAATTGTAGTGCCACATTGGCCATCTCAACCGTGGTACCCATTATTCAGATCTCTTTGCGTTAAAAAATTGCTAGTATTTCCACCAAACAAATATTTGCTCTCTTCTCCTTTCAGGTCAATACACCCATTGCACCAGCATCTTTCCCTGGTAGCATGTGTTGTATCCGGGAAGGCTTCCGCAGACAACTAATACCGGACTCAGCTTTGGATATAATGCTTTCCTCCATTTCAAAAAACACTATATCTCAATATACTTCTAGTTTGAAGCAATGGTGGGAATATTGCAACTTAAATAACGTTGATTTTTATAACTTTAGTATTTGTTCAGTGATAGATTTTCTAATAAATTGTTTTAACAAAGGATCATCATATGGAACTCTAAATAATCACAGATCGGCCATTTCTTTAATATCATCAAATAATATTCGTGATAATCATTGTTTGAAACGTCTTTTCAAAAGAATTTTTAAATTGAAACCCGTATTCCCTCGCTATAATATTACATGGAACCCAAATACTGTATTAGACTATCTAGAAAATTTTGATAATGATCAAATCAATTTAGAGATATTGAGTAAAAAACTAGTCATGTTGTTAGCATTAGCCACTGGACAAAGAACTCAGACATTGTCTTTGTTAAAAATATCGAATACTAAAACCTTTAACAATCGAATAGTAATTGTTAAGGACTGTTTATAGTTAAACCTCTTTAATTTATGAAAACCTTTTATCTTATGTCACTCCTTGTTCTTAGCAACTGTTTGTTGATTCATTAAAAATATTTATAATGTCACTAATTCACGTGTCTCTTTTTTCTAATTGATAAATTAGTTTTATCATGGTAGCAGAGCGTAAGAAATCGAGTGAGAGTTATAAATAATCGAGTGTGGGATATACCAAGTTTCAAAAACCATCCGGGAAGACGAAGATTCAAAATGCAATCGAGTTGCAAAATTGACATCGGTCACCTGGAAGGTGTAAAAAACTGGTTTACTTGGAAATTTAAGGCAACATTACTACTACGAGGTATGCCCGGTGGATTGGATGCGGTAAACGGTGCTCTCCAGAAACCTGTGACCCCAACCAACAAAAATGCCGAAGAAATTTCACAATATACTAAAGCTCTCGATAATTACAACAAAATTGATAGTTCCGCATTACTACTGCTCACTGCAAACATGTCAGATGAAACTCTTCAAAAAATCATGCGTTTCAACTCATCAAAAGAAGTTTGGGACGAACTACATTGTTTATTCGATGGAAAGTCTGAAGACAAGAGTTACGCTCTTTGTATGGAGTTCTTCGATTATAGCAAAGATCCGTCACATGACATCACTACTCATGTATCCAAAATAAAAACAATTTGGTCAGATTTAAAAGGTGAACTAATGAAGATAGAGAAATCAGAGTTACCGGATATCTTATTAATTTGCAAAATTATAGATACACTACCTGAATCCTATTGTGCCTTCAAATCAAGCTGGTTGCTGATGTCAAAGACAGACAAAACTATAGAAAACCTGACAACGCAGCTGTGTGCATATGAGCGTTCAGTTTCATCCAAAACTGGAGGTCCCGCCGAAGCTCTAGCACTACAGAATATCAATAGAGCAAAGAAAAAATGTGGGTACTGCGGAAAAGTCGGTCATAAGGTCAAACAGTGTCATAAATGGAAAGCTGACGGGAAACCAGCCAAGCCAGAGAATAAACAGACATCAAGCAATTTGAATTTAATGCTCCTGCCAGTCACTACGCATGTGAACTTCATGCATACTAACTATGATACAGCAAGTTGGTTCGTAGACAATGGAGCAACGTCGCACGTCACGTGCCGAAACGATTTTTTTACTAGTTTCGAGCATTTTAAAGAAACACGTACAGTGACGACTGCTAATGGAGCTACTGTCAAAGCTGTTGGCAAAGGTACTGTTGACTTGAAAACTATTCTTAATGGCAAGGAATCCAGATTAAGACTCTGTGATGTATGGTACGTACCTGATATTATGCGAAACCTATTCTCTGTACTGGCCACTCAAGACAGACTAAACAATAGTGTTTTCATGTCTGAAAGGGAACACTGCTCGCTGAAAGTTGATGGACTCATGATACTGACTGGCAAAAGAGCCAAGAACGGAGGACTATACAAGCTTAATGTAGAGACTATTACAAAGTCAACTCCTGATCTGAACGCCTTGTCAGCAGATAACCTTCTACAACTTTACCACGAACGGTTAGCCCACCAGAATAAGAAACATGTCAAAGGAGTTATTGAACGGGAACTAGGAATTAAAGTTCGCCTAGATTCTGAATTGTGTACCGGATGTATTTACGGAAAAACACACCGGCAAACATTTGGAACGAGAGAACGAGCTAAGGAACCTGCAGAAATTATACACGCTGATGTGTGCGGACCTTTTCCACCTTCCTTCAATAAATTCCGTTACTTCGTTCTGTTCAAAGACGACTTCAGCAAGTATCGTCACGTTTATTTCATGCGACAGAAATCGGAAGTCCACCTGAAGCTCCGACATATGTTACAAGAATGTAAAGTGGCTGGACACTGTGTTAAAGAATTTCTGAGTGATAACGGAGGTGAATTTGATAATGAGAATGTAAAGTGCATTCTACGAGAAGCTGGAATAAGACAAAGGCTCACGATGCCCTATACATCGCAACAAAATGGTCTCAGCGAACGTGAAAATAGAACCTTAGTCGAAGCCGCACGCACAATGATGCATGCTCATGAAGAATTACCTCTCGCTACATGGGCAGAATTGATTAACACTGCTGCGTACGTTCTAAATAGAACTGGCCCAACTCCAGAAAATGGTAAATCGCCATTTGAATTGTGGTTTAAGAAAAAACCAGCAATTAGCCACCTAAAAATAATTGGATGTGAATGTTACGCTCATATTCCTCAACAAAAAAGAGTCAAAATGTCTAAAAAGGCTGAAAAATGCGTCCTGATTGGTTATGACGGTGATGAAGGCTACCGCTTATTGAGTCAACGTGGAAAACTAACAAGGTCAAGAGACGTTATATTTAATGAGTCAGTACTTACACCGTGTGGCCTAGGTGATTCAGAAGAACAGCACTCAGCAGAAATCTATTTTCCACTTTCAAAACCGATGTGTGATGCAAGGGGGGATGATCGCAACGAAAACAGCTCGGATCGCACTGCAAGTAGCTCTGATGAGCCTAGTTCGATTGTGCCTGCCACATCGCCAGATCAAGTTGAGAGTCAGGAAGTAGGAAACCAAGATAGATGTATGGAATCACTTCAACCATCTTCAGAAGCATCATTGCCAGGATCACCTTTTTTTGAAGATGCTCTAGGTGATGAGGATGACGATGATGAGGATGATACTGAGGCACCAAGGAATGTAGATGACATAGCTGACATAGCTACAAGAATAACTTTACGGGACAGAAGTCAGATTCGAGCACCGAATCGATTTGGAGACTATGTTATGATGTCAGCAGATTTTGTTAATGAGATCAATGAACCAAAAACCTACAAGGAAGCAATCTCTAGCCCGCATAAAGATCAGTGGGTCAAAGCAATGGAAAATGAGGTGAAATCTTTAAAGGAGAACAAAACCTGGATAATGGTTGATCTTCCAAAAGACAGAAAACCTATATCTTGTAAATGGGTATACAAGATCAAGACCAATGCAGATGGCTCGCTAGATAAATTCAAGGCCAGACTAGTTGCTAGAGGGTATACACAGAAAAAGGGCATAGACTATGAAGAGACTTTCAGCCCAGTTGCTAAGATGACGACAATTAGATCGGTCTTAAGCGTTGCTGCAAATGAAGGTTTGAAACTCACCCAATTTGATGTATCAACCGCCTTCTTGTATGGTTCCCTGAACGAAGAAATCTATATGAGTCAACCTGATGGTTACTCCGATGGATCAAAGAAGGTGTGTAGACTCAAGAGGAGTCTATATGGCCTCAAGCAAGCACCTCGGTGCTGGAATAAATGCATGGTGGATCATTTGAAGACTATTGGATTTAAACAAAGTAATACTGACCCCTGCCTATTTATACGAAACCGTGAGTGTAGAAAAATCATTCTTGCTCTCTATGTAGATGACGGTTTGGTTGCGGCAACTAATCAGGAAGATTCCGAAAAATTTATGAGAGAATTGAAAAGAAGATTCAAAATCACTATAAAAGATGCATCGTATTTTCTAGGATTAGAAATAAAGCACCAGCATGATGGCATAAAAGTGTCACAGAAGCACTACGCTCTGAAAGTGTTAGATCGCTTCGGTATGAGCAACTGCAAACCTGTCACAACTCCTATACAGAAAGATGGAGTGCCAGATATAAATGAAGAGGTGGTAGAGCCTACTTCATTTCCGTATAGAGAAGCTGTCGGAGCACTTGCATACTTAACTGTTGGAACCAGACCTGATTTAGCATATGCGGTAAGCGTAGTATCTCGATCGCTAGAAAATCCTTCTAAAGAGGACATCCAGAAGCTGAAACGAATCCTAAGATACATTAAGGGCACTGCAGATTATGGAATAATTTTTAAAATGAGATGCAATGCTGGAATCCTGGATTGTTACAGTGATTCCGATCATGGAGGTGATCGAAACACCGGACGCTCGACGTCTGGTATTTTATGCTTATACTCTGGAGGAGCCATATCTTGGGCGAGTCGACGACAAACATGTGTTGCCATATCCAGTACCGAAGCCGAACTGGTAGCTGCAAGTGAAGCAGCCAGAGAGATTATCTGGATCAAAAGACTCTTCGGTGAAATAACTGAGTTGAAAGAGATACCTAAACTAAAGGTCGATAATGATGCAGCTATAAAGATCTCACATAACCCAGAACTCCACAGAAGAACCAAGCATATTGCTATTAGACATTTTTATGTAAGAGAACTCGTCGCTGATGATGAAATATGCGTATAATACGTTCCCAGCGAGTTCCAACTGGCGGATTTTCTGACCAAGGCATTGCATAAGCCACGGATTGAATCCATAGCAAAGACAATTGGTATGGTCCGTTAAGGGTTGCCATAAAGGGAGGATGTTAAGGACTGTTTATAGTTAAACCTCTTTAATTTATGAAAACCTTTTATCTTATGTCACTCCTTGTTCTTAGCAACTGTTTGTTGATTCATTAAAAATATTTATAATGTCACTAATTCACGTGTCTCTTTTTTCTAATTGATAAATTAGTTTTATCAGTAATCACAATAACAAGTTTGATTAAAACTTCTGCAATTGGTAGGGCTCAACCCATTCTAGATTTACCTTTTTTTGTTGAGCGCCCTAGTATTTGTCCAGCTTCTACATTAAAAAAATATTTAACATCATCATCTTCCATCAGGCCTGATTATGAAGATAATATTATTTTGACAATTAAAAAACCTTATAGGGCTGCTTCATCTCAGACGATCGGGCGCTGGATGAAGCAGGTTATGTGTGACAGTGGTGTCGACACGTCATTTTTTGGTACCCATAGCACGAGGCACGCCTCAACTTCCGCAGCTTCCCGTGCGGGTCTTAACGTAGATATTATTAGAAGGTGCGCTGGTTGGTCTGCGCAATCTGAAGTTTTTGCAAATTTTTATAGTAGACCGATTATTGATTCAAATAATAATCTGCTTAATTCAATATCATAAGACAGGCAGTCTTTAGAATATGTATCATACCTTGTACATATCATACATGTAACGAATATCTTAAGGTTTAGTTAGTTATTATAATGTTAATCAAAATACTGTGATCTGATCCTATTTTGTAACAAATAAATATAATTACCTATTAGATTGTAAAAAACATACTTATATGTTATAAAGATACTGATTTATATATAACTGGTTTTATTCACAACATAGATTACCTTCTCTAAACATCTACATGGTAAGAAATAAATCTAGAAGACGAAGACAGGATAATTGAACGATCAAACGAACTTACCTGAAGTGAAGTTCGATCTTAATTATCCTGTCTTCGTCGGAGAGATTTAAGGTCCCTCCCTTCCCTACATACTTTGATGTTCCCTAGATCAATGTTGCTCTTAAAGTCTGCTCTAAAAATAATGAGGCCGAGTGCTACTGCGTGGCGGAGGTAGGGTGAAATGTGACGGTCCGTATCGTTTTCTCTTTCACTCTAAAGGCTAGTGCGATATGATTGGCGCGTAGCAGGGCTACTACTACATGGTAAGAAATAAATCTCTCCGACGAAGACAGGATAATTAAGATCGAACTTCACTTCAGGTAAGTTCGTTTGATCGTTCAAAAATACGGAATTCCTACTCTTTGTTTATTTGTAAGATGCAAAGTGTTTTTATTACGCAGGTGTATAAATAATATATTAAAAAAGCACCTCATCATTTACATATTATTACTTTTATTACAAATCATCCTCCTACCGGTTCGTTCCGTCTCCATAGAGTTTGAATCCACATTCAAACTCCCAACGACGGATATGAGGTGCAAGACTCCGATTACTAAGCTACCACCACCACTCTTGATTTTTATTATAAATTTTAGTCAAGAGAAAAGCTAAATTTTTGATTTATTATTGATTAATGTCATATAAACATTCTCGTATTAACTAAATTATCAACAAAAAAGTATATAAGATGTTAGACATTTATTTTTTTACTTATCTTTTAACGCATAACGACATTATTTATTTATTTATTTAATTTATTTTATTTAATAGGACAACCAACAAAATTAACACTAAATTAAATTAAAGTTGTTTTTGTACAAAAAGGACTTAAGCTAAGTGTCATGAACTATTAAACTATACTATTATTTCACGTAAGTACGTTTCCCTACTTTCGGGGAATTTGCTCCTTCTCTATACACACTCCACAACATTAAAGTTTTGTTTGTGTGCCTGCGTGTCGGCGACCGTAGCACGTAATGCTCACGCCTACATTAATCTGCTTTTTGCCTCACTTTAGACGATGCGTTTGTATGAAGACTATCCATCTAAGTTCCTAGCTATCACTACTTTCATTAATGGCCGCCGACCGCCCAAATGTGCCCATTCTCCTTTTATTGCTATAATATAAGTAGTTTTTGAGAACGGGTACGCCAGCTTCATCGTGATGCCAGCGTACACACTTAAAAAGGTCTTTATTTCTTAAATTAAAGAGACTAATTATTTTGTGTTTGCTGTAATAACCGACGCACTAAAAGAGGTTATCAAACCTGAAATCGACCATGTGTACGCTACCTTAACGGAACGACATTTTTTATTCATAGGTTATATTTTGATTTTTGTTTAATTATCTTATTTTTTTTGCTTTATTTTTTCTTTAATGTAGTTAGCTAAGTTATGTTTCATTATTGTTTTAATAAAACATTTGATATTTGATCATTTCAATTGGTTGTTCAATTGGTCAGAGTATTGTGTTTAATTTGTTGTGCACATCACTACTGTCAATCAATTGTCAATTGACCAACAATTGACGTTTAACTTTTATCAATATCGCTGGTTGGGCTGTTTATTTTGATTAAGTCTTTATTTATTAGATTATTTTGTATTAAACCATACTATGTCTGGCCATAACGTAAACGTTTGTGATATAGGCGACAACGTGAAGGAGGTTCTTAAGAAGTTTCGCTTTCAAAAGCACAGTTCTAATAGCGCTCTGATACTGAAGGTAAATTGTTTATTTCATCAATACTTAGTGACTCACGACGATAAAATCGTTCGGGCGTGCAATTGTGAAGCGCTTACGGAATGCCTATTACCTGTTATGTACATTTCCTCCTCTGATATCTGTATCCAGTTATATCTAGTTAGTTCAACTATACATCCTTCACAATCAACTACGAATACACCCACTGCTTTAATAAAAACAATTTTGAATGATTCATAGGTTTCCTTTTCTCACTACATATTAACACATTGGCTTTGTTTTTCACACATTTTTCTACTCTTCCTGCCAAAAATCGTCAGATTGCATATGGTCTCATGCAATAGAGGCGTACACACAAAAATGCTTTATTTTTTTTATTTTACTATTCGGTTCGTCTTCCAGGTACCCACAAACCCTCAATTCGTCATATTTTTAAATATAATATTTTTTATTGTAAATAATAAATTTTAAAAGACGTATAATTATATCACTAATGAATATATCAGGCATTAGAGACATGTAGTAAGCGTATAATAAATTAATAAGATAGTAGCTTCATTACTACATTACTGTCGGGCAACACAGCCGTATGTTTAATCGACCCTCTATCCAATTCTTCTGAGTACCAAGGATTTTTATTTATACAAAAATATTTCTTGCTTTTTAAATGACACTAAACTGTATGCCTGTCCTTCATTCCTTACTAAACTTTATAAGTCAACATGCAAAAGAGGAGTATAAATATGGTTAAAGTGGAAATTATTAAGAAATATATATATTTTTTCGTATGGCTGTATAATTTAGCATCGCAACATTATTATCTTATAAAGAAATTTTATAATGATCAATAATTTCGGAGTAAGTTTTTACGCCCTAAGTAATGTAAAGGCTTTTAGTAATTTTTTTCTTAGTAGTCTCGCAAATGTATCATGTAAGAGAGGCGTAACCACCAAAACTACAGTCTGATAAGCTTTAAATGGATTTTGCTTCATACCACTCTTTTAACCTTTTTTTTATATGTATAATTCATAGAAATGCTTCAAACGTGAGAGCAAAAACAAAAGTTATGGAGTTTTTTTGTTGTTGTGTATAGTTGAATTTAAGCTGTTACGCCCCTAATGTATGAGACCCGCGATATAGGCCAATCCTAATAGTCCCATATACTTAAGCTAGCCAGCTAGTCCTTACCATATGCATCTATGAAGTTGCTCAGTAAGTGTTGCATGGACTGTTTTTTTGTCTACATACTCTACACAAAGCCTTGGTAGCTGAGCGGCAATCAAAAAATCAAATCAAAAAAAATTATTTACGTTCAATTATCATTTTACAACAGCAGGGGGCCAGAGTCTCCTTTTGAGCATAATAATACTTGTTTCAGAAGGCTCTGCTCTTCATATAACATAATATGCGATTGGTCTGATACCTGAAGGTCCTAGATTTATTTATTTATTTATTTTAAATGGACTAACTACCAACAAAACATACACTATTACGCACACACCCTTACACACACCCCCACTCACACATACCCTCACACACACACACACACACACACACACACACACACACACACACACACACACACACACACACACACACACACACACACACACACACACACACACACACACACACACATACACACACACACACACACACACACCCTCACACACCCTCACACACACACACACACACACACACATACACACGCGAGCGCGCTTACACGTAATATTAGTATTTAAGAGTAATTTATATAAGAAAACCTTTTATTCGCTCTTCCAGCTATTCTCTTACAATTATTGTTTTTGTTGTTTACTTTATTTTGTCACTCAGTACCCCTTACCAGTATTGTTAATTTTCGTTTTTAACTCTATTTTTACTTCTTGTTCTTACCGAGGTGGTGGGAGCCTGATGACCTGTACAACTGATATATTAATATTAATCACAGGCGTCAGTCTCACACAAACTACTATAATGTACAACTGTTTACTTATAATCATAAAATTGTATACCTACTTGTTTGTGATGAGAAAATAAAGATTATTTTATTTTTTTATTATTATTAAAATTCAAAAATAAAGGTTTATCTTAAGGCTAACTTATGAGTAGCTAAAGCACTCGTTTTATGGAAATCAGAAACAACAACGGTACCACAACCACCCAGAGCCGATACAATATCGAAATGATTGTCTTCGACATTGACCCAACCGCGAATCGAACCTCAGAGTTAGCGCTGCCCAAAGTTCGGCGTGCAAGACACTCGGCTACGGAGGTTGTCAAGTTGAATATTAAAAACTACAAATATAAAAGAATATATACATAACTTTGAAGTCTAGTACAACCAAATGATACAATAGAGATTTACTAATATGATTAATGTGTATGACTAACCAATGACAAGAGATCCAAAGTTCAGAGGAAACTCTACATCAAACTTGGTCAAACAAAGTCACACATTAGCGTTGCCATGAAGATACCTACTCAAACTTGCTATTCTTTACTATGTTAGATAGAATAATATTGATATATTTATTTGCAATTAATATAGGTATAGTCGACCATGAAATTGCTTTATCACTTTTGACAAAAACTTCCATTACAATAAAATTTCGCTAAGGCTCATTGTCAATAATGACAACGTATCTGTCACTTGGTCTTTTAAACAAAAATAGAACTTGTTGTTTTATTACATGCAAACAAAATTCACTTCTAAGGTGGTAAAGCAATTTCATTGTCGACTATACAATTTACAGTTTTTGCTTTTTGTTAGTGGAACCTTGCACACTCTGCATTATTTTTAACTTGATAAAGCATTATTTTATAAATAAGAATGGAAGGAAGAAATTACTAAATGTATCAGTTAGAAATCAAATAATAAATGAGTCCAATGAAACAAAATTTCTTGGAATCACTCTGGATGACAAATGCACTTGGACAAATCATATCACCCATATTTGTGGCAAATTGCATTCCTTCTCTTATGCACTATGGCGTCTTGCTAAGATTAGTAACGAGTCAACCGCTGTTCAAGCCTACCATGGCTATGTAGGCTCATTACTTAGGTACGGAATTATTATATGGGGGAATTCAAGTCAAATCGGGCAAGCTTTAATCGCCCAAAAAGCATGTTTAAGAGCAATTTGTGACGTTGATATCATGACCTCCTGTAGACCATTATTTAAAAGGCTGAGAATTTTGACCGTTGTATCTATGTATATTTATGAGATCTGTGTTTTTGTTCGATTGCATCCAGAATTGTTTGGAAAATCATCACGGGTTAACAGTAGATACCCTAATAAGCTGGCACTGCCATTAATAACAACGACGTCATATGCAAGAAACAGTTACATAATGGCAGTAAAAGTTTTCAATGGGCTACCTGAAGAGCTTAAGATGCTACCAGTAACCATGTTCAAAGCCAAACTTAAAAAACGACTCATTGAAGAATGTTTTTATTCTCTAAACGAATACTTTTCGCAAAAGTAGTGTAAGTTCAATATGTAGTGTTCGCGTAAACTTTAGACAACAATATTTATATTTATAAAAATCATTTTAGGATTGGGATTGTTACGTTTGAGCTGTAACTCATTCGCCTTCACTTCACTAACGAGTATATACTTTGGTAAGAGTAATATAACAAGTGCTCTAATATAAAAAACAGATTAAAGATGTTACAAAGAGGATGCTTGAAGTCGTCCTGAAGGGCTTGCAACAACGATAACCAAAATAGTTCAAAAGAAGATTAATTCACAAGGGGCAATAATATAATAATAACTGATAAAATAAGAAAATAGCTCAGGTGGGGGAGGAAAATAAATGGAACATATTGAAATTCAACTGTAGTACATAAGTTGACTCCCTCTGTTATTGTTATGCCCTTACGGGCGCTACATTGTTTATTTTGACACCTTGTACCTATTTTATTTAATTACTATGTACACCAATGTGGCATGCAATAAATAATTTTGAATTTGAATTTGAATTTGAATTTGGTTAGTTAGGTATAATAGATGTTATATTAGGTACTTACTATATTTGTATAATTTTGTAAGCATGTCATATTTAAGTAGGTTTATGTGTATTTTGTTTGTGTATCACTTTAATTTATATTGTTTGTATTTGTGAGGACCTGTTAATGGATTTCTGTAGCTATTTAAATGTTTATTTATGTATAATGCTGTTGGTGTTCATAAAATAAAATAAATATATATTAGCACTCAAAAAACTAAAAAAGCAGTGACAAAATTCAGAGCTTACGTCAGCCTTCTCGGTAGCATAGCGGTCAGTGCAGCCACCCGGATTGCGGAAGACCCAGCCTCGATTCCTGGCTGGGTCGGGTAGGCGTTTAATTTTTTCACTGTATTTTATAAATTTTATAAACATTTCATAAAAAGCATGTTTTGTTACTTTTAATTGTTTGTGTAAATAAAAAATTTGAAATACTAGAACTGTTTTTCTTTGCTATGTTCTTCTAATGTCTCGGTGGGCGAGTGGCAAAACGAAGGTCTCGGGTTCAATTGGGCAAAGTGTGTTTTGGATATTTCGAGGCATTATTATTTCTTATGGGGACGTCGCCAGCCGAACGGACGATCCACCCGCGTTGTTGCGGGCCACTTCATCCTTTTCCCCGTTCTCCCTTTTAAGGGAGTTAAGGTTCATCCAGCTTTCACGGCGCCCTGTCGAATCTTTTGGTCTCTTTAGTGAATCTTGCTATCTGTTCCACCTTCAGATCCTTTAGGTCCTCTATGTGTAGTCTATCCGACCCCCAGAGCTCCCATCTTGCCAGCGAGTACATAGGGCACTCGGCTAATAGGTGGAGGCTGGTCTCCTCGCTTTCCATGCACTCCGGGCATATGGGGTCGGTTTTCACTCCTATCACTGTCATATGTCTGTTCAGTCGACAGTGTCCTGTTATGACTTCAATGACTAGCCTCATGTTCTCTCTGGAGAGTCCCATTAGTTTGCTAGTCTTTTTCTTATCCATTCCCTTGATGAAGATCTTCGACTGTCTCATACCATTCGAGGACCTCTATCTTCTGTTGGTTTCTGATGTAATACTGTGACTGATTACTCCCTTGGTGATGTTGTGCGCTATTGGCAGCCGAGGTTCCGGCCCCACCAAGTTTTCCTCTGCTCCCTTTCTGGCTAGTTCGTCAGCCTGTTCGTTTCCCGTGTTTCCCTCGTGTCCGGGAACCCACGCTATCGTCAGGTCCGTTCTCTCGGCCAGCCTTTTTAATGATTCCTTGCATTCTCTGACAATTGCTGATGTCGTCTCTTCTTTGCCTAGTGCCCTCAGCGCCGCTTGGCTGTCGCTGTAGATAGCCATCTTTCCTGTAATAGTAAGGTGTTCAGCTATCTCAGCGCATGCCATTATTGCGTATATTTCCGCCTGGAAGACACTAGCGAATCTTCCTAACGGTATCGACTTGTCTATCTCCGTCCCGTCTGCACATTTAATGTGCACGCCAGATCCAGAGAACTTTGTCGACTCCTTTCTGGAGCCGTCTGTATAGCAAATGATGCCATCAGTTTCTACGCCCCAGTCCTCTCTTGAACCTATATGTATTCTATATTTTTTGTCAAAAATCCTTTCCTTTCGTATTAAGTCGTTGTTGGAAAGGATCATTGACAACCTATCTTCATATTGTTTACCTATACTGGCGTGACCCTTATCCGTGAAGTTCCCGGTCCATATGCCAGTGCTTCTTAGCTTGAACCATTGTTCCGCTGCTCTTCTCTTTATTTCTAAGTCCAGGGGATTCAGCCCCAGCAGGATCTCGAGCGCGGCTGTAGGTGTGGTCCTCATCGCGCCCGTAGTCACTAGGGCCGCTAGCCTTTGGACTTTGTCTAACTCTGCCTTGTTTCTCCCCACTGCGGCTCTGTGCCACCATACGATAGCTCCATGTAGGATTCTTGGCATTATTATTGCCCTGTATATCCATAGTGCCATCGCTGGTTTCATGCCCCAGGTTCTGCCTATTACGCTTTTACACTGCATCATCGCCATCTTTGCCTTGGAGCATGTGTTACTAATATGGGTCCTGAAGGTAAGCTTACTATCCAGTGTCACTCCTAGATACTTGACTTCCTTGACCGTCTCCAGCTCCTGGTTGTCCAGTATCACTGGTTCAGCTCGCCCTATCTTTCTTTTCTTCGTAAATAGAACTAATTTGGTTTTTTCAGGGTTTAGGTTCAAACCTTTGCTCCTGCACCACCCTAAAGCTTCTTTTAGACCTCTGTTCATGATTTCACACATGACGCTGAGAACTTTGCCTGTCACCAGGAGCACGCCATCATCGGAGTCCACTTGTGTGTAAATGTGCATCCTGTTTATCTTGTTAACTAATTCATCTATTAGCAGGCACCATAGTAATGGTGACAGACATCCCCCCTGGGGGAACCCTCTTTTCGCCACCACTGTACGTGTTGTTAGCATGTCGGTGTCTTAGCATGGTTTTCACCCATATTGATACATCTTTATCTATTCCTTCGCGGCTAAGGGTATCCTCTATTGACTCGGGGGTCGCTCTATCAAAAGCGCCCTCCACGTCAAAGAAGCATCCCATTGCGTATTCTGTATTGCTGATTGATCTTTGCACTCTTATCACCAAGTTGTGGAGGGCCGTTTCGAGGCATAGCCCAGGTTCTGATCACCAACCCGCATTTGGCAAGTGTGGTGATTAAGCATTTACTCATCAATTGTATTGATGACTTGATTTCAATGATGAAGGCTTTTGCCCAGTAGTCGGAAAGTTATAGGCTATTTACTTAAACTTACTATATTTTATTAATTTTATTGTTTGTGTTCAATTTTAGGTAAACAGAGAGAAACAAGCCTTAGAAGTCGACGAGGAACTGGAGAATGTGACTGTGGAAGAGCTTCAAGACATCCTGCCTTCACACCAGCCCAGGTTCATAGTTTATAGGTGCGTTGGAATATTTTCTTTTTATTTAATTTATTTGATCAACAAGCTGAAGTGGCAGTGGGCCGGTCATATTAGCCGCAGAACCGACAACAGCTGGGGTAAACGAGTTCTCGAGTAGAGACCGCGTATCAGCAAACGTAGTGTAGGACGCCCTCAGACTAGGTGGAGCGACGATCTTCGCAAGGTGGCTGGCAGCTGGATGAGAGTAGCCGCGGATCGTGCCCGGTGGCGTGCACTTGGAGAGGCCTATGTCCAGCAGTGGACTAGTATAGGCTGATGATGATGATGATGATGATTTAATTTATTCCGGACTCATATTCAGATATCAAAAACCTAGCATGTTTTACAAACACCATTCATTCAATTATGAACTTTACGCTTAAGTATGTATAAATGATGTTGTTTTCTACAGTTACAAATTGGAGCATAGCGATGGCAGAACCTCATTCCCGATGTGTTTCATATTCTACACTCCCAGAGACGCGCATATGGAGTTACAGGCAAGAACATTATATGTTAATACTAGCGGCCGCTCGCGGTTTCACCCGCGTGGTTCCCGTTCCCGTGGGAGTATCGGGATAAAAATCCTATCTTATGTTTTAATCCAGGTTACAAACTATCTGTATGCCGAATTTCATCCAAATCCATCTATCCGTTGCAGCGTGAAGAAGCAACAAATATACGAACATACATACACACAAACTTTCGCATTTATAATATTAGTAGGATTCGACCGAGTTACAACGGCAGTGGACGTCTTTTGGCTGAGATGATGATGATGATGATGACAAAGGCAGTCAGCCCGTGACCACAGCCGTTCGTTGTAACTCTGTCGAAACGTCGGGTTTATAGAAGGTATGCGTTTCAGACCCCCTGGACCATGTAGGTCTCCGATCAAAGGGTCTGAAGCTGCTGCGATACGCAGCGTTAAAATCTAAAAGCTAAGCTAATTTATAGTTCGGAATTGATCTGACCTCTCTGACACATACACACAAACTTTCGCATTTATAATATTAGTTTGATTAGCTGATCCGGCAGACTTTGTACCGCTTCGCTTCGACAGTTGCTATGACAACAAAACAAACAAATCGTTAAATAGTTAACGCGTGAAAGCGTATCAAACAACACACAAACAAACTCACTTTCGCATTTTTATTATTAAATATTCATAAAATTTTGTAAAATACAGTGAAAAAATTAAACGCCTACCTGACCCAGCCAGGAATCGAACCTGGGTCTTCCGCAATCCGGGCGGCTGCACTGACCGCTATGCTATCGGGAAAGCTGATGTAAGCGCTGAATTTTGTCACTGCTTTTTAATTTTTCGAGTGCTAATAGCGGCACAGTGCGCCATCTATCCTACGGTTATTGCAACCGATGGCTATGCAGAGTCATCTTTGCAGATGAAATACCACCAATTTGATAACACAACGCTATAGTCAATTTTTACTTTTTATTTTCAAGTGCAAATCGCTGCACTGAAGCTAATTTAAATATTCATAAAATTTTATAAAATACAGTGAAAAATTCCTGGCTGGGTCGGGTAAAATTTTATGAATATTTAAATTAGCTTCAGTGCAGCAATTAGCACTTGAAAATAACAAGTAAAAATTTATATTATTAGTTAGGTTAAAATATTATGTTTATATTGTAGGTGATGTATGCGGGCACCCAGCGGGCGCTAGCTGCAGCAGTAGGCGCCCCAAGACTGCTTGAAGTGAGGGAGATAGACGAACTCACCGAGGAGTGGCTGAATGAGAAACTCAAGAAGTAAGACAGAGACGGCTGCGAGAGTCAACTCCGTCGCGTAAGTGACCGCGCGCTAGACACGTTTAGGGCGCCATTGGGAGCTAATAACTAGGAGTCAATGATTATAAGTAAAATAAAATAAAAATGTTATGCAATTTTTAACTAAATATTTATATTGTGACCTAACATGAGAATAAACAAGTCACAACCCTATAAATATTTAATTTACAATTGCATGACAAATCAAAGTGAATAATTATGTCATAGTATCAACCTCAGAATAACTAAAGCTATAGAAACCGGACTAAAATAGCAACACTCATTCATCAGTTCGTACTATTTTAACTAATGAACCTAAGTGATGTATTGGAAAGAGATCGGTTGTCCCTTTTCTTTCGTTATTTCGAAGGTGTCACCAGATTTGTGACGTCATATTTGAGGTAATGTAGTGAGTGAGTTTATAAAGGACTCAAAGATTTTTTTTGATCACCGATTATCTGATGACCGTTTGACATAACAATACAAAAAATAAAAAACTAAGTGTCAACCATTTGTCGCACTCCAACCTCCTTTTCTAGCCATAAGATAGAACGGAACTAAACATGGTTGCACGATTTTTATTTTAACCATCCTTCTATAGCTTTACTTATTGTTCTGAGGTATCAACACATACTAGATCTAGATTGGATACACTTTGGATCTTCTTCATTCTGATCACGCCTTTCTGTTACAAGTTGTATAGCTGAGCTGGAACTTTAGTAGCTAATAATGAAAAAAAAAAGTTTGTGTTTTTGTAATTTGTTCGCAACAAAATTTGCGTTAAAAATTATCTCATTCTCTCTCATCAATCTCTCATCATTTATAGCTAATAATGAGATCCAAAAACTAGTAAATTAATTATATTGCCATTTCTGTCTAACCTTGTAGATCCAATTGGATCTACAAGGTTCTTCAAAATGACTGCTGACTACTAGTTAACAGCACTCTGGGCCCGCTCTCCCTTAGGAAGCGGTTTAATATTGAGAGCTATGTGTGAGAGAGAAAGAGATAAATTTCTCTCCCTCTCTTTCACGCACATCTGCAAATTTATAGGCATCAACGCAATTCTACTTTAGTTATACAAACATTTTATGAAATATCTGTGTCGCGAAGAAAGGCCTCAGAATGTTAAATAAAGACATTTTTAGTGTTTACTAGTGCTTACTAGTGGTGATTACTAGCTCTCACTAGCGATAATCAGCGCTGACTAACGAATACTAGTGCTCACTAGCAAGATTACTAGTACTCACTAGCTATTACTAGCGTTTAATAACGGTTACTAGTGCTCACTTGTAATTATTAATGCTTACTAGTAATTACTAATTCTCACTAATGATTACTAGTGCACGCTAGCGATTACTAGCGCTCACTAGCAAGATTGCTAGATTTCACAAGTGAGAACTAGCGCTCACTGGTGTTTACTAGCGCTCAGTAGTGATTCCTAGTGCTCACTAACGATTACAAGTGCTCATTAGCTATTACTAGTGCTCACTCTTGATTACTAACGCTCGCTAACGAATACTAGTGCTCACAAGCAAGATTACTAGTTCTCACTTGCTATCACTCACTACCGATTACCAACGATTACTAGTGCTTACTATCAATTAGTAGTGCTCGCTAACGATTACTAGCACATATTAAAAGTGCTAACTAGTTACTACTAGCTCTCACTAACGGGTCTCGGGCCGCACGGTCAATCAGTAGTACGCACAGATTAGTTTTAAACAGAGCTCCATAGAATTTATTATCTTTAATAAAATATTTATTAACTAAGAAAGTGTAAATTAATTTTAGTAAAAACTTTTTGAGATTTTTCAATAGTGCAAGCGGCCAGTTGTTGGAAAATGATTCTTATAACATCATTGAATAAAGATCAATGTAGTTTATGCTATTATGCAAGATATGTACGCGGTTTGTGGTATAATAAAAATTAAAATGTCTTACATAATATACAGGATGTTTGCTATAGATATAGGTACTATTAGGTCTTTACCTATGAAATTGGAGATTTGTATGAAGATTTTTTATATAATTTTATTTTTTGTTCTAACGTTTTTTTTAAATTTTCTAAGCATCTATTTATTTTAACACTATAAAAATTGTAGAGTGCAGTGTGTTTGTTTCACTAGCTAAATATAGCAGACATTAAAAAGAAAAAAATCAAGGCCCTTCAAAGCTACAATGAAACAAAAAGACAATTCCGCGAACAAAAAAGTTAGTCAATTTAAAAAAAAAATGGGCGATAAAGACACAAAATTAATAATCATTGTTATTACTGAAGCCTAAGTAACATAGTGCTAATCAAAGGTGTATAATAATATTAACTACCGGTATTGACTTTTAGAAGTAATACACCTATTAATAAGTGAGAAAAACTCCAATTTCATAGGTAAGGACCTATTATTAAATGCAAAGAATGAAATTAATTTTATAACACTTTTTTTTTCGACTGATACATTGTTATTGGCTAACGACCGAGAACAATGTATTAGCTGGACCTAGGGTTGTTACTCTTGGCCAATTGGTGGTTTTCAGGCATGTTCATAATGTTTCCGTGTTCCATGCACGGGACCCTATCTGCCGTATTCGGGATTATACAGGTATCACCAAAGATCTGTGGACAATTAAACACTGCGTTTTGAAACCATGCCATTTTAACTACTGCCGAAATTATTTTATATTATATATATCCTTATAAGAATACATTCATGTCAAGACTTGCCCTGTTTTAATAAGAGAATCCAGTAAATTTTATGATACTAATTCTAATATTTTTTAGATTAATTATGTATTTAAATACTTATATTAGAGATGTAATATAATGAGATAAAAATATGTATCTAAGTTGTAATTGTAATAATACACCGTCACCTTTTGAACGTTTTAATCCTGCAGGGGTTGATCAGACCATGAAACTGATCAACTTTTCCCAAGAAACATAGGTGAAAAAACGAGATATTTTTTTAAATTTCCCATACAAACTATGCTCGGTCAATAGAGGCTTTGTATGGAAAAGTGAAAAAAAATAATTTGTTTTTTTGACTTTATGTTTCTTGTGAAAAGTTGATCAGTTTCATGGTCTGATCAACCCACCTGTAGGATTAAAACGTTCAAAAGGTGACGGTGTATACAACCTTATTTTTAGTTTATACGAAAATCGAAAATAATTCATTTAAAGAATCAGTCCAAAAAAAAGAAAATAATATCTTGAAAACTCACGAAGTTACAAGCTTTTTGTACTGTCCCGTTGTGTTTTTAGTAGGGTAATCTTTATTTGAGATTTTGTAAATATTATAATTGGTCAAAATGTAACATGGTGTAAAAAAATATTGGAATCGATTCTATTACTGATTCTGAACAAACAGTTTCCAGGTTTCGTATAAACTAAAAATAACATTGTGTTGTCATTGTGTATAGATTAGTCAAACCAAAGCTTAGTATGCAGTGTGTTTTAACTGGGACAGTTTAAGGAAATTTGAAATTAAAAAGGTTCGTCTTTAGCCGACCGGATAGATGCAAGGCAATATTACCGAACATTATCGCTACAACTTGCAAGTTATTGCTACCGAAACACATATTCGTATTATGGAACGTAGAACCAGAGGGAACGAGAGTGCGGCAACAGTGCCCGTGACCTTGAATCGACTTACCGAGCTGTACCTACCGGCTAGGGTTGAGTCACACATAGTTAATTTATTATTGAGTGAATTTGGGTGTCTTTTATATTGTAAACTTACCTTGTTATTATCTGTCGGCAAAGTGAAAAAGGACAAACTGGGATTATGGTTGTGTGTGTTGAGACATCCTCATACACAACAGGTTTTTTTTCCAGACATTTCAATAGGCACCCACCTATATGCAACAAAACTCGCAATCGCGACACCCAAACCAAGAAAATTACGTGTATACTGATCGGCAGCGCTCAGTGACATACTTGTTATCTCCGTTACTACAGCAACGTACGCTGCCCGATCCGCGTTTGCGGGGACAGCCCGCGTCATCGCGTGCTCCTTTCCCGTGCTTTTTTCCGTGTGCTAATGTAAGTGAACTACGAGCTTGTGTGCGTGCGTTTCGGAGCGCTTGTATGAAGTTGCCGCACTCTCGTTCACTCTGGTAGAACGCTGCGATAGCGCTACGAGCGGGCGATTGACAAACTACAGGGTCTAACAAAATCAATAAGCGAACGTTTAAGGGCGGTATCTATACATCATTCTGAATACAATGACAAAAAATGAGCTCCAGTTTTATAGTGATTTTTCAAAATTATGTATTCTAACAAACTAAATCAATTAAAATAATGCACATCATGAAACATGCTGTATCTTTACTAACACGCACGCAAGCGCCAATAAAAAGATAGTGTACAGATACACGCACACAATTGGCATGTTCGGCTATCTTTGTGTGCGTGTAGTGCAGCTGTAAAGGTTTGGAAAGGGTGTATTTTTTGGTGAATTATGATAATGTATTGTTGATTATCTCGGTAACGAGCCTGTAGTTTTGGACCAAATTTGGTGAGCATGCTCAGTGTGATGTATAGATGCTCCCCTTAAACGTTCGCTTATTGATATTGTTAGACCCTATATATGTGCATAACGTCGCGGGCGCGGCAGCGTCCTAAAATGAACCGACCGATTGTGGCAACCGCAACTAGTTGCAGTCGTGTTGTCATTGTGTAATTAGCAACTGGTTGCATTTTTTCGGTAATAAGTCTGCTGGTTGAATGAGAGCAATCGCGGTTCAATACCCCTTGCTCCGTCACGCTACCTACTGACGTCAGCCCATGTCTGACACAAGCGTGTTAGCTTTCCGGATGGGTGACCAGGGTTTCTAGTCGGGTTTTATTCATGATTGGATTTTGAACGACAAAAAAAGATTGTGTCGGATGTCAAAAAAAACTCTCTTGATTGCCATTTCAACTCTTTTTGTTTTTCACTAGTGGCCGCTCGCGATTTCACCCGCGTGGTTCCCGTCCCCGTGGGAATATCTGGATAAAAAGTATCCTATGTGCTATTCCCGGTTATAAACTATCTGTATGCCGAATTTCATCCAAATCCATTCAGTAGTTTTTACGTGAAAGAGTAACAAACATCCGTACTGACAAACTTTCGCGTTTATAATATTAGTAGGATTGGTTTTCGATGCTACTGCAACAACATAAGGTCGAAATTATGATGGCATCTATATTAACACTACCAATGAAAGAGTTAAACGGCATCCTTTTACAGCGTCCCCGGACCTTTTTGGGGGACGGACGGCGAGAAACTTAAAGGGTTCCTTCCTCTTTTGAGAGAGTTTGCTAATTCCCTTAGACGGCATTTTCAGCTTCACCGGACTTATTTAAGGGGACACGGCAAGAAACTTAAAGGGTTCCTCAAGCCGTGTGAAACGAAGCACTGTCAGAGGTTTTCTAGAGGCCTTGCCCTACTAGACTAGTATAGTTATCTAGGCACCCGATTCCCTTGTGGCTTAGAATCTGTCCCAGCAGAACAGATTCCCTGTAAAAGTACATTAACCTGCATATCAGGCTACCACAATCTGTCTTTCCTCAATACAGTTTGAACTTTATGTCTATGGGCATACGGTTGAACGTTTATTTAAGGAATTTGACAGCTTTAGTTATGTTGATGTTGAGGCGTCTGTATTTATGTACATTTATTATTTTTTATGAAAATGTCAAAATTTTAATTAAAAAAAATATATATTTATTTCAGACCGAGATCCATATAAAAGTGTTAGTATACATAATCTATCATATCTATATCTATATTAATATTATAAAGCTGAAGAGTTTTTTTGTTTGAACGCGCTAATCTCAGGAACTACTGGTTCGAATTGAAAAATTATTTTTGTGTTAGATAGTCCATTTATCGAGGAAGGCTTTAGGCTATATAACATCACGCTGCGACAAATAGGAGCGAAGCATCAGTTAAAAATGTTGCAAAAACGGGAGCAAGAGCCTAAAAAATGCTATCGAAAGTCAGTATTCCACGCGGACGAAGTCGCGAGCACAGCTAGTATTCTTATAAACTATATAGTGTACAATCATTGTGTTAGTATACAATCTTATAGAAACTAGATGTGTAAGTAAGCGAGGTTCCCGGGTACGGCGATCCGGAAGAAAAGAAGGAAAGTTGAACGATTGTCGTTTATTTCCAACCAACGGTACATACAGTACAACAGGCAGGTAAAACTATTGGCGAATAAACCGGCCAAAGACTAGGCTTGGCTCAGACCGATAGCGAAAGCTGGTCTAAGCACAAAGTCCAGTACATAAGCTAGTAATAGTTCGCAATAGCTGCGTAGAAGATTCGATTCGATACCAACCATATGTCAAGCCCGCTATTTATGGTATCGGGAAAACGAAACGATAGCGTGATTCAGGACAGTACCGCGCAGCGCCATCTAGTAACAGACATCGGAACTTTATGTGTACAATGTTTGTTTCCTACGTTGATTATGTTTACAATTATTATGGTGTGCTACAGATGTTTATTTTATTTATTTATTTTATTTTATTTAATAGGACAACCAACAAAATTAACACTAAATTAAATTAAAGTTGTTTTTGTACAAAAAGGACTTAAGCTAAGTGTCATCTTACTTATAGGCTGCCACGGCATGCAATGTGGACTAAAATATACCATTTAAAAACTATTCTTATTCAAAACAAGTATACAATTAATTAATTAATTATTTTTATGTTACTATTAAATTATTTTGGTTTATTAATTAAAATTAGTTGGGGCGATGATCATGATCACTAATCACTCTCCGCACAAATCTTTTCCACATTGGCGAGTCCCGCCTATCATAGCCAGGCTGTTTTATCATCTAAATATATTCTTTGACTGTATAATAACCTTTTTTAAGTAAAGAAGACTTTACATGTTTTTTAAACTTATCTAAAGGTAAATCTAGTACAGTATTTGGTATTTTATTGTAATAGTGTATACCTTGCCCCAAGAAAGAACCAAGCACCTTCTGTAACCTGAACAGTGGCATTACAAGTATCAGCAATAGTGTTAATGTATAGTATCAAATGTGTTGGTAGAGTATATATTCTTTGTATATTTGGTATGGTGGACTATACTTAGGCCAATTTCAAATATTTAATACCAAACAGATTTGTACTGGTTTTAAAAGAGAGTTAGTTGCCTACATGAAAAAACAGGCCAAGTGCGAGTCGAACTCGCGCACGAAGGGTTCCGTACCATTATCTATATAAAAGACGGCAAAAAAAAAAAATTATTTTATTTATTTTATTTTATTTATTTACTTGATTAGCACGGTTACATACACCAATTACACTAATCAAGAAACATATTAATACAATTAATTAATTAAAGGAGAATAATCACAAATATAAATATAAATAATAATCATTGACGACCTCCTTGGTAGAGTGGTTTGTACACCGGTTTTCATGGTGTCGCCATCTCTGAGGTCCCGGGTTCGATCCCCAGTCGGGTAAATTTAGAAATTATTGTTTTTCTAATTTGTCACGGGTCTGGGTGTTTTCTATGTATAATAGGTATGTATTTAAGTATTTTAAGTATGTTTATCCGTTGTCTAGTAACCATATAACGAGTTTCATGACGAAGCTTCTCTTGGGCTAGATAATTGGTGTGAGTGTAGAAAAAAATATTTATTTATTATTATTCATCATGTCTGTTGTATGGGAGCCCCCCTTAAATATTTATTTTATTCTGTTTTTAGTACTTTTTGTTATAGCGGCAACAGAAATACATCATCTGTGAAAATTTCAACTGTCTAACTATCACGGTTCATGAGATACAGCCTGGTGACAGACGGACAGACGGACAGCGGAGTCTTAGTAAAATGGTACCGTTTTACCCTTTGGGGTAAGGAACCTTAAAAAACACGAATAATGGTGATTTTGGTCAATGTCAAAAAAATTTGATGATCAAAAATTTTTATTCAAATAAACATTGGAATAAACTGCTTTTGAATCGTCCAATCATTTGTTTATCTACTAATTGCTGACACAAGATATTCACAAATATTTAATACTTTGTTTACAAAGAATTCATATCGAATTTGGTCTGAGTATAGTATACTTTTGACTCTATATATATAGATATATATTAGATTATAATAAGGTTTGGAGACCTCTGATCTAGCACAAGTAAGAAATAAATTAATACAGTTTATATGTAATTTAATGAAACCATAAAAGTATTATACACTTTTAAACTATCGCGTTCCATTTTATTCAAAGGTTTTATAACGGGGATTAACGCAAATAATAACTTATTTATTTATTTAGAAAATCAACAGCACACTCACAAAAATGCATACATGTAATTTAGTAGGCCGACGACAGATTTCCATTTATATCCCATTAGTTGACTTATAAGTGAAAAACACATGTGGATGTTACCAAATTTTTTTTTTATATTTTAACAATTTAAAAATTTAAATTTTAAGATTAATAATTAATTATAATAATATTAACTTTATTTGTACACAAAAAGACAGATGCAGACAACTACAGACTATGTATAAGTATCATAGACATCTATCATCATCATCAGCTCATTGTATGTCCCCACAGCTGGGGCACGAGCTTTCCCTATGGATGTTTACACCACAGGGGGGACGACCGTAAAACACCACGCGGGCCCAGTGCGGGGCGGTGGTTGTTAACGACTGCTAATGCAGCCGGGACCAACGGCTTTACGTGCCCTCCTCTAGCTCTAATGAACAACAACATTTTTAAAGCCCGAGTGAATCGGCTATTTCTGGGCAAGCTTGTTCCATAGTCGGCCTCTTCTTAGCCCTAGGGTGTAGAATGAAGCCAAGAGCAAGCCCATCTCACAATAAAAAATAAAAAAAACATTTTCGGTCACCCATACGATGACCGGCCTTTGCGGAAGTTGCTTAACTTAAACATTCGCAGACCGAGCGCGTTAACCACTGCGCCACTGAGCTCTTCCGCCGTCAATAAAATAGGTTAATGTGTTGATTCCCGTTATAAAACCTTTCATACAAGTGTATTATTAATATAATTTGTAAAAACCTAACCTTAATTTTATATACAGAACATTCGTCTTTGTCATTTCTTTTCTATTTAATATATAGGTATCTTAATTACAAAATATTTTTTATCTTTAAAATATTGCCTTTGTTTATAGCACTTTTATTTAACTTAACTTAAAGATTTTGTAATTGGGAGAAGAAATAAATTTATTTTCTATTTTCTATTTCTGTAATATAAAAATGTATTTTATTATTTCTACATACTTTCAAGTGTTTTGGAATAAAGTAATAATTGTAATATCCGAAGGTGCATTTTATGCTGTTTTATATTTTTGAATACTGTAAAGTATTATTTATCGTGATTTTATAGCATTTATATTTTGTAAGTGTATAAAAGACATTAAATATTATTATGTAACAACAAATCTGTTTTCTTTACTATGCAATCAACGAGGAAAAGTGAAATCTCTAATTCTATTAACCTTTTGATCACCGCAGTCGGCTATAATCGACAAGTAGTAGCGTGCCCTGCACACCAACGACGGCAATAATGGCCAATACGTATAGTTTACATTAACACAACAAAAGATATTCGTAAATTTTAAAATTCCAATTCCTGTTGCATGTTTTTACTCTGAACTAAATGCTTGGCGTATACAGGGTCTAACAAAATCAATAAGCGAACGTTTAAGGGCGGTATCTATACATCATTCTGAATACAATGACAAAAAATGGGCTCCAGTTTTATAGTGATTTTTCAAAGTTATGTTTTCTAACAAACTAAATCTATTAAAAAAATGCACATCATGAAACATGCTGTATCTTTACTTACACGCACGCAGGCGTCAATAAAAAGATAGTGTACGGATACACGACACAACGAACGGCTATCTTTGTGTGCGTGTAGTACCGCTGTACGGGTTTGGAAAGGGTGTATTTTTTGGTAAATTATGATAATGTTTTGTTGATTATCTCGGTAACGAGCCTGTAGTTTTGAATCAAATTTAGTGAGCATGCTCAGTGTGATGTATTGATGCTCCCCTTAAACGTTCGCTTATTGATATTGTTAGACCCATAGATTTAGTATATAGTTATAGATTGGCAATACAAAAGAGATAGATCATAGTATACGCATGTGTTAGAGCGAGATAGATAGACGAGACCATTCATGTACACGCTATCGGCCTGTAACGGCCTGGAGTCAATTGCGAACAAAACAAATACCGCTTATTTTTGTAAAATCTGAGATTTAAAGTGTAAATTAGTATATATATGAGACGTGAATGACGTGATTAATTATGGTTACGTGTGCTGTACCTGGATATAACTCATCTAAGAAAGAAAACCCACATAATTATACATTTCACACGTTGTACAATTTATATTGTTTAGCAGTCTAAATGCAATGTTTTAGGTCTCCTACAAAAGTTTTTCTACACGCAAAGTTATCGCCTTTTATCACATTATAGCTGTGATTGCATAGGAATTCATTTTAAAAAAATAACAAATACGTGAATTCCTACTATTCCTAACCTGACTTTTGTAGAGATTGACACTATCGATAACTTCTTATCGATATGTACCTAACCGGCAAAGGTGTGCTTTGAATGTAGCCCTTTTCATTTTGGGTAATATTCTTACTAATACATTTCTTATAAATGTATGGAATGAAATATGTACTTATATTTTCCTTTTTTTTGGAAGTATAAAAATTATAATTAAGAGAAGTTAAAAAACTATATATTTAAAAAAATTTACACATAATTTTTACAAATAAAAAAGGGACTCCAAATCGCTGCCAAGCGGGAGAGTGCCCAGGACGCTAGCGGCGTTGCTTCTTTGGATGACCAAACTTAGGCGTTGGCCAAAATACGCGCCAGCTCGAGGGTCACCAGGGGGTAACCACGAGCTCTTATAGCAGTATTATTGCAGTTGTGGAAAAGTGGTCAGTGGTCTCTATAAGTCGAGCGGAAATTTCTTGAAAAAGTTTAGTAAGTTTAGTTTTTAAGTTTATTTCTTATTAATTTATTTTTTTATTTTTGGAGTTCCGTAGCCAAGTGGCTCCATCCTAAGTACTAATATTATAAATGCGAAGTTTGTGTGTATGTTCGTATATTTGTTGCTTCTTCACGCTGCAACGGATAGATGGATTTGGATGAAATTCGGCATACAGATAGTTTATAACCTGGAATAACACATAGGATACTTTTTATTCAGATATTATTACGGGAACGGGAACCACGCGGGTGAAACAGCGAGCGCCTGCTAGTTGTAAATATAAAACCACCTATTAATAAACTTATTTTTTTACTAGCTGACCCGGCGGACTTCGTAGCGCTTTGACAGTTTCCATGACCACAAAACAAACAATTTATGTTTTTCACCGTTTAATTAAACCTTCCCTGAACTTCCACAAATAATTCAAAATCAAAATTAGCCAAATCTGTCCAGCCATTCTTGAGTTTTAGTGACTCAAACGAACAGCAATTTATTTTTATATTTAAAGAAGATAGAATATGTATACGTATTACTCTATCTTTATCTATCTATCTATATATATGTTTATTTTTGTACTTATGTGGGAAGCCCGAGGCACATACACGAATAATGCGCAAGATGCTATGACCTACGTGCGTCATTACGGTCGCGACCAGATTATTTATTACTTTCACGTGCAACCCAAAATGGATAGAAATCACTAATCTGTTAATATCCGGTCAATCATCCAGCGATCATCATATAACAGCACGAATGTTCAAGCAGAACCTCAAAGCGCTTACGAACTTCATTGTAAAATATCATGTCTTCGGAGACGTACGATGTTGGATGTACTCTGTAGAGTGGCAGAAGAGAGGATTGCCTCATGCGCATATTCTACTGTGGATGGTCGAAAAAATAAGACCAGATGAAATTGACTCAATAATTTGCCCAGAAATTCCCGAAGTAAATCTAGAATTGTATTAAATAGTGAAGAAGAACATGATTCATGGACCGTGTTGTGAACTCGACTTGCATTACGCGTACGCCGACCGATATGTTGACGCCTCATTCTTTAAATCAATAACATTATATAACACTACGATAAACCTACAAACACACGAAACACCGGTATTACTTTTGCAAAACAAGCGGTAATGACGTATTGTCCGTTTGAAGTTGTCAAATGCTGGCTGAAGAACTGTACGTCATTCTGTCACACTCACTCACTGACTTTTCATAACATGATATTTAAAAAAATCATATTTTAGTAAAAATATCTTTTTTTCTTTTAATTTTCTTCTGTACAAACCTTGTTCTGACAATAACAAACTCAATGAAAAAGGATTATCCAAATTTTGAAGTTATGCGCGTACATACATGTCAGTGATTCATTTTTATTTATATACATAGATTAGAATAAAATATGAAGCAAAATTGCAAAATACTACGAAAGAAAGCTTACGATATTTTTACAATAAATTAATTCTTTTTGGAGGAAGATAAAAATTCAATACGTTCTGTCTGTAGTTTTATTTAAATTTTTTTAAACTTAAAGATATTTACTTTATAAGTAGATCTGTGTCAGCAGACACGAGACGCTGCAGACTGTGTCGATAATCGAAGTCGAGGCAGGCACGCGCAGCACTATTTGCCTCGCACACATGCGCATCACACGCACACTGAAGTATATCGTTTTTGGTCTCGCCTTAATTATTCCATCGCCAATCTATAACTATATACTTAATCTATGGTTAGACCCTATATAAAGGATACGGCAATGCTTTCATGCTGTGGTCAAAAGGTATTCTGGGTGCCTTACAAATAAACAAAGAGGTCCGAATAGTTAATCCGTGTTTTGTTCCTGTCATGTAAACGTCATTTCAAATTAGAGTAAAAGACAAAATACGGAATAACTATTCGGAGGGACTTCTTGGCGGGAAGGTGAAGAGTCATGTCTGCGGTTTTGTTTTATTTTCTAAAATTTGTGTTATGTCGAATATTAATGTGAAATAATGGTGGACTATTAAGCGTTAAGTGTTCGTAATTGCCCATGATTGTTGGCAAATGAAACAAAACAGTGCAACTTCACTTTTTAAATTCTCTCCAGGATTCCGCCCGAGGACTTAGTAAAGCCACATCTTTACTGAGATACTCGAAGGGTTTGAGGGTATATCATTTCTCACTTCTCATTTCATTCATCATCATCTATACAAGAAGGAAATATTGTTTATCTATATATTACTTGTAAGAAAAATTACTTTAACACTGGCTAAATGTGCTAATCGCACGAAGCCATCAACTAAAGGAAAAAAAAAACTATTCGCAGCTTATTCTTTGTGTATTTGTACGACCCTGGATTACAGAATACATAACTGGATGTTTATGCCAGTTATCAAGTTGTAGGAAAAAGTGGTTTGGTAGAGTATCCCACCAATTCTACGTTCAAAAATCGTATTTAAGCCCCATAACTTGAGCGCTGGGGCAATCGCAGCCGGTCAGGTCGACGCCGTAGTCCGCCATCTTGGAGTACGGTAGCTCGTCCAGTACATGGAAGTTACTCTTGGCGGCCAGCACTTGGGAGGTGACCGCTGTGAACACGGTGCAAGTGGCGCGGATGCCCAGTGCTTGGCATAGGGGTTTCCTGAGAAATGTAAGGCTTAAAATTACATTTCAACCGTATTTATCAATAAGTTTCAATTACTGTCCCTGTGGTTTGGAGAACTAATAGAGGCGCCTGCTAGATGCAAAGTCTCCGGTTGAATCAGCCGCGTAGGATTTTGGAGTTGATCAGGTGCCTGGATGGGTACTGAGAAGTGAGTGGGCTTACAACTCCGCCACCAAAGAGGACATTTGGTAGTCTACTTTGGAGTTGACGACCCAAGCAATGGAATTTGCGAGTTGTGCTCTTAGTGCAACGAGAAGTGAGCGAGCTTACAGCTCTGGTAACCTATCTGGATATTAGGTAGTGGACTATACGTGTCCACGGGGCAACTCGCTCGAGACACTAGTACTAGTCTTAAAAGTACCGGATGAAGGAGGCGTACCGCGGCGACTTCTGATCTGGCGTTATGGCTGTAATGGTCCCTTGTGCTTGCGTAAGGATGCCTGACACCTATCTTATCTTATCTTATCTTAGTGGGGCCTGCCGAGGTTTCCACCTCCCAGTAACACTTCGACCCATTGGGATCTTTTGTGCAACCCCATCCTTTCACTCTTCCTCCTCTGTAAAGATAGATGCCATAAGTCTGGCAACGTCCTTAAGAGCGAAGAGCCTGAAGTCCTCCGGTTTCGGATAGGCCGACCCCAGGAGTCCCATTCTTTTCCTAGCCAGAGAGTCGCAGTCACACAGTAGATGCTGCATTGACTCGGTTTGCTCTCCACATGCCCTACACAAACTGTTTGTTGAAAGGTGCATTCTGTGGAGCATTTGTTTTGTGGCATAATGCCCTGTCAAGGCACCGATGGTTAGTCGGGCCTGCCTTCTGCTGCCTCCGCATATGAACTTACTCCGTCCTAAGGCGTTTTCGCCTAGGAAGGATTTGGAGTGTTTCATACCCGGCTGCTCTTTCCATTCGATGCCGTGCCTGTTTTTAATGTAATCTTTTAAGGCCTTGTTGATGGTACTTTGTGCAAGTGCCACGAACGGCTCAGGACCAATAAGCTGGGTCTCTGAGCCCTCCCTGGCAAGTGCATCCGCCATCTCGTTGCCGTGGATTCCCATATGGCCTGGGACCCAGATCAATCGCACCTTGTTATGCCCACCCAGCTTGTTTAGAGCTTTTGTGGTTTCCAGAACAAGGCCAGAGTCGATTCGGGGCGATATGAGTGACTTGAGCGCGGCTTGGCTGTCACTCAGGATGAATATATTGCGCTTTTTAATAGCTAACTCTATATTCTGCTTTGCGCATAGGAGAATTGCAAAAGTTTCTGCTTGGTAAACAGTAGCAAATTTTCCCATGCTTTGACTATACTTGAAGTCGTTATTATAGACGCCTGCCCCTGTGCCCGACTTCATTTTTGATCCGTCGGTGTACCAGATTAGGCTGTCTTTTTCCGGAGACGGTGGCCCTCGTTTCCATTCGTCCCTGGTTGGAACATAAACTTTAAATTTCTTTTCGAACACGAATATGGGGGATATTTTATCGCAACCCATTTCCATGATCCTATCAGGAATGTCACTTGGTTCCCATTTTGTGTGTCTGGTCAGAGGTTTAGATGCGTCCCATAGTCCGGCCACCTTTAGTCTATGTAACGCTTTCTTTGCCTCTGTCTCTATTACAATGTGCAGGGGTGGAAGGTCTGTGAGGACCTCCAGCGCTGCCGTTGGAGTGGTTCTAAAGGCACCAGTGATTGCTAGACAAGCTGTTCTCTGAAGTTTGCTAAGAGCGTTCTTACAGATCTTCAGCCTGGTTCTGGGCCACCAGACGATGCTGCCATATGTGAGGATCGGTCTCACCATCGTCATGTAGATCCACCTAATGATTTTGGGGTTGAGTCCCCAAGTCTTGCCATATGTAGACCGACACATGCCAAAGACTCTGTAAGCCTTGGCTACGGTTGTGTCCACATGCTGTTTCCAAGTAAGTTGCCTATCCAGCGTTAAGCCTAGATATTTCACTTCTTTGGACCAAGAGAGCCGGGTGCCATAGAGTGTTAGGTTACCCAGTCCCGTAGTGTTTCTCATTCTTGTAAAGGGGATGGCTGTTGTTTTCCCCGGGTTTACAGAGAGGTGATGGGCATTGCACCATTCCTCCAGGAGACCCAGGGCACGTTGCATTAACCCCGATACCGTAGAGGGAAATTTCCCACTGACTGAGATGACCAGATCATCAGCATAACCCACCGTATAGAATGGTCCTTTATTCAGCCTTACTACAATTGAGTCAACCACAAGGCTCCACAGAAGAGGCGAGAGAACCCCTCCTTGTGGGCATCCTCTAGTTGTTCGCGCAATTAGACTGTCACCTAGCAGTTCAGAGTTAATAATTCTACCCTTTAACATGCATTCAATCCAATTGCAGATCGGTTGTGGCACACCATGGTTCTTGGCTGCAACCTTGATGGATTCAAAGGTAGTGCGATCAAATGCACCTTCGATATCTACGAAAGTGCAGACGCAAATCTCCTTGTTCTCCAGCGCAGATTCCGCTCGACTCACCACATGATGAAGAGCAGTTTCGGTTGACTTCCCCGCCTGATATGCACACTGAAGTCCATGGAGTGGGAATCTTTTCAGAGGTCCCGCTCTGATATATTTGTCTACCATCTTCTCCAGGGTCTTCAGGAGAAAGGATTGTAGACTTATGGGCCTAAAAGCTTTGGGTTCTTCGTAATCTGGTTTTCCCGTTTTGGGTATAAAGATTACCTTAACACGCCTCCATGTTCTGGGAATATGTCCAAAAGCTATGCATGCTTTATACAGCCTGCGGAGATGGGGTCCCAGGATGGAGGCGCCCTGTTGTAGTAGAATGGGATAAATGTTGTCAGGTCCTGGCGCCTTAAAAGGTTGAAAACTCCCAAGAGCCCATCTAACCTTACATTCATCCACTACCCTTTTCGCTGTTATCCAGTCATATTTGGAAGTTCGCCTCTGCTGTTCCTTCCAGCTGATCGGATCATGATCGTCCTGGATGACTTCTGATCCAGGGAAATGAGTGTCAAACATGGCCTTCAATGTCTCATTCCCTGTCTCTGTAAGCACTCCATCTTCCTTCCTTAACGTGGTTAATGGAATCGCCTTTGTTGTAGAGATAGCCTTGGTTAGTCTCATTGCTTCCGGAACAGATTGTATCTGGTCACAATGTTTCCTCCAGGCAGATCTCTTTGCCTTACGTACCGCACTACTGTACCGCGTTAAGGCCTCCTTGTAGTCGCTGAAGTCGTTCCTCGCTTTCGCTTCGTTGAACGCCTGTCGTGTAGCTCTTCTAATACGAGCCAGTTCCGGGTTCCACCATGGTACCCTCCTTGTCACTGATTTCGTCTCTGGACAGTTATTTTGCCAGGCCGTCACCAGTGCTTGCCTGACACCTAACTTTATAACCGTAAGGTTGGTGGGGGTGTCAGTATAAACTTTAAAGTCGTGTGTAGCGGGGTGTCTCTGTGGTCTAGTGATTACGTAAGACCATCAGTATCAGACCCAGAGGAGGGTTCGATTCCTAGCGGGGAGTACATGTTTGTATACTCTGTGTACTCGATTTGATCGTGGTAACCGTCAACTGGTTAAGATTTCGTCGCACCAAATGTTAAGTCATGATAAGGCTGAAAGTGGAAGCGCTGGAAGGAACATTGAATTGATGCTATGAGGACGTAATTAGGTAAGATGGATGGAGCCAGGCTTTTCTCTCGAGAAATCTAACGGATGAAAGGGCGATGACTGGGGAAGCCCGCTGGTTATGTAGTGACTTCCCCCAGATTCCGGCGTCCCGCCTCCCTAACCAGTTCTGAAGGTCTCGACAGGAGTTCGGAAGAACTTGGAACAAGATGGAACAACTTACAACAAGATGCAATAAATGAATATGAATATGGAGGCTACGGGGTGCCCCACTGTCACGCAAACGTCACTGCGGTGGAAGGAGGCGGGTTAACTGCCACCTCCTTCTACCGATTCGCCTGCGACGGATTGGGCCATCCCTTCATTAATTGCCTCACCTAGCAGCCATCATCCTCGCCCCGATGTTCTGCCCCCGATGCTCCGGCAGCACGGTGAGCCCGCTCGAGCTAAGGTACGTATCCACTCCGTACAGCTGGAACACGTCCACCAGGCGCTCGGCGGCCACCAGCGTCTTGAGGAGCTTCTTCCAGCTCTCGCCTACCACCTGGAAGGTATACGAGCATCATCATATTTATTATTTATCATAGCCCTTTATGGTATCTTTAGTCATGACATGACTATGTCACCCTCGTTAACTTACATGTAACAGAACTTAAACTATACATAATACAATCTGTATTGGCATGCACTCTACAAACTTTAGGGGTGTATTCTACACTCAAATATACATAATAAAAAAAATAGGTAGGTACTTAAAAAAATCCAAGCTAAACAGTTCAACAGTTCAACAGTGTTCGATTTTTGCATGTGCTATAAAAGGTGAAACTAGTCGCAAGTATAACAGTCAGTAAAGTAGCCAAAAGTTCGAGCATCAGGACAAAAAAACAAATACGTCGGTTTTCAACACCAAAAATGACGAAAAAAACACAAAGTAACCAATTTACTAAGTGGAGTTTGGAATTTTTTATTATGTATAAAGTGTAGAATCCACCCCTAAAGTTTGTACAGTGCATGCCAATACAGATTGTATAACATACTCGCTTCCTCCGACAGTGGGAAAGCGATAATGCTGTTACATTTACCGATATTACAATCTATTTGAAGTAATTGTCTTCCCTGGGTCTCATGCCGGGTACACTCCATCAGCACATGGTGTATGTCCTCCACTATATTACACACTGAGCAATTCGGTGAAATTACTTTTCCCATCAGGTATGCAAAGCTGTTCAATGGAATATGCCCGGAACGAAGCCTGAGGGCCACGATCAAATCCTATCTTTCCATATTGGCGTTATCAATCCAAGGATATCTCCAGCCACAAGTCTTTATAGCATAACTTTATAACACATAGGTATCATCATCATATGGCCGAAATCTGTAAGGCATAATCATGAAAAGGCTTAATTGCGATAATCATAATTAACAAGAGGCATAATTTAAATTTGTCATAACATTTGATAAGCATAAACTGACAAAATCCATATATTCTTAAGGAATAATATTTGTTTACCATAATTTCGACATAGCTCTAAGAATTAGCAAGTTGAAGTGGCAGTGGGCCGGCCATATCTGGCGAAGAACCGACAACCGCTGGGGTAAACGTGTTCTTGAGTGGAGACCACGACTCGGTAAACGTAGTGTAGGACGCCCTCCGGCCAGGTGGGATGATGACCTGCGAAAGACTGCAGGCAGATGCTGGATGCGTCAAGCTGAGGACAGGGCGCTATGGCGCTCATTAGGGGAGGCCTATGTCCAGCAGTGGACTAAGATAGGCCGATGATGATGATGATGATGATGATAATTTCAAAATGCTGCAAGCTTCCAGCAAGCATGCAGCAAGCATGCGGCATGCAAGCAGCATGCAAGCAAGCAAGCAGCAGGCAAGCAAGCTAGCAGCATGCAAGCAAGCATGAAGCATGCAAGCAAGCATGCAGCAGGCAAGCAAGCTAGCAGCATACAAGCAAGCATGAACCATGCAAGCAAGCATGCAACATGCAGCAGGCATGGTTTCTGTCACGGCTCCGGCGCTGCGGGGCTCCGGCGGTCCCACGCGAGCTTATCGTCGCAGATGGTGTTCGCTCTCCACCGCAGCTTCGGCTTGCAGCCTTCCCTAATGAGTGGAAACACCACAAGGAGAACGGGCCGTAAACCACCACGCAGGTCCAGGGCGGGCGGTGGTTACTTACAGCTACTTTGGACTACTACAACTCTTGTAGATCCTTATAACTCATGATGAGTCATGATAGTTTGGGGTCTACTACGAAGTGACCGAAAACTACTACGAACTTGATCGTTCATTCGGTCGGATCGGACTTTGGCATTCGTTCCGACCGAACGTTATTTGACTAATTCTTTCAAATTTCTACAATCAATTTTGAACTTTATTGTTTGGTTATAAGGATCAATATTCATTGGAGAAATTTGACAGGTTTGTGTAGGTTGATCTGCCGCCGTGTGTACACCTTACTTGGGCCTAGTTTTAGTTACATTCGCCATTGGATCACGTTATCAAAAAGAGAATTTGTTTGTATGGCAAAATTCTAACTCTTGTCGTTTAACGCCAGGAGGCGCTGCTTCAATACCTATACCATACATCGTTTTCGTAAACGTGATTGAATGAATACGGAGACAGTAAAACCGATAATTTAAGTTTGACAAGTGGTCGGTAGGTATATCGTTGATTAAATGTCAAAATTCACGACAACAAAATAGCTTCGTGTACTTATTGAAATGAAACAACTTTTACGGATCTACTCGCGTTTATTTTACACAGTGGTCACAGGGAGACTGTCAGTCAGTCTCCCTGTGACCACGGACCCTGCAAAGGGTTCGAAACATAAAATAATATATTAAACATTAAATAAGTAATGTGTAAAATAAATGCGTGTAGATCCGTAAAAGTTGTTTCATTTCAATGTGTAGTGTTTGCGTAAACTTTAGAAAACAATTCGTGTACTTAGATGAATGAATGGTCTCGCTGCGCTCGCGAGACCAATCATTCATCTAAGTTCGTGTAATTATCGTTAGTATAAAAAAAAATGTGTAAAGTGGTACTGACACAATCGATGTCCTCCTCAACCTCGTCAGCTGTCCGCACCACCAGTATGTTGAAGGCTACCAGCCGTTCCGGCCGTCCGTCGCGCTCGGTGAAGCAAGCTAAGCTGACGTGCTGGTCTACAAACCGCTCCCAGTTGGCCCTGATGGTGGCGATCGACGTTGGGTCCGTGTCGACGCCTGCAAACAATTTGGTAGTGGACTGTAGGTCAATTCTATTAAAAAACTGCAGCTGCACGTTTACGCCTGTCATTTAAGTATGTTTATCCCTTAGATGAATGATTTCTCGCTACGCTCAGACTCAGACCAATCATTCATCTAAGGTTTATCCGTTGTCTAGTAACCATTTAACGAGTTTCATAACGAAGCTTCTCTTGGGCTAGATAATTGGTGTGAGTGTAGGGAAGTTTATTTATTTATTTGTCGCGTGTAGGAGTAGTGCCGTGGAAATAGACGTATTCTATTAAAATTCTCTGCACCACAATTACACTACAACTGCGCGACTACTACACTACAGCTGCACGAATCCTGCAATAACCCTGCAAGAAAACGATTTATTTTTATTTGTTCATGACCATGGATAGGTACTAGTCCTTCAGTCGAAAACTTAATTTATACGTTTCTCAAAATTAAACTCTTTATAGGATGATGGTGAATGATAATAGAAATGAGAAGTGAGAAATGATATACCCCCCAACCCCTCGAGTAGCTCAGTAAAGATGTGGGGCTTTACTAAGTCCTCACGCGACTTCTTGAGAGAATTTGAAAGTACCGTTGCACTGTTTTGTTTCATTTGTCAACACTCATGCACACTCACGAACACTTAACGGTTAATAATCCAACATTATTTCACATTAATATTCGACATAACATAAATTTTAGAAAATAAAACAAAACCGCAGACATGACTCTTCACTTTCCCGCCAAGAAGTCCCAAGAAAACTAAAAGGACTAAATGTTACCTTATAATTAAAATTATTTTCTACCAATGAATGAACGAATGAAAACTTGAAAGAATCCATAAATTTGGCCAAAAACGCAATGTCCAGAGTTTTAAAAAAACGTAACTGTCGTTGTCAATGTCAAATAGTTGAGTGAAGGGATAGTAGAATACATGAAAGCCCACCCGGACTTTGCTAGGGGCAGGTGCAAGTCCAAAGAGGGACGTGCACTTGGCCACCGGCGATGGACTGAGCTGTCATATGCATTAAATTCTAGTTTTGATGAATTGCCTCTCTCCTCGCGTTTGGGGGAATCGCACAAAACTGATCGAACGTTCATAGCCTGAACCATTTCTCTCACAGCCCTTGAGCGCTGGGTTGTGCAAGGTGGAACTTGCTCTGACCGACTAAAGTTTGGTATCTATGTATGACCCCACAGCGAAAATTGCCATAGCTGTCAATACGTACTAAAGATTCAGTGGTGTTATGTATATAGTCTAGGTACCTAAAGATTATGTCACTATTTATAGTATGGATCTACTTTAATTTTTATTGACAGACCGTCAGCTCTTGATTCTTCTCGCATATGAGGTGTCAAAAAAATTATAAGGTCGGAGCTATGATTGTTTTGTATAACATTGGTCGGAAGCCAGTTTTTTTGAAGGTTTTCATAAATGCAGTTTCCGACAGGCATATAAAGGGATCTGGCACAACTGCCCTAGGTTGCCGGCGTGGGCGTGTTCGCTGTTGAGGCTGCGGAACTACGTCTTCGTGCCTGTCAGCAAACGCTTGCCACAACAATCCACACATTTTGTGCCTTACTGGGACTTCAACTTTTTAATACGCTGTGCAAAAGTTGCTCACGATCTACTTCAATAAACATGCTCAAAAACTGCACCAATAACTGCTGTCATTACTACACAAATGTCAAAATATTTTATTGGAATACGATTATTTTGTAGTAAACGTGCAGGTGTAGTGCAGTTTGTAAGTGGAATACCTATTTGCGTTACTTCTCCGTCCCTGCAACACTACGTCAGCAGCGCTGCTTATCAGAATACCGAAACGTCAAAATTTGCTCATTTTGAACGCGACGCTGCAGTGTGTAGTTGCAGTTATTTAGTAGAATCGGCCTACTGGTTAGCCAATAGAAATTTTTCCTTTAGTTGATGGCTATGTGTGGTTAGTCCATTTTTCTTACAAGTAGGTAATACATAAATAAAAAATATTTCCTTCCTCTAGGATTATGACGAATGAAAAGTGATAAATTATATATCCCCCAACCCCATGAGTATCTCAGTAAAGATGTGAGTCTTTACTAAGACCTCACGCGGACTTCTTTCTTATGAGATTTGGAAAATGACGTTGCACTTTCCAGCCAAGAACTCAATAGAGAAACTTTTTAGCAAATCGAAACTATTTTTTTCTATAGAAATCATATGGGAACGGAAACTATTTTCAAAAATTAACTATTTCATATGTTACTAGTATAACTTAGGTACAGCTTATTTTAGACTCACAAGCATATAGCCATATTTTTGATATAACAGAATATCCTACTAATATTATATAAACGCGAAAGTTTGTAAGGATGTTTGTTACTCTTTCACGTAAAAACTACTGAATGGATTTGTATGAAATTCGGCATACAGATAGTTTATAACCTGGATTAACACATAGGATACTTTTTATCCCGATTCCCACGGGGACGGGAACCGCGCGGGTGAAACCGCGAGCGGCCGCTAGTGATTGAATATAGTTAACATATTTTAAAGATTATTTACATATAATTTCCCGCAAATATTGTTGCGAACAAATTACAATTTGAAAAAAGACAAAGTGTTGAAAAAATTCCACGAGCGGGACTCGAACCCGCACCCTATGACGTGCCGGGTCAGGTGCACTCCCAACTATGCTGTCGTGGCTCAATCCAACTCGCCGAAATTAATCAACACTATCTACTTTTACTTTATAAGCCAAAGGTGCCCTATTCAATGTCGACAAATACGTCATCAACATCCGATCTTAATATTTTTACAAATATTGAAAGATCAGATAAGAATTAGACAAGCTATGTTTAAGATAAACATATTTTGTTATTATTGTTAGGAATCTCACATAATATTTGGCAAAGCGGCTCGTCTCTCAGGAAGGTCACCTGCATCATGTCCAAGCATTGTTTTCTGTAGCTCTCTTCCATGTCCCTTATTTGGTACCTGGCGAACGAAACAACCTTTTCAATCATTCAATCATTTACTGCCCTCCATAGGTTATTATATTACCTAAACATAATTTGTTAGATAGAACGTTATGGGCCCGGATTGGGCACGACGATATTTAACCTTTTTACCGCCAACAACTTCTACAGAAGTTCGAGATTTTCGTGCCGTCCACGCCAGCACTTCTATAGAAGTTCGAGATTTTCGTGCCGTCCACGCCAGCACTTCTATAGAAGTTCTTCTTTGTACCTACTTTATTAAAATACATTTATACGTTGGCGTACAGCGGGACATCGCGTGCAGGATAGTTGGGCGGTGAAAAGGTTAAGAGGAACCAATCATTAACTGCGGGTCGTGCTCGGTGGCGTGCACTTGGAGAGGCTTAGTCCAGCAGTGCACTAGTATAGGCTGGTGATGATGATGATGATGATGATGATGATGATGATGATGATGTATGTGTATGTGTATGTGTGTGTGTGTATTATAGTGATAATAAACGTCTTATCCATCTATCTTATGCGAGTTTTATTCCACATTCAATCTCGTTATCATTTGTATTACAAAATGGCAATTCAATACGTTTGTCATAAGTTTGCATAAATAACTACCTACTATTGAGAGTTTTATGGTAATTCACATATAATTTTACGCAAATATTGTTGCGAACAAATTACAATTTGAAAAAAGGAGTGTTGAAAAAAATTCCACGAGCGGGACTCGAACCCGCACCCCATGACATACCGGGTCAGGGGCACTACCAACTATGCTGACGAGTTGGATTGAGCCACGATTTATTAACTTTTCGAGTTTATTAGATCACGAGACGAAGACGAGCCTTTGTATGGCGTTGAAACAGCGCCTCTGGTGACAGACGAGCTGAGATAGACGTTTGCCATACAAATTCTCGAGTCCGTTATAGAACGTGATTGAATAGCAAATAAACTCAAAAATTATCTTACAATAATAGGTAAACAACAAAAAGAAACATTACTTACTTAACTTAACTTAAAAAAAAACAGAGAAAAATAATTAGAAAATTAAAAATTAAAAACCTACAAATAAAAGATGTCCTCCAACTGTGGGCTCATGGGAACGGTCCCATGAATGCTGGCAACATTGCCCCTTTGGATTGCCAAACTACTATGCTGGCAGAGGTAGCTGCCAGCCTTCTTGTCACCGGAGGCCTCGATAAGGCGAGCACTTACTCTTTAACAAGCTGCTTTGCCTCCAGCTCCCATGGACCCATTGTTTCCACCGCAAACGAAACAAATAAAAAATGTCGACCTAGGTTTGCGTATTTGTGCCGTTTGCGATTTTCAGCGCTCACCACAGCAGCCCCCGCATGAAGTGAAGTGGCGCGAACATGCGAGGGAGCCACGGTGTCAGCACAGGTTGCATCCCACACTAACGGCCTGCCAAGCTTCCAGGGCCCAATGGTCATTCCGTCAGGTCTCTTGCCATCACTGCGAGAGATACCAGCTGGCTCTAAGACCCCATTGCCATTTTCCACCATTGGTTTACCGGCATAAACCAATGATGGCAAAAGCACTGCGAATGCTGCTGTTTAGTGTCGAGTGACGCATCATACGGCCAGCACTACGAGCGCAAGAGAGGGCGTGGTGGCCAAGCTCGTCAACAGGCTCCCCACTCACAGCGGTGAGGGTGGACTGATCTGGCGCCTAAACGGAGGCAGACCGCTAGAGTAAGAGACGGCCCGTCCAACAAGGTACCGACATTGGCAGATGGTAATGCCTGCAGCCAGTGGCCTGACTCTCTCGGAAACGGCAGTGAGACGAGCGAGTTCAGCCGTATTAGCCGATGAGGATATAAGAAAAATTAAAAAATTAAAATTATCTTGTTTTTAATAATTAGCACGGCATAATATATGACTTCATTCCACTTGGGTCCAGACACGAAGACAACTGGTGCAGCGAGATTACAGTTACCCTCACTCTGACTTGACTTGACTGCCCACATATGAAAGGAAATTGGGTTAAATAAATGAACCCACTGCTGGACATAGGCCTCTCCTTGTGCACGCCACTGAGTCCGGATCCGCGGCTACTCTCATCCAGCTGTCACCGCTCAAAGTCAAAGTCAAAGTCAAATATTTTTTACTCAAATAAACTTTAGAAAAGTGCTTTTGAATCGGCAGAACATTTTTTTACCTACCACCCATTCAGGACGTCTATTTTTTTAGCTGTGGAGAAGAATGGGCGCAAGAAACTCCACAGCTTTAATATATGTAACGACATTTACAAAATTATATGCCGTTACCAAGTTATAAAAGTATAAAATAACTTAGAATATTTTAAATTAGAAATACCTGTTGGAGTGATTGGAGCATTTTGCATCCTGTTTTGTCTTCAATGTAATCAGACACTTTATAATAAGCTTTTTTATAAAGCTTTTCTTTAATGGTGATTTTAAATTTCAATTAATATTAAGTTTTTGAATATTACTTGGGACTTCATTGTAAAAACGTACATACATTAGCCTCTAAATGAATTAATTATTTATTTTTAGCCTAGTAGGTATATGGTACTCCTATAGTTTGTTTTTACTTCCAGCGTTTCCATCAAGAAAGTCAAAGTATTTTTTTTTAATTTAAATTAACTTAATAAAAGTGCTTTTGAATCGTCTATACATTTTTTACCTACTACCCGTTCAGGACGTCTATTTTTTCGCTGTAGAGAAGAATGGGCGCAAGAAACTATATCCGTATCTCGTATATCGTTATCCCATCGGTAATTGGTGAATAGACTAATTAATGTAGGCTAGCGATGATGATGATGATGATGAAATAAACCCACAAACAATTTCGGACTTAGATTAGTACTGTATGACATTGTGAAAATTGAAATTGGTACCTGATGTAATTTTTGCAAACTTAAACATTTTTTATTTTGTTGTTTTTTTGTGTGTTGTGATTGTCCTTTATTTTATTTTTTTGTCTGTTTATTTGTGATGGAAAGTGTCCTTTTATGATGGGGCACTTTCCAATATTTTTGACGCTGTAAGGGAGAACAGAGCTGGACACTTGCTGAGTTTCTTGCCGGTTCTTCTCAGTACAAGATCTCCCGCCCAGAGTAGACTTACGAACCGATGGCATAATGACGTTCATAAGAGCTATTTGTAGCCTAAACTGAGTAAATGATTTTGAATTTTGTTTTTTTTTTTTTGAAATTTTTGAACTTGTTTTTAAAGCGTTTACGCCGAGCGCGAGACCTTAAGTTTAGGTTTTTAACTCCAAATATCACGCACACAGAAGCGGGCTGTGAGCGCGCGCGAGTGTGTGCGTAGAGTAGGTTAGTTCTGCTCACTAAAGTCAAACTCACTACTTTGATCCGTTCGAATTTAGTTTTTCGGTATACTTAGAAATTATTGAAGTGAAAACTTCTTTAACGGCGTTGTAAACTTTTTTTGTAATGGGTAAAAAATGTTAAATTCGCGTCAGGACACGTGACCTGATCGAAAATGTAAGACGTAAAATCGTAAGACGGATGGAGAGTAGACAGCCGGCGCGGCGTAGGAGAGGAAGTATCCCCCTCTCTTTCTACGGCGCGGCGAAAATGTATGCCTGTTGTTTCGTTTAGGCGGCGCAGGGCGCTTGCGCGAATAAATTGTCATGTTTGTGTACGATAGCACAATAATGAAATATTGTATTCTACCACATAAATGATAGTACTTTTATACTGATAATTGAAGCAATTCGTGCAAAATTATTCCCTAACCATTCCAAAATATCAAAAATGCACAACGTTAATATTCAAGTTTTCACTTCTGCCGGCACTCCCGGGGTGCAACCTGTCGTTGTTTTATTTTTAACTATGGGCGTAAGCAGATGACTAAACTACGGATACGTGAAATAAGTACCTAAGTATAATATTATATTGTATGTATTTTTATTAATGTTGTAATTAATCTTATATCACAAAATTATAATCAATACCTATCTGTTCCTCAACGATTTATTTTGGACGAATTGATTTGACGACGACACATTTTATTTTATTTTATTCATAGCTCGGCAATTGTCTCCACTCCACTTGATGTTAAGTGGAAATGGAGTCCCTGTTGTTCCCTGCATGACGTTGACAGTTGAGAGTTTGTTGATGGTTTGAGATACGAAACATTTAAGAATCCTTCTTATTTAAGTTTTTCTTCCAATATTTTACAAAGAAATGATTAATTGTATGGGCAGTCAAATAAATTGACCGATTTTTTAGAATATATCAATAATAATATGTTGTCTATTACCAAGCCCAATTTTGCTAATCTCCTTTTAAAATAAATTTTGTATAAAAACTACTTGGAAAATATGAGCCACATAAGCACAAAGCGCATCATGCAGCAATAAAATAGGTGCTGTCAAAACTCGGTCAAGTTATTTGACTGCCCATACAATTAATCATTTCTTTGTAATACATTGGAAGAAAAACTTAAATAAGTAGGATTGTAAAAAACATAATAATAGCTAAGAATACTTAAAAAAAATAAAAAAGGAATACACTTATTAACAAAATAAATAATTAGTCTACAAAAGTCGCACTGCTAGGATATGGCGAGGAGATTTGGCCATAGCCCATAGCGCACACTGGCACGGGTGCGGAGCAGTCGTGACAAAAACTGGGACCAACGGTCTTACGTGTCTTGCAAAGGAGGGGAGAGAGAAACTCACACATAGATGGTATTCTTTCTCTCTATTATTATCCCACCCATCCCGTGGGCCAGCATTGCGAAAGTTACGTATAGCTCACTTTAGTTTAGGTGGAAGTTTTTTACCTACATACTTACACCACGCCCGTTTCGGAGGGGGGGGTATGTTTCGTTGAATTTTTTACCCATTATCTCTGCAACATAATATACGTTGTCAGTTTAAAAATTTAATTTGTTTATGCTCTCACCAATTATCTAGCTCAAGATAAGTATTCTTAAGAAACTCGTTAGTATAGTAAGATAATGGATAAATGCATAGACATGGACATGCATGCATGCATAAACATAGAAAAAACACCTAGATCCGAAATAAATTTAGAAAAACAGTCCTCTAAATTAACCCGACCGGGAATTGAACCCGGGGCTTCGGAGACGGCGCGACGCCCGACCCGGCGCGCTAACCACTCGACCACGGAGGTCGTCCAATTTAAAAATGTTGCAATTCATCAAAAGTAACATAAAATAATTTATTCACTAAAGTACTAAATTCAAATTCAAAATCATTTATTCAGTTTAGGCTACAAATAGCTCTTATGAACGTCATTTTAAGCCATCGGTTCGTAAGTCTATCTACTCTGGGCGGGAGATCTTGTACTGAGAAGAACCGGCAAGAAACTCAGCAAGTGTCTAGCTCTTTTCTCCCTTACAGCGTCATAAATATTGGAAAAAGCCCTATCATAAAGGACACTTTCCATCACAAATAAAAACACAAAATGTAAAGGACAATCACAACATGTAAAAAAACACAAAAAATAAAAAATAACTAAATAAAATATTTAAGTCAGCAAAAACATAATTTACCAGTTTAATTTTTTACAATATCATACAGTACTAGTAAAAGTAAAAAAAAAAACTATAGTTAATAATAATAAAAATAAAACTAATTGTAATGTTCAATGCAACGCTATTTTGTTATCTGCAGGACACTATTTATAAGTAGTATTATGTATATGTTTTTTATTATAGCCAGGCTGTTTTATCTTCTAAATATTCTTTGACTGTATAATAACCTTTTTTTAATAAAGAAGACTTTACATGTTTTTTAAACTTATCTAAAGGTAAATCTAGTACAGTATTTGGTATTTTATTGTAATAGTGTATACCTTGCCCCAAGAAAGAACCAAGCACCTTCTGTAACCTGAACAGTGGCATTGCAAGTTTTGACTTATTTCTAGTATTAAAATTGTGTACATCACTGTGTTTAGCAAATGAATTGATATTACAACGTACAAGAACTATACAATTATAAATAAATTGAGACGCCACTGTCAAGACATCAATTTCTTTAAAAAGATTTCTTAAAGATGTTCGTGAACCTAGTCTATAGATTGCTCTTACTGCTCGTTTCTGTAAAATGAATATAGTTTCAATATCAGCCGCTGTTCCCCACAGTAAGAGGCCATACGACATGACACTATGAAAATAACTAAAGTAAACTGTTCTAGCAGTTTCAACGTCTGTTAACTGCCTTATTTTTCTAATGGCATAAGCAGCAGAACTGAGTTTGCCGGCCAATTTCGAAATGTGAGGATTCCATTGAAGTTTTGAGTCAAGGGTTATACCTAAGAAAACTGTTGAGTCTACCAAATCTAATCGATCACCGTTTATTCTTATATCAGTTGGTTCATTTTTGACATTTGGTAATTTAAAATTAATACATTTTGTTTTTTTAGCATTAAGCTGCAAATTATTAATAGTAAACCAACTGAGTACATCAGAGAGTGCTTTGTTTACATCGTCGTAATTTTTCTTACACCTACTTACATTAAAAATGAGTGAAGTATCATCTGCAAATAATACGATTTCACAGAAGTTCTCTACAAAGAATGGCAAGTCATTAATATAAATCAAAAACAGAAAAGGACCAAGAATGGACCCTTGTGGAACTCCCATTTTTACATGAGAACCAGATGATTTAGTTCCATTAATATCGACAGTTTGTGTTCGAGAGCTAAGATACGACTGAATTAAATTTAGTGCGAAATCTTTGAGACCGTAGTAATTTAGCTTCATCACCAGAGTTTTGTGCTCAACGCAATCGAAAGCCTTGGACAAGTCGCAAAACACTCCAAGGGCGTTTTGAGACTTCTCCCAGGCATCAAATATATGTTTTAATAGAGCAACACCTGCATCAGTAGTAGAACGACCCTTTGTAAATCCATATTGTTTATTATGTAAAAGGTTGTTTATGTTAAAATACGACATCAACTGTTCCAATATAACTTTTTCATAAATTTTGCTTAGAGTTGGTAGTATTGAAATGGGTCGATAGTTGCTGGGGTCTTCTTTGTTTCCCGATTTGAACAAAGGTATGACCTTACTAAACTTCATAAGATCGGGAAAGATACCTTTATTCACACAGTTATTAAAAATTTCAGCAAGATATGGTGCAATAGAATGTATAATATTCTTAATTACTTTTATAGAGATGCCCCACAAATCACTTGTGTTTTTCATTTTCAGTGATTTAAATGTTTTTATAATATCCATTGAATCAATATATTTAAATTGAAAAGAAACATTACATTTTGGTACATATTTTTGGAGTAATGCTTGTGCAGCTTCTGGTGATGAATCCAAATTTGAGGTTGTCAGCACAGGTATATTTACAAAAAAATCATCAAAAATATTAGCAATATGTGAATCTGAATTGACTAAGTTGTCGTTTACTTTTAAAGTGAAAGTATTATCCCGTGGTTTAAATTTACCTGTTTCACGGTTTATAATGTCCCAAGTGGCTTTAATTTTATTGTTGGACTTTTTAATCTTTTCTTTAATATAATTAGATTTTGCTACTATACATATTTTCTTAAATATTTTCGAATAATTCTTTACATATTCCGTAAAATTAGAATTTTGGTAATATTGTTTTAGACTATATAAATCATACAATTTATTTCTACTTTTATATATACCAGTCGTGGCCCAGTCACAGAACTTAAGTTTATGAGTTATTTTGATTGTTCTTTGTGTAAACACTTGGTCATATTCAGTCTTTATGAAGTTAAAAAGATTTGTATATAATACATCTGGATCATCTTGTCCAAATGGCAATGCATTAATTTTACTCGATATATTATTTTTAAAACGCTCTACTCGCTCCTTTGTAACTGGTTTGCTTATCGCGCTATAAATTTGAACTATCTTCGAAATTACGGCAATTGTTCGATAATCGTCGGGTAGAGCATCGAGCGACGTGACCACTCTCTCAGAGGCCTCGCGGCGGACTGATTTGATACTAATAAAACGCAGAGTTTTGTAGTAGTTTTAGAGCAGTTTTAAAATATTTATAGAAAAATTATAGAGCTAATTTAGTAAAAAGAATTTTGCGCATAATTTAAAGAACACTTTTTTCTATAGTAAAAAGCTTTTATCTTATATTTATATAGTAAGTATATTAGAGAAAACAATTATTTTATTACCTATAATTTCTTTAAAAATTCAAAATGTTTGGATTTTTATAGTTTTTGTTAGTAACCAAAATCTAAAAATGTTTTCAACAAACTATTTTGCTGAAGATCTTTCAAATTGAAATAAAATTTTTGTTCTTAGGTTTGTCAGTAATTTAAACACATTTTTAAGCTTCGAAGTTGACGCGGAAAGTCAAATTATGAAAACCTCTGTTCAATTATCTTGTTATAAATTCCAAAATATCCATAAATCTAAAAATGTTTTCAACAAACTATTTTGAAGACAAGGTCGCCTAATGATATAAGTAATTAACATATTTGTAAAGTAAATATTCATAGATATTAAGAGGTTTGAAAAGTACAGTTTTTGAGCAAAACGGCGTAAACGCTCTTAATGGCCAACTCTACAATATTTAAATTCTCGTGTTCGTCAACGTGATTGAATCGCAAATCAAACTGGCATCTAAGCAACGGGCGGTACAACCATTCCTTTCCAGATCGACGCGTGCAGGTCTGAGAAGCCACCCTCAAGCCGTGCTGACCATCAAAACACGTACCAAAAAGTTTGGACAATCGTTTCTTTGCCGAACTGCCCGTATGTGGAATGCGCTTCCCGCACACGTGTTTCCCTCCTCTTTCTCTCCCGGGTTATTTAAGCGGGGCGTGAAAAAGCATTTATGCAGGCCGCCATAGTGTGAGCGTTCGGCATAGCGTGGTAGCGCTGTGATGAACGCTTTCACTTCTTGGGCTTCACTGGCTGCTTTCCATCAGGCAGGGTGAGGCCATTTTGGCGTGACACAATAAAAAAATAAAATAAAAACAACTTGCTACATGTTTTTTTTTATATATTTCACGGGTTAGCACAGTGCCTTGATCTCACCTGATGTTAAGTGATGATAAGGCCAATGATGGAAGCGCACTTCACCCGGGATCCTCAACTAGTGAGGCACTGGCTATCTTATCTCTAGCTGCCGGAACACAACAATGCTACAAACATTGACGTTATGACGACATATTTAGAAAGGGGTGTGGTAGGTGGCTGGTGGTAGACCAACTAAACCGAGTACGCAAACATGTACCCCCCGCTGGGAATCAAACCCGGGACCTCTGGGTCTAAACCGGTAGACCACAAGGCGGTTAAATTTACATCTCGACTAGGTTTCGTACATGAATCCCGGCTGGCCGTTCCTGGGTTTGCCTTGGAACCTGCTCCACACCTGGCCTATAGGGACACTCTCCGGGCGTCTCCATGGCATGTTGCAAAAGCCTAGAACAAATAAACAATCATACAATTAGCAATCATTATCTTACCATTAACTGGCAGGAGGCAATCTAGAACGATTTTCGCAAAAATATTTGATTATTATTAATTTACATAAACATTAAATTTCACTACTAAAATTATCCTTTACAGTAAATTAACGTATATTTTTCGAAAGCTTCTAGCCGCTTACATTATTTTTCATCATTTAATTTTTATTACACCTTTCAGTAACGTAAAAGCATGTTAAGAGCGTTTACGCCCCGCACACTAGCGCCGCCAATGAAAAAAAAAACATATCTAGTAATTTAGGCGTTATAGTTAAAAGTGGCCGTAACGTCTTATTAAACTAAACCATAACATGTGAGGTGTTCATTAGGTGCCGTAAAAATGCTAAATTACTTCATTCAAATAGTTTGTTGAGCATAATTTGATTTTCTATCTGTAATTACTAGATATGTTTTTTTTTTCATTAGTGGCGCTAGTGTGCGGCGTAAACGCTCTTAACATTTATTTTTAATGTAAGGGACATGCTATCTCTGAAACTACTAAGTTTTATGAAACTTAACAACAATGATAAGAAAGAGAAGATAAATCTATGACACTGTCCTGTACGTCAATAAAATCGGATAAAACGCTAAAAAGTTACAGATACCTATCGAAAACAAAACGATTTTTGGCTCTCCTGTAAAATCGTGGTTTGTCCCTGTATCGATATATGGAGAAAAAAAGAAAGGAAGAAATACATTTATTGGCACACTGTACACACGGCGCGGCGGCAGATCAATAAAGGTATTTCTATAGTAGGTGATCTACCGCCGTGTGTACAACAAAAAATTATTACATGTAAAAAAACATTGAAAAACAAAAGTACATTCACAATAAAATACAAAAACAGGAGACGCTATGTGTGGCCAACTAGGCCCCAGCCTCAGCACGTACTACAGCGACATGAGGCCGCTGCGACGCTACTATTCTGGAGGGGCCTAATTGGTGACGAAACAACAAAAAACATAACACAAAAAACCAACAAAGATAAATAAATAAAACAAATAACTTAACGCCGCACTATCTTGGCTGTTTGATATGGTTGACATTGTATTGAAGAAACTTGACAGTTTTGGATAGATTGATGTTGTGTGTACCCTAATCTACGTCAAACTTATCAACCTTATTAGTTAATCAAGCAAATAACATAACTATAAAAAAACTTGTAGATATAGAGACATACATACCACGTGTTTACAACTCAAAACACGATTTTCCTGTCGGCAACCTTGAAATAACTGCAAGCGACACAAAACCACGCACAAACTAAGTTCTTTCTAAATTATGCACTCAACAATTCCTTAACACGAAACTTTGTAATACTGCAGCTCATACGTGACTGGGCCAATCATAAATATCTTGTTTCTTGATGTTAGTTGGATGGAAATATTAAATAAAAATCGTCCTTATCTGTTCGTGATACGAGATTGATTTGTGTTTTGTATCGCTGTGTTTACGTGTGTGGTATTGCGCAACTCCATTCTGCTCATTGCTATTTTAAGTAAGTAATTAACTAAGCAAAAACTTATAAAGTTATTTTATTATAACTAGTTAGCACGGCAAATGACTCCACCCCATAAGATGTTAAGTGGAAATGGAGACCAGACGCGAAGACAACTGGTGCAGCGTGAAAACATCGGAGCATCAGTCACTCTCACCCTGCCGGTCCACAAGGCTTAATCACGTCTCGTTTGAAGGACCCCATGTCAAGGAAGGAGTGAAAACGTGTGCTGGTAGACTATTCCATCTTTTGGAAGTGCAACTAAGAAACGATTCACCTTTTTTTGTGCGCGATGGTTTTTTCGAGACAGTGCAGCGGGTACTCAGGTTCAGATGAACTGCACGCGTACTCCCATGTAGGAAGGTAGAAAATGAGGTCAAAGAGTTTTCGCCATTGTAGGTATAAGCGGTAGAAGACGCTAAGTGACGCCAATATATCGCAATTGCAGAGGTTCGAGAGTAGTAGAGAAACAACGTAGAGAGAGAAGTGCCATAGGTGGCCAACTACAAACTCTATAAAAAAAGGGAAAAGGAAACATGTAAGAACTCGGGGGAGGCATTTACCCAGCAGTGGGATAGCAAAGGAAAAAAGACATGGCGTCAGTATACTAAAGTGCGTGTAGGTATTACAGGGCTTGAAAAATAAGGTAACGTTATATAAAGATAACGTCAAAAGCAAAGGTAACGTTAAGCTTGGATATCGGTCAATGGGCGGTATTTTTACCGGTAATTTAACACAACACTCGACACACAACGACACACACCGATACAAAAAACGAAAACGTAATGATACACTACTAAACAACGTTACCTGCATTATGTAGTAAGTAGTAGTAAATAGCCTATAATTGTCCTAAAGCTGGGCAAAGGCCTCCATCATTGAAATCAAGTCATCGCTACAATTGATGGGTAATGGCTTAATCACCACGCTTGCCAAATGCGGGTTGGTGATCACAAACCCGGGATATGCATCAAAAAATCCGAAATACATTTTGCCCGACCTGGGAATTGAACCCGGGACTTTCGGGTATCGGGCCGAGCGCTCTGCCACTCGGCCACCGAGGCGTCCACCTGCATTATGAGTATAACTTATTCTTCTTTTTTCTCAGTCGTACACTCTTGACTGAGTGGTCGTGGTAGTTTCGATGGCGTACGATACGAGGTTGGGGTGCGCGTACATGGCTAAACTTCGTTGGTCGTTTCGGCTTGAACTGCTTTCATGGCAATGTCTCTCTTTCACCGGTTTGCTGCGTTGCAAGAGCATTCTGTCATGGTATCCTGCGTGGATGATTTAATTAGGTCTGTCCATCGGGTGGGTGATCGGCCTCTAGATCTTTTGCCTCTTAAGTGACCCGGCACCACTAGTCTTTTAATCGAGTGCTCGTTCCTGTATAACTTATATTGTTTTCTAAAGTTTTAGTATGACTTAATTAAATAACGGTACGCTATCAAGCATTTATCTGTGCGCTACATTACGTCTGTCGCCATTTTTTTTGGTTATATTCCTATAACTAAAAAATTGGCGACAGACCAGCTTTGCAAAGTTAATAAAGTTAATTGTTTGTAAAATTGTTCTTTATATATAAATTGTATGTATGTTCGCTTGTAAGGTATCTATAATATGGGCAACTATGTAACCTACCATATGTACTGACACCTGCACATTAACTTACCATAAATATAAGACAATATCACAATTTATTTATTACAACTTAACACACATTTTTCTGACCTCAAATCAAATTAAATTTAAAATTAAACAGAATATAAATTCTAAATTGTTCTAGATTTTCTTTCTTTTTCTTTATGTAGAAATTCAAAATCATAACTATGGCTTTACTCTGGGCGTAGCAGGGTTGTATACTCACGCACACTGGATTTGTTTGTTCTTGATAATAATAATGCTCAAGGTTGATTGAGATACTTTTAATGCCTTTTGCAGGACAATTACACTGTATTACATAATATAACTTAAAGTTAAAACGGAGCTACGAATATTGCGTGGTTACACAAGATGGATGCAGAGAAGAAGAGAGCAAACAATATATGTATCTCTCTTTCGCACAAAACAACTATTAAAAATGCAAAGGCATTACTGTTTATGTTGCCAACAACTCTGTTTTGCATTAACTGTGTACATGGTTTTTGTCAGTAATTTGTGGATAACGCAGCTGGTTGCACTGTCAGTAATTAAGTTATATTAAGCTTTTATGTAGTAAGAAAACAGTGTAATTGTTTGTTGTCCTTAATAAAGGAAAAAAAAAAAAAAAAAAAAAAACTGTCTTTCCTCAATAGCCATATGCATATGTTTGAAAATGTAGGCGCCTGTACCATTGTTTGTTGCCTGAATTAAATTATTGTTATTTTGCTTTTTCTATCCTAAAGTAAAAGTAAATACTAATTAAAAATGTCGTTTTTTTTTAGGGAGATTGCTGATTGCTTCAAACGGCATTTTCAGCGTCACCGGGCTTTTATGGGGGCGGCGAGGTACGTAAAGGGTACCTCAAGCCGTGTGAAACGAATCACCTTCGGAGGTTTTCTAGAGGGAACGGCATCGCACATTTAAAAGACTAATTCTCGGAAGGGTTCGGATCGGATCGGGGAGCGGAACCACCCGAGGGCGCCTCTATTGGCACGGACCTTGGCTCGGGTAGACCGGGCCGTGGAGGAGGAGAGAAGCGCCCAGGTACATGTCTGTACCTGGTATAGAGCGCGTGTGAACCGGTTCTACGTACCCTTGTTCTACGAGTACGGTGTTTTGAGCCTAAACTAGTGTGCATATTTAGTGTATTCTGTAAATGTGTAGTGGCATTTAGAGGATCGGGCGGGTAAAAATGACGTGCGACAACGGACACGTCCAATCGTATGCGCAAGGGCCAAGTGACAACTCGTTCTTGTGTGCACACAACCATAGTTAGTTATTCCAATAGAGTTATCCTTGCCATCATAATTATGCACTTCATTGATGAATTGATCAACCATTAATTGTCTATGTATCGTCATGAAGGTAATAATAGCAACTGCAGATGCAGAAGAGCAATTCATTCCAACAGATGAAAAGTATAAATGACAGCTTTTCATCATAATTATCATCATTATCGTTATCATAAGTAACAATAGAAGGTTCTAGCCAAATGATTCCTCTGCCTGAAGTTAAGAATAAGAATACCCACGACGATTCCCAAACCCAATATATCTACTAACTACTGGACAGTTAGACCTACCTACATTATATTAATAATTTCTTATGTAAGTGACTGTATGGTTTTTAATAAGAAAAATATTCTTTAACCCTAATAAGAAATTATTTATTGACGATCACACAGATATAAAAGAAAAAAAAACAATAAGGAAACAAAAGCAGAAGCAGTGCACTGTTCTTTCTTCTGTGGCAGTGTCCAGATGCTAGGATAGCTAGAGAAGGATGGCAGAATCCTGCTGCTAGCTGTCCTCAGCTTGCCTAAATGTGACCTAAACACGAACGAACGAGGCGTGAACAGGTGTGAACGCATGAACACCTTGTGGGCCGGCAGGGTGAGTGAGGGTGACTGATGCTGCGTTGTTTTCACGCTGCACCAGCTGTCTTCGCGTCTGGACTCCGTTTTTACTTGACATCAGATGGAGTTGAGTCATTTAGTTATACAGGGTGTCCCAGAACTCAATGTCAAGCCGAAACGGGGTGATAGGATACATGGTAACCATCATTTCTCATGATGGTTACCATGTATCCTATCACCCCGTTTCGGCTTGACGTTGAGTTCTGGGACACCCAGTATTCAATATTTTATTTCATAAACTTAATTTAGTTCAAAACTGATATTTGATATGATATGATAACCTTTATCGGTGTCTTACAGATAACAAAAATAATATAATTTTGTGTTGCATTGCTTGTAAGTTAAAGGATTAGGAGGTCGATGGCGCAGTGGTTACCGCGCTTGGTCGGCGATTGTTGGAGTTCGTAGAGGCCGGTAAAGTTAATCGTATGGGTGGCAGAAAAATTATCATCTTGAGCTCCTTCGTGCTTCTGCGCTGGAGCGGCTTGTATGTCGTTGCAGCACAAGCTGAGGTTGGGACCTACTTGGCCACATGCACGTTATCTAATTTAACATTTAATTTTTGAAGTGAAAACTTCTTTAGCGGTGTTGTACACTTTTTTTGTAATGGGTAAAAAATGTCAAATTCGCGTCAGGACACGTGACTTGATCGAAAATTCGTAAGACGGATGTAGAGTAGACAGCCGGCGCGGCGTAGGAGAGGAAGTATCCCCCTCTCTTGCTACGGCGCGGCGAAAATGTATGCCTGCTGTTTCGTTTAGGCGGCGCAAGGCGATTGCGCGAATAAATTGTCATGTTTGTGTACGATATACGATATACGCAATAAATAAATATTGTATTCTACCACATAAATGATAGTACTTTTATACTGATAATTGAAGCAATTCGTGAAAAATTATTCCCTAACCATTCCAAAATATCAAAAATGCACAACGTTAATATTCAAGTTTTCACTTCTGTCTGCCGGCACTCCCGGAGTGCAACCCGTCGTTTTTTTTTTCTCATGTGTATCTTCTGTGTTATATAAAATTGGTGCTTGTGGTCAATAAATGTTTGTTTCTGTTTCTGTTTCTTCGGAAGGCACGTAAAACTGTTGGTTCCGGCTGCATTAATTAACAGTTGTTAACAACCTTGCGCACTGGACATGCGCTGCGTCTGCGTAGTGTTCTCCCTTTTTTACGGGTAAGCATAGTGCCTTAATCTCACCTGATGTTAAGTGATGATAAGGCCAAAAGGGGAAGCGCACTTCACCCGAAATCCCAAAGCTACTAAGGCATTGGCTATCTTATCTTATAGTTTTTGTAGTAAAATCTTAAAATGTATCGAATTTCTTCATTAGATTCACTCATCTTGACAGTAAGAATTAACAAATGAAAATCACACATTTTCCTAATTTGAATTTGGAATTATCTTCTTTAAAATTGAAACTTTTAATGATATTAAAACCAGCCAGATACAAATAGTATAGCCAAAGAGATTTTAGTACAAGTTCATACATACTATATATATGCGACAAGACTTTTTCTTCAACCTAATATTTAGATGAGATGGTGGTAGCTGGCCAGATGGACAAACAAGCCCTCTTCTTTTTTTTTTTGGTACGGAGTGGAAACTCTGCAAACAGGACGCATCAGCGGGCAAGTTGGGTTCCGCTGGCTGTCCGAGGATGGCCTAGACTCTGTTCCAGGGCCGAAGCCCTAGAGAAAGCGAGTCAAGGCCGACTCGGTAAAAACCGATCTCTCCGATGTCCTCTCGTCACCTTGGAACCAGCAGACCAGCGATCATCGCGTCGTCCTCATCTGAGGAGGACACATCGAACGCCGGCATGGTAGAGCCTGACGAGGTCATGGGAACCCTTTCGGACACTTCCACAACCCCGTCGGTGACTGCTCGCCCTGTAGACGGGCGAGCCCCTCTTCCACCCGGATCAACAAGCCCTACCACCGACCAAAGCGAGTACAAATATGTACTCCCTGTTGGGAACGAAACCGGTAACTCTGGGTCTGGGACCGGAGGTCTTAACCACTAGACTACAGAGGCGGGCCCGTGGTGTTCCATCCATAGAAGAGGTTCGATCCACACGATTTTATTTGTGACGAGTTTAAATTACACCTCCTTGGTCGAGTGGTTTGTACACCGGTTTTCATGGTATTTTTTTATTTATTTAATTAAGGTACAGCAACAGAGTACAAATTAAAACTAGAACTTAAGATGAATATAATGTTAAACTTATTGAATCTGCACTCCGGTTATAGCTGAACACGACTTTTGCTTAAAAGAAGTTCACGCCAGAGATTAAAAGGAAAAAAAAAACAAAAAAGAAGTTGAACGGAATATAAACTAAATTAATAATTAAACCTTTCATAACTTACTCTTACACATTCTTAAATAGGATGAATAACCAAGTGAGAAAATGTCTAATTCCTTGGACAAGTTATTGTAAGCTCTACACATTCGGAAAATAGGGTCGTGGTATGTTACATTGTTTTTACATATTGGTAGAGAAAAAAGGTTCTGAGTTCTTCTGCTACCTCCTACTTTAAGTGAAAAATGGCTCAATAGATCCGTAGAGCTCCACACAGAATTAACTATTTTATAAAGCGTTGACAAGTCAGTTACATCTCGTCTCGACTGAAGGGTGCCCACCTTGAAGTATTCGAGCCTGTCCTCATAAGTGGCCAATCTGCGCCTCAAACCGAATTTAGTGCTTAAATATCTAGTATCGCCATCTCTGAGGTCCCGGGTTCGATCCCCGGTCGGGTCAATTTAGAAATTATTGTTTTTCTAAATTGTTTCGGGTCTGGGTGTTTTCTATGTATAATAAGTATGTATTTAAGTATTTTAAGTATGTTTATCCGTTGTCTAGTAACCCTTTAACGAGTTTCATACCGAAGCTTCTCTTGGGCTAGATAATTGGTGTGAGTGTAGGAAAGTTTAGTTAATTTAGTTGAGGTAATTAATCATTGCAGTAAATCGAGTAATAGGTACGATTTGTTATTACTATGCACCGGCTTATATCATGTATCTCCAACTCTATATAGAGTTTGTTTGAGGTGATGACAGCTTTCAAGAACGCAATGATTCACCTTGTAGAACACGAAGGCCTTACCATGATTTCTGTGGTCACCAATCACTCCGGTGAGATTCAAAAATCGAATCTCACCGGAGTGATTTGTACATTTGTCACAAAGTAAGTTCGTCACATTTTTCTAAGTCAAACTCAAAGTCAATTTTTTTATCTATTTAATACGTGAAGCAAAAACTTTGTACACCTTTTTACGAAAATTGCGCGGACGGAGGAGTATGAAATTTCGCACACTTATAGTTATAGAGAAGGTTATCCGAATGTTAATATTTTTTTTTAAATAATGCATAAAAATACATTAAATCAATAAAACAAACATTACACACACTACCATGTATTTGACACACACTTATTTATGTATTTGACACACACTCTTTTCATAAATTTCAAAAATGGAAGAGGAGCGGCCGAAATCTGTCAATGCCAATCCAAACTCACATTCTATCTTTTTTAATTTTTCATTGCTTAAGATACAATCCGTGCAGCCTTAATAAAATTACGGTTGAATTTCGACCACTGGGCGACCACTAGTTTAAATAAACTTACGAAAAGTGGTTTTGAATCGTCCATTTATTTTTTTACCACCTACCCATTCAGGACGTCTATTTTTTAACTGTGGAGAAGAATGGGCGCAAAAAAACTCCAGAGCTTTAATAGATGGCAATCTGTGGTCTTTTTTATCAGTTACACTTCATCAAATGATACTTTCTGAATGCAAATGCTTGACTTACTTCTGAAAATACTAAAATCGCTATAGGTATGCCTACAATATTTGAGGAGTTTCCTCAATTCCTTGAGGATTCCATCATCAGAACTGGACCAAATTAAAATGGGACTGCACGAGAAGCACCTGCTTTCAAATAAAGAAAGAATCATAAAAATCGGTTCACCGAGTCGAAAGTTCTGAGGTAACAAACATTAAAAAAAAAAATTCAGTCGAATTGATAACCTCCTCCTTTTTTTGAAGTCGGTTAACAAGTAAGAACTTTCAAGAGTCCGCTTATACAAATAATACACTACATACTTACTTACTTCGATCAATTATGTATCATCATCATCATCTCAGCCCAAAGACGTCCACTGCTGGACAAAGGCCTCCCCCCAGATGGGGGGTATTTGCCATAATCGCCACGCTTGGCAGGCGGGTTGGCGATCAGAATCAGAATCAGAATCAGAATCTTTATTGCATGTCACAAAAGTTACACAGTACAAGTACTTAGTTCTTAAAAAATGTTATGTCATTATGTGACGCCCTGCAAGGGCATAGCAATTAAGTAAATTAATTTTTGGTCCAGAGGGCTCTAGATGTCACAATACAAAAAAATCAATTATAAATTCAATCCAAAAAAAATTTAACATATTAACATAAAATAAATTCATAATAATATAATTCCAACAAAAATAAATAATGAAATAAAATAAAATATAAAATTATCTGCATGTCAATCACATAAATATTAATTGTAAAAAATATTTTCATATCATATTACATACTCAGTTGTTATTTATATTCGAAAAATTCATTTAAGGTATAAAAACATTTCTCAGTCAAGAACTTTTTTAACTGCGTAGTGAACTGCGAATTGCGTAGTGAGCTTCGATCGCAGTAGGTTGAAAGTAACCTCAGAGAGATGCTGCTGCCCATCCTCTGGAATGGTCCCTTAGTCGCCTTATACGACACCCACGGGTTGAGATGGGGTGGTGCAATTCTTTATCCCCGGCACCACACAGGGATGTATAGTCGACCATGAAATTGCTTTATCACTTTTGACAAAAACTTCCATTACAATAAAATTTCGCTAAGGCTCATTGTCAATAATGACAACGTAGGTATCTGTCACTTGGTCTTTTAAACAAAAATAGAACTTGTTGTTTTATTTTAAGCAAACAAAATTCACTTCTAACGTGGTAAAGCAATTTCATTGTCGACTATACTAGATCAGGGATTCCCTAACTATTTTGGGCAAGAGACCCTTTTTCCAAAGCCAAATTACTAAAAAAATTCTATCTCTGGTTTTTTTCCTATTGATACAAAATACTTACCAATTTAAAAACTTTTAGCGGGTGGAGGGTGCGCAGAGCAAAAAATGCCAAAAGTGCGGTCACGGTTAAGATATGGTTAAGTTGATATGATTGAAAATATTATCGTATTACTTATACAAAATATATAATTTAGTATCAGAGGGAACGTGTTTACAATTAGTCCGATCCATAAATTCATAACACACTATAGTTTTTCCTACAATATCATTTAAAGTTGGGCAAAAATCATAAAAACGAGAGGCGGCGTTTAGTTGATTTCTTACAGTTTATCTAAATTATTGTACCTCTGATTTTGTCTAAACAATCACCAATGTCTAAATTACAAATCATCGGTCTCACATTTTCGATTTATCGCACGGTTTTTTATATTATTATTTTTCAAATTATCACGTTTTTTCCATACAAAGTTAATATGGCCGCGCGGCATCAAATAAATTTGGACAAAGACATTTCAAATAAAATATATGACACTTGTCACTTACGGACGGCGAACCTCTAAAGCCAGTCTCCGTGTGTAAGGATTCTAGGTGTAATTAAGAGAAAACACTAAGGTCGACTGAATTGAAAAATATGTATGAAAAGTAGACAAAATTAACGTTTCGTAGATTCCTGATTCCTCCTCCAAAACTGGATCGATTTAATTACTTTTTTCTTTAAAAATTAAAGAAATGCTTTGGATGTGTCCCCATGTTTTCTTTTTTTTTATAAATTAATTATTAAAAAAGATATTAACCTTTAAAAACCTTAAAAACTGGTCAGATTTTCCGCTATGTGTTTCCCAAATTTGACGAGATTATATAAAAAAGCAAAACATAGGGACACAGCCAAAGCCTTTCTTTAATTTTTAATGAAAAAATACCTAAGCTACCGAAGCCACAGAAAAAAATCAACGAGCCTTCTGGGAAAGTAACTCAAAATTGTTAATAGTAGTTTATGCAACTGTCATATAATGAAGGGTATTAAAACACGAGTGTGAGTTTATGAAACGAGCGCAGCGAGTTTCATAATAGTAACGAGTGTTTTAATACCCGTGTTATAAGCAGTTGCATACACTACTTTATCTTCACTAATGCAATTAGTCAAACAACAAGAGTAAAAGCTGACAATAGTTTATTTATAATAATTGTTCAAATTTTGGATGGTACAATTTTGAAAGTTAATGTTAATTATTGATCCAGCAGCTGTAGCGCGGGGCAAGCAGTAGAGCTCGTAGACGGAGTTGGAATATTTATAATTACTTCATTCGTCTTGTTTTCTATACTGTTCAAGATCGTATTTGAGACTTGAATTTTATTCATTAAAGACTCATCAATGTAGCTTTCAGCCACAGTAGAAGACTTCCAACCCCCCGTGTCGTTTCAGTGCGGTCAAATCACCACCGCTATCTATGAGAAGGGTCGCCGAGGTGCGCCGGAAGCAATGCCCCGTGTACAACGCTGGGTTAGGCAGATTCAAAAAACTTGCGATAGTTTTTCCCAGAGCACCAAATTTATTAATACCAGTTCTTTGATCGACGCACTTCCCCGATCTATAGCTCAAGAAAAAGGCAGGGTTTCGACAGGGGGTGGGTCGAAGTTCCATGTATTTTTTACATACGGCATAGCAGTTGCCCGTCACAACGAAAGAACGATCTATTTTCGTTTTTGTTTTCGAAACTTTCACCATGATTGTACTGTCGTCTATGTTAGAGACTTCATCGAACTAGATGTTGTATAGCTCTTGCCTTCGGCATGCCCCCATTATGCCGAAGATTAGTGCAACCTGTAACAATAAACGATATAATAAGCTTGAGGTACATAGTCAAGGCAAAAACTATGATTTATGAAGTAGTAAAGTGTAGGTACCTACTACCTAATTTATACACAAAGCGCTTAAACGGAGTGTCTAGATAACTTGCGTGTGTAGTACGTAAGTACTAGGTAGATTAAATAACAGAACTAAAATACACTTACCTTTTCAAAAAGATACAAAATATCTGGTGAATCTTTCAGGAACAACTTTATTTGACCTGATGTAAACGTCAAGGACTTTTTTTCCTTGTGTCCTTCTGAACTGCGTTTCAGGAACGCTATGACTTTTGAATACTTCGTGATATCAATATTGTTGTAGATAATCAGTGTGGACTTGAGCATAGAATATTTAGCCCACATAGAAGATGGCTTGAATTTGTCGGAGAGGTCTTTGAGATACACAAGAATGACATTTTCAGAAAATGATGTAGTTTTCTTTTCGATCTTCCATGCCAAAAAGTTATTATATTCTTTTTCATATAATTTTCTAGATTTTTCTGGCAAAAGATTGTGAGTTACTTTTGTTGCCAATTCTAGAATATCCGGAGGCGTACAAATATCATCGTCGCTGTCAATTTTTAACTTTTAATTTGTATTTTAAAAACAAAACACATTGCGAAACATTAAATTCACGCGTACGTGTATTGTCACAGTGAACTTGCCGCCATTAAAATCTAACCAATGAGAGCGCAGCTGCGCGCGCAGGTCCAATCAGGAGCGAGCGCGCGCTGTTCTTTTTTTATTTAATTGGCACAAGATCTTACCAAAGAGTTTTGTGTATGTAAGTTTAGTAGTTTCGACGAAGTTTTCACGTATAACCCAACTGTTTTCAAAAGCCAGCCTAATATCAAAATTTTATACAACTTGTATAAGGATTTTGACATAAGGCTCGCCAGGTTAATTGGTCGCGTTTTATTGATGTTATAATGAGATTTTACGATATCGATGTGGATATTATACCATCATGTGAAATTGCTTAAATTGAGTGTTTTGTTGTCTGCGCTATAACAGTAGTAATTATAAGTCAAGTATTGGAAACATAAGTAGAATGTTGTAGTATTCACTTTTTATAACATGTAAATAAGATAGAGGATAGAGAAAGGTTTGTGTAAATACGAAAATACTTACGGTTTTTATTGTTGCTAAGCATGTTTTTATATGAATCTCTTGTAGTCACATTATTTTTAGGTCCAGTTGTTTCCTTCTATCTTTCTATCAAAATATTACATGTTGTCCTTATTTTCTTACAATACTTCTTTAGATATTATAAAATAACTTCCATTCAATGAAAATTTATAAACTAAGCCTTGACAACCATGTCAAATGTTTTGATGGCAAAGACAATATTTTCTTTTAAAAATGCAATGTAAACTTTTTATGTTATTCTTAATTTGTATAAATTTAAATTAAATTGTGTTCTACGGGAAGGGTATATAAGCGTCCTGTCCTGCGGTCAAAGGCCAGTCTAATTACGAGTTCCGAACAAGGAGTAACTAATTACGGAACCTCTGGCTGACTATGGAACCTCTGGCTGACTGCGGAACCTCTGTCTGACTGCGGAACCTCTACCTGGCCTGACCTCTACCGGTCTGACCTCTGCCGGTCTGACCTCTGCCGGCCTGACCTCTGCTGGCCTGACCTCTGCCAGTCTGACCTCTGCCGGTCTGACCTCTGCCGGTCTGACCTCTGCCGGTCTGACCTCTGCTGGCCTGGCCTCTGCCGGCCTGACCTCTAACGGTCTGACCCCAAGATCCTGTGCGGTGCTGCTGAGCCAGTCTGACCCCGAGATCCTGTGCAGTGCTGCTGAGCCAGTCCTTCGCTACGTATTGCTGAGGTAGCGCCATCTGGCGCTGATAGATTCCTCATCATTATCATCATCGGCCTATCTTAGTCCACTGCTGGACATAGGCCTCCCCTTATTAGCTGATAGAATATTGTATATAAATTGTTTTGTATAGATATTTTGTAAATATTTTCTAATTATTAAATTTCATTTTGCCTTCTTCTTTTATTAAAATTGTTGCTTCATAACAATGTTACAACATTAGTGTAGATAAAATTCAAAAAAATTCAAAATCATTTATTCAGTTTAGGCTACAAGTAGCTCTTGTGAATGTCATTATGCCATCGGTTCGTAAATCTACTCTGGGCGGGAGATCTTGTACTGAGAAGAACCGGCAAGAAACTCAGCAAGTGTCCAGCTCTTTTCTCCCTTACAGCATCATAGCAGAACACTTTCCATTACAAATAAACACAAAAAACATATATAAGACAACCACAACATGTAAAAAAACAAAATAAAAAATGTAAGTTAACAACATCAGATAATTATGTAAAGGTTTCAATTTCCACAATGTCATACAGCACCACTACACTCTAGTAAAAGTCAAAAATTGTTTAGGTAAAACAAAGTCATACTATAATTAATAATACTAAAAATAAGATAAGTATGCAAGAGCAGACCAGCCTCCACAGGCGGCACCCGTTCACCAGATACCGTGGTAGGGGCCACAGGTTTGGTTTGTTATTGTGTATTCGTAAAGTGGATTATTCGGTCCGTTTTCTGTTCAATATCTCGACAGTGGCCCAAGGTGAGGCCGATCGAACTGGATACGTTTCACCGGTCTATATTTAGTTTTAGATCTTCAAAATAACCTACTATAAAGGTGCAAGTTTAATAGTTATAAACAACACGTAAAACATAACAAACAACATAATAATTCTTTCAATAGGGGTGTAAAGAGGTTTTTCTCAGAGTGCCACGTGCGAGTTTAATTCGAGAATTTGCAATGTATGTCGCCAGAAGGCGCTGTGCTGCTTCATCATCATCATCAGCTCATTTATGTCCCCACTGCTGAGGCACAAGCCTTCCCTGAACGGGCCATTAACCACCACGCGGGCCCAGTGCGGATTGGTGGTTATTTACGACTGCTAATGCAGCCGGGACCAACGGCTTTACGTGTCCGAAGCACGGAGGAGCTCGAGATGATAATTTTTTGGTTACCCACCCGGTGACCGGCCTTTGCAAAAGTTGCTTGACCTCAGCACTCGCAGACCGGGCGCGTTAACCACTGCGCCATCGAGCTCCTCAATGCCATATGAATTTCGTTTTCGTTAACGTAGGTAATCGAATGAATACGGAAAAAAACCAAACCCACACTAGACATCCAGCTCGCAACACAAAAGCAACACCTCTAATTTGTTTGGAGGGAGTTTGTTGATTGCCTCTGGGCATTATCAGAGTCACCGGTTTTTAGGAGCAGCGAGAAACTTAAAGCTTTCGTCAAACTGTTTGAAACAAAGTACCGTCACAGGTTTTCCAGAGGAAACGGCATCACGCACTAGTGCGTGCCCCCGTGCCCAACTAGATTCATCGAGGGGTTCGGTTTGATCCGCCCGATCTTCTAAATGCCACTACACATTTATAGAATCTACTTAACACGCACACTTAGTTTAAGCCCAAGACACCGTACTCGTAAACAAGGGTACGAAGAACCGGTTCACACGCGCTCTATACCAGGTACAGACATATGTACCTGGGCGCTTCTCTCCTCCACGGCCCGGTCAACCCGAGCCGAGGTCCGAGCCGGCGCCCTCGGGTTGCTCCGCTTCCCGATCCGATCTAGTTGGGCACGGGGACACGCACTTTTAAGTGTGTGATGCCGTTGCCTCTAGAAAACCTCCGAAGGTGATTCGTTTCACACGGCTTGAGGTACCCTTTACGTACCTCGCCGCCCCCAAAAACTTTTTGTCCAGATATTCCCACGGAAACGGTTACCACGCGGGTGAAACCGCGAGCGGACGCTAGTAACATATAATCATAAATCATCACAACATAGTATAAACAAAATCGCTTCCCGCTGTCCCTATGTATGTATGTATGCTTAGATCTTTAAAACTACGCAACGGATTTTGATGCGGCTTTTTTAATAGATAGAGTGATTCAAGAGGAAGGTTTATATGTATAAAATATGCATACAATTGGACCCGGTAGGTGGCGCTACGCTGCCATAGAGTTGCCACTTTTTATCCAGATATTCCCACGGGAACGGGAACCACGCGGGTGAAACCGCGAGCGGGCGCTAGTAAATAATAATCCCTGTTTAAATTTCTTTCAATTCCATATTATTTATTGGCAACGAAATCTGTTGTCGAATGTCGAACATTGGGTTATTGTGTCGGTAATGGTGCCACTACAAAATGACCTCTGTGAACCTTGCGGCGTGTTTACCACTACGCACCGCGGCGCAGGCGCACACCTACACCTATAGTAAATAGCCCAGCAGCAAGCGACAGCTGAATCACCCCGAAAAAACATACGCCGCGCCGCTACGAAAATAAGCAATAGTTTCTGCGAACACCAGTTAATGCCAGGTGTGGGAACGGCTAGTGATGGGAAAATATATCGATGTTTTTAAAGTTCCAAATTGTTTTTAACAAAATTAAAAATTTACTAACTAGTAAATTTTTAATACCAGTAACTACTGGTATCTACTTTAAGGTTTGCGTAAGTTCGACCATGTGTCTGAATACAGGCAAAAGCTTGAATGGCTTCCTATTTCTGAGAATGAGAATATTCTAATTCTTGTTTTTAACGTACTGTATGATCTTCGTACTCCTTCTTACCTTAAGGAGTGTTTCCGATTTCTCGGGGTGGATCACAACCGGGATCTCAGGTCAAATACAGAGAATGTCCTAAAACCTTCTTTTACTCGATCTGGATATTTTAAGGACTCTTTTACAGTCAGAACTACGTTCTTTTGGAACCAACTACTGCCTGAAATCAGTCATTTTAAATCACTTTCCACCTTTAAATCTAAACTGCACAAGCATTTACTACTTGAGTCATCTCGTTAGTAGTACCATGTTATACTTTATTTAATTTACTTAATTTATATATTTACTAGCGACCCGCCGCGGCTTCGCACGGGTGCAATGCAATGCTGATACACGCAGCCGCTATGTCCCTGCATTTGAAATCTGTAATAACTTCGAAAATATGCATTTAAATTACATGCTGTAAAGGGCCATATTGATCTATATTAAATGCACAATGTATTTAAGGTACACACGGCGGCAGATCAACCTACCCAAAACTGTCAAATTTCTACAATCAATTTTGAACTTTATTGTTGGGTTTATATAAGGAACAATATTCATTGGAGAAATTTGACAGATTTGGGTAGGTTGATCTGCCGCCGACTGTACTTAATTGGATAAGGATTAATGCTGTATTGCTTAAAATCAATTCGTAAATAAGCCATTATTTCTCGTAAAAAGTAAAGAATAAAACATTATTATTGTGGGTTATCCCTAAGAGATAGACATAGGTGTACCATCGCGGACTTTTTTGTAGACCTTCTTAAGTTGTACAATACTGTAATTACATTATTTTGATCTATCTCGTAGGGTTCAGCCAGCGTTTGCAATGTAAGCGCAAAAAAATATGAAACCTCTAAAATTATCAGTGTTTCTCTAATATATTATGCATGTATTTATACATATAAACCTTTCTCTTGAATCACTCTATCTGTTAAAAAAACTGCATCAAAATCCGTCGCGCAGTTTTGAAGATCTAAGCATACATACACACATACATACATAGGGACGGCGGGAAGCGACTTTGTTTTATACTATGTAGTGATATATTATATTTTAGTTAATAAGACTGCCTCTGCCCATATACTAGTTTAAGTTTTTGTGTAACTGTTGTTTCTTTTTTGTTTCCATCTGTGTCTAAGCAATAAAGAATTTATATATCTATCTATCTGTCTTTACTTCTTTATTTGTATTATTTTTGCATAACAAACTACAATTATTATCAACATGACTATCGATATATCGATAAATAACCGTATGTAACCCAATTGTATCGATACGAAACGGAACAGCAGTCGCGCCAACCCGAATAGCGTGCAAGTAATTTTATATTTCCCCAATCCAGAATTACTTTCTCGGGATCATAAGCCGTCTCATGTCCAGATGTAAGCCGTCCGTAGCGCGCGTCGGACGCAGCGTTTAGCGTCGGCCATCTTTAAATATAGCTCTGTTTGCCGCGATTAAGTTGCGTTTCGCGTTTCGTTATTGCACCGTAGCGTGGTAACGGCAAAGTGCGTTCTGTTCGTTCGTTTTGAATAGGTTCTTCTTTGTGTGCTCTCTAAAAATAATTTGTTGGACCATGATCTTGTTTGGGTAAGTGAGTACGTTTTTCTATTTTAGTTTTTTTTTTGTAATATTGTGACGGTGGGTGTCGTGTGAAAAATGATAAAAAAAAATTTGTACAGAAAGTTCTAGGTTTTAAATAAATTGGGTGATTGGTATCGTCTTATTGAGTAGGTCGCAAGATTATCGTGTCTGAAAAAGAAGACAAAGTGTTGAAAAAAATCCTCGAGCGGGATTCGAACCCGCACCATGACACGCCGGGTCAGGTGCGCCACGACTATGCTATCATTGCTCAATCCAACTCGATGAAATTAATCAACAGTATCTACTCTGTAAGCCAAAGGATCGACAACTACGCCATTAACATTTGACCATAGTAATATTTTTACAAAAATTAAAAAAAAAAAAAAAAAATATAATAATAAAAAAAAAAAAAACTTTCCTACACTCACACCAATTATCTAGCCCAAGAGAAGCTTCGTTATGAAACTCGTTAATATTGAAAGATCAGTTAAGAATTAGGCAAGCTATATTTATGATAAATGCAGTTTGAATTATTTTCCTTTTAGTTTCCTTTTAGTAAAATTTGCCATCATCAATATTAAGGGTGCCCAACCACGGCCTTTTTGTCCACCCTGTATATTAGGATCGCAGAAGGAAAATAAACAGACATTTTGGAATAATGAACAATTCTTATTGTATTTATTTTTGTTTTTAAATACATACATACATATTTCTTACTGCTTCTCGCACAACTGATCAATATAGTGTCATTTTAATTCATGCATACCAAAGATTCAACGTATTTATAGTAAGTAGCACAGGAGTAATGAAACTACAGAAGTTAACTTCATACGAACGCGCTCAAACAAACAACACACAATTCGTTGATTGGTCTATTGGGTACTATTGGAACAATAGCATCGCTTCCTCTAAACCCCGCCCGATCCTCTAAATGCCACTACACATTTACAGACACTTTCTAGTTTAGGCCCAAAACACCGTACTCGTAGAACGAGGGTACGTAGAACCGGTTCACACGCGCTCTTTACCAGGTACAGATATGTACCTGGGCGCTTCTCTCCCTCCCCCACGGCCCGGTCTACCCGAGCCGAGGTCCGAGCCTTTAGGGGCGCCCTCGAGTTGTTCCGCTCCCCGATCCGATCCGAACCCTTTGGAGAATCTAGTAGGGCACGGGGACACGCACTTTTAAGTGTGTGATGCCGTTCCCTCTAGAAAACCTCCTAAGGTGATTCGTTTCATACGGCTTGAGGTACCCTTTACGTACCTCGCCGCCCCCAAAAAGCCCGGTGATGCTGAAAATGCCATTTGAGGCAATCAGCAATCTCTCTTTTTTGTATGTTTATTTGTGATGGAAAGTGTCCTTTTATAATAGGGCACTTTTCAATATTTTTGACGCTGTAAGGGAGAAAAGAGCTGGACACTTGCTGAGTTTCTTGCCGGTTCTCCCGCCCAGAGTAGACTTACGAACCGATGGCATAATGACGTTCATAAGAGCTATTTCAAAAAAAAAAAAAACACAGACAACCTCTTACAAACACGGATCTTGCAGAAAATACTTAAATATTAAAATCTATAATAAATGAGCACTTGCTGGTCTTAGGAACCACCATCATACTGTACAGACAATCAGTACTCGTACCAAAAAATTTGGCAAGTCGTTCCTCTGTAAGACCATTCGGCTTTGGAATTCTTTGCCGGCGCATGTGTTTCCCAGTTCCTATAGTCCCGGGTCTTTTAAGCGGGGCGTGAAACGGCATTTATGCAGGCCGTCATGAATGGGTGCGCTTGTTACCATTCTTGTTCCACGGTGAGGAGCGCTCTCATGATTTTGGGCTGCATCGGCGGCGGGGATCTTGATTTTTCCCAACAATTACAAAACATATGAAAGTGATATTTGATGACATGATTTTTCATTTAATTGACTTCATTTTGCTAGTTGCAGAAACACGATTTGTCAACTTTTATAACAGAGAAAAATATATCAAAGTAACCTTTTTTAAAACATAGATTCACATTTTACAGGCTAACCAGACCGATTTAAGCATCTAAATTTTCTTACTTGATTAGTCTTAACACACACTTCAATATTGTAGTTCATTTTTTAAAAACATTTTGTAGTTTAAATTTGAAGGAAAAAAAACAGTTTTTCTTATATATATTCTTTATTGCACAATAAACACACATACAGAGAACAGTTTACAAACAATGGTGAGCAAAGGTGGACTTATCTCTAAAAGAGATCTTTTCCAGCCAACCTAAGGTGGAATGGGAGCATCATGTTTAAATGGAAGCGACAAAAGTGCAAACAAAAATATCTCAAATTAAAATAAGAATATTAGGTACAATACATATACCATACATGTACTATAATATTATTAAAAACTACATAAACATACATAAATATGAACATAATACACAATAATAATAATAAACATGGAATTACAAGTGCCTATCATTGCGATGACATAAGTGACAGAAAGTGATCCTTGACTTTCTTTTTCTTATGGTACGGGGCGCAAACGCTCAGTATGAGATTTATTGTTTAGCGGTGCGTCGCGTCGCCTTAAGGGTGCGCCGACAAAAAAATGCCAAAAATGCAGTTACGGTTAAGTAGATATAATTGAAAATACTATCGTATTAAATGAAAAAAATATATATTTAGTATCATAGTGAACGTGTTTACAATTTGTCAGAACCATAAATTCATAACACGCTATAGTTTTTTCTACAATATCATTTAAAGTTGGGCAAAAATCATGAAAACGAGTGGCGGCGTTAAGTAGATTTCTTATAGTTTATCTAAATTATTGTACCTCTGATTTTGTCTAAACAATCATCAATGGATAAACTACAAATTGCTAGACTACATTTTTGATTCATCAAGTGGTTATTTAAATAATAATTTTTTATTAAGCACCTTAAATTCCCCATACAAAATTAGTATGGCCGCGCGGCATCAAATAAATGTGGACGACGACATTTCAAATAAAACATATGACACTTGTCACTTACGGACGGCGCACCCTTAATTAAATACATTGAATATTGATAGTTGTCGCAGGCGGGGACAATCACAAGGAGGCGGCGGCCGGGCGGCTAGGTTTTATTATTTAAGTATAGGTATCGGAGGAAATATTTCACGTTGCATTCAACATTGCTCAAATAGGATTCTGGGATCGGAGCTTGTTTTTTTTCTTTTCAGTTTTCTCTCTTAGTAGTTATTTTCTATGTTAGTCCGGTTTTCACGAGTATATAATTGTTTTTATATAGTTGGTTAGCAGTCGGGTTGTTTGTTTTATTTTAATAATTTGGATTATTTCAAACTTTAAAAAAAAAATATTTTATAAGTATATTCCGGATTTTTATAGCCTATATCACTCCCAAAACGAAACAAATCTAACGACACATCTTATGTTAAAATCCACCATGCCTACATACATACATATGAACATACATTTTTACACTCGAAAAACAACCATCCTACAACCAGTCGTTATTGTACAATTGCGTAGCGACTGCTTTGCTAATTGCAAATGATAAATTGGTATTTACGGACACAAATTGCTCAAAGATCGCTCGCTTAGTGCATTTGCGATTAAAATCCCCTCCCAATTAATTTCCCCTCCCCCCTCCCAATTCCTACTCCTCAAGATCCAACTCCTTCCTCAGGGTTGGTAACGCATCCGCGATTACTTTGGTTTTGAGGGTGTCCATGGGCGGCGGTGATTGCTTTCCATCAGGTGACCCGCCTGCTCGTTTGCCTCCTTTTAACATAACAAAATAAAAACATGTATGTAATAGTTACCATACATTGAGTGACTGCCAGCCAGCCGACTGGTTTGAGATGGAGATTCCGTGCCGTGAGAGAGTCTATATGTGCGTGACTTGAGCGCGGTATGAATTAAGCTTATCTTCTTTCTGGGTCTTCTTAACTATATTTGACTGTGATTAATGTGTTATTAGTGTATTTATAATGCTGTTTTACTTTTAAGTTATTTTATTTTCTTCATAGGGATAACTAAAAGTTGTTACATCAAAACTAATAAAATAGAATATATTTATTTTTGCGTATGAACAGGGTACATGGGGAGATGTTATAATATTGTGAGGCTCATCCTATTCAGCTAACTATGATAGCATGCAAAAGTAAATTGGTAGTTTATGAATTAAAAAACAATCATCATCATCATCTCAGCCAAAAGACGTCCACTGCTGGACTAAGGCCTCCCCCAAGGATATGAGGGGTATTTGCCGTAATCGCCACGCTTGGCAGGCGGGTTGGCGATCGCAGTAGGTTGAGGGTAACCTCAGAGAGATGCTGCTGCCCATCCTCTGGAATGGTCCCTTAGTCTGCTTTTACGACACCCACGGGAAGAGATGGGGTGGTGCAATTCTTTATCCCCGGCACCACACAGGGAAAAACAATAAAATTATAAAATTACCAACAAAGCAAACATCAATCAAAATTCATTTAAGGCTGTATGGTGTAGTTCCTTTGCCTTTTTTTGAACAACTGTCAATTAAATAAAATTGATTAACCCTCTGTTTCTTTTAATATTCTGTAAATATGATACATACTTACACACATAATTGAGTTTGAGTTACTTCAATTTGGTCACCATCTCTAAAGTGGCTTAACTTTCAAAACCACAATGCGAACGCGCTATTCGAGTAGTGCCATAGTGCCTTCTACCAAATCACGAATAACCGATTGATTGGAAAAATAAATTAAACAAATGCCAGTCAACGAAAACAAACGCCAAACCCATTAATTGTCGAAACAACATCAAACGGATCGCGAACAATGCGTTGCTATTTTGCTGTTTCTCTCATTTGAACTTGACTCTCATTGCTCTTGACGAATGTAATTAAACTCGTTGGCCTTAGCGTGACATTATGGGACTTCTTTCTAATTTAGCAGCGACCACCCGTGATCACGTTCGCGTAAAACTATGAAACATCAGGGCTTTGAATACCGTTAAAATATTGGTATCGATACTTTTGTCAAACGATGATACCGGTTTAAAAAAAGTACCGGTAAGCCAGGTGACATTTTTACCGGCAAATTAACTAACCGCTCTACGCGGATTGGCTAAAACGCAAACTTTAATCAAAAAAAAATTGCGATACTTTTCTAGATAACGTTACTTGCATTACCGGTACTCCTTTTTTATTTTATGTGTTTTGTTTTCCCTCCTTCCTATGATATTGGGTCGTTCAAACGAGGCGTGAAGAAGCACCTTGTGGGCCGGCAGAGTGAGGTTGACTGATGCTGCGTTGTTTTCACGCTGCACCAGTTGTCTTCGCGTCTGGACTCCATTTCCACTTAACATCAGGTGGTATGGAGTCATTTGCCTCTTGACCTCGATCTCGCCTGATGGTGAGCGTAGATGAGGTCTACGGTAGAGCGAGCTGCCCCAGAAGATGCCTATTAACTCTCGCCTTGAAGGCATTCAGGTTATAAGTTTTTGGGTTTGGTTGCTGATTCAGTGAGTGAGTAGGAAGTAAGTCATATATGTATTCATCATCATCAGCCTGTAGCCTGAAGGCCATAAAAGGCTCAGGAATCCACAGTAAATATTTATTTACTTAAAATTATTAAATATGTAGAGAAAACCTTAAAAGAGAAAAACGATAAATCAGTATACAAAAATCTAAGCTAAAACGTTACTTACAATTATTTCTTATAGGAATCAAGTTACCTGTTTACAGATACAGGTTTTCACATAATTAAAACATAAATTACACAATCAATGTGACTATAAAATAATGTTGTTGAACTGAAGAATTTAGAAAGACTGATCCTATTACAATAAAATTCAACGGCAACGTTACAAGCCTGTACTAGTCCACCGCTGGACATGGCTTCTCCTTTGTACACGCCACTAAGCACGATCCGCGGCTACTCTCATCCAGCTCTTGCCAGCCACCTTGCGAAGATCGTCGCTCCACCTAGTCTGAGGGCGTCCTTACCTCTAGCAGTATGAGGATAACTTAGATTTTTTTATTTACATGTTGTGGTTGTCTTCTATATTTTTTGTGTTTATTTGTAATTTAAAGTGTCCTGCTATGATAGGGCGTTATACAATATTTTTTTGACGCTGTAAGGGAGAAAAGAGCTGGACACTTGCTGAGTTTGTTGCCGGTTCTTCTCAGTACAAGATCTCCCGCCCAGAGTAGACTTACGAACCGATGGCATAGCGACATTCACAAGAGCTACTTGTAGCCTCAACTGAATAAATGATTTTTTGAATTTTGAATTTGAATTTGAAGTAGTCAGTAAGGGTGCGAGTAAAAAAACTATTCGTTTTGTTATACAAGGCAAGCAAACCGACTTGGTTTACATCGCATTGGTCGGCGTTTAAGTGCTCCTGTGTCCCAAGCGAGAATTTTGTGTTTTATGCATTGTCTATCTTTAGCCATCGTTTTGTAACAGAGCAGACAGTGTTTCGTTTTGTAGTAGAGCAGGCAGTGTTTTGTTTTGTAGTAGGCAGACAGTGTTTTGTTTTGTAGTAGGCAGACAGTGTTTTGTTTTGTAGTAGGGCAGACAGTGTTTTGTTTTGTAGTAGAGCAGACAGTGTTTTGTTTTGTAGTAGAGCAGACAGTATTTTGTTTTGTATCGTCTTGGTGGCCGAGTGGCGAAACGCTGTGCCTAATACCTGGGAATTGAGCCTACGCCTTCGTATGGGTTCAATTCCCAGGTCGGGCAAACTTTGTTTCGAAATGTACGACGTAGTCCGGGTTTGTGATCACTATTTGGCAAGCGTGGTGTAGCGTGGTGGGCTAACATTCATCGAATTGATTTCAACAAAGGCCTTCGCTCAGCAGGGTGGGGCAAAAATTATGCTATAAGTACTTGGCTATACTTCGATTTACTTTTGTGTTTGTTTCTTCATTTTTTTCAATTATTTTTTTAAATATTTACAACTGACTTTATATGCAAAGGAATGTGAAATAAATCATGTACATTAATCTTGATAAAAATGGAAACAGTACAACTTTTGACAAGACCCGTCCCGCGTCTACATTTGTGTACAATGCATGTACCTTACAGTTTATAACGGGCCCAATTCCCCTGAGTTATGTCGGTTACATAAAAATCTGGCAAAGGAACAGAGAGAGCGCTGTTTCAGTCGAATCCCAGTAAATATACCGTTGTGACGTCGGCGTCGACACGTCAAGACAAAAACTTGGGAATGATTGTGGTGTGAGCGAACTCTTTATTGTTTTTATTTGATAGTCTTCCGAAGCACGGAGGAGCCCCGACCCGATCCGAACCCTTCGGAGAATCTAGGAGGATACAGGGACTCGCTAGTACGTGATTGCGTTCCCTCTAAAAAACCTCCGAAGGTGATTCATTTCACACGGCTTGAGGAACCCTTTGAGTTTCTCGCCGCCCCCATAAAAGCCCGGCGAAGCTGAAAATACCGTCCGAGGCCATTTTACTCAAAAATAAACGGAGAAGCTCGAGATGTTACATTTTTGGTCAACCGACCGATGACCGTCCTTTGCGAAAGTTGCTCAACCTCAGCATTCGCAGATCGACCTCTTATATCTTACATAACTACCACCTTATCTTACTTAATCTTTTTACCGCCAACAACTTCTATAGAAGTTCGAGATTTTCGTGCCGTCCACGCCAGCACTTCTATAGAAGTTCTTCTTTGTACTACTTTACTAAAATACATTTATACGTTGGCGTACAGCGGGACATCGCGTGCAGGATAGTTGGGCGGTGAAAAGGTTAACTCGCTGGTAAATATATTGTGACGGGGGACAATCATCAACCAAGCGGCCGTGGCTAGCTCAATTAGATCCGCACTCTCTTTGGTTGACGATTGTCCCCGCCTGCGACAACTATCAATATTCAATGTATTTATAAATATTTCACGTTGCATTCAACATTGCTCAAATTGAATTCTGGGATCGTAGAGATTGTTTCTTTCTCTTTGCAGTAATTTTTTTTATGTAGTTGTTTTAGCAGTCGTGTTTTTTGTTTTTATATATCTTAGGGGTAAGCACTCGGCCTTCAAGTTATGATAAGACGGTAGGTGGAAGCGCACTTCACCCGGAATCTTCATCTACTAAGGCACTGGCTATCTTATCTCTAGCTGCCGGAACACAACAATGCTACAAACATTGATGTTATGGCGATATATTATGTATTTAGATAAGATGGTGGTAGCTAGCCAGGCGGGCAAATAAGCATCTATACCACCCACCAAACTCAGTACACAAACATGTACCCTCTGCTAGGAGTCGAACCCGGGACCTCAAGGCTTAAACCGGTGGTCTTAACCTTTAGACCACAGAGGCGATTAAATAAATAGGTATTATGTTACTCGGTAAGAGTTTCTCAGTTTTATAGTAGTAGCGTTTCGCCCACAGACCATGTAGCCCGTTTCGACATTCGGCCACCGAGCAGATACAACACAACACAACACAACGTCAAAAGAAAAATCCAAATAAAACTCTTGTACTCAAGTCATCTCCGTGACTCCGTGACAGCAGTTAAATGAAATAGCACAGATAGCATTTTTTATTATTTTTTAGTTGATGGCTTCGTGCGATTAGCTCATTAAGCCAGTGTCAAAGTAATTTTTCTTACAAGTAATACTTATACTAAACAATATATAATACAACAATATCGAGTGGTTTGTACACCGGTTTTCATGGTGTCGCCATCTCTGAGGTCCCGGGTTCGATCCCCGGTCGAGTCAATTTAGAAATTATTGTTTTTCTAAATTGTCTCGGGTCTGGGTGTTTTCTATGTATAATAAGTGTATTTTTAAGTACTTTAAGTATGTTTATCCGTTGTCTAGTAACCATTTAACGAGTTTCATAACGAAGCTTCTCTTGGGCTCGATAATTGGTGTGAGTGTAGGAAAGTTTAGTTTAGTTTTAGTTTAAATTATCTTCCTGTATGATGACGATGAATGATAATAGAAATGAAAAGTAAGAAATGATATACCCCCCAACCCCTCGAGTATCTCAGTAAAGATGTGGGGCTTTACTAAGTCCTCGGGCGGACTTCTTGAGAGAATTTGAAAAGTGACGTTGTGAAGAAAATGAGGAAAGTGAAGCACTGTTTTGTTTCATTTGCCAACACTCATGCACACTCACGAACACTTAACGGTTAAATAATCCACCATTATTTCACATTAATATTCGACATAACACAAATTTTAGAAAATAAAACAAAACCGCAGACATGACTCTTCACTATCCCGCCAAGAAGCCCAGTACAAAGAAATAGCACAGTTTACGATCTTGTTAAACATTCCGACTTGCATTAGCTACCTATCTTTAATGTCAATCTTGACGTTTACAATGACGTTTAAAAAAATACATGTTTTTTAAAATAGTTGGGTCAAGGTTGAGTATTTCTGCAACACTCTTCGCGGACAGACTCACTGACGGATGGATGCATTGCATCTATAGCTACATATCTAGCTTTCTAGCCAACTCCAAGAATATTTAGTGTCAGTAAGCCTTTATTTATTACTAGCGGCTGCTCGCGGTTTCACCCGGGTGGTTCCCGTTTCCGTGGGAATATCGGGATAAAAAGTATCCTATGTGTTAATCCAGGTTATAAACTATCTGTATGCCGAATTTCATCCAAATCCATTCAGTAGTTTTTACGTGAAAGAGTAACAAACATCCATCCATACTTACAAACTTTCGATTATTTAACGCCACGGTGGCCGAGTGCAAAACGCTCGGCCTGAAGCTCTAAGGCCCTGGGTTCAATTCCCAGGTCGGGCAAGTGTGTTTCAGATTCTTCGGATGCATGAGGTAGTCTGGGTTTGTGATCACTTACCTGCATTTGGAGAGCGTGGTGATTAAGCCATTATGACTTGAATTCAATGATGGACGCCTTTGCCCAGCTGTGGGACAGTATATGGGCTACTTACATACTTACTCACTTAAGTGTTTATTTAGGAGTTCAATTGCGCGATTATGTTGCCATCTTCCAAGTTGCCAACCACCTCGTGGTCTAGTGTTAAGGCGACACGTGGAAAAAGTCTTTCATCGAAAGTTGTAGGAGTATGACATTTAATAATAAAATGCAAGAGCAGACCAGCCTCCACAGGCGGCACCCGTTCACGAGTATGACATATGAATCAGCCATCGCTTCACTCAACCATATCATATGGATTGTAACGACCCGACGGACGCACTGCCACCACCGCAGAGACAATAAAGAGAGCATGCCACTCTCAAGCTACACTAAATAAACACCGAATAAAATGGTTAACGCAACATAAATATTGTTTACAGCTGACCCGGCGGACTGCGTACCGCTTTGCCAGTTTCCATTAGAAAATTAAATTGTCGTTTTTATTATTTTCCGTTAATTATTATTTATGTTTTTCACCGCTTAAACCTTTTATTTATGTTTTTCACCGCTTAAACCTTCCCTGAACCTCCACAAATATTTCAAAATCAAAATTAGCCAAATCGGTCCAGCCATTCTCGAGTTTTAGCGAGACAAGCGGACAGCAATTGATTTTTATATACAACCTTATTTTTAGTTTATACGAAAACAGAAACACGGGTCAAATATTTTCATTTAAAGAATCCGTACAAAAAAAATTAAAATAATATCTTGAAAACTCACGAAGTTATAAGCTTTTTGTGCTGCCCCGTTGTGTGTTTTTAGTAGGGAATAATTTATTTGAGATTTTGTAAATATTATTTGGTCAAAATGTAACATGGTATAAAAAATATTGAAATCGATTCTATTGCTGATTCTGTAGAAACAGTTTTCAGGTTTCGTATAAACTAAAAATAACATTGTATATAGATAGACTAGCTGATCTCGTACCGTTTCGACAGTTTCCATGACAACAAAACAAACAAATCATTCGTCCGCTTCAGAACACCCGTATCCCATGATGGACCCCTATAGCAGCGCCACCTACCGGGTCCACTAGTGGATCCACATGATCGAGCATGGTTTGTATGTGAAAGTTAAAAAATTATCTCGTTTTTTGACCTATGTTTCTTGGGGAAAGTAGTTCAGTTTTATGGTCTGATGAAACAACCACTAGAATGTCTCGGTGTATATACCTTTTAAGCCCCGACGCATTCGCTTTGTCTGGGTTAGTTCATACAAATTACAAAGCCTGTATCCGCCCAGTCATGACCTACGCTAGCGTAGTTTTCGCGCATTCCACGCCCTCCCATTTGTACCCCCTACAAACCCTACAAAACCGTTTCATGCGAGGCGCGACGGGTTGTCCGCATTACGTTCGTAATGTAGACCTCCATCGCGACCTCGATCTCCCCATAATCAAAGACGTCTCCCGACGCTACTTTGATAATGCCCCTCACCACCCTAACCCGCTTGTTATGGCGGCCGCCAACTATAAGGTTGAAGGCCTTCCCGCAACAAGACGGCATTCGTCTAGGCGTCCTAAGCACGTCCTAAACGACCCCGACGACCCAATAACAGTTGCGATCGCCCCCCCGCCCGATCCTCCAAATGACAGCACACATTTACAGAATACACTAAACATGCACACTAATTTAGGCCCAAGACACCATACTCGTAGAACAAGGGTACGAAGAACCGGTTCACACGCGCTCTGCGCCAGGCACAGTCATGTGCCTGGGCGCTCCTCTCCTCCTCCACGGCCCGGTCTACCCGAGCCGAGGTCCGTGCCTTTAGAGGCGCCCTCGGGTGGTTCCGCTCCCCGATCCGATCCGAACTCTTCAGAGACTCTGGGAGGGCACGGGGACGCGCACTTTTACGTGTGCAATGCCGTACCCCTCTAGAAATCCTCCGAAGGTGATTAGTTTCAACACGGCTTGAGGTACCCTTTACGTACCTCGCCGCCCCTAAAACAAGCCCGGTGAAGCTGAAAATGCCCCTCGGCAATCAGCAGTCTCTCTCCAAAAAAAAAAAAAACAAATCTAATTTATTTATTAGGAAATTCAACAGCTTTTTTACAAACATATTTTAACTTACTTATTTTATGTTACTTAAGCCAATTAGAGAATTCCACAACTTAGACTAATTCATTAACTAGGTACATATTGAGAACAACAAAAGGCACTTGACAACATAATATGCTCGTATTCAATAATCAGTACACAATCTGACTTAAATAACTTACATTTGCACGAATAAATTTAAGCCACAGACCAAAACCCTACAAACAAACATAAAACAAAAATACACATCTTTATACATATATATACATATATATATTTTGGACACAATGAAACTCGCACATTCATGCTTATGTGCATACATGCACGTACGTACACACACACGTCAGCACACCAGACCACCACAAGCCGCAAAACTTCCCCAACAGATCCTGAACCTTATGCATATGACATATGGTTGAACTAGTGCTTAACTTCTTCACAATAACACAAAATTTCGCCTGCAGTTACCAGGTTCACATGAGAACCTGCAGGGCGTTATAAAGATAGATAATATATTGTCATGCGGACGTTGGAATTGCTATAAATACAGCAATACGAGTAATATCGTGTTAGTACAGACGTCCGACTACTAAGATGTAAAACTATTTCCGGGAACTGGGATTCGATAAAGAATACTGTCTTAAAAATTTCTTGTCGGCAAATTCAGACATTTTTGCCACCTCCATTCCGCAGACTGGCCAGATGACATGTCACGTCATTGTAGTCACTAAACAGTTCCTGGGGGGACTTCTTGGCGGAGAAGTGAAGAGTCATGTCTGCGGTTTTGTTTTAATTTCTAAAATTTGAGTTATGTCGAATATTAATGTGAAATAATGGTGGATTATTAACCGTTAAGTGTTCGTGAGTGTGCGTGAGTGTTGGCAAATGAAACAAAACAGTGCAACGGCACTTTTAAAATTCTCTCAAGAAGTCCGCCCGAGGACTTAGTAAAGCCCCACATCTTTACTGAGATATTCATATTCATTTATTCACTATAAATTCATAACAATAAGTACAATAAAAAACGAATGAATAGAATGATTTCATCCGGAGCCGTAAAAAAATACACATACAAAAAAAAACAGTTCCTGGCGCAACCATAACAGTAGTACTACAGCAATTAATTCAAACGTGTCCTGTACTCTGCAGCGTCCACATAAATATCACGAAGCGACATCGGTCGACCTTCAATGTGATGTTATTGCCAAAATCTTAACGCAGTTGGTGTGCTATTAATTATAGTCTCTTCTACGTCTGAGCACACTACGGGCGGATACATCGAAAGCGTTTTGTGTTGTCTGTGCGAGTTTTAGTTGCAGATACTGTCAACTTAGTTGAAGATGCACGTTTAAAAAGTTTCGTTTGTAATTTTCCACTTGCAACCAGAAAAAGACTGATTGGTAATGTGTCAATAGGGCATATTATTTTCTAAACGAACACTACACATTGAAATGAAACAACTTTTACGGATCTACTCGCGTTTATTTTATACATTAGGTTTAATTAATTTTTATCCTGACGTTTCGAACCTCCCTGTGACCACGGACCCTGCAAAGGGTTCGAAGGATAGGTAAACATTGTATAAAATAAACGCGAGTATATCCGTAAAAATTGTTTCATTTCCATTGAAAGGAAACTACTTTTCAATAATTTATTTTTCAAATGTGCTTTTTACCGTGTATCTATAAATTATCTTAAACTCTGTTAGGCTACAGAATTACATTTCTTTACAAACAGCGTCAAACAAAAGTATAAATTAATAATAGTAAAATCTCTTTAATACCTATGTATTTTTAACCATGAAAGATATATTTGGGTAATAAATTATCTTTTAAGCCATACCAGACCAACTAAATCAAAATGAGAATACATCTCATTTGAAATAAGATTAAACATTAATGTTTGTTGAAAAAACAAACAAAATTAACATAAATACCGGTCATACCGAACTGCCACACATACCTATACGATCCCAATTCCCAAATATATGTTAGTTACAGGAAAAGATATATTTAAAGTTTTCTAATAGCAGGTTACGGGACCAGGTTTCACAATTCCGAATTCTTCCTGGAGTGCATCCAAACGGTGGCGGCGATATATCGTGTTGGAAACGTTTAATAGTTCTTATACACTTTTAAATACTCTGGATATAGTTAACGCTTATGTGACGCGTTATTATATTGTTTTCTAAAGTTCACTTCCTCTACCAGGTATCGTAGTAGTAGTTAATTAGAATTTCATTGAAACTTTACTGGATGCCTAACTCGTATACACTGTTCTTTTTTAACCGCCTTAAACCCACAGGTGGGTTGTTCAGATAAGATATGTGCTGGGCAAAAGCCGCCACCATTGATATCAAGTTATCACTATAAATGAGGGGTATTGGCTTAATTACCACGTTGCGGGTTGGTGATCAAATCCGAACCATGCATCGAAAAACTTGAAAGAAAAAAAAAATTACAACATCACATACATTCTTATGATCCCAAAGTAAGTAGCGAAAGCACACGTTTTATGGAAATCAGAAACAACGACGGTACCACAACCACCCAGACCCGACACAATATCGAGAAGTTTGTTTTCGACATTGACCCGACCGGGAATCGAAACCGTGACCTCAGAGTTAGCGCCGCCCAAAGTCCGGCGTTCAAGACATTCGGCTATGGAGGACGTCAACACATATTGCCTGACCTGGGAATTGAACCAAGGACCTTCGGGTATCGAGCCGAGCGGCTTGCCACTCGGCCACCGAGGTTAATTTTTAATGATTAAAGAAAAAAAATATCTGTCACTGGTTGGTTAAGAAAGATTTCAAATAATAGCAGCGTATAATAAGAGACGTAACGTCACCAAACAAAATGGCACCCGCTTCGTTCTCATAGTGTGACTAGTGACTACGGTTGCCAGTTCGTCTGTCGGCACCTAGCAAAGGCGCCCTTCCATTAGTTGGCAGGGCAACGCTGTTTGTTTACCTTCAACGCGTGCCCTCCCATTGTTGGAGTTACGGGGCAAATGAATGCGGAAGAAATTAGTATGTGAAGCTAATATCATTAGCCTTTTACGGCCAACAACCAATAGGTACCTAATGTGGATGCACTTGAAGAAGGAATCCGATCCGAACACCGAGAATCTAGTAGGGAACGGGGACACGAACTAGTACGTGACGCCATGCCCTGTAGACCTCGTGTTTCGTTTTACTCGGCATGAGGAGCCCTTTAAGTTTCTCGGCGCTCTCATAGAAGTCCGGTGACGTTGAAAATGATGTTTCAAGTAACCAGCAAACTCTACTCTCTCAGCCAAAAGACGTCCAACTGCTGGACGTCTGCTTCCCCTAGGATCTCCACAACGGCAGGTTTTAACTGCTCGCATCCAGCGGCTTCCCGCGACCTTCACCAGCGGTCGGTCAGCCTTGTTGGTGGCCTGCCCACACTGCGCTTTCCAACACTCGAGGACTGTTCCGCCCCAGTGGCCATCAGTCCTGTGAGCGATGTGCCCTGTCGGCTGTCACATAGAAAATGAGCTAAGGTCACACAAATGGTCTTCACGCAGGAGCTTTTCACCGCTCTGGGTATCTACGCAGAAACCTAACCCACATTATCAGTCAGTTAGTGAATTTAATCCAGCATTCGTGCACGTTATCAAACGAAAAGGAAAATATGTATGAAAAAATATTCTCATCCTCCTGGTGCTCTCTGCAGGTCCCACCTCCTACACCAACTGAAAACTCCGCCTCATAAAACTGATTTTTCCTCCTACTCCTTCTCCGTCCATGCTGTCAGGTTGTGGAACGCGCTGCCGCCTAATATTCAAGACTCTCCTAACATCAGCCTTTTTAAAAAGCGTTTGAAGGAACACTACCTGTCCGGTTAATTCTGTC